>NW_024121099.1:28739901-28995743 GCF_016745375.1 Pimephales promelas
AATCTATGTTTCTTGGCACAGGTCTGTTACACTGTTCATTCATCCACACCATCACCTCTTTGATGGTTTGAGGTTCACAACTATCTAGCCTAGCAGGCTGTTTTGCCGCATAAGATAAGTGTAACATTGAACAAGGACTTTTCCTATTTATTTAACTTGTTTATTGTGTCTGTAATCCTTTGACAAAACTACTCTGGGGAGAAAAAAATTCCCGAAGCATGGCTCATTGCATTGGGAATGCATGCTCTACAGTAGTACTATCCTTTGTTTACATGTCACACTCAACACTGTCCGACTCAATGTGTGTTGATTGACCTCAGCGTGTGTTTTCAAGAACTTCACATGGGACTAATGCGGTGTTGAGTGTCCCATGACTAACACAGTATTATTCTCTCCTTCAACAGGCCGCTTCATGAAAGACCAGCAGATGCTTCCTGGAGGAAATGTCAATGAATGGCAGGAAGTGAGGTTGCAGGAGCACTTGATTCTGTTACAAATCTGAAATGGCAGAGAGGTGGGGAATAAGGACAGGAAATGGAATTATGGGTAACAGGAAAACCAGTATGCGAAGACAGAGCAAAAAACAAGAAGTTGAAATAAAGGTGGAAGACAATACAGGTGTTTTGGAGAGCTCTGCTGTTTTGTGAGCCAACAATTAACAATCAAACCAACTTTTTAAAAATAATTATTCCGTTGCTTTTTTAAGTGAATATTTTTACTGGCTATTCCTCCTAGCAACAACCTACAGTATAAAAAAAAACTAGCAACGCCTAACAACAGCATAGCAATGAGCATCAGACCAAAGGCAAAAATGAGTAAAGACATTTTGAGTCATTACAATCACTTGTCATGTGACATAATTGCTTATTACCTTTGACCCATACATTTGACCAAAATGTCAAATCGTTTTTGAGATACAGCTTTAGATGCAGTTTGGCATTATGCCAGTTTTGTGAATCGACACTAAATCCATAATTATTTTCCAACATGGACTGAAAATCATCTATTATAATCAGTTTCATTATAATAGACATGGTGCATGAGATCAGTCTCATGATTTTTGTTCAAAACTGTTAAAAAAACATTAAAAAAAAACATTTTTTATGTCTTCTGACCACTAAGTGGCACTGTGGCGAAATTGTGCAGATACCCTTATGCCATAGTAGTTGTCATAACATGCACCATGATTGGTCAGAATATACGTTGCAAAGATATAGACCTTATGCACCAGAGAAACGTGGGCGTCATCATCTTTAGAATATTGTCTTTGAACTTCCGTTTTTGCGGTCGCTCTGTAGGCTATATTTCTATGGCATCGCTGTCGAGGAGCTAGTTAAGTGGATTAACTTATTGCAGAGTTAACAAAAGTTATCATGAGCATTGTAATGTTTATCATAAGCATTGTAAAGCAGATGTCTTAACAAATGTCGACCGGGAATTTTTTTCATTCATACCTCTGCAAGATCGCTGTCAAAATACAGACCGTAAGTCAAAAGACAACGAGTGCAACGCTGAAAAGGGACGTGGCTACATAAGGTCTATAGCCTCATGTCTATTTGGCGTTTAATTCGTTTGAGTGTTATTCGAAAACAGTTTGATGAATCAACTTGAATTCCATGTTTTGTTTTGTTTTTTTGGGAGCAGCATGGTCTGAAGATGATCCAATTACATTTTTGTGGAAATTGGAACAACGATTTTGGAAGGGTTGGCAAAAGTAGTTTTTTAAAAGAAAAACTCAATAGCGGACAAAAGTTCGCTAGAGTTCAGCTAGAGTAAAGTTCGTAAGTTCAGCCGACTATGCCAAAATTAGAATACAGTATGTTCTCAGAAAATATATCAAGACCAGTTTCAGTAAGTTTTTTTTTTTCATTACCCAAAACAAAAATGATCGGTATAACAGTAATTCGATAGTCCACTTTAGACTTCCTACTAACTATAAGTAACTTTGCAACTACATGTCAACTAACTCTCATTAGAGTATTAGTAGACTGTCAGCTTAATACCTGCTAACATTTTATTTTGATGTTCCCCAACAGACACTGACTGTAAGTAACTTGGCAACTACAAGTCAACTTATTCTACTAACTCCTAACCATAACCTAACATTACTACAGTCTACTACTCTAATGATAGTTAGTTAGACATGTAGTTGCAAAGTTACTTATAGTTTGTAGAATGTCTAAAGTGGACTATCGAAATAAAGTGGAACCCGAAAGGGTTTTGAGTATCAGGTAATCTGGCCGAAGACACATATCTATTTCTGTAATGATACCCTAATGCGTTCGTAAAAAAATATAGCATTTTACGTCAAAGTTCAAAATGGCCGACGCTCAAATTGGCCAAACTTGGAAAAATTTGATATCGTCTAACTAGGTAAATAGGCCTGCCACCTCAAAGAGACCAGTTTTGTAATTTTCTGTCAAATTGGCAAGACTTTATAAGCAAAAACTAAATTTTTCATATCTCCTGACCACTAGTAGGCACAGTGGCAAAAGGTACTGCATGTACCCTCAAGTCATGCTTGTGATAACACGTGTCAAGTTTGTTCTGAATACGCTGAAGCATTGCGGCCATACTGACTCACATCCATTTTGGAATGCTCTACGTCCAATTCGTTCACACATTATTTGATAACGGTTTGACAAAACAACTACATGTTTTTTTTGTCGCTAACTTTTACATTTTTGTGAAAATCGGATGTTCAAGGGGGAGTTGGAAAAAGCATGTTTTTTTTTTGTTGTTTTTTTTTCATAAAATTCAAAATGGTGGTATATTTTTCATGCCAGTTGGTGGACTAGAGGGATTGAGAATCCAAATTTGATGTGGTAAACAGTGCCTGTTCTTTACTGTTCTTCCTAGATGGTGTATGTGTGTATTTATAAAGACATTCATTTTACATTCTCTAGTACTGAATTCCTCCTACGGCAAATCTTGAAGGAAGACAGCTAGTGAGTCATGATTTAATTAAAAATGGGTTTGAAAGATACAGCCCATGGCAGTATTGAATGCCAAGAAACGCTAAACTGTTTAAACTTAAAAAAGCTAGCTTACTTCATCAGCTCCAGACAGCTTACATCACAACATCCCTGCAGACATGAACAACTTATTTATTGCCAGTTAGCGCTGGTCTGATTGGTGGATTGTTGAGGTTAGTCACCAGGTTTTTTTGAATTTCATGCAGTGTGTAATATAGCTGTTTTGTGAATGTAAACGTTCTGCAAAGTTGTAAAGTCAAAAGTGCACGATAAATAAAGTTATTGCCTCCCAAAAGAAAGGATCGACTCTGAGTCTGAACTGCCTTTTACGAGTCGTTTTTTTTATTCGAATACTGCTTTACGGTTCTACGTCACTAGAAGAAACACGTGCATAATGCCCAATTGACCTATGGCTAAGCCACGCCCCCTCCACTCACTGGACAAACAGTCAACCTTCGGGGACAGGCGCTGATGGCAGCGGTCACAGTAGGAGACATTTCACACTCACAGGAGGCAATTTGTGATTTTTGGAGACAGAAAGATTATACTGTATCATCTCCAAGTCACCTAGGGCCTTATTTATGCATTGGAGGGTTATATTAATAATTTTATTGTTGAGAAGGTCGATGAAAAGCTTCAGCTCCAGGCACAAATGTACAGGTCACAGTGTAAACGTGATAAACCGCATATCGTTGCCATCACTGTTTGGTGCAACAGTATTTACATGAATCATTCAGCACAACATTGCAAACATTTGTTATCTCGGTTATTTACAGATACATTAATGAAGCTACATTAATGAAGCTAAAAGTGACATGATGTACAACACAGCTAGAAGCTAACGTTAACGTTTTCTAATGTTAGGCTAACGTTAGCCTAATGTTACATTAGAGATTTTAAAGGTAACCATCAAATACGTTGTTGACTTAACTTAGAACAGATGTAGACATCCTTGTTTGATTTCTCCACGTTTAGTTGGTGTTGTGGTCTATCATCATAACTCAATCCAGAGTAGACACTTATCTGGCTGAGATGTGAGGCTTGGAAAAGTTAAAAAAAAAAAAAAATACAAACTATCGCAAGCCTCTCAGGAACCTAGTGTCGGAGTTGCATGTATACCCCATGCACACCGTTTGACCATTTTAAACTTAAAATGACAAGAAAACACGAATAAAAATTGACTAACTGCAATGCATTTCAATGGACGTGGAAGCAGAGAACGTCCGAGTGTATTGAGTTAGCTGCACACTGTGATTGGCTCATCGCGTTTGAGGGCGTGGCTTAATAGGTCAATTATATTGTACGTTGTCTGCCCGCGAACAACAGCCCACAATCACGTCATTTTACTGATGACTTCTTTTAAAATCTCGGAGTTCAACAGTCAGTACCTATGGTCAGTACCCAGTTTATTTGGACGATCTTGCCCCTCAGAACCAAAACCTGTAAGTTAAGTATGAATAATTACTGAAGTTTATATTTTCTACCAGGTGTTCAAAATACTTAATTTTGTGTCATATTGTGTACGTTTCCGGCTAACCGTCTAATTCACGTTATTGTCTTACTAAAATATAGCAGTGTGGGCCCGTGGGCCGCCATTATTACCTAAAACTGTGTCTATCAATGTAGATTGTCTGTCATTCTTACTACTTTTTTAATGATTCAGGATGGCGCATGATTTGTTTTACAAACGTTGTGTTACATCAGTCATTCACTTCACATTAGATTCAGTTAATACAGTTCCAGCATATGTTCTGCTATAAATTAAAAAATATACATCGGTTTGATGATTGACTTGTTAATGCTGTACAATTTGAGTAGGCTATAAACATCCTGCTCGAGTCATTCTTGCATGGAGGTTCGGTTTGTTTGAATATAGTTCTTCTTCAGACTTGCGCTGGCATTGATGGTAAAATCAACGTCATCGTTACTGTCTCTTTGCAGTTCAGTTCATTTCAGTTATGGTAATAATGGGCGTGTAGCTTCCCGGTAAACCAATCACAGCAGACTGGGCCATCTGGCCAATCAGAGCAGAGAATAAGTTCTCGGAAAGGAAGGATAAAGAGACTGATTCATCTGACTAGTCGTTTGAGAATCATTGAACAATTGTGGTGATGTGCAATGTATATTAGGAGAAAATAGTGTTTATTTATGTATTTATTTATTTTTAATTACTTTTGATGCATATTTACCTGTTGTAGGAGACCTCCAAATCAAAATTAGGAACAGCATACGGCACTTTAAGCAGTCCAGCACCAAAAACACAACTGGTCTTTTGAGTAGGAAACTGCCTCCTACAGCTAATACAAGCACCTGATTGCCTTGACAGGTGTGTAGTTTCACTTTATCTCAGCAAAAGCACATGAATTATGCTGATATGCTGTATAGAAATATGTCAGTGGAAAAATAGCTGGTTTAGTCACTGCATATTTTAGATACAGACTGTCTACTACCTTGTCTATCAATGTCAGACCAAAACTCAGTAGTGTAGCAAGTCAATCCTGTGCCCTTATGCACATTTTCTTTAACTGACCCCAAATAACAGGTGCAACGAAGAGGCGTTTATAGACGTTCACTCTAGCATATTGGGGAAGCAGCTGTGCTTAGACATCTATATCTCATTATTTTCATCCGGTTAGCCTGATACATATTCTCTGTAAAGCAAAATGCTACACCCAACACAAGAGCAGAATAAAAACCTAATAAATTGAATAAACTGATGAGTGCTGCATAAAAAGAAACATTGATTACTCTAGGAGAAAAAAAATGACGTTCGGTTTTGCCGTTCAGAACAAACAGGTTTTTTTTTTTATGTAGGCTATGTGTCACGTTGAAGGCTGGTCAAATCATGCCAACACCTAACCAGCTTTAACATATATGTTAAAGAGAACCAGCAACAATTAACTGAAACATGGGGATAAAAATATTATTATTTATTTATTATTATTTAATATGAATTTGAAGGTGATTAATTATGTCTAATGTCTTTTTTACCTTGTTAATATTTGGTCATTTTATAGCTTGAAAAATGTAAAACAAAATGTAAAGCATGCGCCTGATTTGCTCTTGGCTGTTTAAGACTCATCATGTTTATTGTCACAGTATCAGCTCTGTGTGAAAATTAGATCAGTGTTCTCACATAAAATCTGTTACACAATACAGCACTCTTCAGTAGTAGGAGGGAAACGAGCCAGTTTAGTCACTGCACAATTACACAAGCTGTCTACCTCACTGTGTACAATGTCAGGCCAAGACTTCAGATGGATGCCAGAAACTCCATAACTTGCATGCAAATGCTCAGCCAACGCTTTGCAAGAAACTAGTCCTGTTGTACTTGATGTTCTTTTGTTTTAAGAGCAGTAGCAAACCTTAGTCAACTGAACTCAGAAGACAGTTTGTGTTCATGCCAGCTCTAGTGCCCCGTGTGGGAGGACTGTGCAGAAACATTTTTAAAAGGAATTAAATAGAGTATGTATCAAGGCTAACACATAACTTCCTGTGTGTGTGTGTGTGTGTGTGTGTGTGTGCGTGCACTAAAATGTGAGGCACTAATGTGAGACTAGTCAATTCACTTTCATTTGAGCAATTAAGCAATCGCAGCTCTCCTAATGGACCGACTAATAACTTTTCTTTAAAACTCATTCAACCACTTTGAGTTTTAATGTCAAAAGCTTTTACAAGCAGCTTTACACGTTAGATGGGGGCATCTTAGGAAGCCAGTACAGCGCAGAACTAATCATTGGGCAATTTAGAGCTGTCACTCAAACATGTTTCTTTCATAATTCAACCATTTAAAATTCACAAAATGGCTGAATACAACTACATCTGTACAGGATTGAGATTCCCACTAAACAAACACAGCTTGTTATGTGAAAGAGTCTTAAACAAGTGCCCAGATAGAGACCAAAATAAAGATGTGTTTTAGTTTCTTTAAAATCTAAATTTGTGTATCACAATACACCTTGATCCTTCGCTGGTGAAACTCTTATTAGATGTTGAGGATTCAAAGCAAATCCCTGTGGTCTCATTATACGTCCACTAAAAGCCTCTTCCAGGTTTGATGTTTGATTGGTTGAGCGACCTTGTATTTGACTCTTTTCTAGTTAGGCTGGGGGATTAAATGAATGTTCTCAAGATAGAATTTGAGTTCTGTGCTTCACAGCTGGATTCAGGCACCTGTAGGCAAGAAGAAAACATAACATGTTTCTCCTGAATAGCACTGGCTTACATGAAAAGGAAATTAGTATTGAGCCTATAATCTCACTTGTCCGAAACATCTCAAACTGTTCCCAGATTTGCCTAGATAAGTCAGAGATCTTGATGTGAACTTAAACCTTTCTCATCTTTCAATACCACCTGGGCTATAATTTCCACTTACTGTATGTTATCCTTTGACACATTTGAGTCAAATATCCATATATAATAAGAGGTTTCCCCAGTCTCTATTTTGTGCTTTTCTTTGAAATTCTACTTTATGTTTTTTTATTTTATTTTTTTATTTTCTATTCTATTGTTTATTTATTATGTGACATATTTTTTCCTATTATTTCAATTATTATTTACTACCCTTCTATTATTATTATTTTTTAATATGTTAATGAATGATCATAGCCTGTAAATCAAAATATAGCATGCGATTGTTGCTTTATGGACAATTCTGATTTGCTCTTGATGCCTGATGATTGTAGGATCAGAGACAAAGTTGGTACTTCACTGAATCATAACTAAAAAAAAAATCAATGAAGTTGCCTGAAGGCACCCACACACTACAAGATAATCCGAACGATTTTGTGCTCCGACAATCCTTGGTAGAGGATTAGTTAAATCGAGCTGACGAAAGATGGAAGAATAACACGACTTATCAGAACCTTTTCTTTTTTCAGCTAATTTTCATAAACAAAAAAAAAATTACTATTAAACTTATCACCATTTCTTCTTGCCCGTCCTCCGCCATGTTTGTTTACTCTAAAGTCATGCAAGAAATTTTGCAAGATTTCCTGTGTTCATAGTCGCAGTCTGGTTGTTAGTGAACGGAATATATTAGTGTGTGCTGTGCTGTAGTCACTCCACACGCTAGGAACAAAACTGTTAAATTATTTTCTTATCACCATATTTGTGGTCTCTCACATTTTTAAAATCATCCTCTGATTTATTTTTCATTATTATATCTTTCACATCCTTTTATCCGTTTATTCTTTATTATGTTTGATATGACCCAGTAATTGGCTCTGCAGGAGCCACAGTGTCCAGTCACGCATCTGTGAAGATGTGAATGTGTCTTGACCCATCTGAGTTAATTTGTACTATATCCAAACAGACCACACTGTCAGTTCATATTATCATAACACATGAATAAAATATGGTGACATTTACTCACCTCACCCCAAGAGAGGGATGCATTGAGTAAACAGACACATTGTCACCAGAGCTCATGCAATTAGTACAAACACACTCCATGCTGTGCTAGGGCTGAGTGAGAAGCACTTGTGCCCTAATATGGCTGTCTGGTTTGTCATTATAGGTGTTTGTGTTGATTTTTAATTACATGAGTTTCTTGGTTCTCACAATCACTGTTAGGGATCGATAACAGCCTTTACAAATAAAACGTCTGATGTATGCAAGTTGCAACAACAGACAGAGGTGGGTTGAATCATATCTGTATAAATAAGGTAACTAAAGTCATTTCCAATCTCTAACTTGTGATTGCCTTTACTGATATCTGTCAGATAGTAAACATCAAGACTTTGTATTGCATCTTTAAAGTATGCAAGCCCATTTCTGCCACATAAGAAAAAGAGTCATACTTTTGATGTTTTATGTCATTACGATAAAAAAAAAAAAACTTATCTGGAGGAAATTGACTTCCATTATAAAGGGATAGTTCACCCCAAATGGTCAACTTATTCTCATGTCATTCAAAAATGACTTTTTTTCCTTCTTTAGAACACAAAAGGAAGATTTTTGAAGAATGTTAGGGTCTAAACAACATTAGGCCCTATGGCTATCATTTTATGGATTTAATTTTTTTCTTTAGCAATCTGTGTAGTTAAAACCTGTCTTCCTCTTCTACTTTTGAAGCGAGAGAGGTTGACTGCCCTAACATTAAGTGATTGACAGCAATGTATTGATTCTAGCCTCAGTGATAGACAGCAAAGCGTACGCTTCTGTCATCCTCGCCAATTACATTGAAAACCAGTTGTCGATTGCAGTTCAGTACATGCAGCACGTAACCAAACCTTTTTAAAATTCAGCTGTGATCAGTGTTGAGAGTCACTTTTAAGTAATAAGATGAAAGTTCAACACTTTTACTTTTACTACAAAGAAGAAAAAAAGTGTGATGTTTAACAAATGTGATATTTCATTTTGCCTATTGTATATGGTTGAATTGGATCATTGAAGGTCAGCATGTTTATGAATATGCAAATTAGCCCCGCCTCCACTCACTCACGCCAGGGCTACGTTCAGCCCCGACAAAACGTATCTCAAACCACCGGTACACACCGTTTCCAGGATGACGTTCAACCCGGAAACCGTAGCAAAACGTTGCGCACCGTTTTGAACTTGAACGTGCCCCAGCTCAGAGATCCACTCGTTGACGATCACACGTTGACGTGATTGGTTACAAGGTGGTTTGTGACGTCAAAACAATAGCGATTTCAAACTGCGTTTTTAAGACTATCTTTGGTTCACTGCAGTTTTAAAGAGAAAATACTCAGCAATGGTGTTGACTTATGAATTTGCACATGCTAATAGCATATTAAAAATACCACGTAGACATAAAAACAACATTAAAAACTTGATTTTCACCACTGGGGACTTTAACATTTAATTATTGCAGGTTTTGATAATATTCTGAGTTTTGCAGTTCGCTGTTTTTATTCATTTTGAGGAATACTGAATCTTTTTGTGCATGAGATGACTAAATTCATGCTCACATTTACTGTAGTGTAGAACTACAATAACCATCATGTTTCCACAGCGCACACAGCACCTCTACACTTACTCTCAATTTTTCTTAAGATGGGGATAGGAGAAGTGATTGTCAATACATTTGAAATCAAAGTAGCTTGGATTCCCGATCAGTCAGTCACATTCGATGTTACTAATTTTTGAGATTTGCATGGAAAGCCACTCCCGTACATTCTGGTATATAAGACAGCATGCAACACTCATTCATTCAAGCTTTTGCTTCGGAGACTAGAAGTTCTAGAAGAGTCTCTCTCTGTGCTCTGACAATCATCATTTGTGTGATCTAAACAAAAGGGAAGCAGTTCTGTGTTGATGTTAAGGCGTATATGGGGTGGTTGCGTCTGAAAGAGCATTGCACAGCTAAGTGGAGTGACTGCTTTACTGGTCACTTCAACATTAAAGGAGCAGGATTTCCCCTAAAAGAGTAAACGTGGTTGACGTTGCGTCTTTTTCAAGATGGCAACATGACCACTGTGATGTTGAGATTGAGATTGAGACTTTTATAAAAATGTGAAGTCCCCTCTGCTATTCCTTGATCTGGTTTCTCTACACCATGAGGATCATTTCAGTTGAAAGTCACTGCACAGTCCCTCGGTCAGACAATGTCCATACTAGTGGTCCAAGAATGCCATATCTGGCTGAACCTGGCTGAGATTGTCAAAGTTCGCTTTCTTTTCTTCCCCATCTCCCACGCAGGCCTCTAAATCCTCCAAGTGTTCGGCAAAACACTATCCCTGAGACGGGCTACTCAGAGATGGAGGGAGCTGCTCTTCAGGAAACGGTGGGTGCACCCCTTCTTCCAGAGGCGTCCAGTTACCTTTATTTATATTGTGCTTTTTACAATACAGATTATTTCAAAGCAGCTTTACAATGATAACAGGAAAACAATGCAACAAAGTTTGTTTCGGCTATACAGCAGATCTAAAAAAAAATTAGTGTCATAGTCCAGCCAGGATAGTAGGCCATTCTGTTTATCCGAACAAACCACGTCTCCTTTTTGGAAATCACAAAAGTTCAAATTGTAAGTTGTAAGTTCAGTGATGTTCTGGTGCACGAAGGACGTGATAGAGCCGGTCCCTCCAGCCAAGATGATGTAAGGGTTTTACGGCCCTTACCTCACCATACCCAAAAAAGGTGGTGTCTTGAATCGGGCCCTTTACAAGCCTCCGTAAAAGATGCTAATGCAGAAGCGCATCCTCACATGTGTTTGCCCCAAAGATTGGTTTGCAGCAGTTGACCTGAAGGACACTTTCATGTCTCGATCCTACATCGACCGTTCTATGCTTTGCATTCGAGGGGTGGGGATTTCAGTACAAGGTCCTCCTCTTTGGGCTTCCCTTGTTGCCCCGCATCTTCACAAAGGTCATTGAGGCTGTTCTTGCCCCGCTAAGGGAAGTGGGCATTCACATCCTTAACTATATCGACGACTGGCTCATTCTGGCCCACTTACAATATCTGTTGTGCGAACACAGGGATCTGGTGCTCTGGCATCTCAGCCATCTAGGGCTTCAGGTCACCTGGGAAAAGAGCAAACTCTCCCCCATGCAGTGCATCTCTTTTCTCTGTATGGAGTTGAAACTCAGTCTGTGCTGAATTGCTTGGATTTGGTCAGGGGCAGAACAGTGGTTCCACTGGAACAATTTCAGAGGCCCCTGGGGTATTCGGCATCCGTAGTCATGGTCATGGTGCTCGAATTGCTGCATATGAGACCGCTTCAGCACTGGCTAGTGGCTACATAATCAACTCCTGAGATGGGCATGGCACTGCGGCAGACATCGGGTGATAATCAAACCGATCAGTCACCATACTTTTATCCCATGGTCAGACCTTGCCTTTACGAGTGCCCCTAGAACAAATGTCCTGGCATGATGTTATCTCAACAGATGCCTCCAGAACAGGCTGGAGTGCTGTATGCTATGGGCATGCAGCTTCGGGCTCCTGGCCAGGACCTCGACAGCAGTGGCATATATATCAATTGGCTTGATTTGCTAGCAGTACTGCTGGCCCTGCACCATTGTTGCTGGAAAAGCACCTGCTGGTCTGGACAGACAACCCAGCGATGGTGGTGTATGCTGCATGCAACGCACCAGGTTGCCACCATCAGGCAATCTCAATTGTGCAGCCGACATGCAAGGCCTGCTTCCCCAGTGTTATCCATCAGTCTTGGCTGTATAAGGGTCAAGAAAGGAGCAGCAGCTATCGACATTTCCCTTGGAAAGATGGAATGGTCTTCCGTCCCACCAAGTACGGAGGTCTATATGACTTACACAGAGCGCTGGGAAAAGGCAGTGGTTGTGGTGGTTTTCATAGGGATCCCATTGTGTCAGTCAGTTCTCAAATAACTTTGAATGTGACTGACTGATAGGGAATGTTTTGGTCACTAATGTAACCCCAATTCCTTAAAGGACGGAATGAGGACATTACATCCCACCTGCCACAACCCCTATATCACCACTGAAGGGCCAGAACCCCTTTCTTGACTCCGATCAGTGCAAAACTGAATCAGTGAGTGTTGCACACTGACTTGTATACCCATATGTATGGGGAGTGGCTTGCCATGCTAATCTCACTCACCAATGTGCATTGGCTTGTTTTGTTACCTCACGAAGGTGATTGGGCTCACAGGCGCTATCCCATTGTTTCAGTCAGTTCTGATGTAACGTCTCCATCCCCTCTTTCGGGGGAATTGGGGTTAAAGTGGTAACCAAGACGTTACTGTACAAGACATTCTTATTTAAAAAAGTTGCTAATATATTCTGCGTTACTTTACTAGTTGCTTGACAAAATTAATCTGATTACGTAACCCATGTTACTTGTAATGTGTCCCCAACACTGGCTGTGACTATTGAAGTGAATTGAAGTATGTGTTTCACACTCCAAAAACAAAGTAAAACAAATACTAAGCGTTGCACCTTAACCCCTTAATTTACATTCGATTGTAGTGGATTTTGGTTTTCACTGTGTTTAAAGAGCACCTATTATGGAAAATTCACTTTTACATGGTGTTTGAACATACACTTATTTCTGACATCAGAGCCACTGAAAACACAGTGGATGTATTGTATTTTGGAAGTTTAAGTGGCGCTTTTCCTTCATAAATAAGTTTATGTTTGAGCGAATCATTTTCTGACTGACTGTTTTATGAACAAGGGTCAATTGAAAGCAGGTCTTGCTTCAAAGTTAATCCTCAACTGTGGATCGTCGTCAACTGTTTGCAATCCAACGACACCACCAGTAACAGTAAGTGTATTTTATGATTTTTGAGCAAATAGTCATTTCAGTCCATGTCAGCCAATTCAACAACAAATATTTTAAAGATATTGTATTAAAAACTGTAAATATGTTCTTGTTCTGTAAGTTAGCAATCTTCTCACATTTGCCACAGAAGCACAAGTGCTTGACAAGTAATGTAAACATGACGCAACAGGTCCCTCGCATAAATGTAATTTCGCTTGTATGTAGCAAACTTTATCACAGTATGTGTATGTAGTTTCAAAAAATTGTGCCAACGTTAGTGTTTGTGTGTCTGTGTGTGTGTGTTGCACATACATAATTTCAAAGGGGACGCGATTACAACTCTATAAGTACATAAATGTATCAAATAACCATACCAAGACGTCCTGGTCCATTCTCATTTGTGTTTATTCTGCCGGAGTCTCTTCGTCATCTGGGTCTGATCAGAGACTATTTATCTATTCCGATTCAAACATGTACGGCTGAATGACAGCGGGTCTCTCACTCTCTCAGCCCTTCTGCTTACCAACTGCCATAGGCAAGTGACGCCCTCATCCAAAGGCAGGGCGGGGATGTGCAGCTCATTTGCATTTAAGGTCGTATAGCCCAAAACAGCTCATTTTTAAACAGGCCCCAAAAATGACTTTTTCAAATGGTTATAATAAATTAACTGAGGTATTTTGAGCTGAAACTTCACAAATACATTCTGGGGACACACAAGACCAATATTACATCTTGAAAAAAGGGGAATAATAGGTGCCCTTTCAGTGTGTTATTTAAAGAGTAAAGGAAAAAAATAGTTGGATAGTTTAAACTTTAAAGAGATACAAAGACCAACAACAGCAGAAGATTTGATACAAAATCTTGCGGATAATTCTTGACCCAGTTAAAACATTATTCCCTGACACCTTTCCCACAGAGGTTTTTGGCTTTAATTATAGTTGTTTTCTCTCTGAAGTCTGTGTCTTCTCTCAGCATGCTAAGTGATGATTTGTTTCTGCGCCAGAATGTGTTTCGACAAGCTACTGTTTACCACATATAAGGTAATTTGTTACTCAACTGTGAGGCTTGCGTTCAGGCCATGCTGATTGTTTTGATATTTGAGAGAAGCGGTACATTTCCTGACCCCGGCCAGGGTGTAGGCCATTCTGTTTATCCGAATAAACTGCATCTCCTTTTTGGAAATTGCAACTGTAATTGCAGCGGAAGAGATAACAAATCTGAGCTTCAATAAATCCTGATGCTTGCATGTTAGAGGGCCACAGGAAAAGTGTTCAAGCCCAGGGGATTTCCACTTGATGCATAGGAAACTCCACTGCCATCTCACTGGCTTCTGTGTAACCAAAAACAGCAAGACGGCAAAATGCACAGTTTCGTAATGTCACTCACTATTTATAGCATCTCAACTCCATAAGGATTAAGGCTGGATATTTAATTAAAACTCAGTGCCTTGTTGCTTCCCTCTGAGTCAGTGTTTGCTAGGTGAACAGAGGGCTAGACGAGATGGAGTAGCGCCATAATAAACCATTATCAGAGCACAGAATCTTGATATTAACTTTGATTAGCATCCCCCTTCAAAATCCCATCTCGTTGCAATTTATTGCCCCAGAATATCTTCTGATGTCATTGGAAGATGTGGGTCAAAGCGGAAATTAATGTCAAAAACTGCAATAATGAAAGTATTGAGATGAGACTGATGATTTTTTCTTGCTCTCTTTTGAAAGGTGTTTGCTAATTTTTCTTTCAAAGTGTTTTTCACATAGATGTATGTATGCCCCAAATAGACATGGGAACACTCTTAAAAATAAAGGTTCCAAGAACCTTTCAGCAAACAGTTCTTAATATATATATACATTCACCGGCCACTTTATTAGGTACACCTGTCCAACTGCTCGTTAACACTTAATTTCTAAGCAGCCAATCACATGGCGGCAACTCAGTGCATTTAGGCATGTAGACATGGTCAAGACAATCTCCTGCAGTTCAAACCGAGCATCAGTATGGGGAAGAAAGGTGATTTGAGTGACTTTGAACGTGGCATGATTGTTGGTGCCAGAAGGGCTGGTCTGAGTATTTCAGAAACTGCTAATCTACTGGGATTTTCACGCACAACCATCTCTAGGGTTTACAGAGAATGGTCCGAAAAAGAAAAAACATCCAGTGAGCGGCAGTTCTGTGGGCGGAAATGCCTTGTTGATGCCAGAGGTCAGAGGAGAATGGCCAGACTGGTTCGAGCTGATAGAAGGGCAACAGTGACTCAAATAACCACCCGTTACAACCAAGGTGGGCAGAAGAGCATCTCTGAACGCACAGTACGTCGAACTTTGAGGCAGATGGGCTACAGCAGCAGAAGACCACACCGGGTGCCACTCCTTTCAGCTAAGAACAGGAAACTGAGGCTACAATTTGCACAAGCTCATCGAAATTGGACAATAGAGGATTGGAAAAACGTTGCCTGGTCTGATGAGTCTCGATTTCTGCTGCGACATTCAGATGGTAGGGTCAGAATTTGGCGTCTACAACATGAAAGCATGGATCCATCCTGCCTTGTATCAACGGTTCAGGCTGGTGGTGGTGGTGTCATGGTGTGGGGAATATTTTCTTGGCACTCTTTGGGCCCCTTGGTACCAATTGAGCATCGTTGCAACACCACAGCCTACCTGAGTATTGTTGCTGACCATGTCCATCCCTTTATGACCACAATGTACCCAACTTCTGATTGCTACTTTCAGCAGGATAATGCGCCATGTCATAAAGCTGGAATCATCTCAGACTGGTTTCTTGAACATGACAATGAGTTCGCTGTACTCAAATGGCCTCCACAGTCACCAGATCTCAATCCAATAGAGCATCTTTGGGATGTGGTGGACGGGAGATTCGCATCGTGGATGTCCAGCCGACAAATCTGCGGCAACTGTGTGATGCCATCATGTCAATATGGACCAAACTCCCTGAGGAATGCTTCCAGCACCTTGTTGAATCTATGCCACGAAGAATTGAGGCAGTTCTGAAGGCAAAAGGGGGTCCAACCCGTTACTAGCATGGGGTACCTAATAAAGTGGCCGGTGAGTGTATATATATATATTATAGTGAATCAGATGCAATGAAAGTACTGAATAGTTTAACTCTTGAAGGAAAACTTGAGAACTCATTTTCATACTGCTCAATAAGTAAACGGCACATTTTGACTGAATTTTTTTTTCACTTGAGGTTCAGACATTCACTTATGATTTAATAATCTTGCATTTCTTTGTGCAATTTTGCTTCATTTTAAAAGCACAACAGTGCAATACATTACCACGAACCTGATGGACAAAATTATCGTCCTGTAAATGTCACTTAATTTCTCTAATGTTATGTCAGATTTCAGTATTATAGTCTAAAATTTTCTTAATCTTTGTGTTTAACTTATCAGTCATCATTAAAGGTTGGGAAGGATTCTAGAAAGAAGTTAAAAGTGACTCTTTTTATAAGGCCTTATTATAGGGCCTTTTATTATAAAGTTTGCTTCGAATTGTTTGTTTTTTGTGCACCCTTGAGCATGAAACATTTGCATTTGTGTTCAGTCAGCAAATGACACATCAAAGAACAGAAGAGAAAAATGGAAAGGTATGAAGAGAAACGTATTCAAGGAGGAAAATTTTTCATGAGCACAAAAAAAAAAAACCTGTCAAATTGTCGGATATTACTGTATTCTTGTTGCACATTTTTTGCCTTCACGAGTTCATGTTCCTAGTCCATCAAAACCAAAGTCAGAAATATCATAATTTGTTGACATTACATTGTTGTTGTTTCCTTTTTTTTCTTTTTCTTTTTCTTTTTTTTTGCAGTAGCTGGTTCCATTGTGACAACATATGTTGTCACAAAAGCTTTTTTCAGTTCAATAATGATGGAAATGTAATGAGAAAGATAAGAAAGTTTGAAATGGAAACATAAACTTTGTATTATGCTACTTAAATCAAGGACATATGCTGCAAAACAAACTTGAAATAATGAAATTTAAATATTATTCGGCCAAAGGCAATGCAATAAAGCAAATGGGAAGATGAGATGAAAAAATATGCATGTATTAATTTCATGCAACTGCAGTTGTCGTCCTTAAAAATAATATTTCTTAGTTTGTAAACTAAAAGTTTTTTTTTTTTTTTTCCTATGTGTAAGCTTCTCATTACGCTGTCTGAAAACTGCAACTTAAATGAAAAGTTCACTGAGATCAGTATTCCTTTGTGTTGTACAGATGGTTAATTCCCTTATTTTTTTTAAATATGTCCTGCATAAATAAGAATGGTTGCATTTGTAAAGGAACTGCTTATGTGAGACTACAAGTTGATAACATTACAGAATAATCCAGTATCCCTGCAGCTTCAAGTGCTTCCCATCCCCCCCCCCCCCCCCCAACACACACACACACACACACTAATTTACAAAGGAATGCAGTAAATTAATGCTTAAAGCAATTGCTATTTCAAATGAATTAACCGGTGACCAATTGGAAGCTAGTGACAATATTGTTGCGACAGTCATATTAGATTTATTTAGTGAATTTGTGTGTGAGAGGAATGGCTGTAGGGGAAAGGGGATGTTGTTACCAGTCTGAAGATAATGAGAAAATAAACAGGACGTCTTTGTGTAACATGTCAAATATAATCTGTGGCATCTCTCCAAGTCCTGTTTTATTTGAAAAAAAAAAAAAAATACAATGAAAACATCAATATTTTAATTTATTTGAATATATTCAAAAATGTAATTTATTCCATTGATGGCAAAGCTGATTTTTCATCATCATTACTCAAGTCTTCTGTGTCACATGATCCTTCAGAAATCAATTCTAATACTGATTTGGTAAAATAGAAAACATTTTCACACAATACAGTTTTTACAGAAAATTTAAAAGATAATTTTTTTAAGAAAATTATTGTGAAATGCAAGCAACTTAAATAATGCAGCAAATAAATGCACACATATTGTGCTGCTGTACTGTTTTCCTCTGTGTGGAATCTACACTAAAAGCTTCCATGAACATATACATGTAGTACACTAAGTAAGGGCCCTTGCACCCTCCAAACACACAGTAAGCCTCTGACATTGTTCCCTCTCCCTCTCAGTATTGATCAGTCCTTTTTTCCAAGTGTTGCTAATGGATTTTCTTGCCTTTTAAGTCTGCTTAATGGCAACTCTCTTCACCAAGATCCATCTAAATCTATCAGGCCCGTTACTCTTGCTGAAGCTTCTATTGTTCTGGAAGTTTGGGTGAGTAGAAATGGACTACTCTTTTATTAAAACGTTACTTTCGGATTAATCACATATGGATTTTCCTCAAGTTATTACAGGCACGGATTGGCCATTTGGCCATCCTTTCCAGAAGGGCCGGTGTGATTTTCTATTGTTTTGGGCCGAGACACAGATAGTTGCGTGTTCTGAATACAGTCAGAGCGTAAAAATACGGGATATTTTTAGGGATTGCTGACGCGAAACAGACGTTTCGAAGCTTTGCGAGATCCCGAAGCGCATCTGATTCGAAACACTGAAGCGCATCTGCTTCGTAACACTGATCCGAAGCGTGATTCAAAACACCTACGTCACGTGACTACGGCTAAACGAAGCTTCAGGTGTGGAGTGCTCCGCCCGCCGAATCAGAGTTGAACCCCGATGTTGGGCCAAAAGACGCTTATAAAAGTGTTTGGGAAGATTGGGGATCCAGAAGGATGCCTTTGCATTGATCTTGTTGTTACACTCAAGGCACTGAGCGAGAAAGACAACATGAAGCCGACTGTGCGTGCGAGGGCCGACGACGGTTATGCAGAGGCTCTGCTGAAATATCAAACCATCCTCACTGCCCAGACGTTTTTACGCATCTTCCAACAAACAACTCCACTTTTTAAGTATTTGCAAACTAGAGGAATGGATTTGCTCACGGCCCATCGCTTTGTCACAAGCACACAAGGGGGTAAAGACAGCAACAGACGCATGTGTGCAATGGGCCAATGGAAAATTAAATGTGTGTGTGACTGTGAGACAGACGCAGAAGTGGAACATGCGCTGCCAACCCGGAGACCAAAGAAGACAGAAAAGATTCCAGGCGAGTTATGTGATGACACAACCATATCAGATGCTGACAGCAAGTATGAGGTACAAGTGCACAATGTCATTCTGGATACCATCATTGAAAGTATTTCCCGACGTTTTGCTAAAAACAGAGAACTATACACAGATTTCGCAACTTCTTGATCCCCAGAATTTCAATGACTTGAAATGTAACGGTGTAGGCCTACCTGTAGGCGCACTCAATGCCCTGAGTGCCAAACTGATCGGACACGATAGCAGAGCAACTCCTGAGGCCTTACAGGGTGAACTACTTAACCTGGCTACGCACTGGTACAAGCTGAAGGTGTCTGTGCGCGAAGAGTATCTGACCAAGATGAGTACTGAGGATGGAGATGATGAGCAGACTCCAGATGAAGAATGGGATGTTGTGAACAAAACCAATCTTGCAGAAAATGTCCCATCTGTTGTTATTAGGCTATGTCCTACAAAGGTATAACCTGCTCACTGACTCCTACCATCGAATCGGACTTGGACACAAGTTTCTGTTAACTCTGTCTGTGACACAAGTTGCATGTGAGCGAAGCTTTTCCACGTTGAAATTCATCAAGAATCGATTAAGGAGCACAGCGTCACAGGAGCATCTTGAAGCCTTTATGTTGATGGCAATCGAAAAAGAGACTGGTTTCTTTGGACACGGATTGCATCATTGAAAGGGTAGCGGAGAAGAGCGCGCTGATGCAATAAGGTAGGTCATGCTTCTTTTTATCATACCCGTATTTTCCGCACTATAAGGCGAAAAAATGTTCCAAAATAGGTAATTCGTTGAAGGTGCACCTTATAATCCGGTCGGATTATATTTTTTAATATATTTTAGAACATTTTTCATAGGGCGCACCGGATTATAAAGAGCATTAGATACTCCAGTCATACGTTCGACTGGGTTTGAGGGAATGTAGCGAGTGCGCGGCGCCGGAGGTGAGGCGTTTTTACAGTAGGGGTTCAATCTTCAACTGGCTGGCAGGAGCTGCCACTGGCAGGTCACGTGACCTGTCAGTGGCTGACTGGCAGCTGCCAGTCGCTGCCAGTGACTGACTGGCAGCTGCCAGTCGCTGCCAGTGGCTGGCTGGCAGCTGCCAGTGGTTGTCTGTCAGTCTAGTTTCAAAAACCATTGATTTTTGACAGTTTTTGTGTTTTGTGTTCCTCCCTTTATAGCTCATTTATTATGTATCTGTTGAAATTATTGTTATTAGTAGTAGGATCGCAATTTAATAGTCAATTGGCCGTGATCAGACTGGCAGTACAGACGCTGCTGGACTCATCCAGTCAGCCGCGGGTGATCAGCGAATATAACGCGTTGCCTGACACTCTCGCTAAAAGGAAATAAATTGTTTTCTTATAATGAATATAATGTCATGCCTTTATTCTTGTGTATGATTGGTGTTTTGGGTACTGTTGTCGCGATTAAACCAGTCAAATGGCCGTGATCCGACTGGCAGCTTGCAGACGCTTGCTGGACGCTCATCCAGCCAGCCGCCGCTGATTCAGCGAATATAACGCGTTGCCTGACACTCTCGCTAAAAGGAAATAAATTGTTTTCTTATTATGAATATAATGTCATGCCTTTATTCTTGTGTATGATTGGGGTTTTGGGTACTGTTATCCCGATTAAACCAGTCAAATGGCCGTGATCCGACTGGCAGCTTACAGACGCTCATCCAGTCAGCCGAGTCTGAGACTGCGAGTCTAACGCGTCGCCTGACACTCTCTCTAAAAGGAAATAAATTTTTTTCTTATTATGAATATAATGTCATGCCTTTATTCTTGTGTATGATTGGTGTTTTGGGTACTGTTGTCGCGATTAAACCAGTCAAATGGCCGTGATCCGACTGGCAGCTTGCAGACGCTTGCTGGACGCTCATCCAGCCAGCCGCTGCTAATCAGGGAATATAACGCGTTGCCTGACACTCTCGCTAAAAGGAAATACATTGTTTTCTTATTATGAATATAATGTCATGACTTTATTCTTGTGTATGATTGGTGTTTTGGGTACTGTTGTCGCGATTAAACCAGTCAAATGGCCGTGATCCGACTGGCAGCTTGCAGACGCTTCCTGGACGCTCATCCAGCCAGCCGCTGCTGATTCAGCGAATATAACGCGTTGCCTGACACTCTCGCTAAAAGGAAATAAATTGTTTTCTTATAATGAATATAATGTCATGCCTTTATTCTTGTGTATGATTGGTGTTTTGGGTACTGTTGTCGCGATTAAACCAGTCAAATGGCCGTGATCCGACTGGCAGCTTGCAGACGCTTGCTGGACGCTCATCCAGCCAGCCGCTGCTAATCAGGGAATATAACGCGTTGCCTGACACTCTCGCTAAAAGGAAATAAATTGTTTTCTTATTCTGAATATAATGTCATGCCTTTATTCTTGTGTATGATTGGTGTTTTGGGTACTGTTGTCCCGATTAAACCAGTCAAATGGCCGTGATCCGACTGGCAGCTTACAGACGCTCATCCAGTCAGCCGAGTCTGAGACTGCGAGTCTAACGCGTCGCCTGACACTCTCTCTAGAAGGAAATAAAAAATTTTCTTATTATGAATATAATGTCATGCCTTTATTCTTGTGTATGATTGGTGTTTTGGGTACTGTTGTCGCGATTAAACCAGTCAAATGGCCGTGATCCGACTGGCAGCTTGCAGACGCTTGCTGGACGCTCATCCAGCCAGCCGCTGCTAATCAGGGAATATAACGCGTTGCCTGACACTCTCGCTAAAAGGAAATAAATTGTTTTCTTATTATGAATATAATGTCATAATGTATAATGTATAATGTGCCCACGGCCATTTGACTGGTTTAATCGGGATAAACGGCCCCAAAACACCAATCATACACAAGAATAAAGGCATGACATTATATTCATAATAAGAAAACAATTTATTTCCTTTTAGAGAGAGTGTCAGGCAACGCGTTATATTCCCTGATGAGCAGCGGCTGGCTGGATGAGCGTCCAGCAAGCGTCTGCAAGCTGCCAGTCAGATCACGGCCATTTGACTGGTTTAATCGCGACAACAGTACCCAAAACACCAATCATACACAAGAATAAAGGCATGACATTATATTCATTATAAGAAAACAATTTATTTCCTTTTAGCGAGAGTGTCAGGCAACACGTTATATTCGCTGACTCAGCGGCGGCTGGCTGGATGAGCGTCCAACAAGCGTCTGCAAGCTGCCAGTCGGATCACGGCCATTTGACTGGTTTAATCGCGACAACAGTACCCAAAACACCAATCATACACAAGAATAAAGTCATGACATTATATTCAGAATAAGAAAACAATTTATTTCCTTTTAGCGAGAGTGTCAGGCAACGCGTTATATTCCCTGATTAGCAGCGGCTGGCTGGATGAGCGTCCAGCAAGCGTCTGCAAGCTGCCAGTCGGATCACGGCCATTTGACTGGTTTAATCGCGACAACAGTACCCAAAACACCAATCATACACAAGAATAAAGGCATGACATTATATTCATAATAAGAAAAAAATTTATTTCCTTTTAGAGAGAGTGTCAGGCGACGCGTTAGACTCGCAGTCTCAGACTCGGCTGACTGGATGAGCGTCTGTAAGCTGCCAGTCGGATCACGGCCATTTGACTGGTTTAATCGGGACAACAGTACCCAAAACACCAATCATACACAAGAATAAAGGCATGACATTATATTCATAATAAGAAAACAATTTATTTCCTTTTAGCGAGAGTGTCAGGCAACGCGTTATATTCGCTGTCAGCGGCGGCTGGCTGGATGAGCGTCCAGCAAGCGTCTGCAAGCTGCCAGTCGGATCACGGCCATTTGACTGGTTTAATCGCGACAACAGTACCCAAAACACCAATCATACACAAGAATAAAGGCATGACATTATATTCATTATAAGAAAACAATTTATTTCCTTTTAGCGAGAGTGTCAGGCAACGCGTTATATTCGCTGAATCAGCGGCGGCTGGCTGGATGAGCGTCCAGCAAGCGTCTGCAAGCTGCCAGTCGGATCACGGCCATTTGACTGGTTTAATCGCGACAACAGTACCCAAAACACCAATCATACACAAGAATAAAGGCATGACATTATATTCATAATAAGAAAACAATTTATTTCCTTTTAGCGAGAGTGTCAGGCAACGCGTTATATTCCCTGATCAGCAGCGGCTGGCTGGATGAGCGTCCAGCAGCGTCTGTACTGCCAGTCTGATCACGGCCATTTGACTATTAAATTGCGATCCTACTACTAATAACAATAATTTCAACAGATACATAATAAATGAGCTATAAAGGGAGGAACACAAAACACAAAAACTGTCAAAAATCAATGGTTTCTGAAACTAGACTGACAGACAACCACTGGCAGCTGCCAGTCAGCCACTGGCAGCGACTGGCAGCTGCCAGTCAGCCACTGGCAGCGACTGGCAGCTGCCAGTCAGCCACTGGCAGCGACTGGCAGCTGCCAGTCAGCCACTGGCAGCTGCCAGTCAGTCACGTGACCTGCCAGTGGCAGCTCCTGCCAGCCAGTTGAAGATTGAACCCCCACTCCGTTTTTATTAGGAAGCGCGAGCGCGCTGGGGCGGCCACGTAGTTTACATTCGCAGCAGAACATGTGAGCGGAGTGGAGCGACGAGAGGGGAGCGCGAGCGAGCGGATCTTTGGACAGAGCGCAGAGCAGAGCGGCATTTTTAAAAAGACGGAGCGTCGCCCTATTTCCCGCTCCGCTCACACCACGAGAAAACTCCACCACGTCTTTTCTCCGCCTGACTAAAGTTGCTTGCATTGTATTCAGCACCCCCAAGCGGGTTCACTGTCTGCGATCGCAGAGAGATTTTTTTTCCTGCTGCTGCCCTGCTTTCAAGAAACCACCGCATGTGTCTGAAGCCTCAGACATTGTCCAAACTCGTGTTCTTGAAGGTGAACTGTAGCCTAGGCTAGATAAGGAAAGCAACTCTTCTTCTTCTTCTTCTTCTTCTTCTTCTTCTTCTTCTTCTTCTTCTTCTTCTTCTTCTTCTTCTTCTTCTTCTTCTTCTTCTTCAGTTTGAGACTATTTAAATTGTTATCCACGTGTTCTCTGCGCAAAAGTTCAGTTATGTAAGTCTGGTGGCCTAATACTTTTTAATTTAACAAGTCAATTAAATAAATAAGCCAATTAAAATTTTAATAGTGCACGCTGCGCAAAAATCAGTTAGGCCTATAGGCTTATCAAAATCTGGCCTAATAATTAATTATCCTACTTTAAAACATTTATGTATATATATATATGTTTACATTTTTGTTTATATAATTTTTAGTCATATTATTAGGCCCATTTAGGCTATTCGTTTAATTTTACAGAAGTTTGTGTGTACAATGGTTATAAGCCCATTTAAATTTTTATTGTGCGCGTTGAGCAAAAGTTTAGTTATCAAAGTTATGGCCTATAGTTAATTTACTTTTAAAACTTTTATGTATGTTTTTTTTATATAATTTTTATATTATTAGGCCCATTTATTCGTTTAATTTAACAGGACTTTTTGTGTATGCTACATTCCTGTTCTTACATAGGCTAGTCCTAATTTGTAATTTGTAACATGTGAAAATGTTGTTGTTGGTCTTTAGTTCTTTGTAAGGTATAAGGCCAAAACCAAAAAGTGAAATACAAATAATGCAGATTTTTTTTCTCTTTTTTTCCGTTTTTTTGGAGCGAGCTGGGGGCGATTTGAGCGGAGCGCTGCAAACTGTGTTGAGCGCAGAACGGGTAGCGCTTTATGAACATTCTGTGACTCGCGAGCAGCGCCGGGGACAGTGATTTATACGAGGTTGAACTGGCCATGTGACAGAGCGGGCATAAGATGGACAAGAGCGCGAGTTCGCGGGTGAATTTAATAACGCGGAGCGTTATTAACCAATTGATCCACTCTCAGAAAAAAAGGTACAAAAGCTGTCACTGGGGCTGTACCTTTTCAAAAGGTAAACTTTTGTCCATTTTAGGTGCTAATATGTACATTTTAAGTAATATGTAAAATTTAGGTGTTAATATATTTTAGGTGCTAATATGTAGGCTAGCTACATTTTATGTGCTAATATGTATTTTAGGTGCTAATATGTACATTTTAAAGGAACACTCCGACTTTTTGGGACTTTAACATATTCACCTTACCCCCCAGAGTTAGATAAGTCCATAAATACCTTTTTCATCTCTGTGCGTGCTATAAGTCTGTTTGACGCACCCACCGCTAGCCTAGCTTAGCACAAAGACTGGATGTGAATGGTTGCAGCTTTCATACTGATCCAAATGAGTGGCAAAATAACGCAAACGTTTTCCTATTTACATGTTGTGATTTGTATAGTCACATAATGTACAAATAACAAAGTCAAATGAGACACAGACATCTTTTAACCGTATAAAACCTGGGAACTACTCTCTGAAGGCGAAGCACTGCTACTTTGACGGCGTAATAACCGCATCACCGGAGACACGCAGTGGTGAGGAGCGGAGAGTTCGCTCGGTGTTTGGGTAATAGAGTCAGCAATTTATAAAGTAAAAGCGTAGTTTAGAGTCATGGGTTTTCGCTCTATTGTAAATAGCTGCGACTGTAAACAGGGGAGGTAATACCATGTTTCACAGAATTCCAACTAAAAACGCTGACTGGATGAAGAAATGGCTAACTTACTCTGGATATTTATCCAAACACACCTAAGATTATCAAGGGACATTACGTTTGCTCGGTACATTTCAATGAGGACGACTATTTTGAAAAAATGGAATTTGCCACACGGACCATAATGTGCTGAAGGATACGGCCATCCCATCGATAGCACAGACAGGACAAGTGGATCACCTGCGGCTGAGGTAAGTGTTCCGTTATGTTTTTAGATGACCTACTGTAACAGTGCCTTTAGCCAGAGCTAATGTAACGTTAGTGACACTATTATATGATTAGGGTATGAATATGTTTTTATCTTGATGCGGTGCGGACGCGCTTGGGAAAAAAAAAAACGAGCGCGTTCACCGCGTTTGAACTTGCACCCTGCGCGCGGCGCGCCTAGTAGCCTAAATTTGAAATAACCATGGAAATAACGAACTTGAGCGTGCAAAAGGGTACGATAGGCTGTGAGTTCATTGTGCAAAAACAATTTGTGCTATTACTTTCCCCTTATTCTATCCTATAGTAATGCAATACTGTATATTATATAGGCTACTGTTGAATACATTTGGTTCAGCTAATAAATTGCATTTAAAATATATTGATTCCTGTAATAATAATTATTTATTCATGTGATATTTATAAATCTGGGTGCGTTTTTGGTTGGAAATCAATGAAACATGGTACTGTATTACCTGGTCTCCCCTGTTTATTGTCACAGCTCATACAATAAAGCAAACACCCATGATAAACTATGCTTTTCTATCTAACGTTAGTAATTGCTGACTCTTTATTCCAACACTGAGCGAAGCGAACTCTCTGCTCCTCGTCACGGTGCGTCTCAGGTGATTGTTATCACTCTGCCCAAGTAGCAGTGCTTCGCCTTCAGAAAATATAGTATTTATACGGTTAAAAGATGTCGGTGTCTCACATGGCCTTGATATTTGCACACTCTGTGACTATACAAACCACAACATGTAAATAGGAAAACGTTTGCATTATTTTGTCACTCATTTGGATTAGTATGAAAGCTGCAACCATTCACATCCAGTCTTTGTGCTAAGCTAGGCTAGCGGTGGGTGCGTCAAACAGACTTATAGCACGCACGGAGATGAAAAAGGTATGTATGGACTTATCTAACTCTGGGGGGTAAGGTGAATAGGCTAAAGTCCCAAAAAGTCGGAGTGTTCCTTTAAGTAATATGTAAAATTTAGGTGCTAATATGTACATTTTAGGTTCTACTATATACATTTTAAGTGTTAATATATACATTTTAGGTGCTAATATCTCCTTTTCATGAGCTAATATGTCCATTTTAGGTGGTAATATGTACATTTTAGGTGTTGATATGTACATTTTAGGTGCTAATATGTACCACTAAGGTAGCAATATGCAGCCTTTGAGTACAAAAGTGTACCTTTTGAAAAGGTACAGCCCCAGTGACAGCTTTTGTACCTTTTTTTTCTGAGAGTGTTAAAGGCGCTCCGGATTTTAAGGCGCACTGTCGTTTTTTGAGAAAATTAAAGGCTTTTAAGTGCGCCTTATATAGTGCGGAAAATACGGTATATATTCTATTGTGGTTTGGTCATGGTCCTTTTTCTTTATTAAGCAGTTCGTCGGGCCGCTGTGCTATGCTCGTGTGTGCGTGTGTTTTTGGCCGCTGTGCCATGCTCGTGTGTGCGTGTGTTTTTGGCCGCTGTGCCATGCTCGTGTGTGCGTGTGTTTTTGGCCGCTGTGCCATGCTCGTGTGCGTGTGTTTTTGGTCGCTGTGCCATGCTCGTGTGCGTGTGTTTTTGGCCGCTGTGCTATGCTCGTGTGGGCGTGTTTTTGGTCGCTGTGCCATGCTTGTGTGCTTTTGGTCGCTGTGCCATGCTCGTGTGCGTGTGTTTTTGGCCGCTGTGCCATGCTTGTGTGCTTTTGG
This sequence comes from Pimephales promelas, assembly GCF_016745375.1. Next base: position 28,767,709 of record NW_024121099.1, read on the forward strand.
TCGCTGTGCCATGCTCGTGTGCGTGTGTTTTTGGCCGCTGTGCCATGCTCGTGTGCGTGTGTTTTTGGTCGCTGTGCCATGCTCGTGTGGGCGTGTTTTTGGCCGCTGTGCCATGCTCGTGTGCGTGTGTTTTTGGCCGCTGTGCTATGCTCGTGTGGGCGTGTTTTTGGTCGCTGTGCCATGCTTGTGTGCTTTTGGTCGCTGTGCCATGCTCGTGTGCGTGTGTTTTTGGCCGCTGTGCTATGCTCGTGTGCGTGTGTTTTTGGTCGCTGTGCCATGCTTGTGTGCTTGTGGTCGCTGTGCCATGCTCGTGTGCGTGTGTTTTTGGCCGCCGTGCCATGTTTGTGTGTGCATGTGAGGGTCCGAAATAAACTTGTTGGCTCACCTGCCACGAGGAGATGAAAAATCCACCAGCCAAACATATTTTTTACCGGCCAAAATAATAAACAGCCTTTTTGTGTCACATATACATTAATTTATATATATGCTATATTTAAACATTTTTGTCATTATATTTCTGGTCTATTATTTTCCATTCTTACTTTTATATACACACATAATACACAATTTACACACATTAAAATAATATTTTTGTTGTGCCGCCTATGAAAATAGTTCTGTACAAATTAAATATCTTTGACTTCTGATTGGTGTCTTTGCAAATGTGAGCATTTTTTGAAACAATTTCTTTTGAAACTCTAGAGGAGACACAACACTAGAGACCTTTTCTCTGAAAGAAATGTATATAAAAGTGAAACTGTTTCCTCAGTCCTGAACATCCTTTTCCATTTGGCTCTTGTGTTCCTTGAGTGCTCAGATGTCAGATGTCAAGGTTGATACTGTAAGACTTATCTCCAAAGTGCTTCTATTGCTCCAGTCACATTCTGGATGCTATTTTACTATACTATTATTAAATTAAAGCAGATATGGCTGGTGTTGTGGTGTGGTTGAACAGTACGCAGCACACCTTTGGCTGGAGGCACTAAATGTTACTAAACAACATCACAAGAAGAAATTTTCTAAGGCAGAAGAACCTTGACTTGAGCCTCGATTGAAAATACATGGATTACTTTGTATGGGCAAATTAATTGTAAAGTAAATAAATTGCTGCAACTGCATAGATATAGATTATTTAAATGCACAATATTGTTACCATATCAGTTAATGGCTGATTTTCTTTTCTTTCTTTCTTTTCTTTCTTTTCTTTCTTTCTTTCTTTCTTTCTTTCTTTCTTTCTTTCTTTCTTTCTTTCTTTCTTTCTTTCTTTCTTTCTTTCTTTCTTTCTTCTTTCTTTCTTTCTTTTCTTTCGGTTATTGGATAATTCCCTTTTCCCTTACATCCATATTGCCATTAACATAAAATTAAAGTTAAAAACATGATTTAATAATACTGTTAAATATAAACGTCAGGAAATCTTATAATGAATATTCTATTTTTATAGTCTATTTTTAATACTCTACATTATAACATTGTTATTATTCAATTTACTTGTAGCATTCTTCTAATATATTTATACAAAATAATATGAATTTTACTTTCAGCCGTGTATATTGGCCATTTAAAATGAAAGTAATTATTGGGTTATGGATTTTAATGTCAGAGCAGCCCTATAAATCATCTTGTCACACTACTTCTAGCCACTTCTCACATTTTGCATGACCTATTGGTCAGTTTAGTAAATCCTTTACATTATTGGCATTGAATCACTGAATCATTGAAAACACTCGCACACATCTATTATCAAGGTGACTGTGCTTTAGGGGCTTCTATCTGTGTCCACTGAGCAGTAATGAAGGCCATAACTCCAAATTACCCCCAAAGGTCATCCGTCAGGCGACCAGCAGAAGTGCTTTCACACAGTTTAAAGCTCTTCACAGTGTCTACTGATCAATACTGAGTCAATTTTGTCACAATGTTTGAATCATTCAGTGTGTTAAGAACATAATATGAACAATATCTCACCCTTTTCCTACTACACTTAGCCAGGCCAGTAACCCAGTCCTGGGTTTCACTAGATGTTTTAGTAAAGGTGACGCTTCATGAATATCAATACGCTGAGGATTTGACTTTGGCAGAACCTGGTGAGAGAAATGGGAGAGGAGGAAAAGGCAGATAAAATGAAGGATGATGTATTACACAGTGCCAGGCAGCGTCCATTCACTGCCAGGCACAGTGACAGGCTGACCGTCCCACCCTCCCATTTATCCCGATTAAAATCCCTCCACCTTCCTTGTCCTTTTCGCCTCTGTTGATTGCACTGGCCTCGGAATGCTAATGTGACCTGTATTTGGATTGCTGATGTAATCCATATGTTACCCTCTGAAACACTGCAGTATACGGCGTGGTTGGAAAGTAATGCAGTGTAAGCAGAGTGTATTTCCACGAGTGTCTGGGGGCCTCAATAAATCTGGCCCACTGAATCAGCTCAATTACATTTGGTATTTATGAAGTCAATCTTTTATCAGGAAAAATGCACATTCATTTTCTCCTCATGGGCATCTTCTTCAGTAAAGAATTTTAACCAGCTCTCGGAGGAATCACAAAAATGTTTAAGAAATTGAGGGGGAAAATATTCAAGGTAAAGGACTGTGTACTATTCATCCTTTGAAGCAAATGATGTACTGTATCTGAATCTTAAATTAGGATTGTAAAGTCTAGTCTGAGGATTAAGAAGATAATCCTCAGTAAAAGCGTTGTTAAGCTGCAGTCCGTAAGTTTTGCTGTTTGTCACCATCCCTGTCTGAAACCAGAAATTGCATTAAGTTGCAGGGTTATCTTCTTTAAGTGGGTTGTGCATTGGCATGGCTCCTCGGCGCAGACAAATCTAATGTTTTGAGGTGCATGTGTGGGTTGTCTGTCAACAGACAGTGTGGATCTCCACTGTCCTTCGGAATTACAGATAACTTACTTGGAAATATGTCTAAAGTAAGAAGTTTCCCTGGAAAATGTCATCTGAACAAGTAACATGTCTGCCACTTTTGCTCTGAGCCACTGAAAAAAATCGAATGTTTTACAATGAATCACGCTACCAACGGTGATTAAATCTAACGATCGCAAAGATATTTCAGATCATGTCAAACCTTGCAAATTATTATTATTCTTATACTTTGTTCTCAAATGATTAATTTTAACAACATCAATATTGCTTTCAATATGCTGCATAGAGCTGACGTGTGGATTCAGCTCTTAGAAGAAAATGTTCTATATAGAACCTTAAAAGGTTCTAAAGCGCTACGTATTTGGAACCCCTAAAATGCAATGCAAAATTCAAGATATGGTGGTTAAAAAATTTAGTTAATCAATATCACACGAAGAGTGCCATTTCAGTTTTTATCCTCCAAAAATCTGCATGATTAAAATGTGACATTAAGTCACTACAACAGTTAATAAACAATAATTTAATTACAACTACAAAATGTTGCAGAATAATGTAATATATGAATGAATAATAGCCTTTAAAAAACCTTTGTGCCAAAGTATTCTTTCTTGTCATTATTGAACCTTTTTTAGTAAAGAACATATAGAACCCTTTTTTCTAAGAGTGATAGCACCAGTTATGGCATGAGCAACAGCAGGTTCACAATCAGTTAAAAGGGAGTTGAACCCAGATGCCAAACTCAAAGCTGCAGATGGGCTGGATTTGGGTGCCAAACAGCTCCTTCCATCTTGAAAAGCGCCTTCCAAATGAAAATCACGCACATCGTGGGTCACCACTAATATAGCCTAACGTTATATAGCTGTTACAATTCGATTGCCTGTAATGCATTGATGCATCAATTTCACGGCAAAACACTAATTTTCAGAAACACGGTGAATGGAAAGACGGTTAGCTAATGTTAACTCGTTTACATCGACAAAAAACCCACGCAAATGGCCATTTCAAAATTTTAAACAAGTAATTTAAACATGCGTTCAACAGCAAGTTTGTCATGGTCGTTGACGTAGTAAACAAACTAGCCTGTAACGCAACAGCTACGCGATGACCAAACGTGTTTGTCAGAAAATATATTTTTTAAATAGTTTTATATAAGTTACACTTTTACCTACCTCACGACGAAGCGTAAGTCCATTATTCCTTTGTGCAGCGGCAGGGTCGTGTCGTGGCGCACTTCTCAAAAATAACTCCAGGTGTAGTGTTAAAACACGCTCCTGAACACCAATGAATGAACTCCAAAATACAACACAGCCGGGGAGTATCCAATAACACAAACCGTAGTCAGAGTTAAAAAAAATAACTCCAAAAAATTAACTCTTTCACACTTTTTTGCCTAACTCATGATTTTTCAACTCCTGAAATTTGCTGTGTAGAAGCTGCCACGGTCTGCCCACTCAGGTGCATGGGAAACCAAGGCCTGGCTGGCTATTGGGGTGCTACAAGTACACTCTGTGGTTGCACAGAAATATCCTCTGTAATGTTGACCTTCCCACAATAGCGAAAAAGGAGAGAATGTATAAAGTACACAGTTAGGCCACTCAAGAGGGGCCAGAGAAAGAGATGACCTTAAATTTGGTGGGCCTGTTTCATGAAACTGAATTGAAAAAACTTCCTCAGGACAGACTGAAGAACATCGGCTGCACGTAACATCTGGAAGGGAAGAGTTTTCAGGAACATGTTTAGATGCTTTAAATCTGGAATTGGATGAAAACTACCTTCTTTGGAACGAGGAAGTAAGTGAATGAGTGGGTGACCTATCTATGGCTCCCTTCTCCAACATCACTCTAGGGGCAATTCTTGAAAGCTTTGGTGGCCGGCGTTGAAACTGAAGAGAATATTTGCTCAGTGCAGTCCACTGATGTGGACCCCCCGGCAACTGCTGCTGATGAGGTTGAAACCCTTGAGTGTCCTCACCATCTGTGAACCCTGAGGGTGTTGAGTAGATTGCTTGTGGAATCGTTGCTCTGTAATTGAGAAGCGATGATGAACCTGAGAGGCCGGCACCAAAAAAAAAAAAAAAAAGGGATTGCACTGAACCTGAGTCAGTTGATGGGTGGTACTCAAACAACTTCACCTTTTTCCTAGAAGTTCTGGAACATTAGACCCAAAGAGGTATCTAGGAACAATTGAGAGGTCTTGAAGACTCTTCTTACAATCCTCAGGCAGTTTCACCTGTGCAAAACAGTAGGCTTCCAGTAGTCTGAAGAGGTGTTTGAAGAAATTGCTGGAAATTTACTGGTTTCATTGTTCTGGTAGTGGCAAGGAATAATTGGCATATTGTGTTCTCTGCACAGGTTGTACAAGCAGTAGACTCTTATTCAAAAATAGTGATTAATTCAGGACTGAAACAATGTTTTAAACAAGAAAATTTTTTGAACTTTACACACCACCTTACGAGGCTCAACCAGCTAGCACTGTATGTTAACACCAAATCTTATGCTTCATTTCAGAGCTTTATGCAGTTGAGGATTATTTTAGATCATGCTTTATTGACAAAATTCAGCAGTACTTCCCTGCCACAAATAACACCATGCTATATGATAAAACCAAATTTCATGTAAAAGAGATATTTGTGTAGCCTAGTGACCGTGGCAGCAGTAATTAATCAAATGATGATTGAGGAAGGAAGGGAAGGAAGAGAGGAAGTTTTTTCCTGTAACGGGGTACATAATCTGCTTTGTAATGATGCTGCCGATTATGCATGTTAAATGTACTGGCAGTACTGAATAGCAGTGTCATTATGCTGCCAATGTCTTAGTCACCATACAAATAACAGTTGACAATTATTATTTTGGTTTCTATGAAGACCATGCTTATAAATAAGTATAAATGGAGCTATAATTCATTATAAGTATTTCTATTATATAAATATATTTCTCATTAAGACCTATACTGCATTATAATAAGTTTAACAGTTGTTCTTGCATTCATATTATTTTAAATGTCATGCATTTGTTTTTTTCAATGTGCATGCTCATAATCTGTTATACACTAATTTAAGTGAATGTGTTGTGTATGAATGTATTTATAAAGATGCAGACTGCATTGCTATAATGTTATTATAGTGAAAAAGAAATTGTATTAATTCAGATTTATTTATGTCAAATAAGTGAATATATTAATATTATTAAAGTAGCTTCACCCATTTCAACATTAATCTTTATTGAAAGTGGATCATATATGTAGTCGAAATGTAAAAGAATTTTTGAATTTGGTGCCCTCTTGACCGAGAAAAGACAGAAAATAACCGATGGGTGCATTTGTATGAAAGACTACAATACCCACAATGCACCACATTGTACAGCTCCAGAAGCCATACCCACTAATCCGGTACTGTGTGCACATCAGAGAAATCATTCTTTCATCAACAAGGCTAACGTTAGCTGTCACCAGAGTTTGAAATTCATTTCATGCAAAGTTAGTTGGCTGTGGCTAGTAGGACGAGGGACGTGAGAGTGGCGGGTTTCTAAAGATACAAAGTTTAATGCAAGTGGGTGAAGTGTCCCTTTAATAGCCGTGTTGTGTTATAAATACCGTGTTGTGAGTAATAATACAGTTACTAACCTCTATAAAAGCATTATTGATGGCTTTAATTATAAAGTCAAAACATAGGATACAATTTTCCTAAAGCAAATGTTAAGAAATCATGAAGATGTGCTCATCGTACATTTTAAGTTATCTGTCTGTCAATATCTGTAAATGCAATTAATGAACAATAATTCATGTAATAAAGTAATGAAAGGAAAACAGAAATCATTAATCATCACAAACAGTTGAAAAACAGTATATATTTTAACGAGTCAAGTAATCCAACAAAGAAAGGCGATTGTGGAGAATGAGACTCATGAGGGCAGACAGAAGACATCGAACGGGACTCCACGCACACTCGAAAACACAGGCAGGAACAACGGAGACACGAGAAGGATCAGAGACCAGGCACAGGAAACATCGAACAACGATCTGACAAAGTCAGTAGAGTCTCAAGGGCTCTGATCCAGAGCCTCTGGATAAAGGCGTGGACGGATAGGACCGCGACTTCGGATTCCAGGTTAGAAAAAATTGGTGGCTGGTAACCTAAGCTACACTCAAACGGAGATAGGCCCGTGGAAGACACTGGTAAGGAGTTATGAGCAAGCGTACTCAACCTATGAAAGTTGTTGGCTCCAGGAGGAAGGATTCTTACACACCAAACATCTCAACACTCTCTCTAAATCTTGGTTGGCTCTCTCGGTTTGACCATTGCTTTGGGGTTAATAACCCGAAGACAGACTTACAGTCTCTTCCAGTAATCTACAAAACTACCAAAATTTGGACACAAATTGGGGCCCCCTGTCAGAAACCACGTCAATCGGGAAGCCATGTAAGCGAAAGACGTGATCTATGACCGCTGTCTCCTTGGCAGAGGGTAATTTGGGCAAAGGGATGAAATGAGCCGCCTTCGAGAACCGGTCCACTATGGTCAAAACGACGGTGACAAAATCTAGCGAGTAACCCATCTGGGGGTCGATTGGAAGGTTGAAACCCTTGAGTGTCCTCACCATCTGTGAACCCTGAGGGTGTTGAGTAGATTGCTTGTGGAATCGTTGCTCTGTAATTGAGAAGCGATGATGAACCTGAGAGGCCGGCACCAAAAAAAAAAAAAAAGGATTGCACTGAACCTGAGTCAGTTGATGGGTGGTACTCAAACAACTTCACCTTTTTCCTAGAAGTTCTGGAACATTAGACCCAAAGAGGTATCTAGGAACAATTGAGAGGTCTTGAAGACTCTTCTTACAATCCTCAGGCAGTTTCACCTGTGCAAAACAGTAGGCTTCCAGTAGTCTGAAGAGCTGTTTGAAGAAATTGCTGGAAATTTACTGGTTTCATTGTTCTGGTAGTGGCAAGGAATAATTGGCATATTGTGTTCTCTGCACAGGTTGTACAAGCAGTAGACTCTTATTCAAAAATAGTGATTAATTCAGGACTGAAACTGTTTTAAACAAGAAAATTTTTTGAACTTTACACACCACCTTACGAGGCTTAACCAGCTAGCACTGTATGTTAACACTAAATCTTATGCTTCATTTCAGAGCTCTATGCAGTTGAGGATTATTTTAGTCTTACCAGTGGCACAATTCGAGCAAGCCAAAACAAAATTCTGAATGTCGCGAGCCATTAATGACCACCAGAATAATTGCTTGACCAAAAAACTGGTGCGGTTAACTCCTGGATAACAAGCCACACAATGACCCCATCGAATAACATCAAACCATAACTCCTCCGGCACAAATAATTGACTCGGTGGACAACCGGGCAGCTGTTGCCAAATAATTAGCATTGCGTAAATTCAACTTTGTGAAGACTGACGTTCCCTGCAACCGCTCGAAAGCTGAAGACATCAACGGCAAAGGATAAGTATTCTTCACCATGATGTTATTCAGCCCTCGGTAATCAATACACAGTCCCAGGGAACCATTCTTCTTCCCCCCAAAAAAGAACCCTGCCCTCGCTGGATGGATGAATTCGGATGCCAGATAATCAGAAATGTATTTCTCCATGGCCTTTCTCTCAGGAACTGAAAGAGAGTATAGCTTGCCCTTAGGCGGAGACGTACCTGGAAGAAGATCTATAGCACAGTCATAGGGATGATGCGGAGGAAGAGAAGCAGCACGGGACTTACTGAACACTTCTTTCAGGTCGAGTTACTCAAGGGGCACGTTAGACACATTCACCGACTCCTGAAAAACAGAACTGGACACGGACAAACAAGCAGACACCAAATAAGACGCATAACATTGAGTGCTCCAGGTAGAGACTGAGTTATGTGCCCAGTCCACCCTGGGGTTGTGCTGAACTAGCCAGAGGTGATTGAGGACAATGGGGACATGAGGGGAGTCCGGAAGTAGAAAAGATAATTCCTCGGAATGATTGCCTGAAGTTATAATGTTCAACTGAGTGGTGGTGAACGGTATTGCTGGAAGTTCTTGACCATTCAGTGCATTAACAGAAATCTTGTTGGTGAGTTGTGTGATGGGTATTTGAAACTTACGTGCTAACGTCCAGTCCATAAAATTTCCTTCGGCTCCGGAGTCCAAAAGTGCCTGACAGTGATGTGTTCGGGTTTCCCACTGCAATCTCACTGGATGAAGTGTGGAAGAGGCGAAGGATGGGGAGATCCCGCCCGACAGTAGCCTCTTCTCTACTGCCAAGCCCTTTCTTTTACTGGTCACTGGTTAAGGAAGTAACCCGTTCCACCACAGTAGAGGCATAACCCATGAGATCTCCTCTCCCTCTCCTCCCGGGAGATGCGAGCTTGACCAACCTGCAAGGGCTCATGATCGTTGACGGGGCTGACCATATCACTACCGCTGGCCTCTGGGTTTCCGAAAGTCCTAGGGCCCAGGACAGTGCGAGTGGATTGGTCAAGGTGATGTAGGCGAGCGTCCACTTGCAGGGCCAGCTCAATCAGTATATCGAGATCCGTAGGCAGGTCCAGGGTATAGATCTCCCAGTGGATACGGTCAGCCAGCCCATGCAGGAACCTGTCCTATTGCGCCTCCTCGTTCCAGCGGCACTTGGCAGCAAGGGTGCGAAACTCAATAGTGTAATCGACAACGGGTGCTGTGCGATAAAGCAGGATCGGAAAGAGTAAAGATTAGTTCATCTCTCGAGTCTCGAGTTCGGTTCGGTAGGGTCCGAGTCTTTCGTTCTGCCTGTCAGTCCCATAAAGAATATGCTGTCAGTACCAGAAAGAGAAATTATTAGTTCATCTCTCGAGTTCGGGTACGGCCGGGTCCGAGTCTTTCGTTCTTCTTGTCAGTCCCATAAATTCTATGCTGTCAGTACCGGAAAGAGGAATGAATAGTTCATTTGAGTCTTCGGGTTTGAGTACTTCATTCTTTTCTCATGTGACCACTGGTCTCTCGCATCAAATACAACATTAGATTCGTATCATTGACTGCGTCTGAATGTATATTGTGTTATATAGGCATTAAAATATGTTCAATAAACATTATAAACAAAAGTTCCATCTTATTATTGTCCCTGTCCGTCTCCTTTCTATATTGTGCATCTGTGGTGTTTTATTATATATTACATTGATTAACTACTATTACATTATACATTATCTACGTGCTTGTTTGTAAAAAGTTTGTGAATTAGTTTGTAAAAAGTTTGTGAATTAGGCTATTCAATATGACAATTCACGGACTAACGAACAAAGGACTCAAATCCGAAGACTCAAATAAACGAATCAGCATAGGCTCTATGGGACTGACAGGAAGAACGAAAGACTCGGACTCGCCCGGAACTCGAGAGATGAACTAATCATTTCTGTTTCCAGTACAGATTCAGAACCCATATGTTGTGCAATGCGCATGCGCGGGTAACACAAAATGAACGAATCAATCCCTGAGACAACTCGGTAGTCCCGAATGATATTAAAGATTTGTTCAAAATGAACGAATCGTTCATGAACGACACATCACTAATGGTAAGATTCTTCTCCTGCTGATCAATACGAGGCATGTTGTGGGCGAGAACCTCTGAAAGCTCAGGTGTCCTTGCTGTCTCCATGATGGTTACGGCACAGAGAAGGCGGAGACAATAGCAAGTAAAACTCAGTTTATTATATAATAAACAGTAGACAGATGGATGTCTCGGTGGCGCAGGCAAGCAGGTAGGCAACCCCAATCCACAAACAGGAGGGATCAGACACCAGGCACGGGAAACATCCAACAACAATCTGAAAAACACAAGACGAAAGACAAAGTGCTTAAATAGGAACCAGCTGGCACTGATGATAATCAGGACTGATCAGTGACTCCGCCCACGTGCATACAAAAATACAGCGTCAGAGTGAATCAGTGAATGCATGAACCGTGACAGTTACCCTTATATTGTATGGAATATTGCAGTGTTTGTTAGTCTAAAATTGATTTATCTGTGCACATTATTCTTTTTTTTATATTTAATCAATCTTTAATCAAAATTATTTCCACTCCTTTTTGCAGCAGCCAGCATCTCTTCTCTGATGATGTGTTTACTGACGTGAGGGTGGGGCAACCTGTCACTCACATGAGATCAACCAATAGCAAACCACAACCATCCAACAATCTAATCAATTCCAAATGGACAAAGTCATGTCTCACCCTTCATTTTTGTCTCAAGAAGCCGTTTCAGTCTGACACATATATCTATCAATATAATTAACATAAGATGCTCATTCACAAAGTTAACATGTCAACACTAGCTTAAGAAGAATATGATAGACAGAGTTATAGACTTACTTGTGGAACTTGATGCTGTAAAATAATGGTTCTGCCATCATGTCATTCCTAGTAAATGTGGATAATTAACTAAAGTGCATGTTTGTTGCTCAGCCTGTCATTAGTTCATTAACCTCACACTATATTTGGAATATAGTTCAGCAGTGACTGACAGTTATAGCTGAGCTCTGCTGCCCTAATTGCATTTCCAGCAGTGGCAAATAACTCACCTGTCCTCAGAGAGCGTTTTACACAGAACTAAAGGCACAAGATTCTTTAGTCTCTCATTGTAGTTTACTTGATTGGGCTGAGAAACTATTTTTTTCCAGTATAAAAAACGTCTCGGTAATGGATGTAACCCTCGTTCGCCGAGTAGGGAACAGAGACGTTCTGTCAGAAGACGACGAATGGGGTTTCGCTTAGAAAGCCATGAAAATGAAAATGCCATGGGTCTATAGAATTTTTCACAGCGTATCTCCACCTTATCTCGTGCACTTAGGCACATTCAGTCATGCCAAACCATGCGCTCAGGAGCCTGCTTGCTTTTATGTTAAAACATTGTGGTTTGTGTGTTAAAGGGTTAGTTCACCCAAAAATGAAAATTAAGTCATTAATTACTCACCCCCATGCTGTACCATCCCGTAAGACCTTCGTTCGTCTTCGGAACACAAATGAAGATATTTTTGATTAAATTTGAGAGCTGTATAACTACCACATTGGCTCCTAAGGGACTGCCTCTTGACGGCCCAGAAAGTCAATAAAGAAAATGTTTAAATATCCCAAGTGACTACCGTGGCTCAACTATATGTTTATCAAGCGACGCAAATACTTTTTGTGCGAAAAAACAAACAAAAATAACGAGTTTATTCGACTATTCCTTTTCTTCCTTGTAGGCCAGAAACGAGAGTTCCTTAGATTTCCACGACGCATGCGCGAGAATTGCTATCTTTTTCAACTACTTCAGTTCAATTCTCGCGCATGCGTTGTGGAAATCTAAGGAACTCTCGTTTCTGGCCTACAAGGAAGAAAAGGAATAGTCGAATAAACTCGTTATTTTTGTTTGTTTTTTCGCACAAAAAGTATTCGCGTTGCTTGATAAACATATAGTTGAGCCACGGTAGTCACTTGGGATATTTAAACATTTTCTTCATTGACTTTCTGGGCCGTCAAGAGGCAGTCCCTTAGGAGCCAATGTGGTAGTTATACAGCTCTCAAATTGAATCAAAAATATCTTCATTTGTGTTCCGAAGACGAACGAAGGTCTTACGGGTTGGTACAGCATGGGGTGAGTAATTAATGACTTAATTTTCATTTTTGGGTGAACTAACCCTTTAATGTTTTAAAGGTGCCATCTGTCAAAAAAAATCAAATCATACTCCATATTCCATACCAGATGGGGGCAGTGTACCTCCAGAAAGGGAGTTGTGCCTCGGCCGCGCACACTCTCACGTCTTCAAACAACAGGAGCGAGCGCTGTCTTGCTCTTTCCTTCGCGCATATTAATCAAATCATTTGACACGATAGTAAAAGGCTGGAAGACCGCAGTTTCACGTGGAGCATTTGGAGATTTTTAGAGATTAGAGACTCAATGAACAACATCTCAACACTAAATGATAAAGACCGTCTCATAGACTACTGTCTCAAATACAAATTAAAGCACAGGCTATTATTTGAAGTTTTACAGTATTCGTTTTGTTCATATTACTTTTTTTGTTAGTTTGAATTAATTTGACAGACAGCATTAGCTGATGTTGACCAAGCTAGCGCCATTCAGAGCTGCCAACTCTCACGAATTCACTGTGCGATCATAGCGTGAGATATGCAATTGACACTTTTCACACGCTCTCACGCCACACATCAATTTCGTCACGCACAGAAAAGGACACGGAGACCGACAGACTACACATAGCAGGTTAGTTATGATATTAATGTATAAATATATACTTTAATAACAAAAAATTTATCAGGAGCATGCTGATGTGTGTGGTGGCAACACGTAGGCTAACTTGAAACTATTTGGAGGTACAAAAAAAAGTCTATTTGCGGGTGGGAGAAAGTAACATAGAAAGTAGTTGCAGGGCTCTCGTCTCAAGTGTCACGCATTGAGTGGTTTTATTGTTGTCATCAGTTAATACACATCTTAATTATATTACATTTGGCTGAGCATTTTTAAATTAATACAATTTGTCAATAAATTACCTTTATCTGTAAGTTTTGTCACTACCTGACATTATCTACCCAATGTTCCCTTTCACCAGACATTTTTTTTCATGAGCAGGGTCCACTTTCATCGAAATGTCATTAGAGAGCACCGGCAAGTGTCACACGTCACCCGTAGCGGCACGCAGTAATGGCGGCAGGGAAGATGGCGGCGCCCATAGAGTTTGTGTATACCTACAAGGTAAGGCGGAGATACGCTATCCAAATTCTGCAGACCCATGTCATTTTCTGTGCCATTGGCTCGCTATCTAAGCGAAATCATTCGTTGTCATCCGACGGAACTTGGAGTGACAACGAAAGGGAACAATTATCTTGCACATCAATGACAAATAAAACACAACACTTCTTAAATCTCTTGCTCTAAACTCTGTTATTATTTCAGTTAACAAAAATGATTTTTAATAGTTCTAGCTAATAAAAACAACACTGAAACAGGCTGAGAATATCATGAGTCAGTGCTGACCATCTTATGGTTATTACCTCAAATCTTTATGCTATATACACTCATTTGAAAAATATCCATGTCTTTTTGTGATCTTTTTGTCATGTCCTGAAATTCTATTCATCACTGAAGTTTTCAATACACTTCCTTAAGTGTAAGGAAATTAACACTCCCTTCCCCCATCTTGCTGTGGTTTATCAACCTTAGGATAAACCCTACACCTTTTGTCCTTCACACCCACACATTTACACATTTACACTCTCACACCACACTCAGGAAAAGGCTGTTTAACTGCATTCACACACAGAGATATTGAGAGGGGTATATTAATACTCACTAAGTAATGTTAGCAGCACACAGCTGATCATAATCACATTTGACATGTGTGAAATTTCAGTTGGCTGGTCAACTGCCCACATGCCCCCAAAATAATTTGTCATGGAGCACATATGAAAAACACTGCCTGTGGCAAAACAACAAATATATATATATAAGAAATATATTATAATATAAGACAGAAGATTCAAAAGCTCTTGTATTAAAGTCTTTATTGTGGGAAGAATCTAAAACTGAACAAAAATAAATAAATGTATTCATTTAAACAAATTAGTTGCTAAAGCAAGCATCACTATTACTATTGCTTGTTTCTTTACTATTGCTGTTTTCTTTCTTCCTCATCAATTCCTCATCAATACTGATTACATTTTAGCAACAGGATACCAATTCTAAATTAAGATGTATTGCTCTGATGAACTATGTTGTGGAAGAAAGTTTAAATGCGTTTATCATAAATGTATTTTATGGTTTACTTGTTTTGGGCCTCTCAGCTGTAGCAGATAAAACAGCATTTCAACAATGAATGGTTTCTTTTACTCATCAAGAATGCATTAAATTGATCAAAGCAATAGTATATTAACAAGTGAGAAAACAAAAGATTTTGTATTTCAAAGATTTGTTCTTCTTTACTAAGCAAAATCATCAGATGCATCGCCTTTCTAGAAAATACTGAGAACCGGGAATATAAACCATCCCTCAGATCCAGACTATGTGATCATTTATCTGCCAGGTTATTTATAGACACTGACTCAGGGTTTCCAAAATAAGACAGTATGGGTTGATAAAACCCTCATCATTCTATTTAAAAGAACTGTGGAAGTTTCTGATTGGGTTCAATGATTCTTTTAGTCATTTATTTGAATATTTACAAAACATGGTACTCAAAAGTAATATGGTAATGGTACTTTTTTGGCTTTTTGTGTTTGCAAGCTTGTGCTGTGTAATCTGATATGAAAGGGCCAATATGAAACTGTAAAAGTGGAACAAGTGGTCAAATAACCTTCACATAAAATAAGCTGGTATTATGTGACAGTATTGATGTCTATTTCCAGTGAAGAAAGAAATGATTTGCTGCTGCAGCTGTAAATTATTATTTGACCCAATGGGTGCATACGATGACACCAGAATGATCCCTGAACTAAGGCCACATTTTTAATGACGTTTTTCACCACAGGACTGGGAGAGAAACTGTCTGTAGCAAACAGAGAAAAATCCTGGACCCTTTGAATGAATCCTTTTGTATTTAACAGTCAGCCAGATTAGAGAATTTGTAAATTAGATGTATTGCTTTATAACTGTAGCTGGTTGCAGAGGATTTTTATTTGAATATATAATTTGAATTGGTTGCAGAGGATTTTTATACTGAATTAAAAGACAAATTAGTCTCCTAAATGAAATGTTTCCTGGAGATGAAAGTTTCTTAGTGTTCATAAGCATTTCCTTAATCGACTATCAATAGTAGAGGTGACATCCTTGCACAAGGTCTTAACAGTCTGAAACACTCTTTCAAAATTCACCACCAAGCTCAATGCTTCCATGTTCAATTAATTATTTTCCTTTAGCCAATGCATTCAAGCTTTCATCGCATGTTTTTTTGTGCTGTCAGGTCGGGCTTCCAATTGCCTCCAATTAAACTGTGTTCACCTTGGCTTAACATGTTTCTGAATGGTGTTGTAACATGTGGAGTTATCTTTGATTTCTGTTAGATCAACTGAGTAAGAAACGTGTGATTGTTCTCAGTCTGAGAAAGCAAAAAATGAAAGGCTCTTTATAGATATTGACTTATTATTAGGTGTTAGATTACATTTTTTTTTCACTGTAAACCTGAATAAAGTTTAATTAAATTAAAAACATTTGAGGAAACACGTTCCTCTAAATTTATCTATGGTGTTTTGTGCCATCAGGTTCACATAATGAGATCATCTTTGGATATATATTTAGATATTTTAGTTATCTTTTAGTTAGTCAGAAAATTTGTAATTAAAAATTAAAGCATTACATCATGTTATGTGACCCACTAGAAATTAATCCAGCAGTTTGCCTCCTGTGACTTCGTCAAGTTGATTTGACCATAAAAATCAGAGTTGCGTCACATCATGTCCGACCCACAAGAGTCTCGTCACTTCATGTCCACCCCGCCAGAGTCTCGTCACTTCATGTCCACCCCGCCAGAGTCTTGTCAAGTCACGTCCACCCCGGCAGAGTCTTGTCACGTCATGTCCGACCCGCCGGAGTCTCGTCACGTCATGTCCACCCTGCCAGAGTCACGTCATGTCCACCCCGCCAGAGTCTCGTCACGTCATTTCCACCCCGCCAGAGTCTCTTCACGTCATGTCTGACCCGCCAGAGTCTCGTCACGTCATGTTCACCCCGCCAGAGTCTCGTCACGTCATGTCTGACCCGCCAGAATCTCGTCACGTCATGTCCACCCCGCCAGAGTCTCGTCACGTCATGTCCGACCCGCCAGAGTCTCGTCACGTCAGGTCCACCCCGCAAGAGTCTTGTCACGTCATGTCCGACCCGCCAGAGTTTCGTCACGTCATGTCCACCCTGCCAGAGTCTCGTCACGTCATGTCCGCCCCGCCAGAGTCTCGTCACTTCATGTCCGACCCGCCAGTCTCGTCACGTCATGTCCACCCCGCCAGAGTCTCGTCACGTCATGTCCGACCCGCCAGAGTCTCGTCACGTCATGTCCGACCCGCCAGAATCTCGTCATGTTCGCGAGAGTCTCCACACGTCATGTCCGCCACACCAGAGTCTCGTCATGTCATGTTCGCCAGAGTCTCCACACGTCATGTCCGCCACACCAGAGTCTCGTCATGTCATGTCCGACCCGCCAGAATCTCGTCATGTTCGCGAGAGTCTCCACACGTCATGTCCGCCACACCAGAGTCTCGTCATGTCATGTTCGCCAGAGTCTCCACACGTCATGTCCGCCACACCAGAGTCTCGTCACGTCATGTCCACCCTGCCAGAGTCACGTCATGTCCACCCCGCCAGAGTCTCGTCACGTCATTTCCACCCCGCCAGAGTCTCTTCACGTCATGTCTGACCCGCCAGAGTCTCGTCACGTCATGTTCACCCCGCCAGAGTCTCGTCACGTCATGTCTGACCCGCCAGAATCTCGTCACGTCATGTCCACCCCGCCAGAGTCTCGTCACGTCATGTCCGACCCGCCAGAGTCTCGTCACGTCAGGTCCACCCGCAAGAGTCTTGTCACGTCATGTCCGACCCGCCAGAGTTTCGTCACGTCATGTCCGACCCGCCAGAGTCTCGTCACGTCATGTCCGCCCCGCCAGAGTCTCGTCACTTCATGTCCGACCCGCCAGTCTCGTCACGTCATGTCCACCCCGCCAGAGTCTCGTCACGTCATGTCCGACCCGCCAGAGTCTCGTCACGTCATGTCCGACCCGCCAGAATCTCGTCATGTTCGCGAGAGTCTCCACACGTCATGTCCGCCACACCAGAGTCTCGTCATGTCATGTTCGCCAGAGTCTCCACACGTCATGTCCGCCACACCAGAGTCTCGTCATGTCATGTTCGCCAGAGTCTCCACACGTCATGTCCGACCCGCCAGAGTCTCGTCATGTCATGTTCGCCAGAGTCTCCACACGTCATGTCCGACCCGCCAGAGTCTCGTCATGTCATGTCCACCCCACCAGAGTCTCGTCATGTCATGTCCGCCACACCAGAGTCTCCTCATGTCATGTCCGCCAACACCAGAGTCTCGTCACGTCATGTCCACCCCGCCAGAGTCTCGTCACGTCATGTCCATCCCTGCCAGAGTCTCGTCATGTCATGTCCGACCCCGCCGGAGTCTCGTCACGTCATGTCCACCCCGTCAGAGTATCGTCACTTCATGTCCACCCCGCCAGAGTCTCGTCACTTCATGTCCACCCCGCCAGAGTCTCGTCACGTCATGTTTGAGCCGCCAGAGTCTCGTCACGTCATGTCCACCCCGCCAGAGTCTCGTCACGTCATGTCCGAGCCGCCAGAGTCTCGTCACGTCATGTCCACCCCGCCAGAATTTCGTCACGTCATGTCCGACCCGCCAGAGTCTCGTCACGTCAGGTCCACCCGCAAGAGTCTCGTCACGTCATGTCCACCCTGCCAGAGTCTCGTCACGTCATGTCCGCCCCGCCAGAGTCTCGTCACGTCATGTCCGACCCGCCAGAATCTCGTCATGTCATGTTCGCGAGAGTCTCCACACGTTATGTCCGCCACACCAGAGTCTCGTCATGTCATGTCCGCCACACCAGAGTCTCGTCATGTCATGTCCACCCCGCCAGAGTCTCATCATGTCTACCCCACCAGAGTCTCGTCACGTCATGTCCACCACACCAGAGTCTCGTCACGTCATGTCCACCACACCAGAGTCTCGTCACGTCATATCCACCCCGCCAGAGTCTCCACATGTCATGTCCGACCCGCCAGATTCTCGTCATGTCATGTTCGCAAGTCTCCACACGTCATGTCCGCCACACCAGAGTTTCGTCACGTCATGTCCACCCCGCCAGAGTCTCGTCACGTCATGTCCGACCCGCCAGAATCTCGTCATGTCATGTTCGCGAGAGTCTCCACACGTTATGTCCGCCACACCAGAGTCTCGTCATGTCATGTCCACCCCACCAGAGTCTCGTCATGTCATGTCCGCCACACCAGAGTCTCGTCATGTCATGTCCACCCCGCCAGAGTCTCGTCATGTCTACCCCACCAGAGTCTCGTCACGTCATGTCCACCCCGCCAGAGTCTTGTCACGTCATGTCCACCCCACCAGAGTCTCGTCACGTCATGTCCACCCCGCCAGAGTCTTGTCACGTCATGTCCACCCCACCAGAGTCTCGTCACGTCATGTCCACCCCGCCAGAGTCTCGTCACGTCATGTCCACCCCGCCAGAGTCTCCACATGTCATGTCCGACCCGCCAGATTCTCATCATGTCATGTTCGCAAGTCTCCACACGTCATGTCCGCCACACCAGAGTCTCGTCATGTCATGTCCTCCCTGCCAGAGTCTCATCATGTCATGTCCGACCCGCCAGAGTCTCGTCATGTCATATCCGATCCGCCAGAGTCTCGTCATGTCATGTCCGACCCGCCAGAGTCTCGTCATGTCATATCCGATCCGCCAGAGTCTCGTCATGTCATGTCCACCCCGCCAGAGTCTCGTCATGTCATGTCTGACCCACCAGAGTCTCCTCACATCATGGTCACTCAAATGTTTTTTTGGCAATTTATTTGATGCCAATTTCCCAGGAAGTGACAATTTTGTTCTCTTGAACAGATGGGATGGAAAACGCTGCTTGATATGCAAATGTTTATGCGATATTCCAATTTTACGCATAAATTAAATTCATAATGTTTGATGGAAATGTAGCAACTGTTGTCAATTAATCATTTCAACTGATTAAGCTCAAAATTGTAGCGTTTGGTAATTGATTTTGCCCAGTACGTTTTAATGCACATTAAATTGTAACAGTGACGCAAAACTAACACAAAACATAATTTATGGAATTTGAATAAGTTTAAGGAGCATATATTAAGATGATTTGATCCCAAAATGTGTCAAGTCGTCAAGTTGCTTTTGTGTTATTTGCTTTGCCACGAGTGAATTTTGGTAGAACCTAAAGTTTAACAAATAAGAAACTATACAGCTTCCCTCTCTAAGCTTTTTCTGAAAGGCAGATGAGATGTTGCAATATTTTCCATCTCACCTCTGTCTGTGTCAGTATGTTAAATCAGGAGTTTACGCTGCAGTGTTTGCAGAGGCTTTGTGTTAGTGTGAGATATGGGAGCTGTCTTTGTGACTCCACATTTCTGCTGATTAGAATGTTAAACACAGCCATTGTTTCATGCAGTTGCTGCACATAACTCAAAGTATCAAAGGTGCCTTCTAACAGGCATTGCCATAGAGACGGCTGAAGCTCATGCTAAAAGTGGAATGGGTCTCTGTTTTGCATATGTTTTGGTTGATGGAAGAATGGGTTTACTATGGCAACAGACACAGAAAAGGTGGAGGTGATGTATTAGCCCATGATAACAGCACTCACTCGAGTAACATTGTGTTCTGCTCTTAAACTACTCTGCATGCATTTATCTTTCAATTTGGAATTTAAAAAAAAGTTTTGTCAACTAAGCTGAAAATATGATTCATGTGGTAACATCGAAATTAAAACCCTTTATTTTAAAACCTGTCACTTTGGGGCAAGTCGCCACGTTTTACATGATATCATCTCATTAACTACAATTTCCGTTTCCATTTTTGCTATTTCATTAATTGTTTTACTAATTATTTTTTTCCAAAAAGCCATCAAGTAGCCTGTATTGCATGCTGTGAAGATTTAATTAATTTATTTCATCAAGTTATATTTAACAAAATGAATCTTTAGAGGTATTGATTCAAATTCAAATCAAATATTTGCATTTAGAGACGTCTCCTGTCAGTGTTTTTGGTCACAAGATGCGCAAGAACCAATGCCATTTCATGTCACTGATGTCCAACCTGATAAAGCGGCACTTGATTTGAGACCATGTATTAGAAGACATGGAATATAGCAAGGTGTCATATGGACTACTACTAAAACCGTTCCACATAAAAACAACAGTATACAGGTTAACAGCGATACATAATTACAACATTTTAATTTTGGGATGAACTGTCCCTTTAAATGTTGTCTGAAAGGAATATCATATATAGCAGTTTATTCTGTTACTTCATCCATTATCATACTTGTTATTGTTTTGTTTTGTTTTTTTCTTTCATTATCAGTGATATGAACACTGCTATCTGCTATATAAGTTGGCAGTTGTGAAATTCCTGTTGCTCATTTCCAACCTGGATGTGCTTGGATATTGTTCCATATCTATATTGCTCCCTTGAGTCCAATAGGAAGAAATGATTGCTCTTACAGAGCCAGGTTGAGGGTGAGAGGTAAATACTCATAGAATGCATTTCCCTTTGGGTTTCCACGGATCAAACTGTAATTTCAACTAGCTGGATCAACAACAGCAACGGAGAGCCACCTGGGACGGCACAAAACAAATTAACTTCAACTTTTATTCTGAACTTTGTCATGCTCTATTCATTTCTCCCACTTTAAGGCCAATGTCATGAATAATGTATTAGCCCTCAGCCTTTTCCACTGCCTGTTGGAAAGGATTATGGACAGATCAAACGCTGAGAATTCCAGCATTATGTGTCATTGAGTCCCAAGTGATTGATGTTCCTGGTGCAAAACATTCAAAAATTAAAGGAAGTGACAACATTGTCCTGTTCATCTCTTACAGGATAAAAAGGCTGCAGAGAAAAGTCTGACATAGTGTCCAAAGGAAATTTTCATATTCTCCTATATCTGATTATTCTCCTATCTGCCACATTATATAATGTTAATCTAGCAGCTATTACAATGAGCTGCTGCTGCCAGTTTGAGGAAGGACACGTTTCTCTGTCTGGCTTCCTTCCAAGAGGAAAGAGTAAAACCTCATCACATGTAGTGACTGTAACGCATAGCGCTGTGGGGCGCAGATTAATGCAGCATTGATTGATTTGTGGTTTGCGGAAACTGCATGAGTTTCATAGGTACAGAATCACCACACGCCTTCTCCAGCATCTCCCTAAATACTCAGACCAAGGCAGCAACCTCTTTTCAAATGCAAACATGAGTTCTCTAGGAATTTGCATTAATCGCCGACCCAGACTTACTGGTGACAGCGGTTGATGCACCTTATTGTTTTTAGTTTACTCCTGTGGGAATGAGACCTTGAGACGATGGGTTAAGGGAATGAGATGGGTTAAGGGAATGGTGTGTAAATTGGGCAGTGATCAACAGAAGTGTAATCGTGTCTCGAATGCGGATGGTAAAATAGAAGGCGACTTCAAATGTTAATTCCCTTTGTTTTCTCAGAAAACAGCATTCTCTTTCAGTTCTTCCAGTCTTAAAAGAGAATATAGGTGATTTTAGACAGAAAATTGTGCAGAACTTTAAAGTGTGTTATTTACTATTGGGTCTGTAAGAAGGAATTGTGTCTCATATGTATCATTTAAAAAAAATGACTTCATTTAAGGTTACAGTGTCGTTTTGTCGCAGTTGGATAGAGCTGAAAATGGAAGTGAGCTAAAATGACTGGTAATCATCAGCACTGAAGAGGAGACACTCATTATGAGTCATTTACCTTCAGCAGATCCAAACACACCAGCCCATCATTACCCAACAGAAACCATTAAGATATTACTCCAAAAAGAGCACTAATTCAGTGCAATTCCCCCAGCCGAGTGTAAACGCATTACACACATTATAGAAAAGTAAAGTCAAAGCCGAATTTTAGAGTATGGTGTGGTTTAAGACAAAACCACTCAACTGTTCAGCGATGTGCAGAATTCAGAGCGCAATGGCAGACTGTGAATCTGTATTTAAAGCTGTCAAAGCTTATTCCTGTGTGTGGTGAGAAATGTGAGGCTATAGTCTAGCGCAACGTTCTGTGATTAAAATGACCTACTACTGTTAAAGGATGGTGAGAGAGCAGCGCTGTTGGACTCAGGGACACAATCACTGACAGTTCACACATCATTAACTCGGTCTAATGTCAGAATAACCTGCCGAGAGGCCTTCACATGTGCTGGCTTTCAGAAAGGCCAGTGTACACTTAGAGTCAATGCTGCTTTCATGTTTTTTAAATTATATATATATATATATATATATATCTTTCACTTATTTTTTTTAGCATTTTTTTTTTTGTGAATACAAATGAATATTGCATGTTGAATACAAAAAAAAGGTATTTGGACTTGGTATAAATCATGTTTACAGTAAAGCACTTACAATGGAAGTCTATGGATGCTTGCACACGCAAGGTCTCTCGCTCGCGGTTTGGTGCACAATCTCTGTCTTGCGTCCACACTCGCTTTAGATTCTGGGAGATTATAACTAATTTGCGGCATAACTATTGGAATCTTTACTTGTAAGAGTGTAGGCAATAAATAATGAGCAGCAAACAAATTGCTATTGAACACAGTCCAGGGTTTGTGTTTGAAAGGGTCATGATGAAGTAACAGCTTCACATACTTCAAAGTCATGCTTGCCATCATTGTTCTGTATTGTTGCAGCCCTCAAATCAATTCCCTGCAGGCATCATCTTTATATTAGGAGATTGTTTGCTGTTCAGTCAGAGTAATCAGCGCTGCAGGTACAGATATAGATAAACTGGATGAAAACCACTTTTAGCTCACAGCGCTCCATATGGTAACATAAATAATTAACAGCGCACACACATATACTCTTGACAAAAGCATCAGATCCATGTTATTATAACAGGTTGCGTGAGTGTTGATGCAGATATGACAAATTAGTGCTTGGTGGATAATATAAAAATAACAAAACTATATTTAGCCACATTTCAAGCTGCCATGAGAAGAAAAACAGAATAACTCAAATAAGATGAATTCACAAATGAAAAATGGTTGCTTGGAGGCCTTCCAATTTGACTGCTAATTTAGCCGTTTACCAGACACCGCTTTCAACTAAAAATGCACACTTTTGAAAACGGGTTTCAAAGTGCAAGTTTTTTGGAAACGATATTGTTATTGTCTCTGTGTAAACTACAAAAACGTGAATTTGTAAAAACGGTGAAATTGTGCGGATGCGTAGTCAGTATGGGTGCCTCCACTGTAATACATTTTTTTTCATGATTTGTAATCACAACATTTTTTCTGTTGTCAAATCAACTTAGGCCCCGTTTACACGAAGGGAAAACGCAGATATTTCCCTGCGGTTTGGCCTCTCATTTACACAAAAAACGTGTTTTTATCACAGAAAAATTTCTAAAAACTCCGGCCAAAGTGGAGATTTCTGAAAACGCCGGTTATGTGTTGTCGTGTCAACTGGGAGAAACGGCGTTTTAGGTTCTCTCTTGTCAATTCTAAGGATTCTGATTGGCTTGCATGGCTTTATCCTTCTCCCTACACTGCCGCCCATAGGTTTGGCATAGATGATGGCGCTCGATGGCGTATTTATGCGGGTGTGTAAGTGTAAACGATGTTATTATTGAAAACGGAGAGGGGGAAAATATTCGTTTCTCTAAATACCCAGCTTTGTGTAAACGTGGCCTTAGATAATTTATGTAGTTCAGATAACATATTACTTTGAGTTTCTGATGATTAAATCAATCTACTTCATTGTATTAACTCAATTTTTCCATTTCAATAAACTTAAAATTTTAAGGCTACTAGGTTACTTATTTTTTTTAAGTTAAACCAACAATATTTTACAGTGTAGTGCTTCTTTACAACGTGCCATCGCCAACTACTGGCCTGGAAGCAGAATACAGCATTTTTTTGATCGTTTTCCGCGGATCCGTGTAAATAGGAAACGTTTTGACTTCTGTACGTGAAAAACATGAAGAAAAGTGTTTTCTGGTTTTAGTACATCATTGTCATATAAACATATATGACTTAATTATTTTAAAAAATGATTAATTTTGATCTTTTTAATTAGCATTTTATCTATAAAATTGTATATTAAAATTTTTTTCTGGGTAACGCTACAATAAGGTCCCATTGGATGTTAATTGACGCAATCATTTATTCATCTTTGTTAACGTTAATAAATAAAAATAAGTGTCCATGTTTCTCAGGTCCATTAAATAGTATTAACAGATAGTGATGCAGTGAACTAATGTTTACGAATGGAATCTTATTGTAAGGTGTTAACAATTTTTGTTTTATTTGCTCTAAAGCTCTAAAAGTAGCCAAATGAGACAATTTGTTGACATAGCATAGAGCATAGAGCTATAAAATATACATGGATAATACATTTGGGATTGGATAATTAAATATTTGAGATTTATGGTTTTTGACTGGTAATGTCGCAAAGCTTTAAAGTTTTTTTAGAAAGAAAAATGAGAAATTACTAGGGTCTTTGTTTCAATAGATGAGAAGCAGGAAATTTAAAGGTCCCGTTCTTCGTGATCCCATGTTTCAAACTTTAGCTAGTGTATAATGTTGTTGTTAGAGTATAAATTATCTGTAAAATTATAAAGCTCAAAGTTCAATGCCAAGCGAGATATTTTATTTAACAGAAGTAGCCTACATCGAACGGCCCGTTTGGACTACATCCCTCTACTTCCTTCTTTAATGACGTCAGTAGAACAGTTTTTTGACTAACGTCCGCCCACAGGAATGCTCCCTCAACTTGCGCACTTCTTATAACTTACTCTTACTATAACTTACTATAACTTACTGTGTTTACTCAGCTCTTACAGTGATTTTCTGAAGTAAAACTGATGCTTCATCTTTTGTGTGATGTACAATAAACTTTATTAAACTCATCAGTATATGTTAGATCATCATTCGGGACCTGGTCCGAAACAGCAGACTTGTAGGCTATGAATAAATAATGGATACAAGCAGATGACAAATACGTTATAATAACCATAATTAAACTACTAAACTATACCTGTTCCATCTCTATACAGCACTCTGACTCTGTAGGCATTATTGACCGACTCGAAATGAACACCGTTACTGAGTTTCTGATATTATCATCATTCAGCGAGATGAAATTGTCCTGAGAGACTGAACGCAAGCTCATGAAGCTCCGCCCCCTGTGCTGGCAGCAGCAGCTTATTTGCATTTAAAGGGCACACACTAAAACAGCGTGTTTTCTGAGCCCCAAAAAATGACAATTTAAACATGCTGTAAAAAATGATCCGTTGGGTATTTTGAGCTGAAACTTCACATACACATTCTGGGGACATCAGAGACTTATTATAAATCTTGTGAAAAGGGGCATAATACGGGACCTTTAAGCAAAAGTTTCTTACCATTTAATCTCATTGGCAGAAACAACTGAGATATTAAAGGATTAGTTCACCCAAAAATGAAAATTAAGTCATTAATTACTCACCCCCATGCTGTACCAACCCCGTAAGACCTTCGTTCGTCTTCGGAACACAAATGAAGATATTTTTGATTCAATTTGAGAGCTGTATAACTACCACATTGGCTCCTAAGGGACTGCCTCTTGACGGCCCAGAAAGTCAATGAAGAAAATGTTTAAATATCCCAAGTGACTACCGTGGCTCAACTATATGTTTATCAAGCAACGCGAATACTTTTTGTGCGAAAAAACAAACAAAAATAACGAGTTTATTCGACTATTCCTTTTCTTCCTTGTAGGCCAGAAACAAGAGTTCCTTAGATTTCCACGACGCATGCGCGAGAATTGCTATCTTTTTCAACTACTTCAGTTCAATTCTCGCGCATGCGTCGTGGAAATCTAAGGAACTCTCGTTTCTGGCCTACAAGGAAGAAAAGGAATAGTCGAATAAACTCGTTATTTTTGTTTGTTTTTTCGCACAAAAAGTATTCTCGTCGCTTGATAAACATATAGTTGAGCCACGGTAGTCACTTGGGATATTTAAACATTTTCTTCATTGACTTTCTGGGCCGTCAAGAGGCAGTCCCTTAGGAGCCAATGTGGTAGTTATACAGCTCTCAAATTTAATCAAAAATATCTTCATTTGTGTTCCGAAGACGAACGAAGGTCTTACGGGGTTGGTACAGCATGGGGGTGAGTAATTAATGACTTAATTTTCATTTTTGGGTGAACTAACCCTTTAAGGCAATCTCATTCATGATTTGCATTTTTCAACAGGTTTACCAAAAAAAGGCCAACTTCCAAAACCACATACTTCCCTAGACTATAATATCAGTATGTTCATGTTCATAAAACAGAAGATAAAAAGTACCCAGATGACTTACTACTTCCATCGGGATTCTGAAGTGTGCATCTGGTGGACACTTACCTACAAAATGATACTGGTACACCATATGACAATGACAGCATGGAAGCTGCATCATAAACACATACACAATATATAGAACTTACTTTTTAATGGTTGCCAATGCCAAGTAATTACTTATTTTCAAGAAGTACATACTCAGAGTATGCAATTTTGGAAGCAGCCAAGATCAATTTTATTCTCAAGCTCTATTTCATAGATCTGACTGTCTGACGGAAACAGAATTGTCAATAGCACAGGAGAGTGATCTATCAGTGATATCCCAAAATGAGGGTTCAGTGAGCCTGCAGCGCTGTCTATTTGAGAAATCATGGAACTCATTCATTGGAACACTTGTCCCTGGACATCTGGGACTTGCCCTGAATGAGCTAACCATTCTCAGAGATTGCGTACTGAGATATATGAGAGTTACTGATGTGTGGTAGACTAAGGCAAAAGAAGTGTACCTGAATGAATGGGCATTAGTTACTTGGCAACACAGGACAAAGAAACATACTGCAAATATGAAATTACATATGGGTCAGCTATTAAAGGGCAACTATAACTGTAAAGCAACAATATCTCGACTTAATAATGCAATTATATTTCACCTTTTCATAATTCATCTTAATACACAGTTGCCAACAACATAAAACAGAACTAAACCTTGACTTAGTTAAGATTCTCTGCATAATTTTGTTTCTCAGATCAGAGGAACAAACCTTGCTTGGTTAGGTGGTTTAAAAGTTACCATGTAACCATAGTTTGCACTAAACATCAAAGCTGGTAACTTTGTATTAGGCACCATTGTGGTTCACAAAAGAAATTCAAATAACAAAAAAGGGAGGCAAATGCTAAATATAGACATGGCAAAATGGTATGCCACAACTGTCAGGTTACTTTCTCATATATCATACTCTGGGGAAATCATTTTTTAATATATTTCCATTTATTTTTTTCTATTAAATAAGGTTTTATTATAATACTCTTATCATGAAGCTGTGCCTGTCATGTAATAATGTGAAGTCATGGTCACATAAAGCTGAAACAGGATTCATTTACACAATTATGTACTTAAAGCATTTTTAAAACAATCCTCGTTCATCCGGATCCACGAAAATTATTAAAGGGGTGGCTTTTTTTCTTTGCATGACTGTGTTTATGGGGTGCAATATAACATGTATTCGTGGTTTTTCTTTTTTAAAAAGTCTTATTTTTCATAAATTTCACCTTTATTGTAAGCCGCTTTGTCCTCTGTTATTTGAATGACCGGTTGACTTCCTGAGTCTCTGAAAACACTCCCTCAGAAACAGGCAGTGGGCTCAGATTGGTTAGTTTGGGCCGGTGTGTTTTGATTGGCTAAACTGAGTAGTGCACGTTGTCCGGAAAATTCACACCCATTACCTTTGAGCGAAGTTGCATGTGTTGTTCATGTCAGATGTAAATAATGGTGTCGATACTGCAGTATCAGTGTGAGCCAGAATCAGACCCAGAAAGCAGCGATGAAGAGAGTCAAGCAGAACCTCTTACTAAACGTTTCCGAATGGTAATTTGCCTATATTTTTTTTAATTTTATACATGTTTGTTTTACACAATAGCATCAAACTGACTGGCTGCTATACACAAACAGCGTTGGCATTGGTTTATGTTCTTTATCAAATCGAGAAATAACGTCATAAAGTATATATACTTGAAGAATACATTTACAACATTAGTACATATACAAAATTCAGGTCCAAAATGTTTGTACGCATTTGTAGTAGACACGAAATAGCATAACTAGTGGCTATAAAGCCAGCGCTGGCATTTGATAAAACAAAAACACAAGGCTACGTCTGAAATTATACATGCAAATACATTTAAAATGATTAAGTCTTAGCCTACTTACTGCTGCCTCTGGTTTTAAAGTTGGAACTGCTTCATGTTGAAAAAGTTTCTTGTTGAATCCGGCATTGAATTTGTGGAGATTCTGGAAGCTGTTTTTCGTAAAATGTGCAGCACAGAGAGCTATGTTATTTTCAGGAACACAATCAAACATAAATTGTATCCATTGTTGACGAACTACAAAGTTCAAGGGAAGCCTGAACACAGAAGACCGGACAGCTGGCTGAAAATAACACACTTTCGATGAGCTGCAGAAATATGGCCATGCCCTTTTTTGCATATTCCGGAGGGAGGGATGATGTAAATGTGTGGATTAGTGACGTCTAAAAGCTGTTGTAGTCCCATTCGAGTCATTTTTGTAGGCATTAAACTTCCTGATTTTTAAAAGACGAAATCTCAGCTTACATTGAACTTTCAGCGCTGCAACTTTGCAGATACTGTTCATGCACCAACAGCAACATTACACACTATTTAAAATGAAATCGCAATCAACCACCCCTTTAAAAAACGCTGTATTCTGCTGCCAGGTCAGTAGTTGGCGATGTCACTTTTTAAAGAAACACTAGGCGCCTACAGACTGAACACGCATGCGCATGACATCATTATTTTTAGACGATAGAGGTATCATTTTCAAAAACTTTCACTTTGAAAACTAGTTTTCAAAAGTTTGCATTTTCAGGCCCCCAAAACGCTGTCGTCATGTAAATGAGCTGCCAAAACGCAGACAAATGGTTTCCGTTCTAGTTGAAAATGGTGTTTTGTGAACAGACCCTTAAGCCTGATTCAAACAGAACGATTTTAAAATTGTCGGCCGATTTTCCAAACCTGAGAGACCCCACACACGGCGATAAAAAAAAAAAAAAAAAAAAAAATCACAGGTCTAACAGTTTTGGTCGTAGTGTGTGGTGCGCTGCCACTAGTTAAAATCAACACATCACACACGAACCGATTTGACTCCCGAGCATTGCCAGGTCAGAAAATCCCGCGAAAACTCTCAAGGTCAAACGTACTTCCAGAGTAAACAATCATTGTAGTTTGTTTTTAAGCAGAAAAAAAAAAATGTTATCAAAAGAAAAGGCGATGGTCAAAGAAGTGCAGACAACATGACTGGGCTAAAATCTGGGCTAAAATCGCCTAATTGTCCTGCCGTGTGAACCAGGCTTTAGTGTCAGCCAGTTATCACAGACGAATATTAAAGCAGCGTAAAAGTAAAGTCTTGGAAGTCAATTCTGGATTAAATTCCCTCAGAATTATATGGCGAAAAAGTAATCGGAGATGCATGGTTGCCATGGAAACATTGACCGCAATTTATTGCCATACAATATGGTCTTTTTTTATTACATGAAATAGCTATAATTTAAAACCTTTGAATAACACAAGGGAGAGTTCAAAGTTAACATGCTGCAGGCTTGTTTTCTTTGAAAGCACAATTAGCAGATTTGATTGCTGCTCTAAAATGCAAGGAGCTGAATTTGTTTGAGTTTTTAGAGAAAAGTAACCTCTGAGGCATTTGTGGTAAATTTAATAGTAGTGCTTACCTGTAGGTTTAGTGATATGAACAAACTCCAAACTGAGTGGATTAGTGGGATAGATGAGTAGATGGATGGATGAGTAGATGGATGGATGAGTGGATGGATTGATGAGTGAGTCTATGGATGGATGGATGAGTGGATGGATTGTTGAGTGCGTCTATGGATGAGTGGATGGATGGATGAGTGGATTAGTGGGTCTATTGATGGATGGGTGAGTGGATGGATTAGTTGGTCTATGGATGAATGAGTGGATGGGTGAGTGGATGGATGGATAAGTGGGTCCATGGATGGATGAGTGAGTCTATGGATGGATGGGTGGATGGATGAGTGGGTCTATTGATGGATGAGTGGGTCTATGGATGGATGGATGAGTGGGTCTATGGATGGACGATGAGCGGAATGGGTGGGTAGGCCTATGGATGGATGGATGGATGGATGAGTGGGTCTAAGGGTGGATAAGTGGATGGATGGATGGATGAGTGGTTCAATGGCTTGATGAGTGGCTGGATGGATGGACGAGTGAGTGGATGAATGGATAAGTGCGTCTATGGATGGATGGATGAGTGGGTGAATGGATGGATAAATACTGTAGATGTATGGGTGTAGATGAACTTTAAATTAATATGTAGCTTTCTTTTTAACACTTTTTAAGGTTGTTTCAATATAAACACTACTTTAGTTAACGAAATACAGGTTGTTGTTTTTGTTTGACTGTAACAAGTTTAATCTACCATATTTTTACAGCAATGTTCTGGCAATCACATCTACCAAAATTATTTCCCTTTTGTAAACATTTGTAAATTTTTCAAATAACCCCATAAAAGCCCTTTATCCATGGCAGTAGTGTTTTCAGCACTTCTGATGCAGTCAGATACTATCTGTCACACTATTTTGTGAAATTGCTGTACTAATAGAATCACAGATAAACTATATGCTCATCCTCGTGTACAGCCTATTCAATCTAGACTCTAAAGCAACCAGCTTAAAAGACAGTTGTCCTGAATACAAGGACAAAATATTAGCTTCTTCAAAGGTTATTTGAAAGACCTGATAATATTACCTAGACAGATAATATCTGCAAAAAATAATAATAATAATAATCACAATCTGCGATCATTTATGTAGGCAGGCATCTCAAACCTGCTTGTGGTTAATATGACGTTATATGTTCATTCAAATATGAGGCTGCCTTAAGTTTGTTAATTTATCAAACATTCTCAGTCTACAGATATTTAGATCGTTTCGCCTTCATTTTTGTGTAATGAGTAAATGTTCATCCATCTGTGAGAGGCCAGTATGTGTGGGTTAATTAGCTGGATCTATCATGCCTAATGAAATGGAAAAGTGAAACACATTGACCCAAAATCTGTAACACTGAATTTCTTCCAGTGAGCAATTGAGATTTTATCAAATTTACTGAATAATTAAAGTGCATATTTTGTACCAAAATGCAGCAGATCCTTGTCAATAATTAATGGAGCATTTCTGGCAGGAGTTAAGATAATTCTCAACCTCTCTGGAGGATGTTACAAGACGGCAGGTTTAACAACACTCCAGATGTGGTTTTGGTAGAGATATGTCTTAATTTGTGTTAACAAGCGTGAGATTTCATATTTTATAAGTAAAAGATTGTTTTCTAAGATCAAGTCGGTCAAATCAATGAGACGGTCATGGAATAACAGCAATAGTTTGGGAATATTGTCTGTGGCAATATGCTTTGTGTGCCAACCTGCTTGCATTCTGCACCACAGTGCTTGTAAAATGCATCAGGACACCAGCCATGATTTGGGTTTTTATTGCTACAAAATCTCTATTTTTCATGGAGAGACAGAGAGCTCTCAAATACACATTGATTTCTATGTACAATTGCAATAAGAGACCACAAAGTCACGATATCCAACTACTCTCGTCTCCGAATCATCATGTAAAGCATGTTCTTCGGACACATTCCTTTAGCATTTGTTATGCAACTTTGGAATTAATTGGCAGAGAGGTAAATATTACTAAATTTAAGAAAATAATATAGGAGTCTACAGGAGGAGAGTACAATTTACAATTGTAGTTAAGAGACTTTCACAGCCATTAAGCTGAAATCAGCGTGAAAAGAGTTTCAGAAAGCATTATAGGATCAGAATATAGATGACATTACATTGTGCTCAGGGGGGTGAAACTAATATCCTTTCCATACCGGTCTAATGCAGTTGAATTTACTAATTTAATAAGCATGAAAATAAAGTATGCATAGGAAGACTGATGAGAAACCTTAACTGGGAATAACACGATGAGTTCTGAAATAATGAACACAGAAGGCATGAATCGGTAATTGTCTCTCCATAAAAATCTGGATGGACTGCTGTGAGAGATTAATCATTTACATAAAGCATTTAAAAGAACAATAATTGCAGTTGAACCAATGCTCTCTTAGTTAATTGCTGCTCCCATGTGGTCATCAGTGAAAACAACCACACAAATGCTGTCAATGGGCTAGTCATTTTTCTTTAAAGCAAATATCTGAGTCTTTGTGTTGGATGTAGACCGTGCTATCGTATTTCATGATGGTGTAATGCAATTAATAATTGTGCACACTAAGCCAAACTCTTGGGGAACATGCAATAGTTGCGCTCTGTTAAAGGAATATTTCACCCTCATGTCGATCAAAGCCTATATGGAAAAAACAAACTCGGGGATGACAAAACCTCAGCGTTCCACAGATGCAAGTCATGCAGCTTGGATTGACATGAGGCTGAGAAAATGATGACAGTGTTTTCAACTATTCTTTCATTGAAAATAGAGACACACACACACACACACACACATAGGCTTCCATGTCTTTTGAGACTCACAGGATGCTGATTGAAAGGCAAGCGTGACAAAGAAAGAATAGTTTTCAGTTTCCAAAATTCAAAATTTGAACAATGCAGACCAGCTGGGATCATGAAGCTGGTTTTATTAGAAACAAAACATACAATACTGCTAGAATTGGCTCATAAATATCAGAGCGACAGACAGAAAGGCAGCTTATAAATTCCGCAAGTCTGTGTTTGGAACGGGCCACTCAACCTTGTGGTGAAACACAAACCATCAATAGCAACGAGACGAGAGACGCGCACAGGTTCTAAAAATAAGCCATTGTTGTGCGCTGCTGGCTAGAGGCGGCGTTCGAGCTCTCATGTTTAATTGGCTACATTGGCACAGCTTTTACCTTCCATGACTAGGAAAACAAAAGTATCTGAAGCAGGTGTGCTAAAAAGAGCTAGATTCACTCCCTCCGTTCAACAAAAGGTCTCATCACAGAGCTTCACACATGTAAACATCAGAGTTCAGTCAAAAAATGTACATCCCATCATTATTTACTCACCCTCATGTTGTTCCAAACCCGTATGCTGTTGTTATTTTTTCTCTCCATTTAAAGTATCGCTGTCATTTCTGCCACAAGAAAAACAATCAAATAATCGATATGACTCATTCCAGGTTTTCTGAAGCCGTACGATAGACCAAACAGATATTTCATGTCTAGTTTGCAAAAATGGTGCAAAAAAAGCCATCAACCAAAAACGGCATTGTTTTTTGTTTGTATAGTAAGCAACATACCATTTTTTTTTTAATTTTGGAGGAAAATACTAGACTGTGAATTTAAGGGAAATGCTGACTAGACAACTAGAAAGTTATCATATGGCTTCAAAAAAAGTCCCATGACAAAAAAATATGGGTTTGGAATGGCATGAGATTGAGTAAAGAATGAGTGAATTAAAACTGTGTAGCCACTTCACTCACTTAAGTAGATAAATTCATTCTGATTACATCAGGACAAGATATTTGTTTCTGTTTCATACTCAACATGTAGTGTTATGAGGATGCGGTGTTTGCCATTTTTTGTCACAATTAAATATTAAAGAATGAAACTTCCATTCACGAATGACTTTTTAAAGGTCTGGGCTCCATATTTGGAAGATGGGAAATAAACTGAGAGCAGTGCCAATGTAATCCTGCTGGCTGTGTGTTACTGACAAAAAGATTGACGATTGAAGGCTCTTAGGCAGCGCTGGAAACTGCCAGCTTTTTCAGATGATCCATAAACACCTGAAGACTCACGTCGTCTGTCAGAATGGGTGCGCCAGACTCCTACACAAACACAGGAAGTGGGATTCAAGCAGCGGCGGTTAATATTATTAAAAAAAGACGTTTACATAGTTGTATAACAACAGCTCGTTACAGTAGACTAATCAATATTCCTCACAAAGGAAATGTTCTTGTGTCGGTAAGATATACAGCACTCACCTGACCCCATGCATACATGTTGTTGTGAGTCTGAGAAGGATTCACTTTGGAGAGGAGGAAACGAGCCTGGAGGGAAAGAAACATAAATCGTGGTAAAATTTCAAACCATAAAACCAGTGTATTAATATGCAGAACAGTTGCCAAGTCTCAATGACCCATTAAAGTCATTTATTCACAAGCAGCATTTAAAAATCCTCCAGGGCGAGTTTCTCAAGCGTAGAAATTGACTGAAGAGCTGTCAAAAAAAACTGTTTTCAAAGTAGCACCTTCCATTTGAGCTGTCATTTATCAAGGCTTCAGAAAATGGAGGTGGTTTTGTAAAAGCAATTTATAAATATTAGCACTGACTATCTGATCTAAAAATTACTGATTCAAACTGTCATTTGCCATTTAACAACATGGCTCTTTCAAACCAAATCCATTATTTAAAAGAATTGATAGATCTTGCTGTAAAAATCGGTTGTAAAATTGCCGGTAGGCCTACACACACACAAAATATTGAACATCTATCTTTGTGCGGACATTAATTGACACAATGCAATCTCTAGCCGTTTACCCTAACCTTACCTATCACAATTAAGTGCCTAACCCGAACCTTTACCATGAACTTAATTATAATCTTACGCCTAAAACCAAGTGTTGACCCTCAAACAGGCCTTTAAAGGGGTCTCGGAAAGTGAGGACCGGCAAAAATGGTCTAAAACTCAAACTGGTCCTCACAAAGATAGTTGTATAAGTACAGCGCGCACACACACACACACACGCTTCGGGTTCTCATGTGTGCCCAAACATCAGCTGAATTCCATATTTAAGAGCCAAGTGCACTTAAATGTTGGCTGCAACACAGCCAAAACATCTTTGCGTTTTTTATGCTGCTTGGCAACCATAAACCTCCATCAGGCTAATGAACTAGATTACTTGGCAGAAGAACTGCTTGTTTGTTTGGGTTTTCTTATTATAATTAATCAATTTAACTGTTTATTGTAAATGGGCATCTTTTATATTGTAACTGTTCCTACCATTCCATTTAGAAAAAGCAATAATCCACCATGGTAGTGTGATTTTTAGCACAATTAAAAGGATACTTCAGGATTTAGCACTAAGCTTTGTATTAGTAGGAAACCTGTAGTATTTTCAAATTACCATGATTTCCACCCTCATATCCCCCTGAGATGAGAGATTTATGTATTTTTTGTCTGAAAAAAATCCTCTGATGACGGAAAAATCAGCATTTTGCATCATCGAAGGATTTTTTTGCCAGAGGCTAAAGACTACAGCCAGTAGTAGGAGCCATCCCGCATGTTTTCAACCCGCCCATAGTGGATGGGATCTCATTTACAGAATGTACACATAGTGTCAACCATCTTTTTTTTTTTTTTTTTGGAAGCTAAGCTAGCAGGCTCTTGTTCTGTGGAGAAAGAAGTAGGTAGGGGTTACCATTCATCCTCTTTTTCCCGGACACGTCCGGCCGGGAATTAAATTGCTTGATTCATATGGATTTATTTTACGTTGTCTTTATGAATGTCCGGCCACTCCTCTGTGAGCGATACAAGACCGGTGCGTTTCACAGTTGTCGCTCATCTGTAATCACTCCACCGGCCTGCGCCGTTCCCTCGCGGCCCTCACTCGTCCTGCTCGCCACAGTAAACATAATGAATGCCGACGTAGAACGCAAAAGCCGAATCCTGGACATTTTGGGTGATCTCGAAACACATTTTCAGGGAGACTCATCACAGAGACTCACTAGCCTAGACTTCTGCGTACCTTCTAATCTAGAGACTACTGCGCTCTGTTACCGTTAGGCGTGGCCTCCTAGGGCAGCGAAGCAAGTTCATTCTGGGAGTTGTTGTCTTTTATCCACATAAGCCAAAAATGCTTAAAATCTAGAAAGCTTCAAATTTAACATAATTTCACATTTCTTCTACATCAAATATCCATTTTAAGTACACATTCATCTTCCCAGAGGTGAAGTATCCCTTTAAGAGGGTTCTGTTCCAAAACTTTTTGACAGCAATTTAAGGCATCCTTTGAGCACTCCAAATATGAAGGCTATGTTAAAAAAGTAAGCAGAAACATTATGCTGACTAAAATCTAAGGCGGGAGGGAAAACCAAAAATGCATTGGGGAAAGATTAGCAACAATGTTGGTTACACTTTATTATAGCCCACTTTAGACATTCTAGTAACTATAAGTAACTTTGCAAATTCATGTCAACAAACTCACTAGAGTATTAGTAGACTGATAGGTTAGGGTTTGGGTTCGGGCTATTTCATCTATTAACAGCTCTATTATAAATATATTTGATTAAATGCCTAAAAGTATTGACAATCTAATCCAATCTAATAAAACTATCTTTTATCTATTTTACCAAAAACTGTGCATGGCTTGGCAACCTGCTAATGTAAGATTTTATTGAAATCAACTTAGTCGAGGCTCTCATGTGTTTCATAGGAGTAGTAAAGAGTTGCTGCCAAGGACAAGTAGTATTTGTAATCAGTCACTTTTTAAGCTTCATTTCTGTAAGAGGGCACCTTGTAAGGCAGCTGTCCATGTAGGTTTTAAGAACAAATATCATATTACACAACGGCTTTATTGCTTTATTTAATTAAGATCCATACAGGTCTGTGAATATTAAAGGGCTAGTTCACCCAAAATGATAATTCTGTCATTTACTCACCCTCATGCACAAATGAAGATATTATTATTGAATTCGGAGAGATTTCTGTCTCTTCATTGAAAGTCGGTTCACACAAACCTCTGACACTTCAAAACAACTCTTCGGAAGAGACAAGATTGCATTCAGGCTTTTATTCACATATAAACATTGATCAGTAAACATAAACAGAAGCTCAACTGTACTTGCTTAATTAGCGAGAACAAACCTTTTTATATGTAAACAAAAGCCTAAATTAAATATTTCGATCATATAATGCGATTAAAGATTTGGGTTGAAACCCCTCAATTCACATGGATTCATTTTACGATCCTTTTAAAGCATAAAAGGTTTGGATCAACAGACTTTCAAAGGAGGAACAGAAAGCTATGAAAAATTTCTTGGCGTTCTTCTGAAGTTGAATAAAAGTGTTATTTGTTAAGGGCGAGTAACTGATGACAGAATCTTCAACTGTGTGTGAATAACTATTTTAACAGAGCACATGAGCAGAGCGGAGAGCGCCTTTCTGAAGATTCTGTTCCGCTCGCTCAGGGCCGCTAACGCAACCTAGAATGCTCTTTGTGATATGCTGGTTCGAGAACATGTGAAATAAGCAATAGGTCTAAGATTATGGAGTTTTTTGTTTTAATGAAGTTTGAACCATGAACCTTATGCATCTAAAATGTCTAAGTTAAGAATGAAGAGGAAGAAATCAAAAGGGATTGTGGAGAAACTGATTTAGCAAAAGATTAATTTAGTGCATTTTGCAACCAAAATTTGAGAGTGTGCGACTGAATTTTACAATTTTACCCAGTAAATTTGCCCTTTCTTTCACACATTAAACGTGGAAGGGGTGCATCAATGAATCCGGAATGAGAGGCAGGCCAATGAGTGTGACAAGAATAGAGAATGGACACTTGTAAGTGGCTAATGTGTGGAGGGGGCGGGTCCTAGAGGTAATCAAGTGCGCGCAATTAAACGTCTGTGGGAAGGAGACGGAGACAAATATCACAACCATA
Source organism: Pimephales promelas (assembly GCF_016745375.1). The sequence continues at coordinate 28,806,029 of NW_024121099.1, forward strand.
GCCACCCACAGATGTCTGAGCAATGAGCAAGCGATCTATCAACTCGTTCTTCTGACCTGTGAGTCTACAGTATGACAGTCGAATGATGATTCAGAATCAGAGTGGCCAATGTGGAGAAAAAGGCCCAAACCCACCATTTTCAGGCAGACTGGCTGCACGAATTCAGCTGGTTGAGGTACTCCATGAACTGCGAATGTTGCAGTCACTACCTTGTTGTAATGGAACTTTATTGGCCAGAGCCCCTAATGTCTACATACATTTGTTAAGTATTGTTTGTAACTGAAATGACCAAAAGGTTACCAAGCACTAGGCTTGCTACGATAGTCGGTGTTACTGGTGTTCAGAAGCAACACCGGTTACATCTCTTGCCCACCGCGGCACCGCCCCCCATTTTCAATTTTATTTTTTTTTTTTTTATCATTAAGTTCAGTTAGAGAACAGACACAATTTTAACTGAACTTGACTGCTTAATAAATCGTGAGCCAAACGAGAGTCGCCGCACAGATCAGCAACAGGAGTCAGGTTTGATTCATCACATAATTTCAGTGAGGAGCTGACTGACAAGGCGACTGTATTATAAGTGGGAGAGCTGTGGAAATGATTCAAATTATGCGCAATACCCGCGCCGAAATTTGAGACCTGAATTGGCTACATTCAAAAGCACAACAGTATCGATACGGCAGGTGGTGATGGCGCAGTGGATAAGACACATGCCTTTGGTGTGAGAGACCCAGGTTCGAATCCACCGTGAGCCCTGAGCAAGACACTTAAAGGGTTAGTTCACCCAAAAATGAAAATTAAGTCATTAATTACTCACCCCCATGCTGTACCAACCCCGTAAGACCTTCGTTCGTCTTCGGAACACAAATGAAGATATTTTTGATTAAATTTGAGAGCTGTATAACTACCACATTGGCTCCTAAGGGACTGCCTCTTGACGGCCCAGAAAGTCAATGAAGAAAATGTTTAAATATCCCAAGTGACTACCGTGGCTCAACTATATGTTTATCAAGCGACGCGAATACTTTTTGTGCGAAAAAACAAACAAAAATAACGAGTTTATTCGACTATTTCTTTTCTTCCTTGTAGGCCAGAACGAGACTTCCTTAGATTTCCACGACGCATGCGCGAGAATTGCGATCTGAAGTAGTGTAAGCTGGTGTGAGCAGATCGCAATTCTCGCGCATGCGTCGTGGAAATCTAAGGAAGTCTCTTTAACCCCTAGTTGCTCCAGAGGTGTGCGACCTCTGACATATATATAGCAATTGTAAGTCGCTTTGGATAAAAGCGTCAGCTAAAATAAATGTAAATGATACGCGCATCGCCAGAAGTTCATGATGATGTATCGTTGTATTGATATTCTGAGCACAGCCCTAATGTATAGTACTGAGAAATTTCAAGTCGGAGCAGGATTTAACTTAAGCAAACATCGGTTTACCGATGAGAGTGATTGGTACACGAGTGGAGCCTTCGACTGTCATGAGCAGAATATTGTCACACCACTCCACTTCACTCACAGGCTCTGCCCTTTAATGACCTTTCATTTTTAAATTATGAATATTAATAACCTTTAATATTACTTTTCAACTAAACTTTCCTATAATCTTAGACTAAATCAGAGTAACTTGTTCAGTGCAGTATGAGTGCCTCATAAATAAGAATTCAGAAAGAAACTATGTAATGACATGGCCTGTACCTGACTGCCGCCGTGCTCCGTGTCGATGTAGCGTGGCATGGGGAAACGATTGTGTAGAAGCTCTTGGGCATCATCCACGGGAGCTTGCAGCAGGTGGCGGAAGTTCTCGTACTCGGGCATGTCCTGGTACCCGGCTTTACGCCACTGAGACACCGTCTACATGAGGGAAAACATCTGTCAGAAGTCGTACTATAATATGTTAAATCTGGATTTGTTTTAGCTGTGACTCTATGGGAACATCTCAATTCATTTGTGTATTTCTTCACTTCATTAGCATGTTCTTCAGCGAGACACCTACGAGTTTTCATCAGAAAACATCTGTCTGCTGAAAGACAGCCAAGTTTAAAATTGTTTCAGTGCAAAACTGGCTCTGATTTCATGTGCTCAGATTATTGGACAGCTCAGACCGAGACCAAGAAAACAGACTGCATTCTTAATTATTGAACACATGAAAAAGACTTGCGTTAAACCAACATCTACCCAGTCACAGGGGAAAATACACCACAGTGCAATTGGATGGCAAAATATATGCGCTGTGATTTACAGCAACATCTTATTTGGAAATTCTACAAAGTAACCTAACGGTCTATAAATAATCTAATGAAGGTTAGTTAACATGTAGTTGCAAGTTACTTAAAGATAGTAGAATGTCCAAAGTGAACCCTTTTTACGCCGTACCTCTCCGTGGTAAATCAGAATCTGGAAGAAGGTGTCCATGAGGAGGATGCGGTCAGGCAAGATACTGCTGCTGTCCAGCAACACGGGCTACGACAACAGGAAACAAAGCCTGTTATTGGACTGTCATTGTCAATTAGATGCTTTGATAAACATCTTTCCTGAAACTTCCCCCCTTCTGTTTGCTGTGTCAGGGGAAAAACAGTAAGTGACATAAAGCCCTCCATTAAAAGCAGATTAGAAAACACGTGTCAGTTTGAGTTGCCCCGTTGTATCATCACCCTGATGTTCTTTAACTCACTCAGTACTGCTGAAGAACGAGCACTACAGACCATTAGATCATGATGTAGAGTTTAAACAACCCATTAATACAACACTTGCCTGCTTGCTTTCTACCTCACAATAATTGTGTTAAAGGGATACTCCACTTATTTTGGAAATACGCTCATTTTACAACTCCCCCAGAGTTAAACTGTTGAGTTTTACCTTTTTTGAATCCATTCAGCTGATCTCCGGTTCTGGCGGTACCACTTTTAGCATAGCTTAGCATACATCATTCAAGTGCACAAGACCATTAGCATTTCTCCCAAAATTTACCAAAGTGTTTTGATATTTTTCCTATTTAAAACTGGACTCTTCTGTAGTTACATTGTGCACTAAGACAGACAGAAAATGTAAAGTTGCGATTTTCTAGGCTGATATGACTAGGAACTATACTCTCATTCCTGCGTAATAATCAGGAAACTTCACTATCTTATCATCTAGTCAAGTTTTAAATAGGAAAAATATCAAAACACTTTGGTAATTTTTTTGGAAGAAATCCTAATGATGTATGCTAAGCTATGCTAAAAGTGGTACCGCCAGAACCGGAGATCAGCTGAATGGATTCAAAAAAGGTAAAACTCAACAGTTTAACTCTGGGGGAGTTGTAAAATGAGCGTATTTCCAAAAAAAGTGGAGTATCCCTTTAAAATCCATGCAACCTTCAGGCTCCTGGGTCAGACGGGTGAACTGCTAATATTTGATGTAACAGGTGGAATAATATTTACATTGCCAGTTGCGTTACGGGTCGGGAATCAATTGGCAAGGGCGGACTGCGGGTCCAATAGACAAGACTTTTTGGACTCAGTTCGGTACCCACTGAGAGGCAGCTGCTTTCAAACAGTCCCGTGCTAATTTATTCTCAAGCTCTTGCAACGTTGAGCATTGTAGCCAATCGCTCTGCTACTGAAGTGATTAACAGGTACAGCGATTATAAAGGGAAAGCTCTTTGCTCGCTTTAGGTACATAATCGATTCACAATTTTATATATATATATATATATATATATATATATATATACATATATACAGTCATGGTGCTAAAATGACCAATGTCCACATATATACTGCAGAGTGAATCCATTAAAATATCCTTGATTTTACATGACAGTAAAGGCTTATATTTGTCTTTATGTTCTTTTCATTTATGGAGACTTCTAAGCATCTGTATATATGGTGCGATATAGCACATTTGTTCAAAATAGCCTGCATGGGCGGGCTGCTCTCATGATGAAAGCAAAACGGTTCAGATCGGGTCAGATACTGAATTAAATTAGTGCTGCTGTTGAATAACAGGTCGGGTGTTCTGTTAGGTACTGCGGGTGTGGGTTTAACAAACAGGGACCCGTGCATGGTACCATTTGTCCTGGGTACAAATGGTACCGTGCCTTTACAAAAAGATTTGAAGACAACAATAATATGAGCTTAAACAAAAATAAGAAGAAAAGATCTCAGTCCACTAATTAAACAGAACACATTTTAATCTTTTGTGTCAGGGGACATCAAGTGCAGAACAATCATCATGACACTGCACTTCAGAATCAACGTGAGTCAAGACTCATGTGATTTACTTATTAAGCTCATTGAATTAATACTGACATTTTAAGAATGCTTTTACTAAATTTAAGCAAATTTCACTTTCTTCCAAACTTTCTAATTTTGGTGTCTGTAAGACACCAAAATTATCTTAAAATAATAATTATAAAATGATCTATTATCATAATAATTATCCAAGATAATTATCAAATTATCTATTTTTTATATGAAAAAAAAATTAATACTTGAAAGACAGTTATTAATAAATTGAACATTTATAATGTTACAAAAGTAACTCTTTTCTCTTGAACCATCTATTCATCAAAGAGTCCTGAAAAAAAAAAATGTATCACAGTTTCCACAAAATAATTAAGCAGCAAAACCATTTTCAACATTGATAATAATATTAATAAGAAATGTTTCTTGACCAGCAAATCATCATATTAGAATAATTTATGAAGGATCATGTGACACTGAAGACTGGAGTAATGATGCTGACAATTCAGCTTTGCATCACAGGAATAAACTACATGTGAAAATAGAAAATAATTATTTTAAATTGTAATAATATTTCACATTAATGTTTCTACTGTACATTTGATCAAATAAATGAAGCCTTGGTGAGTATAAGAGACTTCTTTCAAAAACATCAACAAATCAATTTTTATATTTTATATTGAGTGAAATACGTAGTTTTGTGTGTTATGCTGTGTAAACCCTGTGCAGCAGTGTTAATCTCTTACTGAAATAGTTCTGTTTATTAGCTGTGGGCCACTATTACCTACAATTTGTGTTGATTAATGCAGATTGTCTGTCGTTCCTATAACTTGGAAGTAATGCTAAAGGATGGATCAAGATTTTGGTTTATAAACTGTAATTAAGCAATAGGGTTCGAGAGGATGTGCTGTATCGTGAATAAGTCACGGCTAAAGGGCGTAGTTAGGCACGACGCATGCTTTTATAAACTTTTACCACACAATAAAAATATTAAAGTAAAAAAAAAAAATTGTATTAGTGCAACTTTCATGAAGTAAAATCCCTAAAAGCCTTCCTTCCGCTAGAAAAAAATAGTCCCTGACCATGAACAGCAACATAGTTTCAATGTGTAATATGCATGAAACCTCAATAAAAACAACATAAGAACCGTTCTCAAACTTTGTTTCATTTTTTTTACAACACAGAATATAATATTTCCTCACACAAATATAGCTGATCTCTCAGCATGAGACAATTAACGTTTATTTTCAATTTATTCTGTTAATTTATCTCTGCACTTATAAATAAACCTTACTAAATATTTATATAAATAAACACACAAGGGCAAATATTTTGATTGGTAGCCTATTTTATCTATTTTATTAATATCATTAATTTAGTTGCAAGAATGCTGCCTAACAAGAGATAAAAAAAAATGTCTTTGTTGTTTATTAAAATGTATTTGAACATCTCCGTTTATGTTGATACGGGTGATTGCTAAGGGTGTTGCGCATTGATAATGGAACCGCTGGGTGAAGCAATCATAGCCGTGTTTTATCATGAATAAAGCACACCTACTGACCAATCAGAATCAAGGATTGGAACTAACCGTTCATAATGTTTCATCAGTCTTTCATATTTTGTGCTCGGCTATGTTTAATGTTTTATAAAATGTTTTTATTTACTTTAATTTTGATTTTGAATTGATATAAATTGCCTTTACAATATATTATCATCTATATATTGACCAATCACAATATACTGGGCCATCTGACCAATCACAGCACAGTAGGCTAACGGAAAGGTGGGGTTTAGAGAGACTGAATCTTCAAACTGCTTCGAACGAATCATTTGAAAATCTTTGAGAAATGAGGTGAATTTAAATGCATATTATGAGAAAATGAAAGTGTTTTTGACCTTGGATGCATGTCAACCTGTTGTAGGTGACCTCCTAAACAAAATTGCAATAGCATAATAGGGGCACTTTAAATATAGACATGGCTAAAGAAAAAATATTGTTTATATACATTGATTTCTACCAATTTGGGGAAATTTTAAAGCGTGCAAGTGCATGAATTTCTCCAAGGGAACATAGTGTCTACTATTTATGAAGTCCCTCGTTGGTCACCTGAATCATGAGAAATGATGAATTTAAAAGAAATTATATAATTTTACCTCTGGTGGCCCATTGAACGAGTATGCATACAGGATGGGCTGTATCATTATCAGAGATTGGGTCAGATCCTGCCTCATAAACTGGTGTCTATAATAGGTGCTTTCATCAGGACTGTTGTTGAACACTTGCAGAAATGGAGACCTCCTCAGATGGAACATAAACTGCCAAAGACAAAGTCAAGTCATCTCATTTTTGCTTTGCTATTACATTCAGTGCTGTCATAGAGTGCTATATAGGCAGTAAGTACCTGAGGATACAATGAAAAAGTCTCGGAGAAGCGGAATGAGTTGGGATCGTCTTTATGATAATCTCCAAATTTCTGGCACTGCAAATTGAAGAAAATAATTACAATTATTGTGCATCCCAAATACTAAAAGACTGATTATACCAAGAAATAGGTTGCTAGTCCCATCTGAAAGAAGAACGGCTGAAAGACTCACCAAGCGGATGAGTTGTCGGTCCAGCCAGCGCAGAACATCTGGACCCTCCTCTGTCTCGGCTCTGTAGACGGCCAGGCGGGCCATGAGGATGGCGGCCGCCTCCTGGTCAAAAGATGCAGCGATGCTCTGGATCTGAGTCTGAGCATCAGCCCAGCTGAAGAGGAGAACACGTTATAGCAGTGACCTTCTAACACAAGCTTGTACATCAGTCTGACTCACACTGATTCATCTTCAATGTCTGATATTTAACAAGTATATTCAAAAAGCCGCAGACTAGTCAAAGAGGCACTCTAAGCCCTTATAGTACGTTTGAAAGCGCAGTAGTCTTTGTCGAAGACTGAGTGTACTCTTTCGCGGAGCATCGATTCTGATGCAACGGTCTAAAAGTGGAATATTTTGATTTCTTTTTCACATTGTCATGGAAACTGGACATGGTCATTGAGGATAACACATGGATGACGTGCAGAGATGATGTCCAAACTGAAAGGAGGGTCAATCTATGTACAATCTACAATTATGAAGTCGTGTCCAAGGATTTCCGCCCCAAGTTCCTTGTGTTGTATAAACTATTAGGCAAATGGATAAGAAACAAAATAGTCACTTTGGGGACTGTATCAGTTCTTGTGTCCCACAAAGGAAAATCAGTGAGATTTATGGTTAAAAAAGCCTCACATTATCTTTTAAGAAGTTGGGATCTGTAAGATTTCAAATTAATTAATTACAAAAAAAAATAAAAATTAAAAAACGTTTTTATATTATTATATTTTAAAATCGAATGTATTCCTGATATGTATTACAATTATTATTATCAATGTTGAAATCAGTTGTGCTGCTTAGAAGTTTTTAGATTTTTTTTTAGTTCCATCTTTGATGAATAGAAATTTCAAAAGAACAGCATTTATTTGAAATAGAAATAATCTGTAATATTATTAATGTCTTTACTGTCACTTGCACAGTTTAATGCATATTTGCTGAAAAAATAATTCATTTCTTAAAAAAAAAAAAATCTTACTAACCCCTAACTTTGAAATGGTAATATTTAGCGATCATCGATGGTTAATATAAGGACAAACGACTTACTTCCTTGCAATTGTGGTCACTCTGATCCGCCTCTGTCCGCTAGAATGCTGATACTGTGTTACGAACTGTATGGCTCCACGTCCACCCTGTGGGATCGGAGCGTTGTGCTGAGGAGGGGAAGTAAAAAGAATGAAGACAGACTAATATTTTGCTTAAAATATAACCCATCAAATAGTTTGGCAAAAATAAAGATTGCTTTTAAAAAGGTTTCCCAAACCTTTCCACCATCCTGGCACCAATATACTATTGTTTAGACAAACTTGTTATAGGTCGTCTTACCCAGTAACAATTAGTTGAGCAAGAATTGTGCATGTTGGATATTTGATGAAAATGACAGTAAAAAGAGTAATATAGTGAAATAAAAAGAAATGTTTTTTTATTTTAATATATTTTAAAATAAAATTTTATTTCTGAAGCAGAATTTTCTTTAGTCACATGATCCTTCGGAAATCATTCGAATATGCTGATTTGCTGCTCAATTATTATTGGAACTCAATTGTTAATAATGATTCGTCTTATTATCAATGTTAAAAATGGTTTCTGATGCTTAAAATTTTTGTGGAAATCGTGATACTTTTTTTCCCCTTGATTTATAGAAAGTTAAAATAAAAACATTTGAACATTGAATATAAATCTTCGTAACATTATAATATTTAAATCAATTAAATGCACCAATTCACCATATTTTAATCTTCACTTTTTTAATCTTACCCATAAACTTGTTTTGTAATACAGTTTCCACAAAAACATTAAACATTGATAATAATCATAATAATAAGCAATGATTCTTGAGCAGCAAATCAGCAAATTGATTTCTGAAGTATCATGTGACACTGAAGACTGGAGTAATGATGCTGAAAATTTAGCATTACCATCATAGGAATAAATTATATAAGTGTAATAATATTTCACAATATTACTGTTTTTGCTGTATTTCTGTAAGAATGAGACTATATATATATATATATATATATATATATATATATTCTAAAATATAAACGCCCCATTAAAAGCTTTAGTATGCATCTCAATCGCATGCTCATCATGTCTATAAACTGACTGCAATCGTGAAATAATTATAACGTTTTAATATATCTATTTGACTAAACAATTACATCCAGGTAAGGTACTATGCTACACTTGGATATAACTTGGCAGGCTTAAGCTCTGGGTAAAGGCACTGAAGCCTTAATTAATGATAACGGCTTAAATCGAATTAGGGTCATGCTTCTCGCCAATTACACAAAAAAAAAAAAAACACTCGAGTATGAAATGGCTCATAAAGTCGGCAACAGAGGATATTGAATCTCAAGCGTCATGTTTGCCGAGCAGTGCAGCACCAGCCTCCCAATGCGCCCTGTGTCCACAGAAACATGCCTCTTTAAATGTTAGATGCTTTATTTACCTCGCTACATGTGATTGTAGCTGTTCACATAGTTTTGCCTCTCAAGGCAACGTGTTTGCCATTTTCAAACAGACTGAGGTAGGTGCTGATAGTAAAGACGGAGGAGGGCTCGACTAAACTCCCCAAAGAGCTCAGCGCTTAGTGAAGTGATCGTCTACTGCTAAAGATCAGCATGAGGTACACTCCTCCCATACAGCAACACCTTCCCTGGTGGTTTGACACTGATAGCGTGACTTCCTCTTTCCAAAGCTTCCATTGTGGTCTCTGTCGTCGAATGAGTGTTTATGTTTTGACTGTACATGCCTGCATTCGAACACCCATGTAAACATGCAGTGGACTTCGGTGGTTTATGGAGTGTTGATGATTGGTTCCAGCTTCTGCTCCATTTTGGGGAACTTGCTACTACTTTTGGTGGTGTCACTCAACCAGAACTTGCAAACGGACACCTGGGTTTTCACACTGAGCTTCAGTCTATGCGATCTGGCGTTGGGCGTCTCCACCATCCCTTTTGGTATCCACAACAGCCTTTTCCAAGTGAAGAGCTACCCCAGCAAGAGTGCCACCTGCAAGGGCAGCGCCTTTCTGTTTTTGCTGCTCCAGCTCGCCTCCATCCATTCCCTCACCTGGGCCACTGTCGACAAGTTCACAGAGATCTGCTTCGCCCTCAGCTACCCGGTGATCTTTACATCGCACAGGGCCAAAATCATCCTCGCGATAGTGTGGGTCTACAGCATCCTCAACGCAGCTCTGCCACTTTTCGGTTTCGGCAGTTACGTCTACAGCGAGACGAAGTTCCTCTGCGTTCCCAGCTTCAAACCGTCCAGCATCGCCTTCAACATGCTCTTCATGGTGTTGGGAATAATCATTCCCATTGTACTGATGTGCTCCATGTATGGATATATAGTGCACATAGCTAGGAACCAGGCGCGAAGAGGGACGTTTGTTTGCAACGAAGACCACTGTTTCTATGTGCCAGCCAATAACTACTTCAAAAGCTCCATAGTAATGGCGGCAACCATCGGTAAGCATAATTAAAAAAGGGGACATAAAGCGGTTTTATTGTATTTGATTTTGTCACCGTGTTTTGGAAGTTCATTAAGTGCTTATCTTTCTGACATCATTCTGTTAAGCACATTAATTTTCCTTAACAATATAGAGATTTGTTTCCTGCTTTGTGCAAATACAGAAAGGCTTCTGTTTAAATGCTTTAAATTGGTTTTGCAGACAAACAAATTGTCTACGTGTGAATTTCTATTCAATACTAAAATTTTAATTATTTAATGGAAGAGTTGGACTTGAGAGGAAGGAAAAGCAAGTTCTTGAGTGCAAAATAAATTGACTCAATCAATTGACAACCTAATTATTTAAAATGTATAATGTTTGTTCCTATGTCTTTGGTTACTGAGAAAACCCCCCAGCAAGGGTCCAGTTAGATTTTGGAGAAATTAATTAGCAAAATACATCACGCAATGCAGCACAACCTCGAGAAAGAGAGAGAAATTCGATATTCTTCTCGAGCTAATGAAATGAGCTTGTCCAAAAAATCTTTAACCACATGATGTGATTTGTGTGTGTTGTTGACAGTGTGCCTTCTTGTTTGCTGGCTTCCATACATTGTTATCTGCTTCTATGAGACACTGACGGGAAGAGAGAGCCCACAGCCTGCCTCGACTGTTGCCACATGGCTTGTCCTTTTCACTTCAGCTCTCAACCCATGGATCTACTCCATGTCTCAAATGTAAGCAACTAAGTGCATCATTTTGATGACTGTATATTATGTGGAATTATGGTCCAGTGGCAGGTATGTTTCTAACAATGCATATAGGGCTGGGAAGTATGACAATATATTCAGTCCGACGACAACAGATTTTGCAATGCCATTTATACTTTAATTCACTGCTGTATTCAGTGGTGCACATAACTGGTGCGCATGCGTGGAAAAAAAAATGATGCGCAGCAGAAAACAGACAGAGAAACGCTTTTGAGTACCAACATTTTTGGGGATGGCGACACGTTTACTTACTAGAGTAGGACTTTCCCCCATTTCGGGTAAAATAGCAATCATGAAATCATGATGTGTTATTATCATTAGTTATTAGGGTTGCAACATATCACAGTTGATCCATGATCTCTACGGATCAGGCTCCACGGTTCCTCACGCATGTGAATACGTGGATTATTCACTAAGTTTAACCATTACAGTGCGAAAGTTTATCCTTTTGACACATTTCAGAATGTTTGTAAACAATAGGCACCGCGATACTTCCGGGTGGCAGAACGCGAGCGGCTTCTATTGACTAACTGAAGAGATCCAGCCGGCAACTGAACAGTTACACAGTTAAAATCATTGTTGTTGATCAAAGTTGAAACGATGGCGAAAACATGTTGTGTTTGGGGTTGCGGCACCAGATATACAGCAAAAGGTGTAGGTTTTTTATCGATTTCCTTCAGAAAAAAAGTAAATCTATCCAGCGGAACCTGTGGGTGAGGAGGTTAAAGCGAGTGGACGTCGTCAAAAGTGCATGTCGTCTTCTAATTATGAGCCTGAGCCGGATTTAAACCCAACCATTTTTAATACGTGGGTCGTTATATAACTGACGTTCTCAACTAACTTAGTTAATTTCTATTACTTTCTATGCTACTTTCTTTTGAGCGGTAAGGAGTAAATGTTTCTTCATCGTAAATGCTTCTGATTGGCCATTGCGTTCAATAAATCAACACATATGTCTGTGATTGGCTAACGTTACACCGCTCATCGCTGCAGTCACGTTATAAAAAGAAACTCTGCCATTTAAATCATTTCTATTTTGTTTTAGTTGTTCTTGTTGCTTTTCTGAAACAGATGAATACAAATGTATTAGTTTTATTTGTTTTATTCATAGATATTTCTAGTTTGCTGGAGTCCCACGAATCGTTTTATTCTCCCGCAATCCACACACACAGAGTGAATGCATTACTATTATTGTTGTGACGTCATGGTGAATTGTCGTATAGACTCGTGGGCAAGTGCGGCGACATGTAGCACCGTTGTGCGACGACCCGAGTTCAAGTCCCCTCCCCACTCTCTCTCTCTCTCTCTCTCTCTCTCTCTCTCTCTCTCTCTCCCACCTCACTTCTGTGTAGTTACTGACCCATCCCAAAAAAATACATCTTTAAAATACCTGCCTTGACAAGTATTCTCTCGGTTATGTGATTAGTGAAACCTGATGTGTATTCGGTCCATGCATTCGGTTTTAAAGTGACCGCAGCCTAATATTCCTGCTGTTGTCAATAATGTTAATACATTTAAAAAAAAAACATAATTATCGTCTACCATGTTCGTGAGAAAAGAAGAGCAAGGAGAGCAATCAGGAGGAAATGAAATAAAATACAATATTTTTCAAAGGTTTAGGGTCAGGACATTTTAAAAAAAAGAAATTAATATTTTAAGTCAACAAGGATGCACTAAATTGACTTGAAGCAAATTTTCACATTGTTACCAAAATTCAATATCAAATAAATGCTGTTCTTTTGAACTTTCAATTTTTAAATAAAAAAATGTATCACGATTTCCACAAAAATAATAAGCAGCACAACTATTTTCAGCATTGATAATAATAAGAAATGTTTCTTGAGCAGCAAATCATCATATCAGAATGATTTATGAAGGATCATGTGACACTGAAGACTGGAGTAATGATGCTGAAAATTCACAGGAATAAGTTACATTTAAGAATATAGTTAACATATTTAAAAATTGTAATAGTTTACAATATTACTGTTGTATTGTATTTTTTGACCAAATACTTAATAAAATTTAAAAAAACGTCTCACAGACCCCAAACATTTGAACACAATCTAAGTTTCATTTGTAAAACATTTAATTTAATGTTTCAAAGGGAAACATATATATTGTGCTATTCACTATATCATTACTAATACTGCAAGTATACGATTTTGTACATTCAGCCCACCCGTAAATGTCATGATAGATATAAGACAGACAGGAAATCCATAAAACAAATTCTCCCAGAAAATAAGCTCTCTATTTTGGGAAATGTAATCATGGATAGACATTACCTTTTTATTGTTGATTAAGACTTTCTGGCCTTTTAACTATCAGATGTGGCAGCTCATATTAATGCCTGCCACATTCAATAATGTTTCGTAAAATAAAATGTGGCAGGAACTGAATGTGGTGCAGGATTGTAAAAAGAAGGTGGAGGTACGGTAAAAACCTGCTGATGAAAAACTCGATGGCAGATTCGGGCAACATTTAGAAAGAGAACTTGTATAGAGCTATGATTCATAGGACTGATTTGTGGATGTTATTTAGATTCTAAGGGCATGAGAGTATGTGGGAGGTTTACCGTGACCTTGTTTGTATCTTTCAGGAGATACAGAGTTGCGTTGCGCAAAAGCCTGAATAAAATCCGACAGATGTTTGACTATCCTCGTAAAAACTCTCTCTCCCAGTGCACAACCATACAGCCCCGCCGCAAAAGCAACAGCTTCTCTTTGCCAGCTCCCGGTGATCCTCCGGCACTACAAACAAACAACCAACCCCAACAGGACCTCACGCTGGTTTGAGCACGACCCTTCCTGACCTTTGCTGAATGGAATAGTGTAGAAATAATTATGACTTAAGGAAGCATCTACAGCATCGTTTCACCACAGCAGAAGAGGACACTGGGTTGGCGGAGCTCACCAGAAGCGATTTATGACGCAAGCAGACAAAAGGAACCTTGTGCGATAGTCTACAGGACTTTCGCATCAAAAAGATGTATTGTGTTGCATTGTATTATTGATAGTGATTCACTTTTTTTCTAAAGGAATTCTCAAAGGACAATGCAATGTGATTGTGAAAAAAGCTCTCTCTAAAATGTTCAGTAGACACCTGAACCTGGGGGGGGGGATGGTTAAATCAGACCCAGCTAATATAACCCCCCCAATATCATCACATCATTCAGATTAGAATAAATATTAAATATTCCGAATTAATATTAAATACATTTGCCAGCAAGAAAGATAGTATCATATTTTAAATAATCTGTAATGTACCCTCTGCCCACCGCACCGACTTGGTATTACCCAACCCCCTTTCTCTACCAAGTTTGTTTATTGTTTACTATGTATGTTGCGCAGTCGCTGGGATGAATGGTTTGAGGAAATAGCTGACGCCGGTGCATGCTAACGGATAGAAAGATGGAAAGGACATTGAAAGGCAGCCAGACAACGATTTTTTTAATTGTTGGTCGGCTCCAAAAAAAGGAAAAATCCTGACCAAACGGAGGTACCCCATTGAGTTAGCTGTTTCTCAAAGCGTGGCGCGTGGGCAATTCCGATTGTCAAATATGTGCAAGTGGATGTGTTTTGTTGTTAAAACACCTTTGCTGTAGGCTATGCACAACGTATTTTAGGTATCTTATACATTATTAGTAATTTGCCACCTTCAGCTCAATTTGATATTATTATGATTTTATTTTTTGTTTTTTTTTGCATGGAGTTTGCAAAGTGACAAAATGAATCATAGTACAACTAACATTAGTCCACACATGGATTTTCTCAGTTTCTGAATTTTATGTTAGTAGAGGCTATATAAATGCAAACACAATTTTTCTATCTACTTTTGAGTCGTATTTCGTGCAAAGTGATAATATAATTGCACTTTCTTTTTTCGCTATTTGAAAGTTTTTAATGCTGTTATTGGATTTTAAGTTTTTACAATGTGATGTTAATAAAATACATTTTAAAAGTTAAACTTAAAGGCTAGTTTCTTAACATTTTGTTGGGTTGATTGGGGACAGGTGGGGCTCGGAACCCTTTCCTACCTCAGAAGTGGGGAATAAAAGTATCACAATGTATTTCTAATACATAAATGGCAAATTAGCATGTTACCATTTACAAAAGAAAATTATTAAATAAATAAATTAATTAATAAATATGGCGCAAGTTTAACCCCCCAATGGTAGACCCAAAGTTACGCCCTTGGATCTTATGTATATCATTGGCTATGTAAATACAGTTCTCAATATATAAGCTCACAGCAAATTCAAAACTGAATAATCACATTACAGTTACTGTGAAATGTATGACGGCAAGCATTAAGACCATGCATTATCTGTATATTTACAATATAAAAATAACTGAAGATGAGACTAACTTGTGCAAAATGATTCTCTGTAAAAATGTTACATTTGGAATCATTTATGTAAATCACTAAATGCTATAAAAAGGTTCAAAACTACTGCAGTGAAGTAATGCATTAAATTAAAATGCAGCAAAAAAAAACAAAAAAAAAACAAAAAACATGTGTGATGAAAGTTTGCCCTCTAGTGGACCACCTGCATATATAAGGTGGAAATTTACATAAACCTGAAACGTATCAGACTGCAGCAACAACACAATCTGTGACCGGTGATTTCACTAAGTACAACATGTTCCTGGAACAACATCTTTGTTTTATCCAGGATCAACATTCCAAATCAAGTTTAAGCTTAAAACCAGGGTTAGGTGCTTCTACATCAGTGTTATTCACCAACCATTTCCCTTTTATTTTAGAGATAAGTTAGGTAGGGTTAGGACTAGTGCTGTCAAGCGATTAAAATATTTAATCGCGATTAATCGCATTAATGTCATAGTTAACTCGCGATTAATCGCAATTAATCGCACATTTTTATCTATTCTAAATGTCTCTTGATTTCTTTTTGTCCCCTTATTTTTTCTCATTTTAATGCTCTTATTAACATGGAAAAGTGGATCGCTTGCTTTGTGCAAATGTTTTTTATTGAAAACAAAATTGGCATTCTGTGTTCAATTTCACACTAGAATTCTCACTTTGAGCAAATAATCTCTCACACAATGTAACACCGTCCATCAATAAAAGGGTGAAAGAAATACTGACGAGGTCCTGATATTGACGAGGGGGCGGAGAATTCGCATCAGCTGCGTGTGGTATTTCAGACTGGACGTGCTGTGATGATGATAGCTCAATTCACAAAGACAAAACACACAGATCACTTTGGTCTCGTCAACCATTTGGCAACTTTTTAAAAGTTAACTTTCCATTCAGAATCTTATTGGCATCAATTTCGGCGTCTCGCACTCGTCATTCACTCAAAACGTAACGATAACCAACTATTTGGCCAGCTCGCAAGCACAAACGAGTGTGTGTGGCGTGCCTGTTTTGTTTACGGTCTAGCTAGATCCACTTGCGCTTTGGTCGACGAAAAAAATGTGAAAGAAATCTACAAAGTTTGCTAGGCCAAAAAGACCGTTAATCGCGCGATAAAAAAAGTGACGCCGTTAAAATGGGTTTGCGTTATCACCGTTAATAACGCGTTTAACTAACAGCCCTAGTTAGGACTAAATTTTCAAGATATGTTGATCCAGGAACATATCTTACCTGACTTCAACTCATGGCAGTACGTGATTTTTTGCTGACATGGCAGACAATTATTTTTCTGTGATGGTTTTCCAAAACCATCTGTGGCAATGTTAACTTGTAAACATGCATAGCAAGGGTAATGTAAGCAGATCAAACAAAGTTTACTGGCATGTACCTGATTCACAACCTCAAAGTAGAATGCAAGAGTGGTATTTGGGTCCAGTCCACATATTTTCCACTGACTTGTGCCGCCAGTTCCTATTTCCTACAAGCAAAGGTCAGAATGAATGTCAGTATGCTCTCTGCATTGCCGGAGATAAAGCTGAACCTAAGAGAAAACACTGTATAGCGAGTCTATTTAATTTAAAATAGATGAGCTACTTACGTTTTCTGACACACAGGGACCTTTGGCGTTCAGGGAGACACACGGGCCGATTGCCCCAGAAATCTTTATCTCTCTCGAAGTCTGAAATAATAGTGTAATAATATTAAAAGGAAAGCCACATGTAGCATAATTAAATAATAAAGTAATTAAAATAGCCAAGACAAGCCAATTAGATCTAATTTTTGGTAACACTTTACTTGAAGGGGTGTGCATTAGACTGGCATGACACGTCATGAAAATGAAATAGGATTTATGCATGTTTATGACAACTGTCATTAAGTGTCATTCGTTCAATAATGACATTTTGAATGCAAATATGTCTTTGTTATAACATCTTGCCATAAATCATAACCTGTCAGTGTCTTTGTCATGACAACTTTTGGCTGTCATGAGGCCATTATAACTGTGTCATGAATATTTTTTGTGACCTCAACTACAGTGGTACTAAAGTTATAATGGCTTCATGACAGCCAATGTCAAAACCAACCATCTGATAGTTTGATGTAATGTTAACCAATAAATCTAGGTGGTTTCTTAAGTTTGATAATTAATCTGCTATGTCATGTTTATGACAGGTTGTGTTGTCTTAGTAATGTCAAGTTGTCCTGACAAAGACACTGACAGGTTATGATGTATTGGTTAATGTCAAGTTTTCATAAACAAGACATCTCAAACAATGTCATATTTGCATAAAAATGGTCACAATTGAGTGAATGACACTTAATGACAGTTGTCATGAACATGCATAAAACTTCCTTCATATTCATAACGTGTCATGTCATGATTATGAAGGTGTCATGTTAGTCTTATGCACACCCCTTCAAGTAAAGTGTTAACAAATTTATATTTAAATTGTAAAAAGAAAAAGAACAAAAAAGAAAACCACCTTAATCTCCAGAGTCCCTGCAAGTGCCATCTTAAAGGAACCCTGGACATCTTTCGTGAAAACTCTCTGGAAAGTTTGCTTGAACAGAGATGTGTTGAAAGAGTCCGCCATGACCATATAACCTCTGCATTAACAGAAAAGCAGAAAGGTGCATTGTATGTATTTGGATTGTCTTCAAGAATATAAGTATAGAGTAAGTGCAATGAGAATTTCACAAATTCGCTCATACTTAAAATCTTGGGGATGGGAATATGTCTAGATTTGTTTTCTTGACTCAAAACATGTTTTAAAATGCACTAATGTCAACTCAAATCAGTATGCTGAAACCATTTCAAAAGAAAATTGAAAACCTTTTCTGAGTTACTTACCCTGTATGGTTGGTGCAGCACTTCATTTCCAGTAATCCTGTCTGATCCAGAGCGCACGCATAAATATCAACGATGTGTCCATTGGCAGCGGCACGGTTGGCCAAGGCTTCATAGTGCTACAAGGGAAAAATAACATTTTAAATGCGTGCAAAAATTTCAAATTTCAAACCGTTTGGGCAACAAGAAGGCTTTCCCAAATTAGTGGAGAATGGCATTATATACGCCAAGGTCATGAAAAGCAAGAACTTGGGTCAAAATGTCTACCGTACAATGTACAGTAAGTGTGTACCAAAAGCATAACTGTAAAACTCAAATCAAGAAAAAACAGCTAATTGCCAGTTTTCACACATTTCATATGCAAGAAAAAATATGCAGGTTTTTCCAGAAAATAACTCTAATATTACTGTGTTCTGCTCTGAAATGTCAAATAGTTAAGAATACAGGCACCAGTTTGATTGTAAACCTTCCAATGCACCTTTTAAAACCCATCAGACAACAGTACAGCCACTTGAAGATACTTCACCTTCATGGTACCACCAGTATGTGGGTACTTCTACCAAGCCAATAAAACAAACAACAAATACGGGAAAACTCACTTTAGTGCCTTTCTTCATGAACTTGGCATTGTCTTTCTCGATGTCGTGCCAGGATCTAATAGGTGTTTTCAGTTCATCTCCTACCACCATGCCTGGACCCTGAGTGGCGGGTCCACCAATGAAAGCCATGATGCGAGCGCCAGTGTTAGGGTAAGTGCACTACAAGAGGGAAGTAAATGGAGGGAAACAATAAACAAGCACAAATCTAGAGTAAGACAACCAATTCAGTGTTCGAAAACGAATGAATTTATGCCTTTCATGATCACCTTTTGAGATAAAGGCTTAATGAAAATATAAATATATTACAAATATAAGTTGTACGTACATGAAGTTTTTAGAAAACTATATTTTCATTACAGAATATGCATTTATGAGCAGAATAGTGAATAAAAAAAAGAAGTCAGCAACTACTCAGCACATATAATAATTTCTTAAATACTGTTTAACAAGCATCCCAGGATGCCCTTCATGATGTTGAGCTTGAAGAAGCTATGATAAAATTTCCATAATTCTGTTTGTGTTATTTCATTATTTTGATTTCTTTTTTATTAGTCCAAAGTAGAGCTGCACAATTAGGGAAAAATTGAGAATTTTTTTTTTAATTAAAGAGATTTGTTTTTGAACAAATCTCTTTAATGAATGATTGAATAACAAATACTTTTTTTAAACAATCACTTGTCACCACCTACTGTGTAATGCTGTAACTGATACAATATTTATTTGAAGTGTCAAGTTACTTTCAAAAGTTGATTTACTCCATTTTGATCACTACCATAGACATTAGTGTTTATATCTGAATTATAAAATGTATGCCTTTACTTTTGTGATAATTTGAAGAATGATCCTGTGTGGTTGAAAAGACCTGTGTGGTTATGAAATGGTTTTATACTTATACATGACAAATACTCAGCTGAAACACCAACGCAGATTTGAATGCTCCACTGTGATCATATTGGTCAAAGGTTTAATAGACATAGTTGAATCATTTTTGTTTAGGAATATAAATAGTGTGGGCATTTGAATCGATACTGCAATCTTTTACCGATTTGTCATAGAGCTGTAGTCACAAGTGTGGAAAAATAGTAATAATAAAGAATGAGAAGGTGTGTCCAAACCGGAGGTGTACACTTATAATTTTGTAACTGCAGCTGGTAGCAAAGCTGCCAGCACAGCAAACCATTAAAGATAATAACAGAAATCCTGACAGTCACCTCTAACAGACCGACAGCAATGGAAAGGGCCACTCCGAGTGATCTCAGTGGTCGTTTGCCTTGAGTGACGGGCCAGGGGTCTCTCTGCAGCTCTCCCAGCAAATCTGTCAGATTCATATCTATCTTCTGTACTGGCTGAAGAAACCTGAGCACATATAAAATCAGTGACCACCATATTCCAACACAACCAAGATATATTAAAAGGGACCATGACATGGATTTTTTTTATATATATTCACTTATGGTTTGCACACAAAAAAAAAACATGTATGCGGGAAAAACTATTATTTTCAACCTTCATTCTGCTCCTTCGTCTGAAATGATCCTTTATCAATGCACAGCTCCTTTACGGCTTGTCAGTAAACGGCCACTGTTATGATTGGCTTGCGTCATTGCATAGAAAACAGTATCAACAGTACCCCCTCTCTGTTGCACGTAAGTGTTTTGTAAACACTACCCATATTAAACAGTCATTTACAGACAAAAAATTTTATGAAATCATTTACTTGTGGTTTGTGATGCAGCTGCTGTGAGATCCAATACAGTTGGGCTGCTTAATTTTTCAAGAAAAAATTCTTTACATTAAATTCTTTACGTGCAAATCACTTTTTTGGTCTGGTTCTCAAGGGAGCACCTGGACAGGTACAGACATTGAATAATCAAAAGTAAAATAAGACTATAATCTTTACTGTATAAATTAAATATAATTCATGTAATTAATACAATTTATCTATTTTCTCTTTCTCTTTTGTTGTTTGATTAACATTGGTGGTACCGAACAGCTGTTGGTATATTAGGCTGCTATCATTTTAAAGGGATACTCATGTTATTCCCTTAACTAAGATGAGTTGATGCATACCTCTGTTGTCTCAGTGCGCGCACTCAATCACTCTGGCGCGCGAGACATTTTGATCGCACTTAACTAGCCCAGTTCATTCAATATGGGCCAAGCAGAGAAGCGACCAAACACCTCCACGTTTCCCCTATTTAAATACAGTTACACGAGCAGTGTAACTCAACCTAGGATGGTGACACAAAATAAAACGTTGTGCTTTTCTAAGCGTGTAAAGTGGATAACTATATTGTTTAGTGAAATACCAATGCAAGTGCTTGGGAGCACATCGACTCGACGCATATATATCTATGGACTCAGCACAGTAATATCATCGATCCGGAGAGGGAGAGGGGGAGTGGACTTTTCACGAGTCATGAGTATATTACTGATAGTGATGATGAGTCGAAGTGCTTCCAAGCACTTGCTGTGGTATTCCGCCATTCAATATAGTTATACACTCCAAGTCGTCCAGAGTCATGGCCAAAGCCAATTCGAAAGACCGCTGTTTGCCAGCAGCATCTTGTTTGTTTTCAATTAGCAGGGAAATCACCTATGGCGCAGAACCGTCACAACTCTGCCGTCATTGTGTTAAGCCCGCCCACCGACTCTATACACAATGGCCCTCATTTATCAATCTTGCGTAGAAACGGGTGTATATGTTGGCGTAAGATTATGCTTACGCTCCTCTCACCGTCTGATTTATGAAGCTGTGCGTACCTTTGAAATCCAGGTGTACGCAATGCCTGCCCTTGATAAATCCTGCGGCTGAAAACGATTGTCATTAGAATAACACGCCCTTAAATATTCAAGTCTCCGCTCCCCCCACGCCCTCATTTTACGCCATGGACACACGGAAGACGGCAAAGAAGAGAAACTTCTCCGACGTGGAGCCAAAATGACCTATCACAATGCATTACTTTACAGCACGTCTTTTGAAATTAGCATTCAATTTCGAATCACGTCACATAATAGTGATGATGATGATGTGAAGTACCATTCATTCACATTAATAATTGTATAACAATTTGTAATAGTATTCTTCTTATTATCATGATTTGTATTAATGATGCTTATTGTTATTTAGAAGAAGGATGTCGTTACTATTATTTGTATTATTATTATCACTTAAAAGAAGAAGAATGTATTTTTGATCATTTTTTCAGTCTGAATCATTTTTTGGTCATTGAAAGCCTTTCATTAGGCTACCGAACCCAATCCGTGCGCACCTGCCGGGGATAATCCTGAAACGTCAGGGTAAAGCGGGCTCGCAACTGAAGGAATACATATGCTTACAAATCAAATGCTTTGGTAAAGTCACACAAATTAAACATTGAAGTCCACGTTACACAAGAATAAACACTGAAGTTTATAATTACTATGTTGTTTTTTTGTTTGTTTGTTTTACAGTGGGTCATAATATATCATATCTTTTAGTTTGTCAGTGCGTTTTGTGGTGTTAGGAATTTTTCTGCGCATTTCCTCACTAACTCAAAACGTGCGTACACCACCTCCTGAGCTGGTGTAGGATTCGAGCGTGCCGTACGGCCACGTCCATATTGATAAATCTCAAACTCACCGTGGTTTTGAGTGTACGCAAGGTGTACGCTGGAAATTTGGTGTACGCACTTTTGATAAATGAGGGCCAATGTGATTGGCCTGACCAGAGTTTGGTTTTCAACCAACTCAATAATTTTTGCTGCCGCTAGGGTGCGTCTAGATTTCTAGGCTAGTAAACATGTCCTTGTCCCCAAAAATGTTGGTACTCAAAAGCGCTTCCCTCCACGTTTTCTGGTTCATTCAATTTTAGCATGCCTGCGCACCTGAGCACCAGTTATGTGCACCCCTGCATATAACTCTCCGATGTGATCCGGGACGCCATTAAAATAAACCATCCATTTGTTTCTGATGCTGGGATTCTTCTAAAGTTTGTACAGAGACGTGAATGAGCTGTTTAAACTGGACGCGTCAAAGTGGACGTTCTTTCACTCTTCCATTTGTCCAGTTGTCGACAGACTCAAGCACATGGAGTGTGTCAGAAACTGAACCCGCACCTGTATGCTGTATCCAGTGTAGACATTGACTGATTATAATGGGTTATATTTGCTTTTGACACGATGAGACTCTCACATGAATGCCAGTGGGCAGGACCTATAGTGTGATGATGTAAAACTATTCGTCAACGCCTTGCTCTGGAGGCAGTCATATGCAAATCTATATGCCCGTGTGACATCACAGATCCCACAATATCAAAACGACACGTTTTTGGAGCTTGATTAAATAAATGCTTTGTTTATGAGGAGGACGTTTTAAGCTATGAAACTTGTAGGATGCTTTAATGGTACAAAGACCTCTCATTTTTTCAATAGATCAAGGCAAAATTTGATTTTTCATGTCATGACCCCTTTAAATATATAGAAGAAAACAGAAGCTGCCCTGTGAATAGTCAACAAGGTTCTTGCAAGCTTCAATTTGATTATTGAAAGTAATTATTCATCTATTGAATTTAGCACACCTGTTTGAAGGAGGAACCTGAGGCTGTTGTGGACCTCGGCCTGCCTGCGCCGCAGCTGGTTTAGTCAAGCCAAGCATCTCCTGAACATGAAATTAAAATATTGCATATTAAGAGACACTTATGCCGACTAGTTCAGTCAAACACTTGTATCTTAAATTAGTTTCTCATGCATGTGATCTTCACCTGGAGCTGTTTAGCACTGAGGTCTTTGGTTCCCCTGAAGACGTAGCTTTTAGAGATGCCTTCACAGCCCAGCTCGTGAACTTGGACCATGCGTCCAAACGTGATGAGGCCCACCAGAGCAGAGGGAGGCAGCAGACTGAGGGACATCTGAAGAGACTCCTTCAGCGCCTGCAGATCATCATCTTCCATACATGTGTCCACCACATACAGGAAGTTCAGAGGCATCTGCACACCACGCTACAGAAAAGAAACAGAATCAGCAGTTATTCATGGATCCACTTCTAGTGTAAAGTATTTCTATGGCAATGAAAGGGAATTAATTAAAGGTGATACCTGGACAACATATTCAATAGTGGAGAACTGTGGGAGAAGCTCAGCAGGTTGGTTGACCTCTGATATCCCAGCGTAAGTTGGAGGGAACTATGACAGAAAATTGTTTAAGCCAATAATTAAATGGCAATGCACTTTTCCAGGGCTTTAACAACTAATAAAAAAAAAACAATAATGAAAATAATCAAGAAACAATTTGATTATTGATTAGTCATGTAATTACATTCACTAAATTTGCTTACATTACGTTCAAATTGCACATTTTGAAGACAACATTGGGCAGGATGTGGAATAATAATTTTGTAAATAATGGATGCATTTATCATTATTATTATAAATAATTAATCATTTTAGAGTTAATTTGTGAGCTTCAGCCCTACTCATTTTAAAACTGCAAAGACTTTACCTGATTTCTCTGATAACAGAAGTTGCATGCCCAGAGTTTTGCTCTGTAATCCACTTGACTGATTGTGTAAACAATGAAAAAAGAAAAAACAAAAACAAAACAGAAGCATAATAATATTAGAGCGTCGCATATAATGTATCCAGCTTTCATAATAAATGTGTTTATTTGGAAATTACGGCAATGGATAAGTAGAAGATCCTCCATCTGTGAACTCATTATGTTGTCTGCTCAGACTTAACAAGACTTACCACAGAGGATTGAGCACAGCCCGGCACGTGGCCCGGCTGCACAGAACCGGCTCGTACTGAATCGGGGGAAGATCCGGTCGCTCTTTCAACGGGGTGAACAGGGAGGCCACTGGAACCACCATACGCGTGGCTTCCAGACGACTGGACGGCCAAACGTTCCAACTGAAACGGACGCCGTCGCGGTCCTCGTTCTGCTGGATGAACTCCTGGAAGGTCGCCATAGCACCCTCTGGAATCTACAAGAAGTTATACACACTTTACAGAAGATGGAGCACTACTGAAGTGATTTCCATGTATCTTAGTTGAGGAACAACTAAAAGATCAAGTAGTGAAACTAAATGTCACTACAGACATAGACATTTACCCAGTGATGTTATGTATTCAAATAAGACATGCAATCTGATCTGTGTGTGTATATTACAGAGACAGGCCAGCCCAGTCTGATTCATCATTACTCTTTGGACATAGGGCAAACTATAATGTCTCATCATACATCATTAAAATCTGGAATGAGATAAGAGATAAAAGTTCTGCTCAGAAACATATGATGACAAATGCCATCTAGGTAGGCATCTCAATAGGGTTTGAGTAACACCCTATATCTTTATGTCTGACTGTGACTTTGATGCACAAAAATGCTGCCTACTAGGTGGTTTTCAAACTTTTTGAAGCCAAGGTCATCAACATATGATACCCTTTGTGAGAAACCCCTGTCTTAAAATATAAAGGTAGCTATATATAAAGATAGAATTTCAGTACACTGGGCAAAAGTTTGAAACATTATAATTTTTTGTGTCTTATGCTCATCAAGCCTGCATTTAATTGATTAAAAAAAATAGTAATATTGTGAAATATTATTACAATTTAAAATAATGATTTTCTATAACCGTACTTTAAAAAAAAAAAAATTCTGTGATGCAAAGCTGAATTTTCATATGATCCTTCAGAAATCATTCTGATGATTTGATACTCCGTTATTATTAAATTGCAGCTATTATTACAGGTTTGGAACCCATGATAAAAAGTTCAAAAGAACAGCATTTATTCGAAACAGAATTATTATCTATCAATATAAATCTTTACTATAACCTTTTATCAATTTAACAATTAAAAAAAAATTGCTGCCCACAACCATTTGAATGGTAAAGGGGGAAAAAAATGCAAAAATGTTTCTATTTTAAATAAATGCTGTCCTCGTTAAACTTTTTATTCATCAAAGAATCCTAAAAAAAAAAAAAGTTTCCAACATTGATAATAAATAAGTAGAATGATTTCTGAAGGATCCTGTGTGACACTGAAGACTAGAGTAATGATGCTGAAAACTTAGCACATGAATAAATTACATTCGAAAATATATTCAAACAGAAAAGTTATTATAAATTATAAAAATATTGCAGAGTATTACATTTTTTTCAGTATTTTTAATCAAATATGCAGCCTTGGTGAGCATTAGAGACTTCTTTCAAAAACATTAAAAATAGTAATGTTTCCAAACTTTTGAAACTGAAAGGTACTCTGTGTGTGTGTGTTAATGTAAAATTTTCTTAACACTGACCCCAGACCCTAGTTTGAAACCCCTGCCTTCACAGACCAACCCCTGACTACCGAGCACCCAAAAAAAAAGGAAAAGAAAAAAGCCACATGTGCAGCTGAGAAGAACAGACCAATGAGAGAGAACATTCGAGACAGCCAAGTGTGCAAATTAAAACACTTTTGGGGAAATAATAGGGTACAGGATAAATAAATGCAACAAGCTGCAGTTTTCAAATCAGAGACTATGCTAACATTACAAGGCTAATAGCAAATGTAGGATTATTTATTTCTCGCAAGGAAAGACATAAAACTATGACTATATAGTCAGCTACACAGACACATCCTACTTTGTTGAATAAGTTTAGTTTACTTGAACTAACGTTACATGGATCCACTGGGGGCATCAGCCCACCCCTCCAAAATTAGCCACAGAGAAAGCTAGTTCGATAGCTTAGGAAATAATACTCATCTTACACCAACAAGAAAACAACTTGAGTGCTACCACTACTTCATAACGACCTGATCAAACATTTCAGGTAAGAATCCCCTGTGAATGCCTGCCTCCTTGTTGATGTAGCTAACAGATACGATGCTTCCATTCAACACTGACTTCAAGCTAAATGCCCTTTAAACCTTAGATTTCTTGAGCTACTGTCAACCTAACGCTCTACAATCGTAAACATTGATCGAATCATTAACGTAATTTAAATGAGCATCTAGTTGTAAAGGGAAAGGTGTGTTATAACATACCTGAAGCCTTGGTTTTGTGTCTCTTCGGAGACTCTCAGTCAGTCAGTGACAGATAGCGGCGCGCTCACGGGCGCAAGCGAGCTCTCGAGCTGATGATGACGTAGCAACTCAACATGGAGTCGGTGCCACGTCAAGAGCCCGAGACTTGGGCAAATGATACATTTCAAGAGTTATATTAAACATTTTATTTTTTGAGAAACTGTATCATTTTCAGTTTCTCAATTTTTATTTTATTTTTTAGATTTTTTTTTAACTTAAATTAAACTATTAAATTTGTGTTTATAGTAAAGTAGTGATGTATTTTATACATTTTTTATGTTTAAACACTCATTTATCCATGTTTTATGATGACCCTTATTTTCATGCAATGACATTGTATTTTTGATTTTGTAAATTCTTCGATATGAAAATATTGTATAGACATTATATTAGAAGCAAATCAGTTTCCCACATGGAATTACTTGGATCAATAAATGTACTAAATTGTAATAAATATAATTTAAGTATTAAAGCAATAGATATTTTTTTTACAAATATTTTATGTATGTTTCATGATGCATCATTATCATTAATTGCAGTTTCCTTGATTTTTTCATTAAAAACAATACAAAACTTAATATGTGCCCAATTTCCATTCACTTCAAAGATGTACAATTTGAAAGCATTTTTGTAATTTACTTTTAGGCAATTACAATCATGTAACCACAGATACACCACAAATATTACCAACTAATCTCTGTGCAAATTGATCAAGCTGTTGCTTTGTCTGGATTTCAAATGTACATAAACAGTGCAAGTACTATGGTCAGTCTGTTAAAAAAAAAAAAACACACACAAGTTAAATATTTGATGACATTTCAACAGAATCAAAGAGGACAATAAGACAACTGCTGTTAAAATGTTGCCATATAAATTTTATTATAACATTATGACAAAAATATTGCCACACTTTTTTGCAACTATTGTATTCATCTCTGATACAAAGCCAAAGCTTTTCTATGGCAAACCAAGAAATCAGAAATAGTCAATTATACAATAAACCATGATTTCTACTCGCGAATATATTATGCTATGAATATGGTCATAGCAATTACTGTATAATCATATAACCTTTACGGCTTTACCTGTAATCCAGCTCTGATATTTAAGGTCAGATGTCAATTTTGTTGACAATTTTGTGAAGCACTCAGATGCCTGTGTGTATATTTGCCAAGATGAACACTCTCTGACATCACAAGACATTTTAAACAATCCCTGGACATGATCTCAGGAAGCAAATTTTCTTCTAACAGTCCCCATTTTTCTGCTCCAGAAACACTCGGCTTTACATTTAAATGAGTCTTTGTTAAATGTTTTACACCTTTTAAAGAATTAAATTATATGTGGCAAGACAAATCAAACCATCTTCATCTGCCCAGGTTTTATTTGCTAAAACCGTCATATGCATCTTCTGTTTGCCGGATCAGAGGTTCACATGTTGTTAAATCCCATCATGCCTTTCATGTTGCCAGCAGCTCCCTGCTGAAACTGCCTCATCATGGACTGCAGTCCAGCCATGCCACCTTGCAAATAAACAAAGACAGCCGTCTTGAAGTAAAGCTTTTACAACCATAATCAATATTCAAAAAACCTTACATATCTCATGATGACGTGTCATTAAAAAAAAAGTGCGATAGCAATTCACTGCTTAGCTCATTTTAAGAAGGCTCTTGCATGCAACAACTTTCCCATCTGTAGAAAAGGTAAATCAATGGTGAAGCAAAAACTAAAGCATGTTATGGTTTTAAGGGAGCTCATACCCATGTGATGAAGCACTCTGGGATCCATCATTTTAGCCATCTGCTGGTTCAGTTTCGCCATCTGTGACGGGTTGACGTTCTTGCTCATGTCCCCTCCTTCAAAACAATGATACAGTGAGTCACTGATTTTTGTTGAATGCATCACGTTTGGTTAGTTCACAAATATTGGAGGCAAATCACTCAACCTTTAAACAAGCCTTTGATGCCTCCCATCTTCTTGACCATCTGCGCAAACTTTGTGTACTGGGTGAGCAACTCTTGAACATCCCTGGTAGCCACTCCTGATCCCCGGGCCACTCGCTGGATGCGGTTGGGCTGTTTACTGAATAGCTTGGCACCATCCTTGTTGTCGAGTTCTGAGTTGAAAAACCACAATATGTTAACTGAACCGGTCAAGTTCAGAACTATGCCTAAAAAATTCCAATAGAGTGCTGCAGCCAACGTCAAAAACCAAAAGACTAATTGACCCTTAGCTAAACCCCGCCCTCTCTAGTTACTGTTGCTACGCCTGTCAAGCTTGCATGCCTGGCACGTCTATTTTAGTGTGTCAGACATTCCCAAGGAGAAAATTACTCATTTTTGGGGGGGAATTCACTCTTCCATCCAAACTTTGAGGATACCGCCGCCGCGTATCAGATTTCAAATTCCACACACAATACTTTGGCATGTTTCCCTCGCACGAAAACTTGCCAGACCTCCCGTGCCTGGTTACGGTTGCTAAGACATGATTGGCCAGTGGCAGTTTTCGGGCATGGCCTAGCGAAGGGTCAATTAGCCAGCGCTTTCTGCAAGATTTTCCTGTTTTTTTTTTAATGTTTTTTTCAATATATATAGTAAAACAAGGTCTGTGGTAAACAACTTAATACTCTGATGTTTTTTTCTACAATGTAAATTACGTGCACACATATTGAAAACATGAATTTTAAAGCTGTAATGTTTATTTAAAACACATGTTTCTGATAAGTAGCTAGATAAGAACATTTGGGGTGTGAGTGTGTCCAGTTTACGTTGTGGAACCAAAATTATAAAGCCCAAAGTATGCTTCGTTTTTGTCATTAAACGCATAGCCTTTCAAAGTATACTCCATTTAATGCGCTTGTGTGAGCGATGGCAGTCGACAAGTCGACTAATGAGCCACTAGAAAATTCATCTTGATCCAGTGACTGCACTATTTTTCTCCAGAATATAATATGACCGATAAAAAACTTGAAGTTGCTGCTCTCTCATAACCCCCTTTACACAAGCGCTTATCAATGCGGTCGTTTGTTGTTGTTGTTGCAGTCTCAGGTATTTTGTTGTTGTTCTGTCTCTTTAGTTTTCAACTGTGAAACAACATCCTGGGCCAGTGTTGCCACCTTGTGGAACAACTGATTAATGCAAATTCAAGCGTATGTGCAACCTGCGAGTACAAAGAAGAGTATACTTTGGGCTTAAGAATCATCTAGATGTTTAACACAGACCTTATTTTACTTAAACTGAAAATAATAATAATAAAAACCCATTATAAAACCCCATGGAAAATCTTGAGGTAACCCCTGACGAATTAATCTTCAGGGGTTTGACGTCACGCCTGAAGCGCTCTATTTAGGCTAGTCAATGCTCTTTTTATATACAAGTTATAAGACAGTATTAAAAAGCACATACCCTGGTCATTCATGCTATCCATTATTGTCATGAGTTTCTTTAGTCTGGCCATTGACTCCTGCTCATTTCCTTTGCTCATGAAATCTGTTCCAAAGCCTGGGATCATGCCCTAAACAAAGAAAATCAGAAATTGTGAGAAAAGAACTACTCTGTGGTAAATCATAATAAGACATCCTTTCAGTTGAGGTTGGCATTACCATGATCTGACCAAAAGGTCCCATCTTCATGATGTTCTGAAACTGTTCATACATGTCCCTGAGTGTAAACTGACCTAAGAGAGAGAAATGTCACATATGTTAGTGAAAAACACACTGGAAAATATCTAGTGTCTAAATTATCGACCCAAAAAAAGCATTCTTATAGAAACAATGTTATAGTTACCATGTTTCAGTTTGTCAATTAGCTCCTCGTTGTCATCAAGCTTTAGTTCGTTCACTTTGTCAATCAGTCCCTCAATATCTCCCATACCTAGAGGAAAAATAAGAATTGCAACATAAATAGCAGTTCAAATGACAATCAGATGTTTGTGCATTTAAAGCTTTAATCTAAATGTTTTAACGGAAGCTCAACAGTATTTCCAAACCTTACCGAGCAGTTTGCTTATGAAGGGCTGAGTCTTGAAAGGTTCGAAGTCGTCAATGTGCTCGCCTGTGCCGATAAAAATGATGGGACTCTTTGTGGCCGCCACACTGTAAACATAAATTGTCTGTAAACTCTTTAATGTATTTAATTTACTTAAGTGCTGAAAATACAAATCATAAAGTGTGTACTTACGCACTGAGTGCACCACCACCCTTGGCATGGCCGTCCAGTTTGGTGACAATAACAGAAGCCACATCGACTTTGTCTTTGAAGGCCTTAGCCTGAGCCTCACAAGCCTGACCAATGGAGGCATCCATCACATACACTATGTTGTCAGGTTGCTGTGGGAACAGAGAATAACCACCACAAAGCATCAAGCCATATTATTGTATCATTTATATTTTGCCATCTTTATAGATTTATTTGATCAAATGTTCACTTACCACAGCATTCGACACCTGAAGCATTTCCTCAAAAAGTGAGTCCTCCTGTTTATGTCTACCACTAGTGTCCACAATGATTATTTCAAAGTTTTCTGTCTTGAATTTTTCCACACCCTCTGCAGCTATGACCACTGGATCCATTTCTGTGTAACTATTAAGTCACACCAACAGGAATCAATAATTAGGTTTTGGTGAACAATTGCAAATGTGACAGGAAATGATATGGGGAATAATGCTTTTATTACCTCCCATAAAAGGGTATTCTGGCTTTCGTTGCATTTTGCTTGAGTTGGTCGAAGGCACCTTTAAAAACAAACAAGAAAATTTAACTTTTTACAGAACGTATTAATGTGCAAACATGTAAAGAGAGTAAAGATTTTACCTGCTCTGAATGTGTCGGCGCAAATCAAACATGTTTTCCATCCTTTTCTTTGGAAGTAGTATGCCAACTAATAAAAAGAAAAAAAGATTCTTGCTTCTGTGATTAGCTGTATAAAAAGAGGTGTATAATCTAAAATGTCTAAAAAGCTTTAAAAATCTGGGCAAACACCCAAGAACTGCTCACCTTTGAACATGTTGTGGTTTTCCCACTGCCCTGCAGACCCACAAACATGATAACGTTGTTCTTTCCCTTTGTGGGAGTCCAGGCTTTGACTCCAGGATCCACCAGCTGCAATAAAAGCACTCAGTATTCATCTTCTACAATACACTCCTATCACCTATCAGTCAATTCAATTTGGTTTAATATTATTTCTCTCCTCCATGACAAAATAGAGATCTCCTGATCAGGAGATCAGAGTCTCCTCGAACAGGAAACAATTACTTACCTTGACAAGTTCCTTGAAAACAGCATGCTGGATCATTCTTCTCTTGTTCAGCCCAGAGGCCATCTCCTCCAGGTCAATGGCTGCCCTGAAATTATAGAGTGGTTATAGAGAGAACAGACACATTCTACAAAAGGGAATTTACCATAAAAAGATCAAAACTCTTGTTACATACTTGACATTTTCTCGAAGCTGCTTTACCAACTTGATATTCACATCAGCCTCCAGCAGGGCAGCACAGACTTCCTTGAGCATAGCATTTAATACCTAAGGAAAATTGTAAAATAGTTAGCATTTAATGATGGACGACAATGCTTAACAAGCCCAAATTGCATTATGTTCACTGTACCTCCTCATTGATAATGGTGGCATTGCTCAGAGACCTCAAAGCTGAGGTTATTTTCCTCCCGAGATCAGCTAAAACCATGTTTGCGGTTAAAGAGCTGCCAACCTGCATCAGATTAAAATAAAGAAAGAGATTTAACAGATGACCAGCTTTCAGTCACAAAGCCATTGAGTAGGACTTGAGTAAAGGCATTATAATTGTGATGGATCTAATGTCTACTTCCTTACTTGTTATGAGAATGAGACTTTCCAATGTTGTGGGGGTTTCCCCCAAAACAACCCTCCTGTCACCGCTCACTCTGAACCTCAAGACTTCAGTGGAACCAGCGCAATGATGTTTTCAACCTCTCTAGGCATTAGGCAAACACAAATGAAAACGTCAAATAAAAATGGACGAGCTGTTATGTTATTACCAGCTATGCGCTGTACGATTTGGCCATGTACATTTTACGCCATGTATCTGGACTGCATCAAAACACTAATGACACACACACACACACACACACACATGAGTATTTATGAAATCAACATAGTTTTATATTTGAATATTCATTATTACGAGCCAGGGACTGTACGATATGGATGAATCTGGCATATTTAAGCCATGTATCAAAATTACATCAAAACACAAATGTTGGCACACACATTAGTATTTAAACTGTTATGAAATCATCATAGTTTTATATTATATACTTGAATGTCTGTTAAGACTGACTAAAAGCTCTATGCTGAAAAGAGGCCAGACAGCCGCTGTAACCCGCACAGCCGTTGTCGATTTACTTAAATACAGGATTTAATTCATGTTTAACTCAACCCCGTGTCAGTTTAAAAAGTTCGACGCCCGAAATATTAAGATATAGAGATATATTTCGATTAAACATTACTTACATAAACTCGCAGCAGCTGTTTTTCGGCGAGTGGAAAAGCGACTACAAACGTCATCTAACCCCAACTTCCCGTGACGTGACTTTACTTCCGTTTGTAAAACAAAAGTTTGCCTTTTTTATTTGAAAACAAAAAAAAATATTATTTATAGTTTAGATTCGGTTTCCTTCACTTAACTTGCGTATAATAGTATTATCTCTTTTTATATAAATTAGAATATGCGTTTATACTATTATTGTTTCTTTTTTAAATAGAGATGTTGGTCATGAGGCAAAATTATGGAAGCTTTTCTTAAGGTGGCACAGCAGTAGATAAAATTGATTCCAACGTAAAACAAAATGGTAAAAATGTTTACATTTAAAAGTCATTCAAATCTAATGAATGAAATTTTAAATTACAAATGGAATTATCGCCAGGAATATTTTATAATATCAGGTTGATGTTCACAAAAATGTGAAGTTCTAACGTTACCTTAAACAAGACTCTTCTCACTGATTCTACTACCGCAGGCTCATACGTGTTGCTCAGTAGTATCGGCCCATGCTGGCAATCTAGTTTGTGAGAGGCGTAAAATAAGTATCAAGAGCTTGAATAAATGCAATTTAACGATGCAAAGAATGAAATTCTGCAGGTGTTTTCAAAGACGGAGAGGCAACATCTTCCAAAACTTTTAGAATGGTTAAAAACATCTGGTAAAATCAGGAACTTTTGTTATTGTCTTGTTCGCTACAGATTAACGTTAGAACATGTGCACGATGTAAGCATGTTCTTATTAGACTTAATGCAAAAAAAAAAACAAAAAAAACAACAACTTTAGGAAAATAAGTGTTTTTTCATGGACTAGTCAATTTTGAGATTTTGGGTATTTTTCATCCTATAACTTGTAATCATTTAACGTTAGGCGGTAAGAAAACGTCCAACATACACATAAGTGTTTATTTTACCATGCTTTATGTTTGTTTTATTCATGCTTTATTAATTACAATGCATAGGCCTATCTTTCAATAACAATATCTTTTATGGGCTTTTTTAAATAACATTATATTCCTAATGATGTTCCCAAGTTTTGATCCCGGCTTCTTTTCTGTAAATTTGTGCAAATTTGCTTATTTCCACATACTATTTCTTACTTACATTAACAATTTTGCAATGGTTAATGCAACCTAAGTATACTAAGTATATAGTATGGTAAGAATATAGTGTTATCTATTAGTTAAAATGTTTACCATTATATTATTCTGTCTATAACAGTTTTTAATCTACATTTTTAGGTGATCTGGATGATTTCCTGGTGGATAACCAAAGTGTTATTCTTCAAAGTATTGCAGAGGACCTAAGGACTTGCCTTCCACTAGAGGCTATGGCTCCCTCTGAGACCATGGCTATTCAGAAGGTTCGTGTTTTAGATTTTTAGCATTGTGCTCTGGGATTCACAACTACATTTCATTGTTAGATCCTAAAGCACACTTTAACTTTTAGACTCAACAGAAACCTCATCCCACTATGCATGTAGATGCATTCTTATATGATGAGGAAACTGTAGATTCATTGTGTGAAGAGGGAAAAATGAGTCGCAACTACTGCCTCAACTGTGGATCGCACAGAACAGCACCGTTGGGTAAGTGTTTGCATGGATACTTGTGTACATAAACTCATGCAATAAAAAGTAACATCATAATATGCAATTAATAATTTTTCAAAGAGTTCATCTCACATTCATTCTCGATCCCGGAGCTCCAGTTCCTATTCCGCAACGTTCTTCCAGACCTCACAGGAAAACTGGTGGTGGATGTGGGATCTAGATTAGGAGCTGTGCTATTTGGGGTAAATTGCTGATGATGTTTGTTTAAGCACACTTAAACTCATTATCAATTGTGAATTAACTGATGCTTATAGTATACTTGAAACAGTAATTGTCGCCCTGGGGCAACCAGGGGTTAAGTGTCTTTCCCTTCTGGGTTTAAATCGGCAACATTTTACGTGCCCGCCCAGATCTGTCTGTATCCACAAGGCTACACCAGCTTTTATCTTTCTTTCTAAAACATGGTCTGACTCTGATGACACATCTATATTATTGCCTCTGATTTTTTTCTCTTCTCAGGGCTACCTTTACAGTGCAGCATCTCAGCTTATTGGGGTTGAAATAAGTTCAGAGTTTGTCAAGCTTCAAACTATGGCTGTACAGAAATATGGCTTCAGTGACAGAATTCAGGTAATTGATCATACCTTTTTTTTTCTTCTTTTTTTTGATGACCATTGTTTTATCTGGATAGTATGTTAATAGAGATGTTCAATGTGCCCTACATAGGTGATTCATGCAGATATCCGCTCTCAGGCTGCCTTAGTGCAAAATACAGATGTTTTGATCATGAACAATGTTTTTGAATTCTTCATGGAACCAAGTGATCAAATCCAGTAGGTGCCAAATCATGATTGTACTTGCAGTAAGAACATGCAGAGATCTTATTGAAATAATGCATACAATTTTTTTTTATAATAAACAAATTATATATTGTGCATGCATAATTATTATGCAAGTCAATAGAAATATATATATAATGCAATACTATAGAAATTGCATGTGCTTTGGACTAGATATGCCTCTTAACAATTATAAATCACTTATAATTAATAGTCTAGTTATTAAGATTGATGTGGTTTGGAATTGGTAAAATGTACTTGGACAAGAATATAATCAGAATATCGACTTATGTATAGTATTGAATAATTATGTATAGTATAGTATAGTAATTGTGTCTTAAGGTTTACACTAAAATTATCCATTTTCTTTTTCAGAGCTTGGCTGTTTATTAATAAAAATTTCCGAAAGAAAGGTGCACTGTTAGTAACTGTACCCAGCATTCAAGAAGCACTTGATTTACTTCAGGATGCTGTTGTAAGAAGCTTTGCTCTGTCTCTATTATTACTGTATTTGTCTCCTAATTGTGATTGGCAGTATAATTCAATACACCAGCCTTTTATCAAGATTTGATGTAACAAATTCTAAGTTGTTTTTGTTTTTTTCCCAGTTCCTAGAGACATTAGCACTCAGCCAATGGATAGAGGAAGTACAACTTGATTACACTGTTTATCTAAAAGATGACACAGATCCAGATTCTCTCAAGCAAATCCATCTTTATATAGTACGTTGACATTTAGGAGAGAGAGCAGATGCAGTGGAACAATGAATATGATTATCCTCAGTGAGGTCTTTAACAGGATAGATTTAATTTAACATACAACATGCTGTTTTAGGTTAACTTTAATTTGTCAACTTTTTTAAGTTATACTTCAAACTGTCTGTTTATGTAACTAGCTCAAATAATCTATTTATGTAATGTTATGTTGGCACTGCTGCATTTTAAAGGAGTCCTTAGTGATAATAAATATCTATTCCTATATGTGCCCTCTTCCTTGGTTTGGTTGCATTTCTGTGTAACACTCTTTCTGATGAAGCAGGAAGTAGGGGGTGTTTTTTTTTTTTCTTTCGCTAGCAGAATTGTGTGTGTGGTGCGTGTGTGTACATATTATATATATATATATATATATATATATATATATATATATATATATATATATATATATATATATATATATATATATTCACCTAAAGGATTATTAGGAACACCTGTTCAATCTCTCATTAATGCAATTATCTAATCAACCAATCACATGGCAGTTGTTTCAATGCATTTAGGGGTGTGGTCCTGGTCAAGACAATCTTCTGAACTCCAAACTGAATGTCAGAATGCAGAGAAAGGTGATTTAAGCAATTTTGAGCGTGGCATGGTTGTTGGTGTCAGACGGGCCAGTCAGTTACTGGGATTTTCACAAACAAC
This sequence comes from Pimephales promelas, assembly GCF_016745375.1. The sequence continues at coordinate 28,843,303 of NW_024121099.1, forward strand.
CATTTCTAGGGTTTACAAAGAATGGTGTGAAAAGGGAAAAACATCCAGTATGCGGCAGTCCTGTGGGCGAAAATGCCTTGTTGATGCTAGAGGTCAGAGGAGAATGGGCCGACTGATTCAAGCTGATAGAAGAGCAACTTTGACTGAAATAACCACTCGTTACAACCGAGGTATGCAGCAAAGCATTTGTGAAGCCACAACATTGAGGCGGATGGGCTGCAACAGCAGAAGACCCCATCGGATACCACTCATCTCCACTACAAATAGGAAAAAGAGGCTACAATTTGCAAGAGCTCACCAAAATTGGACAGTTAAAGACTGGAAAAATGTTGCCTGGTCTGATGAGTCTCGATTTCTGTTGAGACATTCAGATGGTAGAGTCAGAATTTGGTGTAAACAGAATGAGAACATGGATCCATCATGCCTTGTTACCACTGTGCAGGCTGGTGGTGGTGGTGTAATGGTGAGGGGGATGTTTTCTTGGCACACTTTAGGTCCCTTAGTGTCAATTGGGCATCGTTTAAAGGCCACGATCTACTGAGCATTGTTTCTGACCATGTCCATCCCTTTATTGCCACCATATACCCATCCTCTGATGGCTACTTCCAGCAAGATAATGCACCATGTCACAAAGCTTGAATCATTTCAAATTGGTTACTTGAACATGACAATGAGTTTACTGTACTAAAATGGCCCCCACAGTCTCCCAAATAGAGCTTCTTATATATAATGTATGTATATATTCACAGAAGAGATGTTTTAAGTGTCAATAGGCTTAAATAAAGTCTAATAGACACGAATAAACAATGACATGCATTTATTTCATGGGGGTATGATGAAGAAATTAAAAACTTAGCAATCTTTAGATTGTACTTTGTACATATGTACATTTGTTCACAGAAAATATTATAATCATCTCTCAAGCTTGGCTTTTTTGGGGGGGAAATTTGTCACAAATATAGTGCTACAATTATATGTTTATTTCTAATGTATATTTTATATATGAACCTAAAATGTCTTTCAAGATTCATGAAGCTTCAGTGGTAGAAAAAAAACCCCCTACTATTTCCACATTCGCCTCCTACTATTGGATGTGGAGGCGTGATTGGCACTCAAAACGCCCAATGCAATGACAGAATTGTCGTGGAAGTCCCGCCCACAGCACTAACCGGTGGGTAAGTGAACTAGAGCGGATCAAAACTTGTCGTCAACACGCTTAATATCCCCGCTCGGAGAAGTGGGACATACTCTCATACTTTTGTGTTTTTCTTTCCCTTCCGGAGCCGATTATTCCTTTTTACATCATAGATTTGGTAAATATTATCTTTAGTCGTCTATGTATCAGACTCGTTTGATATATAGTAACCAAGCGTGTGCTCTATATTCGGGTTGAATAAAACGGTAAAACATGTGGGCTGGATTTTGAACGTCACCCGGGAAGCGCGTGTCATTAACAAAGACTGAAGAAGATATCGTTTTTTTTTTTAACATTTGAAATCCTAACGGTTTTATTTCAACCAATTTCGACAAATTTCAAAGTCCGATCTTTAATGGATTCTCATTAATTTGACATCATCTCACTTTCTGATTGTCTTTTTGTGTTTGTTGTTTTTGAAAGTCTCCGAGAAAGAGAAAGAAAAAGATGCCGCTTCTCCACAAAAAGCCTTTCGTGAGGCAGAAACCGCCCGCTGATCTCAGACCCGATGAAGAAGTCTTCCTCTGTAAAGTCACACACGAAATCTTCAGGACTTATGAGTAAGATATTTTTTTTGTTTTCCTGTTTAACATTTCAACTTCCCCTTAATGTCAGCCAACAACAGAAGCTCCAGAAACAAACAGAAGTGACAGCCCGCTTTAAAGTTTTATTTTTCATAAATAAAATAACTAGATTCCATCATATTATGTTACTTTAAACCAGCTTTACCTATAACCCACCACCCCTGGTGTGAAATGACCTTGTATTTATAAAGAGTTCAGTTTTCCCCCTTGATACACCCGGCAGGTGTCAGTTGGAGGCCTTCGCTAACAGAGTTGGTTGCTAGTTAGTTAGCTTAGTTTAGCCAACTAAACCACGATATGTAGAGTAGATTGAGGGAAATATTTCTTAAGCCTATTTCTCGATTTGTTTTAAAGGCTAACATAGTATAATATCGCGGGTGGGATGTCCCCGGGAACCCCCTTGTCGGGTGTTTTTGGGGTTGTTCGCGGGGATGGGACAGTTCTCATCCACACACAGGATGTTGTTGCTTGAAACGTGGTCGCTGCTATTGTTGGTGTATTTAGCCATTGGAGGCAGTAGTTTTACTGCTTTCCCATTATTATTGTTGGTGTCATTTGTTGTCTGACCTTTTATGAGGCTGGAATGGGAGATATTAGGATGACCAACTATTTGGACTGGTCTTTAGTTTTGGTCTTGAAGCAGACAAAAATGTCATCTGTCAACAGCTCTTGGAAGGTTGTCATTCGTCTTGATCAGTTTTCATGTGGGGTTGATTGAGGAGTTAAGTTAGGATGCGGATTATCATTTAGAATTAACTATCATTAGGTCTGTTTACTGAGTTATGTCTATAATCGTGTCTATTAGTTAAATAACTGTTACTTGGACATAAATCCCAAGGCAAGATTGGCATATTTAGGTTTTTATAAGACCAACTGTCCAATAACTGATGCTGATTTAAAAAAAAAAAATGTTTTGTTAATTATTGTTATTTGTGCAGTTATTTTGAAATACAAAATATTTATTAAAATGGTATATTCATGAGTTTCTGTCTAATTGTTAAGATACACATTTCTCACCTGAGTTCGAATGGTATAAAATATTGTGTTAGAGCTTGACAGTGTGTTGTATGACTATAAATAACCATCAATAAGTTTTGACTTCTAACTGTTTAGAAATAAATCAAAAGATTTGCATTGTGCCCATTGTAAGTAGCCTAATAAAACGTACAAGTGAATACAATTTATACAGTGTGTTTTAGATACACTGAGAATCAGGAGAGATAGTTTTGCACCTTTGCAATGTTCAGAAAGCTTTATTTTTTATTTTTTGTCATTTACATTCTACGTCATAACAATGATATGGGAAGTTGTTTAATTTGTTCATTGTGTTAACTACGCTGAAATTATTGCCTCATTTTGATGACAACAGAACAGTCTATTTGCTGTTATTACTAAAGACAGTTTTTTTGATGATGTAATGGTCAACAAGTAGATGTATTTGGGTAAATTTCTCCACTCTGTGTTTTTGTTGTCCACAAAACATGAACTTTTTGTCAAGTTGATTAGTCAGTTGTGAGCAATATGTTCATCTTTGTGATCAGTAAAGGTGTTTGGTTAGTTAATAACAACATTACGCATTGTGATTTTGTTTTAACAGTGAATTCTTTGAGAGGACCATTCTGTGTAACAGCCTGGTGTGGAGCTGTGCGGTGACGGGGAAGACTGGCCTGACCTATCAAGAGGCTCTGGACAGCGAGAGGAAAGCCAGACTCAATCTTCAGAACTTCCCCGATGCCCTGGTCATCCCCCTCCTGCACCTGACAGCACTTACGCACCGCTCACGCCTGCATGAGATATGTGATGATGTGTACGCCTATGTCAAAGACCGCTTCTTTCCCGGAGAGATAGTGGATGTTGTCAATCGCTCTGGTACCAGGTGAGATATTGTTGTTACTCATAACTCCTCAACATAAAAACATAAAACAATAGGAGCTGCCAAACATAAAAACAATTGGAAAAATAGAGCAATGGAATGCAAAACCTGTGAAGAATTATTGTATAGCCCCTTTCACACAGCGCATTGATCCCGGGAAATTGCTAGAGGATTGCCCAGGATTGATACCGGCATCGATGCCGGGTTGGGGACCTAGTAACATTGCTGGAATCAGTCCTGGAACGCGCGCTGTGTGAACAAAAGCCAGGACAAACGCCGTAAGGGGTGTGTCATAGTGATGACGCTCGTGCCATTGCGCGACACTGTTGCTCTTTGAAGAAAGTTTGTGTTCGTCATCAACAAAGAAAGGACGAACAAATCCTGGACAAAACCAGGAGCACCTCACTATCCGCGCTATAGCGGAGATCGTTCACCAGCTTTGTGGAACGGTATGCGCTTGTACATGTTTTGACGCGTACGTCACATGTCTCATCCTGACGTCATGTGTCTTTCCTGGGATATTTACGGGTTGTGTGTGAACTCACTCGCAGATCCCGGCAAATCACTGGCAGTGTGAATGAACCGAAATCAAACAATCCCCAGACAAATGCCGGGTCACATTATCCGTGTATTTTCCGGAATCTCTGTTTAAGGAATCGCTTAAGTTTAATATTTCATGTTTGCATTATGGTGACAGACTGAAAGGTGCTGTTATTTTCTGATTTTAAAAAGCATCTACTGTTAAAAATAGCCTATTACTGGTGTTCTTAATTGCGACTACTTTTTGGCTAAGAAATATTTAGCTTTTTATATATATATATATATGTATATATTAGAAATATGTATATATATAATATAAATTCATATATTATTATTTATAAGAATATGAGATATGTTTAAAATAAGTTTGTACAATTTTTGCCTTAGATTTTTATGCATTTTTTTTCTGCAAAGATATGTGTCAGTTCACCGCAAGCACATAGTGGGCAGTAATTAGCAAACGTTTTGTAGAGAAATGAAAATGAGCACAATTATTTGTGACCCAAAAGGGTCACATATACAAAGATATTTTACAAATAGCAAGTCGTTTGTTTTACATTTGCACTGTGTTGATCACTACAGGTGTGGTGCACTTGGAATAGAACCAGATGGTTAATAAAGAGAATGTTACTTAAGTTGTATAGTTAAACATTAAAAATGAAAAAAATATGAATTTTTTCAATCCTTCTGAAAAAATCAAGATTTTTTTGCTATATCGCCCAGCCCAAGGCTGTGCTGTATGTTTTTTGTGTGGTACTAGAGATTCAGTCACTAAATCTGATTTTAGAGTAAGAACTGTTCTAAAAAAATAGATACTTTGAATCATAAATCTCTCTTCAACGATTCATAGCGCTCAGACACGACTAATTGATAATCGAATTCGTTGTCGATTATTTTCATTATTGATAATATTGTAGATGAAGAATCGTTTTGGAATTGAATCGTGACTCCCATGGTCTTAAAGATTCCAATCCACATAGTGAGAAAAAAAAGATGCATCAAATAATGGTTTAATCTCATCGGAGCATTCTGAATCCTAATCGAATAGAACCCTGAGGGGCATAGAGATCCCCCATCTCTTGTCCATTTACTCATTTTGATAAAGGTTAAATCTGTCTTTTTAATCGCAAAATAATTGAATGACAACAGTTGACTTTAAAGTTTTGTTTTTACTGGAAGAAAACAACCATTATGCAGATGAGCCACAATTGTGCTGAAAAGAAAGTATGTGAATGGTGATGAACAATAGCCCTGTATAAAGTACTGTTTAGAACAGACCATGGCGTAACAGAAGAGAAACACCCAGATGTCAGTATGTCTCCACCCTTGCCTGCCTCCTCTGGACAAAGCATATTTGGAGCTCTATGTCTTTGCCAGCTCTGTATGAGGTACATTATCAAGTCTTGGGAAATAAATATGCCATGCCAACCCTGCACAATTAACAGTCCAGAGATAATAAAATAGACTGCGCTATAAGCCTGATCCTGAATGGAAACTTGCTTGTTAAAGGAAAGTGTATCGGAGCTCTGTCCTTTAGGAAAGGATCGAAGTCTGCCATGTCGAGCTGACTTTGCTATTTGGAGATGAAATGAAGTGAATGGGTGGAGCTAAGAGAATCCTTCCTATTGGATGAACTGGTGCAAGGAGTTGCCCCAGACATCATCAGAGCTTGCAGAGACAACCAGACGTGTGGCAGAATTGAGCCCCACTGGTAGACAGGGGGTGGAAGGGGATTTTTTTTTTTGGAAGATAAGTAGGAAGACTGCTGTCTGTCTGGCTGAGTCTTGCTGTCTCATCCAGTCAGACAAATAGATCACACCCAATCCTATATTGGTGGTTGGTGGAGTTTATCTATTCTAGATTGAAAGTGGCTGATCTTGAAAAAAAATGCTGTATTGCTTTGCATGTGGTGATGTGTTCTCTACATTTAGGATAATTATAATTTACAGCTGTTTTCACATAGTAAAAAAGAAGGAAATATATAAATGTCTATTTTAGGAGAGATGGAGCATTTTTCACAATAATTTTTTTTATGAACCAGTCTTTAAAGGTTATTAACTTTCTTTAATTATGAGTTAGAATTCTGGTTCTCATGCTGAGGCTAATATTGTGTCCCATTTCCATTCTAGTTCTTTTTCAGATCACTTGGTTCACACTTAATTTCACAGTTCATTTGGACTTAACATTTGCATTCAGATTTGTTTAATTGATTTTAATGTTTCCGTGTTCAGCAGGCAAGCCTGCAAAATATTAGAAGTTACACCTCCCCATTCCAATGGCACAGTCAACGGCCATGTCAAACATCGCATAGAGGGTGACTCAATTGTGATCAGCGACAGTGATGAAGAGCCCACAGTCACTTCTCCCAAAACACCATCTAGTGGGTCAGTGTTCAGAACTGCCTTTCTATTAAATGCTTTATATGTGTATCCTTGAATTCTTTTTTAAATAAATTCTTTTTTATGCCTTTTTTCTAAAGCAAGAAGAAGAAACCCACCAGTCCATCTTCATTTAAATACAGAGTTCAACCTGTCAGCCCAGAGGGTTGTGAACCATTAGTTACAAAAGCCGCTCAGATTAAGTGAGTTACACTAGAGATAAATACTAGAGATAGATTAATGAATAAACTCTTTGTTTCTCTTGCTTGTTACTCGGTTTGTAAAGGCATTCAAAAAATGACTTGCAAATTTTTTCCCATCCTATAGTCGTAAGAAGAACATTTTTAGTCGAGACAGATTGAAGCTTCTTCTTAAACAGCACTGCGAACTAATGAATGGTACCGTCAGACTGAAGGTAAAATCAAAATGTAGTCATTTTTTTGGACCGCAGTTGTCCCATTTGCCTGATTTAATTATTTCATTTTAATGTTTTTTTTTCTTTCTGTCTGGTTGCTGTTATTCTTTCCAGCCATCTACTGTTGTAAAATATAAGTTAGCTGAACACGAATTCTCCGACTTCTTCCCGGACGAGCCCCCAGTGTTTGCCTTCAGTCCACCAGGGAAAGGGAGAGGTCGCCGTCCAAATGATGCCTCTCCAACTGAGGTTTGTCTTATTGTCTGCTTAAATGTTTGTTTGCCTAGAGTAGACCATCTTCATTCAAGCTATTACATGCATGATATGTCATTAAAATAAAATAAAAAACTGTCTGGTGTAAAGTTCTGGACATATGCAGTTTTAAATGGTGTTTCTCTGAAGAGTAATTGTTTTCCAATTGTAGATGAATTTTGTCGAAGAGAAGTTAAAATTGATGCAGCAGAAAGAACAAATGATGGCCATGGGTAAGTTTAAAATGCAAAATACATGTTACACATGAAAATGTATCTAGTAGCCATGAGGTAAATGACTTAATTTCCTAGGCTCGAAGTTGCAACAATTCTTTTCTCATATGTTACTGAAATTGAATGTGTGCGACCTCAAATTATTTTTGGGAGTATTTCTGCGAGTGCAAATAATTGTTTTCATTTCTCTACAAAATGTTTGCTAATTACTACTGCACAGTATGTACCTGCTGTGAGCTGATAACAGTGACCTGTCCACCGTTCTATCACATAATCTGTTCCAATTCATCTTTACGTTCTGTAATGGAAATTTTAGGTTGGTTAATATTAGCCGCAAATCGCTTTCACAGCTCTCCGTTGTCAAGTGACAGGGCTAACCATTGCGCAAATTGTAAAGAACTGAAGAGAGAAGATGAAAAGATCACAGATTTATTTTGTACGCCACCTAAAGTTAATATTAATGTAACTCCTGAGGGTGGTGATTGTGGATCCACCAGTGGAAAAGAAGGCTTACAGTTTTTTGAGAGAGTAGCTGAAATTTTGAGTGGCTCTGCTATGAAAGTGGCTCAATGCACTGCCCTGACTGTAAAGCCTGTGAGACTAAGGTTGCAGGTAACACTGCGTTTGGTACTGAATTTGCTACTCTAGAGATGCATGGATCAGCTATTTCGTCACCTCTAAATTATCCACCCAAACCCTATGATGTAAGGTCGGTTGCAGATTTAGATATCTGCAAACGACCTTACATTACAATTATTCTAATTCTCAGTGTTGTCTTTAAAATCAACATTTATTTAACGTAAAGTTTCTTTGGCAAAATTAATTTTTCTTAATAGCCTAAACACAGGCTTTACTCTATTAGCTATTTACTCTATGGGTTTAAATTAGGGCTGTGCAAAAGTTAATTGCGATTAATCGCATCCAAAATAAAAGTCTGTTTTACATAATATATTTGAGTGTGCTGTATATAATTATTTTGTATATATAAATACCTATGCATGCATGTATATATTTAAGAATTATTTGCGCTTAAATTCTGTATATATATATATAAATACATAATCTATATTATACAAATATAAATATTTTATATAGGAATAACACATTTTCTTAAACATATACATGCATGTGTGTGTATTTATATATACAAAATAATTATATACAGCACACACAAATATACTATGTAAACAGAGACTTTTATTTTGGATGCGATTAATCGCAATTAACTTTTGCACAGCCCTAGTTTAAATCCAAAATATTGCCTTGAAATTGTCTTTTTTTCTTTACATTTTTCAAGAAAAATTCAAGAAAGAAAGAGAAGATCTAATTGAGGCCAAAAAGAAAGAAAAAGAGGACAAGGAAAAAAAGAGAGAGGAGATGAAGAGGATACTAGAAGAGGAGAAACAGAGGCGGAAAGAGGTGAAGGAACAAATGAAGATCGAGAAAGAGAGGGTGAGTTGGAAAAACGTTCAGATCTCATCTCCAATCCTGCTTTTTGGTCCTACATACATCAGGGAACTACACTGCGACCAAAATGGTCGCATATGCGACCTTTTGAAATCCCATTGCGACCCTAATTTTTAATGGGTCGCAAATGTATCACTGACTATTTTGACGGGTCTGTTTTTTTTAGTTTCTTTCGGGTTGTATTTAGTCTTCTAAAACCTGTAGGATCGTCCGCTTTTTGTCCCGCCAAAGCCTTTTTTTGATTGCGGTGAGTGTTGTAGAGTAGAATGACGGATGCGTTTGACAGGGCGCAAACGAGCTGAGAGAGAGAGAGAGCGCGCCCTGGCCGCGCGCGCACTATCACGTCTTCACACAACACAAGCGCTGTCTTGCTCTCTCGCTCTCTCTCTCTATCGCGCGCATATTATTCAAATGACATGATAGTAAAAGGTTTGTGTCTTTATAATAGGCATGCTAATCATAATCATATAGGCTACCATCTGAGCCTGCATGGCAGCAGGAAAAAGACGCAGAGATGTAAGACACCGTGTCTCTTCCTTACACCAAAGGTAGATTTGCGGTCTGGTGTTCGGCTGATTAACTCTGCCATGAGCTAACTAATTATATTGCTAGCGCTGATATTGACATTGACTAACGTTATATGATCACTAGCAGTTTTTTAGACTAACGTTAGTTTTTTCATAATCATAATCGCGTGATTCGCGTCAAGACACCTGATTGGCTAATACTACACACTGAAGATAAATTAAATGTTTTATTAAATAATTACTGAAAATATCCCTCTCTTCATCCCACACCCCAAACATGACATACAAAATGTTGTGGAACAGAAACAACCAGAGATATATTTATAAGCTATCATTTTATTGTCATCACAGCTTTCCAACAGTACTGCGTATGATTCTACATTGATTAAAAAAGAAAATCAAATGTGTTTTAATGGTAATTATTTTATACGGAAATCATGTATTTATAATTCAGATGAGAATAAAGTTAGGGTTAGTTATAATTAAGGAAAACAAATATATTGATCTGAAATATTGCAAATTCATTTTACATTCATTCAAGTACAATTACCAAACATATATCAAGGTCATTTTGTCTTTTTATTAATTTAATTAATAAACTAATTATATACAACTATTGTCAGTGCACTACAAATAAACTGGTTCTATGCCTTTATTAATAAAACTTAAACAAAAACTTAAGTTGTTTTGCTTTTCACTCCATTGTACCGAAATCGTACCGAACCGTCTGAATGTCTGAACCGAGGTATGAACCCGACCCAACTGTGACTTCTGTACCGTTCCACCCCTAATGCAGTACAGTTTCATTATTATTTATTACTATCCAGAGTGCGGCTTACTATAAATAATTTGTGCGACCAAATCATGTTTTGCGCCAGTAACTGAAAAAGTTAGTAGCGCAAGTGCCACCAGTGGAAAAGGTTAGTGTAGTTCCCTGTACATTGTCTAAATATTATTCTTTTAAATTCTTATCTTTTGTTATATGCTATTAATTATTGCATCTGTTATACATGGGAAGTTGTTTACTAAATCTGATTTCATAATCATCTCTTTGCGATGTGCTTCAGGAACGAGAGAAGCTAAAGGAGGAAAAGAAAAAATATGCAGAACGACTGAAGTTATGGAACAAACCTCGAGAGGACATGGAATGTGAAGACCTAAAGGTAAGGACTCTTTCTGAGAACTCGGTGTTGGCACATACATAAACAGCAGACTAAACACTGTTTTTATATTTGCCTGTCCTCAGGAGCTGCCAAAACCACTTCCAGTAAAGACACGTCTCCCTCCAGAGCTCTTTGGAGATGCTCTGATGATTCTAGAGTTTCTGCATGCATTTGGAGATCTGTTTGATCTAAATGATGAGTTCCCTGATGGTGTAACTATTGGTAAGATATACTACTGGCTGCTCATTAACACAATACACCATGAGATATTGTTTAAATTTAAGTGGCCTAATAGTATTCTAGCTTACACATTTGCTTTTCATTTACAATGTGTTTTTTTTTTTTTTTAAGTCAGAGCTAAGTATTTTTTAAAAGTTTCTCATGAGGGTTGTTGTTGTTTTTTACAGAGGTTCTGGAGGAGGCCGTAGTGGGCTGTGATCCTGAGGGTCCTCTCTGTGAATTGCTCTTCTTCTTTCTTTCGGCCATATTCCAAGCTCTGGCAGAGGAACAGGAGGAAGTGGCTAAAGACCAAGTGGCGGAAACGGACACAAAAGGTCAGAGTGGCAGAGGTAATAAATTATTTATTATGGAAACCACACAAGCAATATTGTTTAGAATTGTGAAAAATGTATATTATCATATGAAGTCTAACAGACAGGTATACCTCATTGATTTCAAGGTCGAAATTAAATCCTACTGAATACTCAATATTTGGGGGGGAAATGTGCACTCAAATTAGACTAGTTATAGCATTTGGTTAGTCCAGTGTCAGTACTTTAAGTGCCAAATTGCAGCTAATTCAAGGTGTCCGCGGGGTTTTAAAAAGTGATAAATCAAAATTGTCAAATTTAAGGCCATTAAAAGTGTTAAAGGTAGTCTGAGAGGTATTATTTTTTTAAAAATTATTTTTTTTTTTTTCAGACTATCAGGTGTCCTATTTTGTGTTTGCGTTAGTCCGTATAAATATGGGCTTTAACTTATCTGGGCACAATCAAAGATCTTTCATCTCTGTCTATGTTTGATGCTGACGTCATATTCAGTGGCTGGACGATATGACGCTATATATAACCCTGATATAAGTGATCACCCGGATTTAGACCTACCTATATTGTATTTATAAAGCGTTCACTGGCAAATTTTTTCTTTAGCCTATGTAGGTCTACATTGCTTTTATTTCCCTTTTATTGAAATCAGGCAAACATAAATGTCAGGCGACACGATTGCTGGCTGCATGTCAATATTCATAGCTCACTGGATCTTTAGTAAGTTGTTAGGAGTCCAACTATATTGAGTTTAAATTTATCAAATTGTTAGTTTTAGTCGCATTTTTGTTTAATAGTTTCCCCTATTAAATCCAGTCACGCAGCAGATCTTTTGCCACTCAGTTAGGTTGAGGGGGTTGTACCGACGGGAAAGTGATGTCAATGCATTCCCTCTATTGTTTGGTGTGTAAAAAAACATCAATGTCAACTGGATGGGAGCTAATGCACTTCGGTCGCAAATGCAATCCACTAAACATAAAAATGGAATACGTGCTCTAAATCTATTCATTTTCGTATGTTCTAAATGTCAAAATCTGTGTAATAGAAAGGTCGCTGGTTAACACTTGCAATTCAGTGTCGTGATGGTTTTAAAAAAAAATCTGAAGGTAGTAAAAAAGGTATTAAAAAGTCGTAAATTTAACTTAAGGATTACTGTATATACCCTGAATTAGTTCACTGATATTGATTTACGACTACTGAAAAGTTCTGGTGTTATGTTAGTTACCTTCAGTATTATAGTGAGCCAGGTGTTTTTGACTGTTTTCTCATTCTCAGATCTGAGTGAAGCTTTGGAGGATGATGCTGACCCCACACAGTCTGCCATCAGCGCTGTGGCATCTCTTGCTGCTGCCTGGCCACAACTGCACCAAGGTCAGACAATGTGCCCTGAAATGTGTTTGTACTGACCGTTATAATTTAGAATTGCTGTAAATTGAAACATCTAGTGCACCTTCATGTTTCTTCCATTTCTGTGCACAGGCTGTAGTCTGAAGCAGTTGGATCTGGACAGCTGTACGCTCTCTGAGATTCTGAGGCTGCACATCCTGTCCTCGGGGGCAGACTGCAGCTCAACCAGTGCAAAGTTCCGCTACCAGAAACAGGGTGGGTTTGGCTCCACAGATGACCCCTGTGTGGAGCTGCGTCTGTCAAACCAGTTCCTGCTCAAAAAGCTATCCTGCACTGCTGTCTATGACCTGCTGCCTGGTAAGTGTTTATTTCTTTTAATTTAAAAAAAAAAAAAATTCTTATTTCTTTTAATCTTTTTTTTTTAAATCAATATTATTCGATAAACAATATTATATTATTTCCACTCAGTAGGTGTTTGGGGGAAAAATAAAATTTGATGTTTCAGATTTTTTTTCAGAACAAATGATCTAGAATTTTAAATCTAAATTTACCTGTACTAAAATAAATGAATGAATGCATAAAACAAAATGAGTAAAAAAGTCACTTTTCCAAATTTGCTCGTGTATAACTTGTTACAAATGTGTGCTCAGGAGAGAAACTGAAGATCCTCCATTCTCTGTGTGGGAAGCTGTTGACTTTGGTTTCCACACGAGACTTTATAGAAGACAATGCCGACGAGCAGAGATCTGCCAAACAGGAACTGCGAGAACTTAAAGCTGAACAGCATCGCAGAGAGCGAGAAGAAGCTGCTGAGAGGTACAGCGTTACATAGACTTGCATCTACCTATCAGCACTAAAGTTGTTTTTGCTTAGAAATGAATAGTCGTTAGTAGTTGTTAATTGTCTCCATATTTCAGGGTTCGAAAAAGAAAGGAGGAGAAGCTGAGGGAACAGGAGCAGAAATTGAAAGAAAAACATGAAAAACTTAAAGAGGAGGCCAAAAATGGAGGCCATGTGGCAGGGTAAGCTTAACCAATAATCCATTCTCAATCCCTAGATGTCGAGACACAGTTTATTCTATTTAATTCAATTCAAATGTATTTGTATAGCGCTTTTCACAATATATATTGTTTCCAAGCAGCTTTACAGAAAGTGCATTTCAGAAATGTACATGGGAAAATACATTTTGTTAATCATGTAATAATTTAGGGCGTAACTTATCGCCGGCGTTGAGTCATCTCATCGCAGCTGTTGGGGCATCTGAAGTCTCCGTGAGACGCTGGATACAAACTGGAGCTGACGAACGCCATTTTCCTCTGGACTAGCGTCCCGAGATAACAGCAGAAAAGCAAAAGGGAAATAATTAGCATAGCTGCTGTTCATTATGATTTCCATTACACGAGAGTAGAGTCACCCCCCTCTGCCCCGCACTCAACTCAGCCCAGCTTACTGACCTCTACATCCCTCCTGCTGCTGAGGCCTAAACCACAATCTCTCCGCAACCAAACCATACGCGCAAACCTGTTTGACAAAGGCTGTCGAGCCCCACTGGTGCATTAACGCAGTTTCAGTAGCAACGGTTCCGTTTGGCATACCACCTACCACAATAACAGAAACACAGAAACACAATATCTGCCCAACCACCCATCATTCACGCAATATACACAGGAATGTAATGACTGTTAATACTATGCAACCTATACAAGTTTATATTCCAGTCCAAATGCTTGATTAAGCTTTCTGTTTGTTGGTTGTAGAGAAGAGCTGGACACCAGCACAGAGAGTCTGGAAGGTCACGCTGAACAGCACACAGAGGATGAGGAGGAGCAACCAGCAAAATCTAAAAAAGGTATCTTCTCTTAAAATTATCAGCAGCGGCTTACTTTCATAGGGCGCATTCTTGGTCTTCTTGCGATCAATTGCTTGAAAGAGAAAATATTAGGTTTTAAGATCAAATGAGCTATAAAAAAAAAAACATTCAATTGGTGTGTGAAATGTAAAACCTAAATAATAATGCTAATTCTGTTGAATACATATTAATAGTGTTCCAATATTCTTTAAAAATTTCCAGTAAAGGAAACAAATGGCAGCTCAAATCAGAAACAAGTTGGTGAGGTTGAAACGAAAGACAGTCTGAGCCCAGAGGAGTTAAAGCAACAGCAGCTCAAAGAGAAAGAACTCCTGGAGCGCATTCAGAGGGCTATGGCCTGCACCTACATCCTACCTCTCGGCCGAGACCGCCTCTATCGCCGCTACTGGATTTTCCCTTCTGCCGGGGCACTGTTTGTTGAAGATGACTTCTTTGGCCTAACAGAGGACATGCTAGAGCCCCGCCCTACTCCCGAAGCAAAAATGGAAGAGCTTTTCTCAGCTGAGAGCGCAGTTAAGACGGATGCCACCACCGAGGAGCTGGTGCTGGTGCAGAACACCTCACCCCCAGTAAACAGGGTCAATCAGTGGTACTTCTACAGCATGCCTGAGGAGGTGGAGCAGCTCATAGAGGCTCTGAACCCTCGTGGACACAGAGAGAGCGCCCTCAAAGAGACTCTGCTGCAGGAGAAGCAGCGCATCACTCAACTGATGGATTGCAACGCTGCTCAGCATTACCATCACTCAGGTACTGTGGGATTTTGTGAACCAGGTTGCTAAATGTTTTATTCAATTGTTTTAGGGCTGCATGATGTATCAGAATTAGGCATGTCAGTTTACACACATTCCCTGATTTGTGATTTTTTTTTTTTTTTTCCCCCAAAGTCTTTTAAATGAACAACCAATTAATAATTTAATTGCTGGCCTTAAAGGGTTAGTTCATCCACTCAGGCTCATGCTGTTCCAACACTGTAAGACTTTCGTTTATCTTCAGAATACAAAAAATTATGATGAAATCTGAGATCTGGCTCACTTCTTCATATTCATAGGCTGCAAGGTAATTGCATCTGCCGATTTAGGAAAATCAGTAAAGACATTGTTAAAATAGTCTAGGTGACTACAGTGGCTCAACCTTAAGAAGTACTCTCGTTATCTCGTCGATTGATACATTTGTGTGCTAAAAAATTGGGGCTGAATGATTATGGAAAATAATCTCATTGCGAATTTATTTATTTTTTGCTACTAATATTGTGAATGCATATGCGATTACTTTTTAAGTTCTTTACATTTTTGTAGTAGTCGACAAAGGCAAGCAATAAATCATTGTACAGTAGGGATGAGAATCTTTTGGGCAGATCATGATCTGATCTACTTTTTTTCTTATCAATTAATCTTAATAACATGATATAATATATGTATCAGGATATAAAATATTAAATAACTTAAATTAAATTATGTATTTAATTACATGTGTAAAAATACATATATAAAACAATGTTGAGAATTTTAAATGGGCTATATAAACTAATATAGCTTCAAAATATAAAAGCTAGTAAACAGAGGAACAAAAAAAGCATTACAAGCAATAAACAAAGAGCCCTTTCTGTATTTAAAAGTACGCTGTCTGAATGTTGTTCATTCAAGAGCCGGAGTGGTTTTTCCGCCTCAGTTTAGATACGATAAGCTGCATTCACACTACTGCACATTTCTCTTTTGAAATTGTAAATGTGGTTTGTGCTTTTGGTTTAAGATATAACTGACCTTTTTTTTTTGCATCATAAAAGCATTTGGAGATGCAAGTACGTTTAACCAACGATTCGCTCACAGCCGCATGCACGAGCGCTCTTCACAAAGCGCGCCTAAGTATTTTAAAATGAAAGTAGCTTTCTCAGTGATTTTCATATTTTTTTTTAACATATAAGCCAACTGCATTCCAAAAAATAAAAATAATGCCTTCGTGGAGCATTTGTAAGGAAAATTCCGGCAGCCAAGTCCGCGCACTGGAAAAGTAATATTATAACATCAAGCAAAGCGGCAAAACCTGTGCATTGAAGCCTGAAACCTCATTTCTCAACCCTGCCTCTTTTCGTTAGAATTTAAAAATATTAAACGTATTCCAGGCAATATGTAATGTATTGCATTGGTACAAATATTGCATTACAGATGATCTTGTAATAAAATAAAAAAAATGACAAAACTATCTCTTTTTGTTGAATTTCAGTTTTATCAATAATAGCCATTATAAAAGTATAAGTAAAAGGTATACAGTAAAGTAGGGGTGGGCGATATGACCAAAATTGTGCTTCACGATATGACTAATTTTATTTCACGGTAACGATATATTTCACGATATAGTTATATATATATATATATATATATATATATATATATATATATATATATATATATATATATATATATATATATATATATATATATATATAGTTATCCTCAAAAAAAAAAAAAGACAAAAAGGGCTTTGTATAATAAATAAACCCAAATACTTTAGAAATGAAAAGTATGCCACCTTGTTTTATTTTTATTTTATTTATATCAAAATATAGTAAACAAAAAACAAACTTTTAGATGAACTTCCCACAACAGATTGATATTAAATACAACATACTGTAGGTGCATTTCAACTTTAAATAATTTTTCAATCTCATGCATTGCTTTACTTCATCAATCAGTTTATAATATAATTATAATATAACTATAATATTTTTTTTTCCACATGTGCTTATTATACTGCATTTTTAACGGAGAAGGGTATTCCTGCACAACCGGAGACTGCACACACTGTTGTTTTAACGGGCTTGTTTTGCTCTTTTTGTTATATATGGCAACCTGTCAGTTCAGAAGTGACAAGAAGGAGAGCAGCAATATGAAAACCAAACCGTAGCTACTGTTAGTGTTGACTAAGTAGTTTAAATTATACACGCCTTATAACAGTGCGTCGAACACATGGTCGAACACTGCGCGCTCCCTCTCAGTGCATGTGCACGTCTTTTACATCAACAAAATGCTATCGATTAATTTGAGAGTGAAGTTGTAATCACGGATCGAATCAAAGGAAGATTTTATCAACTGGTTCAGTAGGCAGTTGTTTGGAGTTAAAAAATATATAACTCGCGCTGCATATTTAGTAATTTTGCCTCAGAAACAGGATTATACATTCGTTTCAACAAGCAGGATGTTCATTCATGCTGAATGCGATTTTCATGTTAAAAAGTAACATGCCTTTCCCCCCGAACATATCACGTTAACAACAATCCTTTAGAAAATGTAATTCCTTTGTGGATCCTCTTGATCTGCTTTCTCCATGTTTCTTTGACAAATCTCAGCATCATTCTCACGCACGCTGCACGGGAGTTAACCACGCCCCCTTATTTGCATTTCGCGGTATACACGGAATAAAAAAATCTGTTACGACTGACGTTTTCTATCGCGGTAACGATATATATCGCCATATCGCCCAGCCCTACAGTAAAGCTTTAATAACATAAAGCAAACAATTCAGTCAAATATACAAATTCAGCACTCAAATATATGAAACTTAACTTAGGGAACGAATTATAGATTCTTGAGACCAAAGATCGCCTTTTAGGTCTGTACAAGACGAATATCTCATGTTTAATCACCACACAGACGTCAGAGTCAGCGGCAAACATCAGAATGAATGGCTGAAGAAAGGCTGTTCCAGGCTGGGGACAAGCGCGAGCGTCCGATGATTGCTTGAAATGGATCATCAAATGATCATAAATCTATAAATAAACCACAGATTTGAGCTTTAAAAAACTACATTCTCGCCTGAAAACTATTAAAACCACATTTCGTGACCCAATAACAGTAGAATTATATTTCAACTGTATGCTTCTAATGCCCTTGTAGCACGAGCAAGTGACTTTGTTCTGCAGTGAGTCTAGCTCCACCTTTTAGTACCCCTTCACTGTGCTAGGTACCCAATGGAAGGGTACCAAAAAAGTGGTACGGTTCGGCTTTTTGGTACCATTCACAACTAGGGATGTCCCGATCCGATCCACGGCATCGGTATCGCGCCGATACCGGCCCAGAACGCTAGATCGGAGATCGGAGGGGAGAAAAAAAATATGAGCGATATCCAGTTTAGCGGCGCAGCCTGTCACGTGATGATTGTTGTGTTTACGCACACGCGCGCAGAGAATCACTCTCGCTTTGCGTGTCAAGAGCGAAACTGGCGCGCGTAAAGTTTGAAGCGAAATTTACGCGCGTGACGCGCGTCAGAATCAAAATCCGTTGGCGGTCATTGTTTTTATGTCGACCGAGCATTCATCAAGAGAGTTACCGCTCTGTATTTACTCTGGATAGCAGAACAGCGGCGTGGGGATCATCGTCGCCGTATATTTGTGTCCACCGGACCCTTCGGAGCCGAACCGTTTGGCGAGTTTCACCATTTGCTCGCTCCAGGAGCTGCGCTGGATGACGGCCGCTGTCAGCGGTACTTCCGCCTGTCACGCGCCCAGTTTGATGACCTGTTGTCCCGCATCTGAGCGAGGATCACCCTCGCCCGGCCCCTCATCCATCTAATCTAGCTGTCATTTATTTTTGTTTTGATAATAAATAGAGCCAGCCTTCAAAAGTTATTAACCTGTCATTTAGTCATATTAACAAAATAATTTATTGAAGCATCCAGACACTTCACCACGTGAGCAAGCAGCTAGGCTCCTGATTGGTTAACGCGGCGCGAATTCACGCCAAAGTTCAGCCAACTTGACGCGCGAATGAGGCGTATTCGCGTCTTCCGCGCCGCGCTCCACGCCTCATTCGCGCCGCAGGAATTTTTCTTGCATTGACTTAACATTGAAATCATTCGCGCCTGACGCCCTATTCGCGTCCGGTGTGAACGTAGCATTAGTGCGTCGAAGTTGTGATAGCGCTGTCGGCTAACGCGAAATGCTACTATTTACATTCCATGGATGTTTATTCATATATACAATTGTTTTGGACTAAAAACTTCTTCAAATTGGATTGTATGGACGCTTTACAGTGAAACCAAACCATTTTTGTTGGAATGTGGACTAACAGATGGCTAATTGGTGAGTTTCTTCCAGTTTGTGTTGGTTTGTTTTGGCTGTTGGTGGTCTGACAAAGAGACAGATTGTGCCCGCTGTGTTGATTGTATCTTAAAATGGTTTACGTCGTTCGAATCACGAGTTTCTCAGCTTTCCAAAGATATGTATTATGTTTACTTTTGTGTTTGTTTTGTTTTGTCTTTCACAAAGTTAAACCTATAAACCACCCTGTGGGCCGTATACGGCACGTCGGACCACGAAAAAAAAAATATCGGACTAATATCGGTATCGGCAAAAGCCAAAGGTGCGGCATCGGTATCGGTATCGGAAGTGAAAAAGTGGTATCGGGACATCCCTATTCACAACTTTTGACAGTGGAAACGCAAATAATTGCGTACCGAATTGTACCATACCGTACCACTCAGTGGAAACGAGCCAAAAGACGTATTTGATGAGTGCGTGAGTACAATGGCCAATCACAGGCGTTTACGATTATTGGTTAGGCCTATATCTTTTTCCGATTTTAAATGTAATTTAAATAGATTTTACACATCTAAAGCATTATCGTGGAACCCTAATTTATTTATTTACTTTTAAATAAAGTTTGGTGCTCTGTGACTTTTTTTAATAGTGATGTTTGTTGCAGATAGCATTAACATACTGTACTATGTGATTTGTATAATAGTTTATGTAATTTATTGTGCAGATGAAACCCTGTCAGAGACCAAAGTCACTGCTGTAAAGCCAAAAGTTGGCCCGTCTTACTCACAAAGCACTGTACCTGCTGAGCGCTTCATGGAGAACCGTCTCAGAGATCTACTACTGGATATTGAGGACCGCATCTATCAGGGAACTCTGGGAGCAATTAAAGTATGTTGATTCCACAATATATTTTCGTTCTTACAGCCTGCTGTGGTTTTATATGGATCTTTGTTAATGGCTACCTGTCTTTTTCCTCCTTTTTTCCCCTCTCATTCCTGGAAAGGTGATGGACAGAAACTCATGGAGATCTGCACTGGAAAATGGGAACTATGAACTGCTAAACCCGGAGTCCAAAGAAAATGCGGTGATCAATGGAGAAGAGGAGCCGATGGAGTTGGATGAGAATCACGTCAGAGTCAAAGACAGGTTATTTCACAGTAATATCTGTTATCTGTGCATTTTTACCTCCATGTTCAGATGCTGCTGCTGCAGAGTCTGTTTGCGAATGGGACAACTGATGGTGTCTTATGTTTAGGCTGCATGAATTGAAGGCAGAGGGTCAGAGTGTCACGTCCACTAGTGTGAGCACACCACAGCCTGTCAGTAACATTGTCCACTACTTGGCACAGGCCCTGGCACAGATAGAGCAGGGCATAGAGCGCAAGTTCCTGAAAGCTCCACTAGGTAAGATCTATTTAGCTTTGGCATCCATTGAAACTTTGAGGGTTTGGCATATTTATTTGATTAAGGGTGTGTTCCTAAAGATGATTGCTTTCTGAAGGGTGTGTTCCTGTATGGATGATTGCTTTGTTTTTAGGATCATGTTTTTGTTATATATTTGTTCATTAATCCACAGGCTCTTATTTCTGAATGTTTTATTTTTTAATCAGGTGATGAGGACGCTAAGAAAGACCAAAAGGTCAAGAAAAAGGACAAAAAGAAAGATGATGACCAGTCCAGCGAGAAAGATGGTAAGATTTATTGTAGATGTTGACCGATAGTGAATTTGATCCGGTTCTCGATGCCCAACCCTACTTATCAACATGGAAAAGTGGATCGAATTATTATTATTATTTTTTTTTTTTACTGAAAACAACATTGACATATATACTGTAGTGTTCAATTTCATACTAACATTCACACTTGGAGCAAATAATCTCTCACACAATGAAAGACTGTCCATTAATAAAACGGTGAAAAAAATACTTTCAGGGTGATACAAAATACAACTACAAAGTGCTCATGTAACAGCCATTGTCTCCTGGCTTTGACGAGGGGGCGGAGAATTCGCATCAGCTGTGTGCTTGGCCATCAAGTGGTATTTCAGACTGGACGTGCTGCGATGATAGCTCAGTTCACAACTACAAAACACGCAGATCACTTTGGTCTTGTCAATGGAACCACAATCAGAACTTTATAAAAGTAAACTTTCCATTCAGAATTTTATTGGCATCCATTTTGGTGTCTCGCGCTCACCATCCACTTAAAACGTAACGTTAGCCTACTACTTTTTTGGCCAGCTCGCAAGCCCAAACAAGTGTGTCGTGCCTGTTGTTTTGTTTCCAGTCTAGCTAGATCTGGTGTTGTAGTTTTTCTAACATAAAAAAACTACAAAGTTTGCTAGGCCTAAAGGAATGTTAATCTTGTGATTAAAAAAAATGTACACCATTAAAATGGGTTTGCATTAACACCGTTAATAATGAGTTTAACTGGCAGCAATAATTATTACAAGTTTTTAGTAAATGTTGACTCTCATTTGGGATAGAACTTTTAAAGTAAAATGTGATGCTCTTCATCCCAACACAAGAAAATTTCAACGCCACAGTCGCACCGCTTGGTTGACTGGCATTAAAAGCAACCAATTGCAGTGCGAAACATCACTGTTGATATGTAATGTACGTGTAAGGGAATTTGGGAGTTGTAGTCTATTAGCTTTGATTGGGTCAGTCATACAAGTGTGCCTAAAATATCTTGTTTATGGTCACACACACAAATATTTAGTCGCAAATGCGACTGAAATGCATTGTAGAGCCCTGGTACTGTATACACAAAGTTTCATTGTCTATGTTTTAAATCATTATCTGAAGTGTTCCGCTCTATGCCAGTGTCATAACAAACTCCACGAGGCGTTAGTGATTTCGCCTCTAGACTGAGGCTGCTCTCGTACTGTATAATGACTGCGGATCCTTATTAGCCACTCCAGCAATCAACGCACTTAAACACTTAAAACACTTAAAAACTATCAGAGATTTTAACAATTTGTCATTTGTGTTAACTAATCAGCAAAACCGATCAATTGGTCAACCTCTAATTTCTTGTTTACCAATTTGAGAGACTCATCAGCTGTTTGCTTAATGTGTTTATCAAACTAAAAGCGATTTTTATTTAGCACATATTGGATTAAATGATCAGTACTAAACCCATTTTCATCTGTGTGCTCTCAACAGATGGCAGTGAAAGTGGGCGGCAGGTAAAGACTGTGCAAGAACGCTGGCGTGAGTCTCTGTTGGCCTGCTCCAGCCTGTCACAGGTTTTCCTGCATCTCTCTACACTTGAACGCAGTGTTGTCTGGGCCAAATCCATCCTCAATGCCCGCTGTAAGGTGTGCCGTAGGAAAGGAGACGCTGAGAATATGCTTCTATGTGACGGCTGTGAGAGAGGCTATCACATCTTCTGTGTTCGGCCAAAACTGAAGGTGAGAGAAATAGTTTTTGGAAGGCTTGATTTAGGTGACACCATTTTTACAGTTCTTTGTCATAAACCCTAACTTGCCATATAGTTACAAGGTGTGTGTGTGTATACATAAACACATGCAGCCAAGGACAAAATACAGATACATATCAAAAAACCTATTTATAAATATTTTTATATTTTGTGTATCTTTTAAACTTGTGAGTTCTGAATAGTTTTGATGTTCCTTTGTTTTACAGGCTGTTCCTTCTGAAGACTGGTTCTGCCCTGAGTGCCACCCCAAACAGCGCTCTCATAGAATAAATTCCCGTCAGCGCTCCTCCATTGACTCAGAAGAAGAAATGGAGGACGAGGAGTCATCTGAACAAGAGGAGGAAGAATCAGAAGAGGAAGAAGAAGAGTCAGAGGAAGAGTCAGAGGAGGAAGAGTTAGTGGGCTTTTTTTTCCGTCTTCTTGATATAGTAAATTTATACAGAAAGAAACCAGAAGTGTCATGATAGTTGTTTTCTTTTTTTTTTCATTTATTTAACAGAGTGTCCAAAAAGGATGCCATCAAACTTCCTCTCCAGAGCAATAAAGGAGGTCGTGTGAACACCAAATCAAAACAAGCTGAATCGGGTCATTCCACGCCTCGCTCGCAGCAGAGCACACCCAAACAGAGCCAGTCTGCTAATAAAGGAGGCTCCAAAAACTCAGGGAAGAAATCCATCCCGGTGTCCAATGGCAAACCCCCACCCCGGGCAGGAAGCCGCTCCAGTGCTCGTCTTAGTCTAGAGGTGCTCGCCGCTAATGGCACAACAGCCAAATCCAGCAACCAGTCCAGTCCTGCTGCTGGGAATACAGACTCCAGGAAGAGACCCATAACTGGTAAGGAGTGAAATGAAAGAAAGGGATGAAAATATATACAAAAAAGATGGTATTTTGTTCTATAATCTGAGCCTTTTAGAGAAAATAGCTTTGAAACAATTACATACTTTACCTTTGAATTAATGTAGACACCTACTCGTTTACATTGCTGTGGCTCTTCCCTTAGAAAGGTGCAATGTGACATTATTGGTCGGCTGGACCAGCATGTTGTTATTAGTCAACTGCTTTGAGCATGTTTTGAAAATGTGAGTAGGCGTGAGAGTAAGACTATTTAAATACAAATCCTGTGTATTTCTGTGTGAATGAGTGGAGCAGAAGCGTGGTTTCATTTACCACGCACACTAAAAATTGTTTTTTTTACAGTTATTGAGGTAAACATGCCCAAATGACAGAAAAAAAGGTACCATTGGGTAACCGCACCGAATTTCAGGTATCTGCCACGGAGACAGAGAAAGCCGTTTCACAAACAGTCTTTTCAGCATCAGAGTATGCTTATTTCTGTTATTTCTATTCTCTGACTCCGACATGCCTGCTCGCAGTGTGTGTTTTTTTTTTTTTTTTTTTTTTTTTTTTTTTTTTTTTTTTTAAAGCATGTCCGCGCTATTCTCCCACATGCCCGCTCGCATTTATCAATCAATCAAGCCGGTCTTATCAATCAATCAAACCATCTTTGTATTCACTTTTGTTATTTAACCAGAGCGAATTAGACAAGTGCGTCACGTGTGGTTTTTCTCAACGCGCCTTTGGAGAGAAGTGAAAGTGACCACTTGGCTATAGTATTGGTGTATCGATACTTCAGGAAATTAGGATTGGTACCGTTCAGATATTTAAGTATCGACATTTATCGAAATGTCAATATTTTTGACAACACTAGAGTACACTGTCATACAATTACGAATCTTTGATCGCGTCATCTAGTTGTCTGTTATTACATGACAACAATCGCTACAACTTATGACAGACTGCTCAAGTGGGTACAATGAATCATCTTGAGGTAATAAAATGTCAAATAAATGTTTGGTGTTCAATTATTTACTTGTGTGGCAAGTAGATGCATAATAAGTGGGATCATTTCACAGTGGGGTCTTGCATAATCTTAATAATACTTTAGCATAATCTGCTTACTATACACTGCCTTATCCTTGCCATGCCCCCAAGTTTTAGAACTACTGCGCTAAAGAAAGTTAGACATGTAAAAAAAAACACACAAAAAAACATTATATGACCCCTTTAAGAGTTGTTTCATTGAAAACTTGTTCACAACTCATGTTTTGTGGTTTGATGGTGTTTGTCCAGCAGAGGTCTCCCCAAAAACCAAGATCATCTTGGCTCCTACCACCACTTCTTCCAACCGTCGAAGCTCAGGAAGAAACCTAGGCGTCCATGAGTTGTCAGCCTGTGAGCTACTCACTGTGGACCTGGTCAGACATGAGGACAGCTGGCCCTTCAAGAAACTGGTGACCAGGACTCAGGTAGTGAGCCAATCACACTTATCCCTCTGTAACAAGGTCATAAAACCCACATTCTTGGTTGATTTATGACCAGCGGGACTCTAAGGCCCCATCCACACTACTGCGTTTTCGTGTAAAAACGGAGAATTAAAACGAATACGATCTCCATCCACACCAGCATTTTATCTGCGTATTGGAAATGATCTCAGTCCACATTAAAACGACTGAAAACGCGGATCACATGACCATTCACCAACGCTGGGCATGCGCGTGCCGGTGTAAACAGTGAATGGCGAATCAGGGAAGGACACGTCATGACTGATAACACCCAATTATAGAGCCAAGTGTCAGCGTTTCTGAAGTTCTCCGTTTTGTATGGTTTTGTCTCGTCCACACTAAAACGCCCTCCGGAGATTCAAAACGCAAAAAGGAGCTGCAGCGTTTCTAAACTTCTCCGTTTAAGGTCTTCGTTTTTCCCGTTTTAGAGTGGACGGGAGGTGCAAACGTAGCAAAAGGTCTCCGTTTTTAAACGAGAACGCAGTAGTGTGGACGGGGGCTTAAATAATCTCTGCAATTGTTACGCATGACATCTCGCTATCACAGATTGACACTGAGACATTATTTTCATTTATTTAATGACTACTTTTATTGTTCATATTTTTTAGGTGCCCGATTACTATGACATAATCAAAAAACCCATCGCCTTGAGCACAATCAGGGAAAAGGTCAACAACTGTGAATACAAAACTGTTGGTAAGTAAACTTTAATTTTTTTTTTTTGTGGAAGGAAGGTTTAAATCTAAATATTTTGGTAGAGTCAGGCTAGTTGTCTAAAGGGCAATTTTTAACTATTGAGTCAAATTCACCTAGTTCAAAACCCACTTAAAATTTGAAAATAATTGTTTATATTTTTATGTGAATTGTATGAATCCTGTTTAAGATACTCTAAACTCAAAACCAAATTAAAGCGTAATTGCCTGTTTCATGGTTGGTTCCATGTTCTTGTGTTGGGGCATGTACAAGTATTGACAACAGAAATAGAGGGAATGCGCGTGACGTCACCGTCGGCCGGAGTGCCTGCAGTTACTCACAGTGAGTGGCAAAAAGACTGAGCGGCTGTATTTGTTTTCAGTGTGAATGCCAGCAAAAACAAACACAACACGTATAAAGTGGGAAAGAGCTTTGCAATTTGACAACAAATCGGAGGTATATTTTTACAGAGTTGCTATAGAAAGAGGAGCAAATGGATCGCTGCGATTCACAGAAACAACTGGACTCGAGTCAGCGAAAGGTGGATTTGCAGTTATCATTTTGTCAATATGCTGAATTTAGCTGTAAAACCATACTCGTATATTTTGTTTTGTTATATATTATATTAACAACTCATCGATTAAATATTTATCATTGCATATTCTGCATTATTGGATGTTTTTTAATAAACAAAAAACTATAAAGTTTTAGGGCTGGATGATATGATGATATA
Source organism: Pimephales promelas (assembly GCF_016745375.1). The sequence goes on from NW_024121099.1 coordinate 28,869,933, forward strand.
GGCTATATATAACACTGATATAAGTGGTCACCCAGATTTAGACCTACCTATATTGTATTTATATAAAGCATTCACAGCCAAATTTGCTTTATGTTTAGGTCTACATTGCTTTCATTTCTCCGGTGTCAATCAGGCAAAAATAAATGCTAGGCAACACGATTCCTGGCTGCATGTCAATATCCATGTATCACTGGATCTTTAGTAAGTTGTTAGAACACTAAATTGAGTCCAACATTTAGTTTAAATTGCTAAAATTGTTCATTTTAGTCGCATTTTCGCAGTTTTTCCCCCCTAATAAATCCAGTCACGCAGCAGATCTTTTGCCACTCCGTCAGGCTGAGGGGGGTTGTTCCGGCGGGAAAGTGACAACAATGCATTCCCTATATATATATATATATATATATATACTTGAGTAAATAGCATGTCAACATGAGCCCCAGACTCTATATTAAAATGTAATAATCATATCCAAGCACAACATAAGTCATTGCTGATAGTAATTTGTAATTGTGTTTTCAATCTTACAGCTGAATATATAGAGGATGTGGAGCTCATGTTTTCCAACTGTCTGGAGTACAACCCACGTACCACCAATGAAGCAAAAGCCGGTCAGCGGCTCCAGGCCTTCTTCCATTCTGAGCTTCGGAGACTCGGCCTGGCTGACCGCATGACCCCCCCAGAGAAACGGCCACGGATGTAAACATAACCCTGTCTTCCACACAAACACACCAACTGGCAAAGACTGAAAGTCCGTTCATAATTCGCTGTCTAATTATGTATTTCTGTGGAATGTCCATAATCATTCCAGGATGGTTTGACTCAATAAAAATTCTAGCCAACCCTTGTACACAAGAAAATGTATTTGCTAAAGTGCAGTGTGCACACAAAAAGGCATGCTGAAGGATCTCAAGCGGCATTTATCTTCACAGCTAGTGACAGGAGTGTAAATCGGCCTTTAATCCTATGGAGAAACTGCTGTGAAGAAAAGAAATATTTGCACTGTTTTCTGAAAAGTTTTTTGCGTTCACATTAACTCAGGACAAAATGCTTTGTGTATTTTTGTCTGTAATTTCAAAATGCTGCATTTTGTTTTTTTTGTACATTAACTGCATTTGTAGACTACTATTTTGTATAGCTTTTTACAGACTGAGTCTCTGTTGTGACTATAAATTAAGTCAAAGTAAAAAATAGAATTTCTGTTTTGTAGTTCAATAGTTGCAAAGATAAACTCAGATATTTCGGTGTGGTCCCTGTAGCTTTCATAAACACTACGTAGGAACCAGACCATCCCTTTTTTTTTTTGTTTTCCTTTTCAGTTTTTGGTTATTTATTTAGATTTGGGTATAATTTGCTTGCTTTATTTATAAGATTGTCATAGTTTGTTTTTGTCGTATATTTTTTTTTCTCTGTCAGAAAGCTTGATGAATCAGTTTTCCCCTCGCGGTTTTCAAGATTCATATTACCTGCAGTGTAATTCTTTTTTCTGTATGTAAAATAAATTTTGTTAATATTTGGCTTGACCACTTGTTTTCATCACCAATTTTCATTTTTGCACAAGATTGTATGTTTCTGTTCAGCAGAGGCCTCAGTTAGGTGCACTTTCAATTAAGATTGTCCAGTATAACTATAACTTTTAATTTGCTTTATTTATTTATTTATTTTTACAACAGACCATGAGTTAATGTGCCTCCAACTAGTTTGCAGTCACTGAAAACCTGCCAGTATAGAGGTATTTAGTCGTGAAAAGATCTCTAGTGAATTCTAATTATTCATCATTTGATGCAAAACTTACATTGTGTAAAGTTCATGATTTAAAAGTCAAAACAATTAGCATTATGTTTTTATTAGGCTATATTTAAGTGACTGCTGTAATTCACATTTATGATATCTCTTGCCAACTGTCCCAAAGACAGTGAATGACAGTGCATGTGCTCGAGCAGTCCTTCACTGCGGCTGTGCCGTGATGTCTGTCTCTCTTTCTCACTCTCTCTCTCTCTCTCTCTCTCTCTCTCTCTCTCTCTCTCTCTCTCTCTCTCTCTCTCTCTCTCACACACACACACACTCACTCACACTGACACTGTCTCGGCTGTTCACATTCACAGATAGAAGTACTAAGAAAATAATCGTTCATTGATTCATCGCGTCGGACAGCATGGTAAGGACACGATTGTATTTCCTCACACGTAGTCAAGTCTTAATTCATAACAAACGTTATAATGTTATTTTGAAACTCTTTCTGTCAAACTTTTGACCAGCGACTGGCACGTTTTCATCTCTGGCAGGATCTGTATTGCGGCGCTGTGGCGCTCTAGCGGATCCGTGATTGCATGCGCTCCGGCTGAAAAATATAATGCTTTATTCGGCTCCAAGTTTATTTTGTGGTTTATGAAATACATTTTAATTAGCTATAAATCTATACGTCAGGCCTATAGCCAGAGGCAGCCATTTTAAGCTAATTTTAGCCGGTGCTTTAATCACTCGGCGCATGCCTCTCCAACTTTTACTCACGGACGCTAGAGAAATAAATGACCGGGACTATACTGTGATGGGCGCGTATAATCAGATCCGAATGAGCTGTTTCATGCCGTGAGACGACTATTATATTTCCTTACAATTGAATTAGGCTACTTATGATTCAATGGGATTTAGTGGCCATAGTGTGTGTGTGTGTGTGTGTGTGTGAGAGAGAGAGAGTCGGACGTCTACACCAGCTGCTCAGTCAGAGCGCGTCTCTGCGCATGCGGAACACTTTAGATACTTGTATATTACAATATTTGGTAGTGTTTATTAAATATAAAATAGATACATAAAAAATAATAATTACTGGTAAATGTGGAATAGGAACTAGTAAGGAGCTACTTGATATCTGATTGACACAACTCCATAGCACTTAACTGCTTAAAAAAATGCTAAAACTAGCAAATTATGCTGTTTTACAGTAAAATATCTAAAAATTCTTAAATCAAGATACATATGCTTGAGAAACAAGACTTAATATGCTTAGTATTATAATGAAGTGTTTTAAAAAAAATATCTTGTTTCCCATGTGACTCCACTACCAGATTTTTTTAACCTCATTTTAATTTTATTTATTTAAAAAATAAATAATTTTGGTCATTGTTTCAGAAAACAAGACTTAACATCTTATGTAATTTTGCATTGCAGTTTTTGCAGTTTTTTTCATTGTATTTTTTTTTTCATTGCAGTGCGATTAGAATAGTTAACAGTAACCGGAGAATAAGTACAAGTATCTTAAGTCCTCATATTATTTGAATCTATTAATCTGCATTGCTTATGAATATCTTGTTTTAAAATCTTTAATAGTCCTCTAATAATATATAATAAGTACTATATTCAATAATTACCAGTAAAATTAGATCAAGTCAGTATAAGAATAGTTGCTATCAGATAAAAATACATGGTAATAAGTTAGTTACCAGTATGTTTTAAGGAATAAATCTTTAAATGGCATGGTGTGGGTAGTAGTGTAGAGAAAAGTTTCAACCTTCCGAGGGCCCCGTTTGTTTTGAGGGTGAAGTATCATTGATCATGAATCCAAATGTCTTTAAAAAGTCCCAGGAGGAGCTCTCATAGTTGTATCGTGGCCCAGGCACCCCACTATGACTTGGCCTTCCAGTCCATTTTGGAACGGGAGTGAGAGATTTGAACTGTGGTGACAGACCAGCTGGCTATGCGCAGCACGTACTTGACTCGTGAGTCAGGGTTTGTGAGCAGTACTGGATCAGTCAGTGCCAAATCCGACGCATTGTTACTTCTAATATTGCCCGGTAGTTATTTTTTACTGTGAAAATGTATTATGATGCTGGTGATTACTGCTAGTATGGATCTACAGACTTGTACTGTATAATTGCTGTTTTCATCTCAATCAACTGTATTCACCCCAGTCTCATCCTCATCACAGGCCTCCGGTGTCACAGTCAATGATGAAGTGCTCAAAGTCTTCAATGACATGAAAGTGCGGAAGTCCTCGGGCTCAGACGAGGTGAAAAAGCGCAAAAAGGCAGTGCTGTTCTGCCTCAGCGACGACAAGAAGAAGATCATCGTAGAGGAGGGCAAGCAGATCTTAGTGGGAGACATTGGAGAATCTGTCGACGACCCCTACGCCTGCTTCGTCAAGCTCCTGCCTCTTAATGACTGCAGATACGGCTTATATGATGCCACTTACGAAACCAAAGAATCTAAGAAAGAAGACTTGGTATTTATATTTTGGTACGTAGTCTGTCTGGAAAGGTTGTTATCGTTTAGAAAAATGATTACGATTTATTTTGTATATATTTATGCATTTATCTATTTATTCTAGGGCTGCCAAATGATTAATCGCGATTAATCGCATCCAAAATAAAAGTTTGTGTTTACATAATATATGTGGGTGCACTGTGTATAATTATTTTGTATATATCTTTTTATTTTGGATGTGATTAATCGCGATTAATTTTTTGACAGCCTTAATTTATTCACTCATTTTTTAATTTAGTTCATTTTTAATTTTTTTGAAAGTTTTAGTTTATTCTTATTATTATTTATTATTTAGTTTTTATTAAATTTATATCTTTGAAAAAGCACTGTTTTTTTTTTTTTTTTTTTTTTTTGTGTCTCTTATTCCATGCTTGATTAACAAGCGAACTGCGATAGGTTATTTTTAGGGCTGTCAAACAATTAATCGCGATTAATCGCATCCAAAATAAAAGTTTGTGTTTACATAATATATGTAGGTACACTGTGTATCACTATTTTGTATATATATAAATACACACATGTATGCATGTATATTTAAGAAAAAAATATTATTTATATATAAAATATTGATATTTATATATAATATAAATTATATTTTAATCTATATACAGTATATACATTAAAATATTTCTTAAATATATACATGCATGTGTGTGTATATATATATATATATATATATATATATATAAAATAATTATACACAGTGCACCCACATATATTATGTAAATACAAACTTTTATTTTGGATACGATTAATCACGATTAATCATTTGACAGCCCTAGTTTATGTCATTTTTATATGTGAATCTTATTTTTTAAAAATTGATAGAATACACTGAAGTAAAACAGACCATCCAACATTGATGGACAGTCATTTTATATTTCTAATTTATTAATTGTATTTTAGTCAGTTTGTAATTTACTTCTGTTAAAAATACCTTGAAACTTGCTGTTTGTTTCTAATGAACTCTGCAATAGTTTGTTAAACGTTCTTACACTAATTAAATCAATTTCTGTTTTTTGTTTGCATTCATATTGAACATTGTTATTTTGACTTTAGGGCCCCTGAAGGTGCGCCGTTAAAAAGCAAGATGATATATGCTAGCTCAAAAGATGCCATTAAGAAGAAGTTTACAGGTGAGTACGGTCATATTCACAGATCCTGAGTTCTGCATCCTTATTGGCAATACAGTCTTCCAGTTAATGCACAATATAGTAACAGCCATATATATATATATATATATATACACACACACACATAGATGCCTCATTAATGTCTGTTTCTATGGGCTGCAATACAGTCAAATCCAGTCTGTGATCACTCAAGAACAAGTTGACTGTGCATCAGCAACCTAGTTATTCAGATGTTTGAATATCTATATCTGCAATAGGCATTAGCAGATTATTTGGTTGCACTTTATTTTAAGTGTTACAGTGTAATTATACATTTAAGTACTGAGTAGTAATAATAATTAACTACTTGTAATTACTATAGGCTCAAGGTTAAGATTACGGTTGGGGTGTGGTTTAGAGTTAGTTGCATGTAATTATGCACAATTTATAGTAATTACTGTACACTGTTAAATGACTGCATCTGAAATCACATACTTGGCTTCTGCAAGCAACCATTGCCTGCATCCGCATACTTCCCTACTATTTAGTAGACGAAAAACAGTATGTGACAAAAGAATTCACTGCACTCTGCACTATCAAACAAATTATAAATATATATACATATAAACTTTAACTAAACTAATGCCTAAATCACATCCTTTAGCCATGCCTTTCTTTCCCAGTTTACTGCACATAGACTAAGAAGTAAGTCATTTGTAGCTTGATTTTGAAAACTACAAACACTGAGCAACAGCCCTGGAGAATCCCGACCAGCTTGACATAACAACACTGGCTCAAACATGTTATGCAAGTAATTGCATTTTGATGAAAAATTATGAAGACAAACTTTTTTTTGCACTGAAGAATCACAGAGTTCACAGAAGTTAATATTAAAATAAAAACACCACAGTGGGAAAATAACTGAGAGTCATTTCTAAATCGAAAATGTTTTTATTAAAGGAGTAGTTCACTTTAAAAAAAACTTTTGCTGATAATTTACTCACCCCCATTTCATCCAAGATATCCATGTCTTTCTTTCTTCAGTCGAAAAGAAATGAAGGTTTTTGATGAAAACATTCCAGGATTTTTTCCATATAATTGATTTCAATGGGAACCAAACAGTTCAAGGTCCAAATGAGAGTTTCAGTGCAGCTTCAAAGGGCTTTAAGTGACACCAGACGATGAATAAGGGTCTTATCAAGCGAAACGATCGCTCATTTAAAAAAAAAAAACAACAAAGTTTAAGCTTTATAAGCTCAAATGCTCACCTTGCTCTGTTCTGTGATGCATGTTCGTGACTCTCCTGTTCGAACTTGTTCATCAAAATGAATGAATCTTTTCCAGAGTCAATTCGTTCATTTCGTTCGTTGAATGAACCAAATGACACGGAAAAAAGATTCGTTTATTTTGATAAACGAGTTCGAACAGGAGAATCACGAATGCGCTTCACAGAACAGAGCAAGGCGAGCATTTGAGCTTATAAAACTTAAACTTTGTTATTTTATTTTAAATGAGCGATTGTTTCGCTTGATAATACCCTTATTCATCGTCTGAAATCGTTTAAAGCCCTTTCAACAGTGTGCAGTTTGCACTGAAACTGTCTTTTGGACCTTGAACCTTTTGGTTCCCATTGAAGTCCATTATATGGAGAAAAATGCTGGAATGTTTTCATCAAAAACCTTAATTTCTTTTCGACTGAAGAAAGAAAGACATGGACATCTTGGATGACATGGGGGTGAGGAAATTATCAGCAAAAGTTTTTTTTTTAAGAGAACTACTCCAATACATACTTATTTTGAAATCTTATGCAATCGTGCATCTTTTTTTTCAGGTATCAAACACGAATGGCAGGTTAACGGTTTAGACGACATTCAGGACCGCTCCACCCTGGCGGAGAAGTTGGGAGGAAGTGTGGTCGTATCGCTGGAGGGGAGACCGTTGTAAACGCATCCGCCATGTGCCATCTGGATTCCACACGCTTTCATCTTCGCAGCTGTCTCTATCATTTGATCCTGAAGGAATAGTCCTAGTTTGTCTTTATTCCCTTTTCTTTTCTTTTTTTCACATTAAGGAGATCTCATTAACATATGCAAAAAAAAAAAAAAACTCTACCAGCTGAATGCCAGCTTAATTTTGCAGTTCATATTAGTTTTTGTATGTCCCCAAAGAGCGTTCTGTCTCCCTCTGCGTGTTTTGCCAAACGACAGTAGAAAGCTCGGATGTTCACATATATTAAACTCAGTTGATATCTTTATCATGTATCTTCAGAGATATTCTATTATGCTGTCAGAGAACTATATGAGAATGCTGTACGTTAATGCCTCACAGCAATGACGAGCACTTTACAAGCCTGAAGCTATTTATCTACCTAATCTGGTCAAGTTTATGCAGATAAACAAAGCACTTTTTGTTTTACACTACCAGTTGAAGGAGGACTTTCCGTCTGGAATTTCTGTCTGTCAACCCGGAGTTGAAGTTACCGCAGTTTTCGTTCCTGTTACGCAAATGGACATAAACAGATGGGGTTTGAACTGTTGATTCAAATGCACCACAGAACACGAAGGCTGAGATGCTTGGAATGTTTTTTTTTTAACACTACATGAAAATACAAAACTATCTGTAATGTATGATGCAGCCTGAAGTGAAACATTGTTTTTGAGATCGGGGAAGGTGCCACTTTGAAATAAAATATTGTGGCGGAATTCTTGGATGGATTTCTTGGCTCAATTAAACGGTCTGATTTCTTTAGAGGGTCACCTCAATGACCTGTGATATATGTCTGGCCTGTACATTTTTATTTTATTAATTCATATTTATTAACTATTTTTTTAATGATCAAAGTTAAAGATAACCTGTAATGATTTTTAAGCAAAGACCATCGTTCTGTCTATTCATCCATCCATCCATCTATCATTTGTTTGTACATCTCCATCTAAATGATTCTATCACTGTATCTGAGTATTGTTATATCTATTGGTCTGTTCATCATTCCATCCATCCATCCTCTATCAGTCATTCTATCTATCCATCCATCCATCATCTATTGATCGATCTGTCCATTCATACATCCATCCAGTGTTTGTTTAATCTCTATCCATCTATTTCACCCATCCATTCTATTTATCTATCTATCTATCTATCTATCTATCTATCTATCTATCTATCTATCTATCTATCTATCTATCTATCTATCTATCTATATAACTATTGTTCTGTATTATTCTATCATTCCATCCATCTATCTATCTATCTATCTATCTATCTATCTATCTATCTATCTATCTATCTATCTATCTATCTATCTATCTATCTATCTACCTATCTATCTATCTATCTATCTATCTATCTATCTATCTATCTATCTATCTATCTATCTATCTATCTATCTATCTATCTATCTATATATCTATATAACTATTGTTCTGTATTATTCTATCATTCCATCCATCCATCCATCTATTCTAACATTCTATCTATCTATCTATCTGTCTGTCTATCTCTGTCTATCTATCTATATATCTATCTATCTCTTTCCATCTATATAACTATTTTTCTGTATTATGCTATCATTCCATCCATCCATCCATCCATCTGTTCTATCTCCATCTATCTATTCTAACATTCTACACATCTATTGTTCTGTCTGTCTATCTATCAGTCGTTTTTTCTTTCTATCTCCATTTATTCGATCATTCTAACTATTCTATCGTTCCATCTATTCATCCATCAATTGATCGTTCCATCCATCCATCATTCGATCATTCTATCCATCTATCAATTGAATGTTCCATCCATCCCGTAAAGATACAGATTTATGCTGTAAAGATACAGAAGTATTGAAAGTACATTAGGCCAAATACAAACTAAAAAATACTTTAAGCAATCTTTCCTTTTCTAGTTATTGATTTTTTTTGTAAGTATTTGTTTAAGTTTGCATTATTTTGAGGCATTCTGATTCTTGTATACTAAGCTAGTAAAGCATTGAAGGCACTATGGAGAAAATCATATACTTATATGTGGGGTAGCCCCAAGCCTGCATGACTTAAAGCATTTAATGAAGTTTAAATGAACAGCTCAGGCACATTTAACTACTTCTCACAGGCCAAGCGGTTTCTCTGAGCGTGGTCTTGCAGTAGATCTGGGCTTGAGTCCAGTGGCTGCTTTTCCCTTTGGAGAATTTGATCCGCAGGCAGGGAGCAATCCTCTGCTGCTCAGAGCTATTTATGGCCAGCGTGCTTTTGTGTCTTGTCATCGTTGTCCACAAATGGCAAAACTGAACATGCTTCCAAAGAGCTACAAAAGGGACCCTGGTGGACAGGCTGGCCAGCGGTTATAAAGAGTGTTTCTGACTCTTGAATGAAGTAGCACAAATAAAAGGAAGGTCTCTGTTTCAGTGAAAAACTGCTCTCAAATATCACACGAGTAAAAAAACAATGTTAGATTGTCACAAATCTAATCCATGAAACCCCCACTTTATAAAACTTTATAAAGTTTACACTGAATCCACTTTACACTGTATAAAAGCTTTCAGGAAAGTGCTGGCCTTCATCTGTGCTGTTGATTATAGTTCAGTTATGCACACATGTCCACATTGATGTCTTCTCTGGGAACTTTCTAGTAATGGTTATGAAACTAGTTCTCAGTGCATGTGGGCTCATATTGCAGATGACTGATCTGGTCGGAGAGTTAAACTCATACTGGTTTTTCAATAGCCAATGACAATATCTAGAGAAGAAAGCCTGACAGCTGATATGCCAATATATTACATTTCAATGATAGCAAATGTGATATACACAAAATAAACAATAATTTACAAAAAATGTATTAAATTTGACCATATATTATAGTCTTTATTGTATGTTTATGGTTTAGGAACTGACACACAGGTTGTCAATGCAACCATGTCCAAATATCAGCCAGTTAATTGGCCTGGCTGAAATTTTGATAAAAAATAAAAAAATAAAAAAAATAGGCTATTAATCAAAACATTTCAGAAAACAAATTTCGATTAATAAACTCTAGCACAAACATCTCTTAAGCTACACTATCGTTGAAAAGATAGTGTTTGGTAAAATTAAATATATATACAGTATATTTGAAAGAAGTCTCATGCTCACTAAGGGTGCATTTTTATTTGATCAAAATAATAGTAAAAGTAAAAAAAAAAAAAAAAACAGTAATATATTGCTCAAGAAACATTCCAGTTCAGTTTAATGAATAGAATGTTTATTTGCAATAAAAATCTTTTGAAACATTATAAAATGTATTTACTTTTTACTACTTTTGATCAATTGAATGCATCCTTGTAGCAGAAAAGTATTGATTAATATTAAACAAATATCTCTTACTGGCCCAAGCCAGAGGTAAAAAGAGTACCTGAAAACCATACCGGAGTAAAAGTATATCTCACAACTCCATTACAACAAGTCATTAATTCCAATACGACTTGAGTAAAAGTCTTAGATTATCTGATTTGAACAGTACTAAAGTATTTTACTCGCATTGAATGTTGGCTGACTTGGCTCAAAAATGCACTGGTGCTCAACACCTAAGAGACGTGCCAGTGAAAAACAAGGAAAAGGTCATTTTCACAGGTTTATTTTCTAAAATCTAAGTAAAACGTTAAACAATATTAAATATTCCAAGCCTGCTTGCACTGGACACTGGTTTCCACTGCAGTCATGTCCTCACCTCATAACCTGTGATTCAGCAACTACCAGTTAACCATTGCATTAGCTACCAGCTAACGCAGTTAGCTACCAGCTAATTCATAGCCTTGTTGACAGGTTTGGGTAAGGGCAAAACAAACAAGATATAGTACCTCCAATGCCCCGTAGATGGCAATATCATTTTTGTAGCAGAAATAAACTGCTAGATACCATGCAAAATGTAACGAGTTATTGCATCACTTGTCAGAAATATAATGAGTACAGAGTATGCTTATTCAAAAATACAGTCAAGCAGAGAGTAAAAGTTGTAAAATATCTTTGATGTTCCGTAAAACTACAAAGTAGCCGAAAAGATACTTACATACAGTAACTAATTAAATTTATTCAAATACTTTACACCACTGAGCACAGGAGAATACAGGAACACAGTAGAGTCACTACCAACTAAAAGTAAACATGAACAGACAAACAATGCCTCAAATACACAGTAACTAAACAAGGAGCAGGTGGATCAAATCAATGAAACTATAGGTAACCATAGCAACAAACAAAACAAACGAACAAGCCTAGAAGCAATAGAGTGCCGAAGTGATGACGTCACTTTGTAGGACAACACGGAAGCTAGCGGTGCATGGATTCCCTCGATCGAAAAGCTATGCATTTTCCCCATAGACTTTTGGAAAACCGCATAAAATGAGATCTGTGTTTTGTCTATCAAGATAATCTTTACAAGTTAATCCAAAATGTATACATTTTTGAAGCCTATATAAAGTTTTAAAAAAAACACAAGCAGACACAATAAAGTTTAAAAATCCACAAGCAGGTTATAACTGGTGTGTTTTATGTCGTAGATCAAAACATGGAAATATTTAGAGGCTTCGCTCACCACAGACCTTATTTCAGGCGATTTAGCAAAAACCCACTCAAAAATCCCATAGACTTTAGAGCGAGGGATCCGGTAGGATCCTACAAAGTGACGTTGTAACTTCGGCACTCTATTACGTTCACCAGTTAATTTGAACAAAAAAATATACATAATAAAATTAGAAATAAAACAAAACTTGACAAGGATGCATTTGTAGATCTCTACCCTCAATTAAGACACCATGCAGACAGCAAGAAAGTCACAAGTTTATTTAACTGCCATCTTAAAAGATGTATCTATTTTGGGCCCACGTATAAGCTGGTTGGTTCTTAAAAAGGTTGTCAGAGCTTTTATGTCCACCGCTGTACGAAACAAAGTGCCTTTCATGTAAGCCCTGAATCTCTGTGTCTGGACAAGTGAGCTGAAAATAAACAAATGACCTCTCCTTGCACTCCAGTAGATTCTGTGCTACTGAGTATTGATAGCTTGCTGCTGCAAAGCATGTGAGAATGTGCATCATGCTGTTAAAAACATTTCACAAATAATGTCAACTGGATTGGGTTCCTTCTGGTTGAAACAGGGATGGAGGAATTTGAGCAGAGATGAGGTGCAATCTTGAGTTTCTGAATGTTGTTTCTCAAAATAAAGAGGAAAAAGACATCGGCCTTCTGGTCTGCAGTGTTTCCGAGGCTTTTGGATGGTTATGCATGTGTCACGATTTACTCTAACAGTATAGCTAAAATTCATCGATAAACATTTAATGGGCATTTTAGTTGACTGAACAGTGTGATCAGTTGTTTTGCAATACATTTGTTGTCTAATGCAGTGCAACACGACCTGTAAAGGGGATATCAATGTTATTGAGTTGCAGGGTCACACGATTGCACTTCAGGACAAAGTTACTCAATATGTTATCATGAATGCTCACGTCTGTGATGTTGATGCATGCATCATTTCTCAATATGTTTTGATTTCATCCTGAACTTTTTGTTTTGTTGTTTCAACATCCCATTAACAAAAAAGAGAAATACAGAGCCTACACTTCATATACGGTATAGAAAAAAGGGTTCATTGGGGTTCTATATTATGAAGCATAGGGTTCTTTACTCAATTCCAAATAACCTTTTTATGCTAAAAATGGTTCTATAAAAAGAACCCTTTTGGCACAAAGGTTCTTTATAGGTTATTATTTATTCATATATTACATTATTCTGCAACATTTTGTAGTTCTAATTAAATTATTGTTTATTAAACTGTTAATATTACATTTTAGGAGAAAAACTGAAATGGCACTCTTCTGTGATGTTGATTAACTACATAAAATGATATAAATATATACATTTTCTAACCTCCATATCTTGAATTTTGTGATCATTCACATGCATTCATAAATACAGTGTAGGGTCTTGATGTTTGAAAGGACAAAGCAAATGATAATGAATGAACCCAAAAGGTTCCATATGAACTTTTTTCCTGGTTACAAAGAGGGTTCTTATTATTGAACCCTTAAAAAGTGTTCTGTATAGAACCTTTTAGGGGTTCCAAATACGGAGTGCTGATAGAACCTTTTAAGGTTCTATATAGAACCTTTTCTTCTAAGAGTGTAGTCAACATTTGAAGTGGATCAAAACCTTTCATCAAACTTATACTTTAATTTTGAACAATGCCTGTTTTTGGTCCACTTCCAATGTTGACCACTGTATTATTAACACCTGTCCATGTTGTTTTGACATTAATAAATTGTGCAGCAGCAAAACAGCTCAAAAATAAAAACTATTTTGTACGTGGTCAGATACAATTCAATAAATACGCATAAATTACAAATTTGTTCCCATCCCATGCCATTAACTTGAATGCACCAAGGTTGATCTGATGTTATACATATTTGGTGTACAGAAATCATTATTTACTGTTTTATGATGGTTAGTTTTCTGGAGGTCCAACTTCCAAGATTTCAATACACTTAACCATTGGTTGATTTTTAGGTCTCTATACTGTAGTTCTTTCAGAAACTGCAAACTACTAACACGGGCCAAAGCAGTGAGCAAAAGTCAGATAATTATTGTATTATGTAATTGTGTGACAAATAATAATTCTGTGAAGATTCAGTTTGGCTGCAGTCTTCAGGTGACCATATTTTGATTACCAAAAACCAGGACACTCGGCAAACAGACACTCAAATGATACTTGAAGTTCAAAGATGCCTTATTCATTTCAATACATTTAAAGTAGGATATGCTTCCTCTGTATGGATAAAATGGTCATATTACAAGACACAAATTCTTCTCAGAGGTTACTCAACATGTTTTATTATGACAGGTTTCAAAAATAATGAATGAAATAATGATAGAAATAATCTCGCTTCTGTATTAGAAAAATAAATAATAAATAACTAAAAGAAATGCCTCCAAATTGAACAAAAATAGCTCTCACAAACTTACAAAATATATTTATATCTTTAGTTTTCTTCCTCTTTATCCTGTTTTTCCTTCCTCATCCTCCTTTGCCCATCTATATTTTACTGTAAAGCTGATCTTTCCCAGCAGTGTTTGGAGGACATTTTCATTCACCATATGTCTTGGGAAAACAGGACTGTTGGTCACCCTATGCAGTCTATTAAACTCATAATAAAACTCACTGACTCGCACTGATCTATTAGTGGTGTGTTTTCAGTAATAATCACAGCATCACACAAACTCCGCCAGCTGATGAAGATAAACAGTTGTCCTTTCCATGGTTAAAGTCAGTTTGTCGCCCTCTATTGGCGAGTTGTCACATAAGATTTTGGGAGTGAATATTTCATTCGTACGCCTGTAATGAAGTTATATAATCTCTTTATAAAATAATAATTGTGATATATCTGAATAAAAAATTAAAAAAAAACATTAAAAGAGCAAAGTCATTATGATAGCCTATAACATAACAATTGCAATAAATAAGAATAGTATTATTATTAATGCTATTTATTCATAATAAAAACTGTTTACAAAGTGATTCACAAGAAATACATTTAGCATACAGCCATAATCTATATGTAGATACAAATAAACATAACATATTTAATTTAAGATTACACGAAGAATAAGAGTGAAGCCAAAAATATAATATAAAATGCACATTTCGATAATAATAATAACAATAAAAGCTATTCATTGTATTCATATAGTAAAAACAGTGTTCGCAATGTGATTTACAAGAAATATATTTAGTCTACATATGTAGATACAAATAAACATAACATATTAATAAGACAAAAAAGAAGGACTAAAGCCAAACATAATCTAATATAAAATAGTAATGCAATGTATTGGATTGCATTATATTATAATAATGTAATGCATATAATATACATTTCAATAATAACATAATATTATATTAAAAAGGTTAAAAAAGTTGTTTACGAGAAACATATTTAGCGTGCCGTACATGTAAACGTAGTTACCAATAAACATATCTAATAGGAAAATTAAAAGAGTAAATGACATACATTTACATAGGCCCAATATAATTAATATAATGTCTTATTATTATTATTATTAAAAGAAAGAAAGAAAGAAAGAAAGAAAGAAAGAAAGAAAGAAAGAAAGAAAGAAAGAAAGAAAGAAAGAAAGAAAGAAAGAAAGAAAGAAAGAAAACAATAATGTTTCGATTGATCAGTGTGTCGGTTTGCACTTGAACACTTGAAGCTCCACCTCTCAGATCTCCTGCCTCACTGACGTCACACACACTCCGCCACATTCATACTCCACCCGCAGCAGCCATGATGGTGTGTGCTTTTCTCTCACTCCCTACACCTTCATCATTTACACCTACAATCCTCCGATGCATCGAGTAATAACGAGCATCTGTCGTCTTTGTATTCCGATCGTTCGTTCTGATATTTGTGTGTCTCTCCACAGCAAGAAGGGCTGGACGATGGTCCCGATTTCCTCTCGGAAGAAGACAGAGGAGTAAGTTTTTTTTTCTTTTCTCATTTCTATTCTCTCTCTGTTCTTCTGCTGTTTGTTGTCGTGTTTGTAGTCGTGTAAAGGACGTGTGTGTTACTGCTGGTGTCACTGTGGCCCAGAATGTGTGTGTCCTATATGAGTCCGTCCGTTCACTTCCTCCTGACAAACCTCACACACAAACCCATGTATGCACAATGACTCTCTAGTCTGATGGTGATAGCAGAAACTAGGGCAAGAAGCCACAACACCACATCATGCCATTAACCATACACTCATATAGCTGGTTAAGTAAGCCTGCTAAAGTTAAAGAATTGGTAAATGTGTTTGTTGAACAGCAGTTAGTCTCGGTCTCTGTCATCGTTTATAGGTTTGCTCTTGTGCAAATTCTCTGGTGAATATTACTGTTCCTTTAGTAGTCAAATTATGTGACATTCCTATTTACAAATATAAATATATATATATAATATATAAATACAAGTATAAAACTGAAACATTATTAATTCATAATTAGGTATGAAAATTGTTACTTATGAACATTTTGGCTGATACCGATAATTTTTTTATATTTGAAAGCCTATAACCGATATATTGACCTATAAATCTAAATCCAATTTTTTAAAACAAAAGTCTCACCATTAAAATCATCCCATGGCACAAGCTCACCATTAAAATGTTCTCATTGTAATGTTATGTAGCCTATATGACAGCACATGTTGCACTTAACGCTATATTTTCCTTTTTTCAAGTGATATTTCAAGCCATTCAAAATAATCCCTTATTTATCGGTTTTAATATATCGGCCGATACCGATATGGTGGCCGATATATAGTGCATTGCTTTTTATAACATTAAATGTTGCTCTATAATGTAACATCAAGTGATACGTTATTCTGCAAAATGTAATGGTTTGGATGAATTTATTTTATTAAGATATGCCTTCCCAGACAGCAAACTGACATTGAATCAACGTGGAAACGACGTCTCTCATGACATTGAAACAACGTTGATTTGCTCATCGAATTAACGTTGAACCAACGTCAGACGCGGCATTCTTCAAAGCTAAATGAAATCGAAAATTGGTTTGCTTTCATAACGTTGAAACAACGCGTTGATTTCAAGTTGATTTTCCGTTAGTTTTGAAAGAATGACGCGTCTTGACGTTGGTTCAACGTTAATTCGATGAGCAAAACAATGTCAGATCAACGTTGTTTCGATGTCATATTTCCATGTTGATTCAATGTCAGTTTGCTATCTGGGTTATATGCAGTACCATGGTACTTTGATACCATGCTACTGTGTATTAAAGGTGTTTCTATAAATACCCTGGTACTATCATAGTACATGTTATGAAAATCATGCTATATTGTCAGTTTTGTAGAAAATATGGCTTTGTAGAAAACCTGTAGGTTGCTTTATAATTAGAAATTAAATAATGTGTGAGTAACTAACCATAGTTTCTGCCAAAATACTTTTTAATACACATATTGTTTCTGCAATAGAGATCTAATTATTAAATATAATGTTCTAGTTGTACTGTCAAACCTAACATTTCAGTGCTATGCTGTTTTGTTTTAGGGGTCGACCGATTATCGGCGCCGATATTAAGCATTTTTATGATTTATCGGTATCGGCCATTTTCAAACCTGATTTGCCGATAAAATAATTTTTTAAATCATAGACACACGGAAACTCAAAGATCTCCACGGCAACCCGTCAAAATAAAAGTTTGGTTTTTCACAAAGCCCTAAAAATGTAATTTTTGTTAAACTGTAAAAATAATTTAATAAGTTTGATGATTTTAATTAATTAGAAATGCTTTTTGATTACTAACATTTTATTTAAACATTAAAATAGAGCCTTTAAGTTTTACAAAATGTTTACAGAATGCTGCTGGGTGCTCCCTGCACTTTTTTACAAGTTATACGCCTTATTCACGGCAGTGCCATCTTTGATATTTAATGAGAATGAAAGTGAGGCTGTGAGGGATAGTCATGCATCTCTTCAATGGGCTGTACTGTTATTTAATGTGTTTTCGGATTGTTCTGCTCATGAAACACTGGAAAAATATCTTTCCAAGAAATGTCAGTTGACAAAAAACTCCCGACAATGTAAGCTGTGGAAAATTGTAAGTTATCTAGGAGCTTTATTCAGCTTTTTACAGCGGATGCCATTGGAAACACGGTAAGTCTATCCCTCACAGCCTCACTTTCATACCTGTCATGGCGCTGCTCTGAATAAGGTCTATTATTATTATTATTAATAATAACAGTTCTCGGATTCAAAGATAGGTTTAAAATCATTTAAAGAAAGTTTTTGTCAAAACCCTTTGTTATTCTTAATTTTGACATTAATTTACAGTTTTACACCAGACATAGACTATAACATATATATATATATATATATATATATTGGTTAAAAATATCGGTTATCGGTCTATTTGATCTGTAATAATCGGTATCGACATCGGCCCTGAAAATCACATTTCGGTCGACCCCTATTTTGTTTGAGGTTAAATATTTGTAGATGATTATGGACATGAAATGTATTTATTTTTATAAGTGAAATATATATTTTAGGTGATGTAACTGGTAACAATTCCTTCGAAGTTTTTCATCGTTGTTAATGTTAACTCTAACAAATACATTTTTGAAAGTGCAAACATTCTAGGTTTCTAGAATAGCATTGCACTTCAGTCACTGCTTGACATGTCATTCTTCTATCTAAATTCAAGTATTGTAACTGTTTTGAAATGAGATTAAACTTAATAGTTCTTGTGTTCTATTCAAAAACAGATAAAGAATGATTGTAATCGATTCCATCTCCTGTGGTCCTCATTGATTAGTATGAAATATGGATGCTGTTAGAATTGCAGTGTGTTTATTGGTGACTTGTTTTAATAGCCCAGGGCAGTGAATGTGGATCTTCAAACCGACGCCACACTACAGGTGGACATCTCAGACGCTCTGAGTGAGAGAGACAAGGTCAAGTTCACCGTCCACACAAAGGTACACGGCATCAACGCATAAAATCAAGAAGGATTGTGTTTGTGTTTTCAGCCCTGCCTCCAAAATCTACTTGCTGCATTCATTCATTAAATTATGATTTATGTTTTTTTTTTTCCCAGAGCACTCTACCTAATTTCAAGCAGAATGAATTTTCTGTGGTCAGACAGCATGAAGAATTCATCTGGCTCCATGACTCGTTTGTGGAAAACGAAGAATACGCTGGTTATATTGTAAGTCCCTTTAAGTGTTTTGCATAATTATGAACTAGGCCTGTAATCTTTCATTTGCTTTCCACCGGACGCTTGTTTGAACTGTCTGCGCCATGCTCTCTTCTTTTAAACTCTACATCTTCATTATGTGTGTTTATGAGAGCGAACGCTCCAGCTGCTCTTGCCAAGACTGAAATCAGTGCTTGACTGTCCTTTTATAGCCCTGGTGTACATAAAATCTGTTGTCGAATATCATTTTGTTGTAGTTCAGGTGCAAGAAAAAAGGGAAATGATCTTTGCCACAGTTTCCTATTTGGATATATTGGTTGAAACTATTGTTAAAGTAAGATAGTGAGTGATTTACTGGGATATTTGATGTGCTTTGCTATTTTTCCATGTCGTATTATGTGTACTGTTGAAAAGTTTGTGGTCATTAAGGTTTTATATATATATATATATATATTTGTTATTCAGCAAGGACTCCATAAGGTTAAAATGGCTAGGTTAAAAACTGATATTATATTATGTACAGTTTGTGATGATATTAGCTCACTTTTTGGCAAAAGCTCGAAATAAAAACTTGTTAAAGTTATGCAAATGGCTTATTATTTGTACGACTACATCACAAAGAGTCGAGTCTTTAGATTGAAAACATTGAACTTTCATAAAGTGTGTAAATAATAGAAACACTGTTCAAAATGGCCTTTCTTTAACTGCTAATTTCATTTGTGAAGGTAACTACTCCTAATTACAAGAAGAAAAAAAACTGCTCTTAATATGGGTGTGTGACGGGGTGTGGAATGGGGTTTGGCCAAGGAATTAAATTTTTTTTTTTTGCTTTAAGCCCTGCAGGATGAAATTACTTATTAAAATAGAAAACGTTTATATAAATAACTGTTAAATGTAAATGCTGCCTTGCTGAGCATGAAAAAAATCTTACCGACGTCAGACTTTTGAATGGTTATTGTTATTATTTTCATGTTATCTAATGAAATGGACAGGGCCTGCAGTACCCTATTCTGTATTTTCATTGGCTTATTTTCTGCATTATTTTAAGTCCAAACAGGTCTGTCATGTAGTAGCATTTAATGTAGTTTAATCTGGGATACTCCGATTAATACTCAACAAAGAAAGAGTCATGTCACTGACTGCCATTAACAATATCATCAAAGCTGGCCTGAATTATTTATAGCACGTGTCATTAGGACAACAGTGTGTGAGTGATTGCGGTTTTCATTCAGTGACTGATGATGTTACGAATCCCAGAGTTTCATTACCAATGCTGAAACAGTTTTGGGAATCGAAATGCCTCTTGAAAAGCTAACGGAAAGACTTTCCCTGTAGATTCCGCCTGCTCCTCCGAGACCGGATTTCGACGCGTCACGGGAGAAACTTCAGAAGCTCGGTGAAGGTGAAGGATCGATGACCAAGGAGGAGTTCACTAAGATGAAACAGGAACTAGAGGCGTGAGTTGATTTGTCTTCAAATCGATTGTTACCATGTTGTTCGTTACACTTAGTTCACCCAAAAAGGAAAATGATCCCATAATTGACTCACCCTCAAGCCATCCTGTGTGTACATGAAGAAAGTCATATAAACCTGAGGGTGAGTCAATTATGGGATCATTTTCATTTTTTGTTGAACTGACCCTTTAATAATAATAATAACAATATGATAATGTGTTGCAGTGAGTATCTGGCCATCTTCAAGAAGACCGTGGCAATGCACGAGGTCTTTCTGTGCCGTGTTGCTGCCCATCCCGTCCTGCGCAAAGACATGAACTTTCATGTGTTTTTAGAGTACAACCAAGATGTAAGTGTGACATTTCTTAAAGGAGTAGTTCACTTAAAAAAAAAAAAAAAAAAAACGTTTGCTGATAATTTACTCACCCCCATGTCATCCAAGATGTCCATGTCATTCTTTTTTCAGTTGAAGAGAAATTAAGGTTTTTGATGAAAACATTCCAGGATTTTTCTCCATATAATGCTTTGGGAATAACGAGCTATATTCCCCTATAATTCCCCTATAATGCTAGTGGGAATTAGAGGGTGAACAAAAAATTTGTATATATTAACCATTTAATTGTTTTGTTTTTTAATCCAATGAATTAAAATGATTAAATGTTACTCATTTATTTTTCTCGTTTCATTTGAAACTTGATGCACACAAACCAAAAGATTTTTATTCATAGCAAATGTGAGAAAAGCTTCAGTTGAGGTTGTGCAAAGCAGTTTTTTAGGCAAAACAACCCCCATATAGAAATGCAAGTGTCCTTCTTACATTTGCCAGTAGGTAAAAATAACATTTCCGAGCATTTTGATTACTCATTTGTCCTTCAATTTGCCTCTTGAAATTACAGCTGAGTGTACGAGGGAAAAACAAGAAGGAAAGGCTGGAGGATTTCTTCAAGAACGTGGTGAAGTCTGCAGATGGGGTTCTTGTGGCAGGAGTGAAGGTCAGTTCAGTCAGTGGACTTCTCATATCATGTGACTGTTTTATGTGACTCTGCTTTAGAAACAAGGGGGAGGAAAGGGAGGCCACGATGACAACCACCTTTCTGAGAAATGATTTACTTAGGCTTGAGCTTCTTTGCGTTTAGCTGTGTGTTGAATGATAGTTTATGTCTCTCTGGTGAATGCTTCACTTGTAGTGGAATGCACATTCACCAAAGTCTTCTTGGAAACGCATATAGTCAAAAATAGGATTGTCACGGTTCCTAAATTTCAAGAAAGTTGCACTTTTTTTCAGGATTCTTTGATGAACAGAAAGCTCAAAAGAACAGCATTTATTTGAAGTAGTTTTGTAACATTAGAAATACCTTACTGTCACTTTAATGCATCATTGCATCTCTTGCAAGTTCAAATAATTTACGTAATCAAATAATATAATTTCTTTGTTCGATTCACCTCGTAGAATTGTCCAATTTATTTATTTGTGTTTTGCGTTTTATGGATTTATTTCTATTTCGTCACAGGACGTTGATGATTTCTTTGAACACGAGAAGACATTCCTATTAGAGTACCACAACCGTGTCAAAGACGCATCCGCCAAATCTGATCGAATGATCAGGTCTCACAAAAGTAAGTTTCTCTTTTCATCACACATTTATAGATGCTTGCGGCTCACATGACCATGCAGAGTCAAGGATAAGGCAAGGTCAAAGTTCTCCAGTCACAGGAAAGTGTGTGTTATAGAGATAAATGATGACAATGCCTTTGCCAAAAGCATTTCACATGCATGCCTGAAAAAAGTGCTTTGGATGTTAATTTTTTGATAAAACATTTTTTAAAGGGGTCATGAACTGGCTTTTTAAATTTTATTATATTGCTGTATGAGGTCTACTTATGACGTTCGCTTGGTTTTTACATTCAAAAACATCTAAATGAATAAGTAACAGGCTATTTTCTACCCTAGTTTTGAGCCTAGCTGAAAAACACTCGGTTTTTATAGGCGTCTCGCACTGAAGACTTGGAAGTAAACGCCCACTGCTGTGAGTGGATAACAGTTTTGCATATTATAATGAGTTTCAACTCACCCGTCGATGCTCTTGAGGGAAATTGTTTTGAAAACGTCCAATGTTGTAAAATGGCAACCGGAATCATTCGCCCATACATGCTCGACCCAGAGTCTGTGTGTTGCACAATGTTTGTCATCACAAGGTAGGCCTATGTTATTTAGCTATGCGTGTAATGCGTGAGTCGGTGGGCGGGGCTAAACCGGCCGTGTTGAAGTAAGCGTTGATCTTCTTCTGCGGGGGTGGTGTTTTATCCTCTTTGTCGTCATAGTTCCCCACTTTGAGTCGTTTGCTGAGCCTGGTGTCAATAAAAGCTTTTATTGGACTAACAAGGACGTTTTCAGTTCTGAAACTTACAGGATATTCTTATAATACGATGACCTCTTAGATGTCAAAAGCTCAAGGAAAATTTGATTTCTCAGCTCATCACTCCTTTAAACTAATAAAACCAGCAACTGACATTCAATGTCAAATCTATGATCAATGAATATGGATAAGGTTTCCTTGTTTTACAGTGTCTAGTTCTGTTTGTGCACAACCTTAATTTGCCTGCAGCTATGGACACTGGAAAGGTTGGTTTTCTTTGTTATGCAGGAAATTGAGGGAGGCATTCATTTAGCTGTTTAGTGGGAACATGTGTAATTTGTCAGGAAGCCAGCTAATGTCGGGTGACTCAGTTGGCCTTTTAACACAAACATTGAATTCTCCCTGATGACATGCAATGTTTTGTCAAATGACCTGAAATAATGTTAAAAAATTATTATTTTTTGTTTGTTTTAGACATTTGAACGCAACACTTTCTATTAATGCAGATTTATTCTGAAATGTGTTTTTGTCATTCACACCATTTTCTTGCTTCACGCGTCTTTCCAATTCCGAGCCAAATGTTTTGCTTTTCCTTGTGTGCCGTGAGTCTTATTGGCACAACACTGAAACATGATCTGGAAAAGTATGGAATTAATATTGAGCCAATAAAAATGAACGTAACTTTTCAAGAAACGAATGAAAATATAAATTGAAACTGAATAAAATATCTTTGAAACTGAAAAAGAATGAACCGCAAGCAATTTTTTTGACTTTGTTTTTAATACACTACATGTTTTGCTAACTATTCCTCATATTTCGTTTACTGATCTACACTTACAAATGCGCTTCCAGAGTTTTCATTTACGTTTCTGAAGTTTTCGTTTACACTCCCTGAGTTTGCGTTCGCTGTTCTGACACAAATCTCTCGTAGGGGCGGGGCTAGTAGCAGTGTATTCTCATTGGCTGCTGAGTTTTTGATTGACAGCTTCTTGACCTGGAAGTGAAGACGACGTCAGAGTTGTGTTTACACGTGTGGATGTGAGCGTAGTGATATTAAGTTATGTTTGTTTTTTAATTTTATCTGTATTTACCTTCTGCTGCGATTACTTTGTCAACAGAAGCTTTTAGGTTCACAAGAGATCAGTCTATTCAGCTGTAATTGTACATCAAAGTACGCCCACTGTATGTGACTAAGTTACTTAAAATATTTTGCCCAATGTTTTAGGAGAATATTTGTTTATTCTTGATGATTCGTTTGCAAGAGAATAGCCTACTAGTATACGTGTGTGATATATTCAGCAGTCAAGAAAGTTTCACTTCAACCAGGTAATCAAGGTTGGCAACCATGGCCATCAAATTTCTCATTGTTACCATATGCATTTACACCATCAAATGATCATGTATGATCACTTAAATAAGAGGAATTTAAACTATATGAAAATTACAATCGTGGGTTGCTGTCAGATGATACAGACCTCAAAGGGCATTTCATTACATATTTCACACAAAGAATATTTTTGTTGGTATTTTTTTAATCATGCTGATCATTTTATTTATTTCATTTTGTTACTATTATTTTCTCACATTTAAAATGGTAAATGTATTTGAACAATCATCAACAGGTTCAATTATGACTTATAAAATCAGTTAAATGAATTCAAATAAAAAATCTAATAAATGTATTCATTCTTTATTGTCACTACAGCATATACACAAGTATCCAAGTGAAAGTCTTGGATGCAGTTATGACAGGAAAGACCAGAATCCACAAAACATTAACTGCATACTGTAATGCACAGTATTCTCATAATATAGATAATAAAATGTATAATCACAAAGATTTTTAATGAAATAATACATCTCTGTGAGTCCACATAACACAAGTGGATTGTACCCATGTATGGCAGTTGGTCGGAAGTTATTTTTAATAGTTAAAACAGTTTACATTATTAGTATTTTCTTATCCTATTGTTTCACTTCAGAAGGTATTGATTCATCCACTGAGGTCACATGGACATCACGGTCACTGTGTGTGGTTTTTAAAGCATCTTTAGGACTTGCAGAGATGGATTACTTTCCTTAAAATCTTAATTCGTATTTATATAGAAATAAAGTAAAATGCATCTGGGACGGCATGAGGGTGAGTAAAATAAGTGATCATTTTATTTTTGGATGAACTATCCCATTCATATGCTGTTGATATGCAAATCCATGATCAGCAGAGACTAATAAGAATAAACTGCAACCTCTTGTGTACTGTGATTGTTTTAATCTAGAGCTCCAAAGAAATTAAAATATTTGCTATTTTATCATATTAAAATAAAATACAACAGGTGTCTAAAGATAAGGATCCCAGTCATTCAAAGGTGATATGTCTGAACAAAGTAACATTATTGTCTGATGGAGACAGCTGATCTCTGGTATTATCACTCCATCCTCTGTGTCAGCATCAGAATTTTGTTTATGGAAAAGTTGCTCAAATCCCTGGAAAATGAGAAAGGAAATATATTTTAATCTAACAATACAAACTGCTTTGAACTCCCACATGCAGTAACCATTTGCAGACTTAAAATAATTATTTCAAACAAATTATATAAATGTTTTAAGGGATTTTACAGTACTAAATGTTTACCTGACTCACACACCATTCATCATCTGTAATACTATTGTGTAACCAGTAGATGGCTCTATAGCCCAATAAACATTTATCCATGGCTGTGTAGCGTCTACTCCCAGTTGCTGGATTTTTTCAGTCATAATTATATATATATATATATATATATATATATATATATAAATTATTAAAGACTATTAAAAATTCTAAATTTTTTCTCCAAAATGTTTTTTTTTAACATAATTATTACTCAAATATGGATACAGAAAAAGCATTTTGTTGCCTTTTGCAGAATAAATATTACGCCCAGGGTTATACTTCAAAACAAATGAGTGTTTACATATTATGAATGGAGACGTGGAAAATGGTCAAGTACTCTCTCTCTTCTTTTAAAAACTCTGCATCACAAATTAATCAGCAATTGGCTTTACATTGCCAAAGTTGAATCGGGCAGTGATTGACAGCGCTCTGGTCCAAAGGCATTGGTCATTGTCTGATACAGTACATTTTGTACTGTAGGCTACACTACAGATACTGTACAGTACTCTAGCACAATGTTGTTTGGGGTGGCAGAGGGGAAATATGATCTAATTGAAGCAAATATGATCTAATCGAAGACTGTAACCGTATGTAACGTTAGATAAACAAGACATGTAATGATTGGGCTAAAAACTTACCAATTAAATCAAGAAAACACTGCTGTATAATTTTATGGGCTCTCACTGAGCTCTAATATGCCTCTCCACCTGAAAAAGCAAGAACTGTATTATAATTAGTATTAGTTTAGTATTAATTAATAAAAAATAAATAAAAACAATCAGACTTACCACGAGTAGCCTATGCTATCCAGTATTCTGATATCGACGATGACAAATTATATCATTTGTCTGTATTCCTTCTATAAGAAATCATATCAACAATATAGTGTAGCAGTAAATAAATATAGAAATAAACTTAATATCACCTAAATGAAATAGAAAGCTACGCTTCGACGCTCACATCCAAACGTGTAAACACAACACTCACTGACGTCTTCACTTCCAGGTCAAGAAGCTGTCAATCAAAAACTCAGTAGCCAATGAGAATACACTTCTACTAGCCCCGCCCCCACGAGAGATTTGTGTCAGAACAGCGAACGCAAACTCAGGGAGTGTAAACGAAAACTTCAGAAGCGTAAATGAAAACTCTGGAAGCGCATTTGTAACTGTAGATCAGTAAACGAAATATGAGGAATAGTTAGCAAAACATGTAGTGTGTTAAAAACAAAGTCAAAAAAATTGCTTGCGGTTCATTCTTTTTCAGTTTCAAAGATATTTTATTCAGTTTCAATTTATATTTTCATTCGTTTCTTGAAAAGTTACGTTCATTTTTATTGGCTCAAAATTAATTCGATAGTTCTGCAGGGATTACTATTTAAATGTAGTCTAGCAAAGCTTGTTATTATAAATTCTTGTTTAGCCTCGGGATCTGATTCTGGATCAAAAATGTGTGGCTGAATTTGATTGTTAGCCATTGTTTGTTTAAGGATGTCACAGCTTCCAGACACTCTCAACGCAAAGCCGGGAACACACCAAGCCGACACCGACGAACTAGCGCTGATGAAAGCCGACTATGTTGTCACTTCTCGTCCGTTCTCGTCGGGGTAAAAAGCTGCACTTGAACACACAGAGAGAACTACAGGCGTCTGTCAGCTATAATGTGCGTTCTGCGCCTGCGTGTAATGAGCCAACTGTCTACTTCTGCAGATATATTAGTCTATATTCATCATTCAAAAAGGAAAACTGACGCTGCCGGCTGCAGATACACACACCGTAAACAAAGCAGCGCGTGCTTCCCGTTTTGAATATCAATCCTGCTAAACTCTTTCTTTATTCCACTCCGCTCATGTTAATATTGAATATTCACCAAGGAACACTCGGGTAAGAAGACGTAACATAAGAACAGCCTTCTATCTTTACCGTTTTGACTTCTTTGCTTGCTGTTTTGCTTTTATTGTTGTGCTCTGACTGTTTCACTAAGCTGAACAGCCAATCAGAGTTCTCTCTTTCCCCGACGGCCCGACGCCGATTCAACATGTTAAATCGGGCCATAGACATATACACTAGACCTCACCTTGGATACGGCAGTTCATTGGAACGAATGCGTCAATAGAGCCGCCATCTTGAAACAGGGGAGCCCCTCCACTTTAATGCATTAGCGTCAATGTAGTAGACAGGTCTAACGCAAATAAAATCACCATAAATCATCATGAATGCGATTTTTCTTGTTTTTTTGACGGTCAGATTTATCATTATTTATCATTGATTCCAGAAAGAATTTTTTTTTTTTTTTAACATTCTTCCTAGTTCAGATTTCATCCGTGAACATCATACGCTGCACAAAAGTCCGCCACCATCAATGAATTCGAAGTAAAGGCAGAGATAGCAGCATTACCTAGCTACTTCCTATGACAAGACCCCTGTTCCAAGATGGCGGCGGTTTTGACGCATGCTTAGAACCCCCAGGTGAGGTCTAGTGTATATGTCTATGAAATCGGGCGAAACAAAGCCAACGAGGACTACTTTCAGCCGACGGCACGGAACCGTGCGGAACACACCGAGGAAACTTAGTTGGCCGACGCACAAAAACTGCCCGACGGCCGACCGTTGGCTTGGTGTGTTCCGGGCTTTAAAGCTTCACACGCTCGTGATTATTTAGCTCCGACCACACGGCACGCGTCCTCCTCCAGAGCCGTCCATAAGGGGGGATAAAGGGGAACGCTTTCTGGGGCCCAGCCGCTTTCTGGGGCCCATGCAGACCAACGATAATTATGTTCATCCTAAATATCAGGTTACCATAATTTTCTGTTGTTGAACCAAAAAAGCACCATTAATTGTTAAAAATGCATTTTATTTAATGCTGCTTGAGTAAAATGTAGCCAGTGTCATTATGAAACACCCCTCTCCAGAAAATGGTACGAGTCGTTTTTTTTGTTTGTTATTTTGTTTTTTACGTAACGTCAAAACTGCCAGTGCTTCGCGCCAGTTTGCGGTCAGCAGAAAAGTGACAAGAACAAAATAATTAACTTTATATTGTAGTACATTTAGTTGGTTTGCCAATGCCAGGTAATAAATCAGGGTGACAGAAGAGAAAGGAGAAGAAGAAGAGGAAGAGGGAGCTTGCAAGGTCTTTAGACCCAAACAAAATTCGACTGACCAACTTTTTTCAGTCAGCTCAGAAACCTGTCAGTGCTCCCAGTCAGGCTAACGATAGCCAGGTGGCTATTAGCGACAGAACCACCACCAATGAATTGCGAAGATGTTCTGCATTTAACCAGAGGTGGGTAGTCACCAAAGCTGCATTTCACGTTTCTTCGTTACATTTACTTGAGTATTTTTTGGGGGAACATTTTACTTTTAAGTGTACATTTGGCTTCTTTAACTCGAGGACATTTCTAATAAAAAAAAAAAATAAAAATCTTTTGCTCTTTTTCTCTCGTTACTTTATTTTTATGCAACACTTGTTGTTGTTAAATGCATTCATACCAAGCGAGCTGTATTTATTTATTTATTTTTTCTGGGCATGAGCGACTCTCAATTCACAAATGAATCACTCTTTTGAGTCGATTCTGTTCGAAAACTTCATCAAACAAGTTGGCAGATCTGTCTAAATCGGTTCACGAATCAGTTTGAATGATCTGTTCAGTTTCCAGCACGCACTGAATCGTCTGAAGCGCTTTCAGTTCACACACTCGACACGAAGTCGTCTAACAGGAAGATTTGAGAACATGCGTTGGTCAAGTCTCTCTGTTAAATGCATGATCCAAGCTAACAATTTTAAGTTCTGGGAACGTTAGTTTTTGGTTATAAAAAGAGAACCTAAAAAATAACCTACAGGGAACGTTCTTATTTTGTTCCCAAAAAAAATAGTCAAATAGGAACCATATGGGAACGTAACTTAGGGGAACATTAAGGAACATTCTGTATTTGCTGGGTTAGTGTGTGTGTGTGTGTGTGTGTGTGAGAGAGAGAGAGAGAGAGAAAGAGAGAGAAAGAGAGAGAGAGAGCACGCATGATATGAGTAGTTTAGCAGATTTGCGGAGGGCCCATTCACTGGACCTTTTCAGGGGCCCAGTCATTTCTGTGGGCGGGCCTGCACGCCTCCACCCGCTCTGCTTTTTCCGGAAAGACTAGTTACAGCCTATCTTTCTTTTAAAAATATAATAAAACTAAAGACTTGTTGGAGATATGATGGATGCAATATTACTCTAGGTACTCAAGATTAACATGAGATTGACTGAAACTGAGTGTTTCACACCCCCTTTAAAAATTTGAGAACAAAGTCTAATTTGCACGGTTTTGCGTGATAAGTGATTTACTGCAATGTCAGAACCAGAACAAAAGTGGATCTTGTTCAGATGACATTTTCCGGTGAAAATTATTATGTTGGTCATGTTGATTAAACCACAGATGTATTGTCGTTGGTCTTGATCATCTTGTTTTAGTCATAGAAAAAAAGGTTGTCAGTGAATATTTTTCGTCACATGTTTCGTTAACAAAATGTACAAGATGGATGTAAAGAGGTTTTTATGCCTGCATGAAAAGTGGCATAGAATCCAACATCAGTCTTGTGCCAATGCTGCTGCAAAACACGTAGGGCATGCAGACTTGTGTAACCTGAACATCATGGACACATCTGTTTTTTTGTGTAAGGTAAGGAGGAGCTTATAGCCTACTTTAGGAATGTGTGCTTTCTCCAAAGACAAAAGAATCGGAAAAAGTACTGTGCAGCAGACCCCGAAAGTTGCATACATCAAAGTGGATTCAAACTAGTTGCAGGTAGGTGGTTATTCGAGATTTTATTATGTGATTCAGGAAAAATAAAATTCATAAAGTAATTCTGTCTCTTAATGCGATGTAAAACACGACATGCGTTTATACCTTTTTCTTATGCTCTCTGGGGGTAGAGCTTATAGATTCTCTGCCCGGGGCCGAGCCCGATTGAAAAGGAGGGGCCGTTACTTTGCCTTTGATCTAGAGACGTGCACTCACAACGTTATATGGAGTGTGGCGCGCGACAAGATTTGATGGCCAAGTGGGAGCGCTTGGAATGCAGTCACTCGGTGTGTGCGCGGGGTGGGGGAGGATAAAACGATTCGCGGACTCCCCCAAACTAAAAATATCTATGAATAAAACATATAAAAACTAATAGATTTGCATTAATATTATGCAGAAAAGCAACCAGAACAACTAAAACAAAATAGAAATGATTTACGGGCCAGAGTTCTCATTCATAACTTTTTGTTGCAGCGTTGAGCGAGCCAATCACAGGCATATGTGTTGATTTCTTGAACGCAATGGCCAATCAGAAGCATTTAAGATTGACTCCACTCACCGCTCAAAACTGCAAAACTGACTTTTTCCTCAAATCCTCAAATTATAACAAATAAAGTGTGGATATTATGAAAGATTCATTATGCAGTCAGCTTTACTGATAATAAAAGAGTGTGAGATTGCGACGAACTGTCAGCTTTTTAGGAATTATGAAGGTTATTAATTTTTGTTCTGTTCACTCTGTAACTTGGGGTTTTCATAGCAATGCCAACGAAACGTTTTTGGTAAGAACCTAACCAGTCAATGAATACATTTTTCTTAGTGTCAAAAACTTTCCAACATAAAGAACCTTTGTGGTAAAGGATTTCATTTTTAAGAGTGAAATGTTATGTTCAAAACCATTTGCTTCATTCTCCTGCAATGAATAATAATTCTCATCTTCTTCATTTAAGGGAATCTGTCGAGACTACAAAGAGCTTTTGAACCGGAATAAAACCGAAAGAAGCAATCACATCCCCTCAGAAGATGATGCCATTTCAAGAGAAGGAAAGTGACAAGTTCCTTAAACGTTGTGCTGCTTTAGGCTTTGTCATGTTGACCATTTGGTTGGTTGTACTTTTGTGGTTTCTGGTTGCTCATTTCACATGCCCGTGTAGAAATGATCAGAATGCAGTGGCAACACTGTTCCTCTTCCTTGGACCTGCTTTTTTTCTCTTCGTCATAATGTTCCACATTCTAAGGCCTCTTAAATACGGATGGTTTCACTGCCCTGAACGAGTGGAAGATGATACGCCTCGGAGCTATCCTAAAGCTCTCATATCTTGTCTGATTCCACCTTTAATGTGGATCTTCTTCTTGTTACTTAAAGGTGAATATGTTGCTTGTGCCATGACAGACTGGAATGGAATTTATTCTCATGATGATGAACTACAAACACGGTGGTGTAAACCAACCGAAGGGATGCGAAAGGAGATGGAGCTAAAAGATTTAACTCGCAAGTATATTCATCAATCTGAGGTAAATATCATATACTGTATGAGCTTGTTCTGTTATTGTAATATCATAAAGGAAATATTAAATATAGTCGTTCTTGACCTCACAATCTGTAGGCAAATGACAAATTATATCCAATGAATACAAATTCTAGTAATGTTTTTCTTTCTGTTCTTTCAGTATGCAGGTTATGTCTTGATCACTTTCTTCAGTGTCTTGTCGCTTGCCATTGTGGCTATCTATGACAGCTGCATAAGTGGGAAATGTGACTGGTGCCCAAGTGAACTGTTGTTGTTCTGCGGACGAAAAGTGAGACACGTTGAACGTCATAGACAGGATGATGTAGAGCTCAGCCCCACCGCCTCCATCACTACACACCCACTTCTTGCTTTTTCTAAAAATGAATAAACAGCTGAATTTTGGAGGGATATACACATTCACATAAAAATATAGGTTCCAAAAAGGTGTTATCACAGCAATGCCTTAGGTTGTGTTCACACTTGGTATGTTTGGTTTGATTCAAGCGGTGCGATTGATCTGTTGTGCAGTCCATTTGAATAAGTGCGAACGCTGCCATCTGAACCCTGTTGCGCACAAAACTAGAGAACCAAGAACCCTGAAAATATGGCACTCAATCTGTTTCCAAACGTACTCTGGAGCGATTTGCACACCAAAAACTTCTAAAAGAACCAAAAAAGACACATAACGTCACAAAATGTGATATGGAGTTAATTTTGTGCCATAATTAAACACAAATCCAGCATTTTGCAAACAAACTCGATCTGCTTTAAAAAAGGAAAACTATGCAGCAAGGTGCAAGTACAAAGGTCAAATAACATATATGCATTGTGTTTTACAAATATAAATCAATGAGCCTAAATAAAGATAAAATTTCACAAATAAATACAAATTGCATGTAACCTTTGAATAAATACCAAATCTAGTGCATACAAATGCATATGTGTTATGATTGTGAGATTTGGCTTTTTATGAGATCTCTCAGCTCAATTTTCTTACAAATGTGTCCAGATTATCTCCCAAATACAGTTTATTTTGTTCTCATTCATTTATGGAGAACGAAAAAAAAAGTAAATTTTGATTCCCCTATAGCGAGAGTGAAGTCTAAGTGCTAAAGTGCATTTTTCTGTCTAGATATGTAATAAAATTTTGCAAAAGAAAACTTCAAAAAAGTTGATTATGGATAAAGTAAGACAGAAACACACCTGTTCATCTGTCATTTTCCACAGCTGTAGACTGAATGAATGAATCCCCTATCTTAGCGCCATCTACTGTTTTAGAAGAGGAGAGAAAATCGCCCTGGACACATTTGTGAGAAAATCGACCCGAGACATCTCATAAAAAGCCAAATCTCACAATCATAACATACAGGTATGCTTTTGTATACACTAGATTTGGTATTTGTTCAAGGTGGTTTGTATTTTTTTGTGAAATATTGTCTAAGCTCATTTATTTATATTTGCAAAACAATGCATATGTGTTACTCCACTGCATTTTCGCTCAAATTAACCTTTGTACTTGCACATTGCTTTCAGTTTGTTAGCGAGTCGAGTTTTCCTTTGCAAAGTAGATCGAGTTTGTTTGCAAAATACTGGATTTGTTTGTTCAATTTTGGCACAATATTAACTCCATAAATAAAAGTCAGTTAGGTTGTGAACATCGCCATGCCTTAAGGTACGTGGAAAAATGCCAATGTAAACACTAAGAGGACCAGGACTAATTTATTTTATTTTTCGATCCACACCAAGCGAACCAAAATACAAGTGTGAACACACCCAATTATTCTTTTATTCTTAATTTTTTTAAATTCTTGTATCCACTACCGCTTCAATGTATATCCTTTGAGTGGTTGTTAGTCAAGTTATTAATCAATATTTATCCTTATCCTACGAGCAGATTTCGTGACCCGTCTGAAGTGGAAAGGGGATCTTATTATAATATCACCGCCCCTTAATCTGCACGTTTCCACCTACGGCAACATCATTTGGTTTTCACAAACAAAAACAGTGTAACCAGTTCTAATGCAATGACAAAAGTTCAAGCAAAGCATCCAAACTGTTCTGTTTGCTGCACAGACGAGCACAGAACACTGTTCGCCCAAAAAATGTCAAAACCTCAGAGAGCTGTGTCAACTTGTGTAAAATTTAAACATGAGGGTACATGCAAGTCAATGAGTGAATCAATGTAACTCCACAAAAACTTCATAAATGTATCCACTAGCCATAGAGTCAAATCCTTATTGACAATTGTGAAAAAAGCCCTGTGTTACCACAAGCACTTGTCTCTCCTGTCAAACTCATATATAAAACATATATGCATGTGTGAATATGTTGTGTAAGACACAGGTTCACAAATAAAGAAAGTAGACTGATTTCTGTTGTTGTTCTTTTTTTTCAGTACGTTTTCTTGTCTGAGAATATAATTGCTGGCAGACAATAAATATTATCGTTCTGCTTAAAATACAAAATATTCACTTGAAACAATTTTTACTTAAATAGGCTAGCTATGTATAATAACTTAATATTTTAACAAGACTATAGGCTACGCCTTATTCACGGCAGCGCCATCTTTGACTTTTAATGAGAATGAAAGCGAGGCTGTGAGGGATAGTCATGCATCTTTTCAATGGGCTGTAATGTTATTTAATGTGTTTTCGGATTGTTCTGCTCAACACTGGAAAAATATCTTTCCAAGGAATGTCAGTTGACAAAAAACTCCCGACAATGTAAGCTGTGGAAAATTGTAAGTAATCTAGGAGCTTTATTCCGCTTTTTACAGCGGATGCCATTGTAAACACGGTAAGTCTATCCCTCACAGCCTCACATTCATACCTGTCATGGCGCTGCTCTGAATTAGGTCTATTGTTGTACTTCCCCTGGTCACCACTGGGGGTGCTGCTTGTCTTTCGTGTGTGAGGCACTTTTATTTTGAAGAACTAGTGGACCATGATTTCACAGTGAGGTAAACACGTGAAACAGGCGCGAAAATGCTGGAGCGTTTTCAGTCAGCGACGGTAATATTGATCAACAACACATGTAGTCTATACATAAATATCACTTTATTAGCGATTTATCTAGAAAAAAAACAAAAAAACAAACAACAACAACATAACCAGCACATCCAA
Source organism: Pimephales promelas (assembly GCF_016745375.1). Next base: position 28,904,878 of record NW_024121099.1, read on the forward strand.
GCTATGTTAGCATTGTCAAAATACAGCTTAGATTGTGCTGGTTCTTTTTGTAATAGTACAACTATGTTTTATTTTGTAATACATTACATATTAATTGAGTTCTTATGCAACCTTTGCAGTTGTTCAATGTGAGAAGCCAGTAACACTTAATCTAATGTCTTCTAAATTTAGTGTAAATATTTGCTGTATGGCATTGTCATGTGCCATGATGTGGGACAATGAATGCTTGCTGTTTGTTTTCCTTTTGTTGGCCAAACAAGATTTCATTTACTTCTGATGAATTTCATAGAATTTTGTTCAATGGAGCACATCTGAATTACTAAAAGAAAGGAGTGGAGTCAGATCACCATAATTAGTTTCTACTGTCCTTTTTCATTGTCCTTTGTCTCATGGTATGATAAATGACCTTGCAAATAGTTAATAATAAATATCCCAAATTGCTGTAGGATATGAGTTCCGCTGCTACACATTGTTCGGTGAACAGATATTAATTTTCTGTTCTGTTTAAAAAAGCTCTCAGTTCTTCAGTAGGTGTAAAGTAAGCCAGTGATCTTTAAAGTGGGCTGTTTCACCTCGTTCATAAAAAAATGGTGTTTCTCGGGTGGTTTTCAAACAATCCAGAAAGACTAGAAAGTAGCACAGCTTCTTTCAGTGTATTGCATTTTTGCTTTGCGTTAATTGGACTGCAGAAGTTGATGGATCGGGAATTTTCCTGCCCATGTTCTACTGGGTTTAACATGACACTGATCAGCTTCATCTTTCTTGGACCTGCTTTTCTGGCTCTGGCTGTGATGATGTTCATTCAAAGGCCTTGCAGACGGTCATCTTCCCATTGTGCTGGGCTATTTGTAGTTTGTCTGATTCCATCTTCGTTGTGGGTCTTTCTGTTGTTGTTTGAGGGGGAATATGTCGCTTGTGGCATGACACACTGGGAAGGCGATTACGTGCTGGATGAAGAACTCCAAATAAAATGGTGCAAACCCACTGGAGTGAAGGACCCTGGAGTGAACGCAACAGACCTGCGAGAACTGACAGAAAAACTCATTTTCTACTCAAGGGTTAGTGTACTGGTTTTATATACACAGTAAATAAAATGTTTCTATACAGCTTTATAGTCTTAATATTTATTTACGTATAAAGTAATTGATATAAATTTTTGTGTGTTTTATTAGTTTTCAGCTTTAGTTCTGCTCGTATCCCTTAGCGTTGTTGTCATGGCTGCTGTAACCTATTGGGATTGTAGAACAAGATGTCTGGAGCATCAGGAAAAGCAGGATAAACCAAAACAACTATCAGAGTTATCCGTCGTCTACGGCTCAGAGGTTGAACTGCAGCGGTCTGTATGAACTTAGGGTGATCTACATATTAATGCACATAGATTAATACTGTTTCGAGGGTGGCCTCTGCTCAAACATTCACCGTTTATTTGTACTTGATAAATATATCTCTGTGGTTTATTTTTCCTTTGCTGTACTGTCTTGATATATCTAAACATGTTCAATTAAAATGGACCTCCTGGCTGAATTAAATAAAAATATTATGATGGTATTAGTGTGGATGTGAAATTTTTAATTCATTATATATATAATTAATTCAAATCAATGCAAACCTATAGAATTATGTTACATAATATATATATATATATATATATATATATATATATATATATATAATTTTTAATATGAATACAATTGTAAAGGTAATTTTAATATTTATTTTACAATAAAACAGTTATTTTAAACAGACACGCAAAAATAAATTTATGTTGCATCACATGTAGGAAAACTTTAATCCCAGTTTCTAATTTCAAAGTGAAATAGCTCATTTAGCATAATCAACGCTATGGCACATTCAAAGTTTTCCAAAGTGTTTATCTTTAATTTGAAGTTTCAGATTTCTGCTTTTGTGAACTTTTTAGTGCGTCAAACAGCCAAAGAAGATTATTTTATTAGCGGCTAATATCTGCAGGTAGGTTATAGCTACTCATAATTCTTCACTGCAGATTTCAAGTACTTTGATAACAAAATGATGATATGAATCCACTAATCCAGATGTCTTGAATGTTTTATCTAGGCGTTGTGTCACCTGCGTGAATCTAGCCGGTAATCCAGTAAAAGAGTTGTCCGACTCAAGTCCCCAGGAGTTCTTCAAAAACTTTTGTGAGTATTTAAAGGCAGCAGGGGGCACTGAAAGTTCCTGTCAAACTAAATCCCAGTCTCACACACCAGCCGGTGTACATTGAACATAAAAAACATAGAACGCAAGAGATTAGAAGCACAATTTATTCACCAAAGTTCCTTAAAAATGTGATATGCAGAAACCTGTCTGCTGCACAAAAGAGTTTTTATTTTTATTTTTTTATTGTTTTAAATACAATTAATTAGTAACCTAAAGTCCTAAAAGATTATTGCAGGTATTTTTAAAACCGGTTTACATCACATGGAATCGTTTTCTTTCCTTGTTGAGCAGAACACAGCAGAGATGCAGTTAGTCATGCACTCTCATAAGTTTTCAAGAGTCATTATGAACTACAATTTATGAACTACAATGATGAATTTATTTGTCAGACTATATAAAATCTTGTTGGAGAACACTGTTTGTCTATGTCGCATGCTGTTTCGTCAAAGCATACAGGCGTACACTCAAAAAAAAAGGTATAAGCCGTCACTGGGCCTGTACCTTTTCAAAAGGGAAAACTTTTGTCCATTTTTGGTACTAATATGTAAATTTTAGGTGCTAATATAAACATTTAGGTGCAAATAGTACATTTTAAGTGCTATTATGTACATTTTAGGTGCTAATATGTACATTTTTAGGTGCTAATATGGACATTTAGGTGCAAATATGTACATTTTAGGTGCTAATATGGACATTTTTAGGTGCTAATATGGACATTTAGGTGCAAATATGTACATTTTAGGTGCTAATATGTACATTTAGGTGCTAATAGTACATTTAGGTGCTAATATGTACATTTTTAGGTGCTAATATAGACATTTTTAGGTGCTAATATGGACATTTGGTGCAAATATGTACATTTTAGGTGCTAATATGTACTATTAAGGTACCAAAATGCACCCTTTAGGTACTTTTGAAAAGGTACAGTGAAAGCTTTTGTACCTTTTTTTTCTGAGAGTGAAATAATTTCAGATCAGATTTATTTCATTTAATTTCATAAATCCTTCCACTGATGATATATACTCATATAAATACACTTGGATATACTTAGTTTAAGTAATTGCTATCTGGAAAACATCGCCCACCCAACACTGTAAAAAAATATTGTTGGTTTAACTTAAAAAAAAAAAGAAATTTTAAGTTAATTGAAATGGAAAAAGTGAGTTAATACAATGAAGAAGAATGATTTAATCATCAGAAACTCAAAATCACGTGTTACCTGAACTAAATCAATTATTTAAGTTGATTTGACAAAAGAAAAATGTTTTTTTTTTTACTCATTTGTCCTGCATTGCTTCCTGCAGTTATCTATTAAGCAAATTTTAAGATTTTGAGTAAAATTTTCCAGATTAATTGTTAACCACAGGACTAGTAATGTACATTAACAAAGTAAATGGGTCGAGTTTGATTTCATGTTGACTTTAATGACGGACCATTATTCTAAACTGGTATCAAAATGTGTACATTTTTGAATTGACCTTTGCAGTCAGAGAGCGTAGGTACGACTGCCACCAAACTGAACCATGATAACCAGCAAATTATTGATCCATAATCTATTATTTAACCCATTTTATGACCATTAGAAGCCATTATGCTTACCTCTGTGATTCTTCCCACCATTTTGAGGATGCGGTAAGGGTTTTGAAGCTCAGCGCTAACTCTAGTAATTACAGTGCGGGAATAACTGTGTAACATTTGGCTGCCAGTCAGCTCTCAAAGTGGCTTGTAATCAGCCGAGAGTAGAAGCAGTGAAGAAAACCTCTTCCTTTTCCCCTCAAACACATTTCATTTTCTTAATCGCTGTAATTACTGTTTAGAAACAGGCTTTGATTAAATTAAAACAGGGATACTTCACCTTCTGTTTGGGGACAGAACTAATTAGGACGTAGTTACTTGGGAATGAGGGAATGCTTCTGGTACTCTAAAATAAAATAAAAATATCCAACATTGCGACTAATGTACATCCCGTTTAATTTCATTTGAATTTTCAATATAATGTGTGTGATGCCATTTTCATCATCTTTCTATTTTTAGGCTATAACTGTTATTATATATTGATATTTAGAACTGATTATCTAAAATGATTTTATTTTAACAAGTGAAACCTTTTTTTTTTTTTTCATCTTGGCCTATGCTTTCATGTTCTCACTCCTCAGGACGGTCTTATCTGCGAAAACACCTGGTCCAGAGATGAACAGCAAGCAGTTCTGTCATTCATTTGTTTTTACAGTTTTGAAGGGAATATTGTGTGTGTCTGTGTTCATGTGCACAGATGTGGCGTTTTATGAGTCTGCCAGACTTTGACAGCATGACACAAATCAATAAACTAAATCTGCACAGGTCAGTTCAGACCAAATTGATTTAAAAATAGTCTAGCAAAAAAGATATTTCGTGTTGGTTAAAGCACAGATTCCCCACCTTGAGGTTGCGACCTTGCCTGTTTTATTATTCTGTGTAGAACAATCATGTTGTTTTGAGAAGTAATATTTGTATTAGGGTATTTATAATAATGTTTACTTAAAGGGATAGTTCACCCAAAAATCAAGCATAGCGTCAGTTCTGGCAGGTCACGTTAGTCAAGCTCACTGATGATAGTGGTCCTGAAATGAAAATAATTTATTCACCCTCAAGTTGTTCCAAACTGATAAATTATTAAATGCAAATGTAAATTTTCTCATAACTTACTCTTAATGCATTTTGTTTTTTTCTTATTGAGTAAATATATCTTGTTCTAAGCATTTTTTAGATATGTTTTACTGGAAAACTGTATTGATTTTTTTTTCTTTCTTTCTTTTGGCAGTCTGACTTGTTTTGTTTTAGGTTGCAATTGAAAAATGACATAATTATAAATGATTCACTCCGATCAGCAGCAATGTAAATAAGTGCTTGTGCATTCAGGCTTCTGATTTAGTTTTAATTACCAGGCCAATTTGATATATCGTATCAGTAAACAGCAGTCTGGAGCTCTCCTTATCGTGATGCTGTAACCCCCGCAGCGAAAATTTTATTGACTTTCAACACACCAACAACCAGACAGACCCCCGCTGACCCCTGCATCAGCTCACCTCTTTCTCATTCTGTTTCTCTGCACCAGTCCATATCTTACATGCAGTGTCACGCCTGAACTTGCCTTCAAACCGTCCACCTCCACGTCTGTTTGATCGGTTTTCTTAGAGAAGCGACAGGATATTTCTGATGACGCTGATTCACCCACTACAGTGACAGAAACAGCTCAGAAGATCAGAAGTTACTTAAAATCCCCCTATAGTCAATAATTTCATCCCTTAAAACTCATCTTTGATCATCAAAATCACATATTTAAACGTTTTTTCCTTGAATTTTTTTCTTCATGTTCTTGTTTATCATCTCTGAATATTTCTTGGGGAAATTCACTAGATTAGTGCAGAAAAATAGCGATTTATAGTGGCAAGCTGAAAAGACGTGTCTTTCTCTTTAAGAACACGTGCGGAGCGGAGGTGGAAAAAAAACCCACGCCATTTAGTTCTCCTTCTCTTAAAGTCCCCGTGAACCGGAAGTTGCAAACGATTTTTCTCCAGTGCTGTGACGTATTTCCAAGTGAAACGGAATATTGAACAGAGGGCAGGGTTTTACTCTAGCGCTCCTCCTCTCCATCTCTCGCTCATAGCAAACTAACGGTTTGAGGGGAGTGGTTAAGCGTTTCCCCACCCAAACTGTGAAACCTACGTCATCAGAAAAAGAAACCATTCCAGACCGGAAGTAACTTTTCAGATTTTGATTAAAGATTACTAAGGTAAAACATTTTTTTTTAATATATATTCACTTGCACGGATTAATTGTTCACCACAAGACTAGTAATATGCGCTAACAAAGTAAATAGGTTCAATTTTGATTTCACGGGGACTTTAAAGGGTACATATCATGCTTTTAAATCATTCATTTTTACATATAAATCATACATTTGTGGTCTATATAAAACATAACTGCAATGCTTGGGTCTGAATTCCTCATTATTATAGCTCCACGGGCCCCTTATCTACCCCTTTTTTTGATGTGCGTCTCTGAGCGACCCGTTTTAAAGCGTCCCCTTTAAATAAAAAGGAGATGCGTCACACTCCGCCCGCTCTCGATGAGTTCACGTTCAGTTCAACTCCCCACGTTCGGCCATTATTGTAGTTTGATTAGAGATACACGATACCTTCAAAGAACATTTTTATTCAATAAAATGTCAACAACAGACATTTGACAAAGACGAAGACGACGACGACGAACCTGCAGAACAACCTCTGTTTTGTGTTATTAGTGAAAGTCGACTATTTCTCTTGTTAAAACAAGCACACTGACAAGATAAATGACTACGGTCTAATCTTACCACACAAAAAAAAAAAAAAAAAAAAAAAAAATCTGTATTGACAATATGACACGTTTAGAAAAGCATCAGAAAACAACGCAGTTAAATGACCATTGATGAAATTCAAGAACAATAATACTGCAGACGTGTAACGTTACTTCAAAACAAAAACAAAGAAAGAAAAAGGGTACTGCTAAACCATGACCACCATGTGTTTTAAGAAAGTAAAGTACTTTATTTTTATTAACGATATTTACAGCTTATCGAAATGCTCTGTTCGTCGTCTCCAAAGATAGAAGGAATTTACCTCTCATTCAGACGAAGTCAATCGGCAAACCCTTCTTTATACTGGCGGAGGTTGTTGAAGTGGGAATCCTTGAAGTGCTTCAGGTCACTAACGTAGTACATCCAACAACCGAACATTTTGACTTGCCCTCTCGTAACTTCTGCATCATTGAGCTCGGACTACAAAATCGGAGCGAGAAATAATAATGTCGGATTGCTCGAAGTGGTGGACCGGTAGTCAATGTCCTTATTTGGCAGTTCCGCTGCAAATACGGTGCCGCACTTGCTCAAAAAACTTCATAGAGAACAGAAAAATCTGAACAGGTTGAAAAAAATTAGCAAAACAGAATATAAAGATATAAACGAAGCACCTGAAGAGAATAATTTCATCTTTTCTGTACTTATAAACACTCCAAATATACAACAAAATGCATTTAAGGGCTAAAAAACTGGATTTTTCCCTTTACCACTACAAAGACAGTTTCGCCTATCAAAATAAACAGATTTCTACTAGTAACAATGGCAATTTTTGATATTATTACATTTTCACTAGTGAAATACTAATTCTTTATATGTGTAATTGATATCAAGGATTGATTTTTCCAAATTCACATATCAGAAATACAATTCTTACTAGTAAAAACCTTTAATTTTGATATCAAGAATTCAATTGTCACTATGTCTATTCTTGTAATTCTAACAAGGTTCATTTTTTATATCAATAATTCAATTCACTAGTGACAATGATAATTTCAGATATCATGAATGTGATTGTTTCCATCTCCGGCACAGACACCAAAATCTCCGTAACGAACACCACCGTCTACGGTACGGACACCAAGTCTCTGGAACGGACACCACCGTCTCCGGAACGTCTCCGGCACAGACACCAATGACTCTGGAACGGACACCAGTCTAGTAAGTCTAGTATGAATACAATTACAGATATCAAGAATTGTTGTTATCAAGAATTACCATTTTAACTATTTTAAATGTAATTGTTGATATCAAGAATTAGTGGGAATGTAATTTGCTGATATCAAAAATTGCCATTGTAGAAATCCAATTCCAGATATCAATAATTATCATTTTAACCAGTGAAAATTGCCTACTCCTTGACAATCACATGTTGACATGATTGGTTAAATATGGCTCTGGTTACAAGGTAGTTACAAGTGATTTCAAACCAATGCTGCATTTCAATTCGCCTACTTATACCACGTCCTAAAAGTATGTACTCTTTTTGTGATAAGAGAAACTCATACTTTTGAGTGAGTAGCACTCAGTTTTGGGATGCACTCTCACGTCATTCAGTAGCGTCTTTCACAGGGCTGTCAATCATCTTGTCAAAGATAAAATCCTCCACATTTCATTTCCTACTGTATTGGAGAGAAATGCAGAGAGCACGTTGATCTTTCATGCAAAGAACTCTCCTCATATTCATGCATAATGATGCATTTAAAAGTTCATGGCCAAACGGATCTTTATAAAAGTCCACATTTTTATTGCAGATGAAAAATAACACAGATTACATTAAATATATATTATTTGTATCAGGTTAAACTTTGATTAGTCACTTAAACCTGGGTTGTGGGGAATATTAGCATAGAATATTCAATATTGCTTTGGGAAACACTTAATTTAATCTCACATAAGCTACTGTTTAGGATGGATAGTATGGACATTGAAACGCAGGGTGTCTTTGGTTCACTGCAGCTGTAAGGAGAAAATGCTCAGCAATGTTGCTGACTTATGAATTTGCAGATGGTTTGCCTTAAAGCATATTATAAACACCACATAGACATGTAAACAACATTAAAAGCTTGACTTTTAAAAAAAAGTGTTTTAAAAGCAAACCAATATATATATATATGAAGAGTTCAGATGCAAAAGCCTCTAAATGCCATTTGAAATTTTCTTCTTTAATGATGATTTTTATCAAACTTGTATATTTAAGTTCAGTAATTTCACTTAAATAACAATTAATAGGTAATTATCATTGCCATTTAAGTGAAATCACTGAACTTAAATATACAAGCTTGATAAAAATGATCCTTCTAGAAGAAAATTTCAAATGGCACTTAGAGGCTTTTGCATCTGAACTCTTCATATATATATATATATATATATATTTAACAGTAATGAGTACATATTTAACCTTTTGATATAGAGGAGGATGATTAATTAACTTTTGAGCACATGGTTACATAAAATGGGTGCAGTCTGATCTGTAATGATGGTTAATTAACAATAAATCACATATGGTGGACACCAGTGTGGAGAAGAACTCCTGCGGTTTACAGTAACGAACCTCAAAACGTCCTGCTGTTCGCTCTGTGAATGATGTGGGCTCGTAAAACCCCTTTATACTCTAATTATAGTGTTTCTCAGACACCTCTGAGATGGAGGACATCAGTACTCCTCCAACATTAGAGGCTGGCTCTGTTATACTGAGTACTATGCTTATTGCTCTGGGGTACATAGCTGTGTTAACTGTTCAAAATTGATTTGGCATTGAAATAAGACACCTGAAGAAAAATGTGTTAAGTTTGTAAAAAAAAATTGAAAAACAAATTAAATGTGTAATTTCTGTACTCCCTTTTCTGTCATTGGTTGTCCAAACTCATAGCCCCGCCCCAAACACACGCTATTGGTTAAGGACAAAGTAATGTTTTGATACTGCCACAGAGGGGGTCAATGTAAATGAATTCACTTGCAGTTTTATCTGTATATTTAGAGAATTTTAAGCAAAAAAAAAAAATATAAAAAATTACACACATCCACTTTAAAGGAGTAGTTTACTTTTAAAAAAAACTTTTGCTGAAAATTTATGTCATCCAGATGAAAAATTAAGGTTTTTGATGAAAACATTCCAGGATTTTTCTAATGCACTTTACTGTTCGTGACTCTCCTGTCTTTTTCCGAGTCATTTGGTTCGTTGAACGAACCAAATGACTCTAAAATAAGATTCGTTCATTTTGATAAACGAGTTCGAACAGGAGAGTCACGAACGCGCATCACAGAACAGAGCAAGGTGACCATTTGAGCTTATAAGACCCTTATCCATCGTCTGGAATCGTTTAAAGCCCTTTGAACAGTTTGTAGTTTGCACTGAAACTGTCTTTTGGACCTTGAACCGTTTGGTTCCCAATGAAGTCCATTATATGGAGAAAAAACCTGCATGTTTTCATCAAAAACCTTAATTTCTTTTCGACTGAAGAAAGAAAGACATGGACATCTTGGATGACATGGGGGGAGGAAATTATCAGCAAAAGTTTTTTAAAAGCGAACTACTCCTTTAGTTGCTTTTATGTGATAATGTGAATTTGATGCTTCCGATTTGATTGGTTCATCAAAAATGGCTTGTGATATTATTGGTTAATGTTATTTTTCATGGACCCTTGATAACTACAAAAAATAAGGATTTTGTATTATAATATAGCCTATATAATTGTTTTTTTTTATCTTTGTCTCACTATATCAGTAGGCAATGAGCTTGATACTTGGTCAGCTTTGCTAGCAGTTGCAGTGCATGAAACCCTCCACCTTCCCCAGCTCAACCTGTGTAGATATGGATAATTCATATACGCTGTATGTATATTTTGGCAGTTGCAAATCCCCTACTTGCTAATAACAACAGCATCAGTATAACAGATATATTCTACCAAGGCCAAACATATCAACATTATTATATCCATTACCATGCCAAACACTTGGACAAAAACATATATTTATTAATAAAGTAAATGGAGGCTTTTTTGGTTTGTCGTTATAGTGTCATCAATTAGCAGCAAGTCTTCGGATGACTGACAATCAGCAGCGAGAAGTCAGCTTTGACGTGCAGTTTTAGTTTGCGTTTTGTCATTGTAAACATCGCGGGTGACATCTGGAACAGGTTTCAGCCCTGTAGTCTGTGCTTCCCTGGGAGAGGGTTAGGATCAAAGCATCCGGATGATGTTTTCTCTCTTGTGAAGTAGCTTGAAGCGGTCAGGGGAAAGCTCTAGGAGAGGACGAGCTATCAGAGTCCTAATACTCAGACACTGATGTCTTGATGCGGGTTTGGGCTGAAAACATTTGCAGACACAACTTTATAGAGCTTTTTAACAGCCTGTCGTAAAGATTTTGTTTACCCCTCTGTTTGGAGAGCTGGTGGTAAAATCCAGCCTATGATGGGAATTTTTTGGGGGGATGGTTAGATTGCGGGTAGATGCGGGGTACACATATTGCTGTTATCATTATTATTGACACATATAGTGCAGTGTGGTGGTGCAATTATGTTTTCTAGTACTAATAGATTTTGCATCAAATTTCAGCCCCATATCTTTCAACCATGAAACATTTTGGTTAAAACAATATTTTGTATGAGAAAAATTATGTTTTTTTTTCCCCCAATAGTGGTGTGTGATTTATTAATTTTATAATAATAAATAAATAAATAAACTTTTTTTTGATAAATACTATTTATTCACTTTTTATATAAATTCCAAATATTATTTATTGGTACAAAGTTGTATTAAAATTTGCAAGTTTGGAATCACTATGAAATGTTTATGTTTTTGTAAAGAAGTTTTTTTTTTTTTTTTCAATAAATTATCAAATTATCAGCATGTGAATTCCAACCTTTCTATAATGGGGTTGAAATAATTGTTTATAATTAATAATTAATTTATAATAATTATTAATTTAACAATTATTAATTGATTTATAATGCATGCAAAGTACACTAAAAAAATAGTATGTTGGCTTTACTTAATTTTATTTTTTTTCGTCAACAGGTTCCACATAACTGGATTTCATTAAACAAACATAATTTATTCATGTAACTTCAACATCATGGAATTAAGTCATTTTAAGTGACCCAATTTAAGTAGTCTCAACATCAATTTTTAAAGGCTTCCTGGCATGATTCAGGTATTATTTTATACTCATTCGTCTATTTATATTTCATTTATTTCAGTGACACACTATTAAATTGATGGACTATAGCTAGCTATTTGCTAGAAGTAGCACATGTTAACATACTTAACAATCAGAATGAATTAAATGAAACTTGAAAACATTTTCAAATGGTACAAAAGGTAAAGAAATCTCAGTTTTATAGGTTATACAAGAGTCCAAATAAGATATCACTATAAACTACAGTAAATGTGTGCTAGATATCAGCCAAGCAGTTTAAGTGAATAATTTTCCTCTAAGTTTTGTTGAAGTTACCCTACAAAGGTTTTGATGGTTTTGGGCTTGAATGCACGCATCAACATTTCATAAATGACCAACACTCACTTTAATGACGCAGTGTGTCGTAGAGAATTGAGACGGCTTGGCTTGTTACCTGCTGATTTGACACTCAACCCCCCGTGAAGTTTGTTTATGAGCGCTAGAGCAAAAAAAGCAAGACTGCAGCCTTGTCAACACAATATACTGACAAAAGCCAGTTTCAGATGGCGGGAAAACACGTGTTTGTTTGTGATAGCGAGACACTCTCAGTCAAAAGCTCAGCATGAAACGCATTGATAAGAATAGTTTTTGCCTAAAATAGCTTTTGAGAAGTTAGCATTAAATAGGCCTCTGTAGATCTGAACTTAATCTGACAGGAAATAAGAATCATTAATTGTATGTCAATGTCATTTCAATTTCATCTTTTTTAAATCAAATTTCAATACTTTTATGCATGCTTTGAAAATACAAAGAAACCTGAAATTCGTGCTGCCAACTCAGGCAGTCATTTGCTTTCCAAGGGAAAACTGGAAAGTGTGGAAAGGATGAACATTTTAATAAGAGACCTTTGAAGTTGTATTTCCGAGTGACAGGTTTCCTAAACTGCCACCTTTATGCGACAGCATGACCTTTTTAAAACATGAAAGATCCTGATTTAGCACATGCATTATTCCAGAAGTTTTTATTTTTTTTTAAAAAAAGTACAAGTCCTACTTATGTTTTTCACATTTAAGCTGAAGAAGTTTGTAGTTCATTTTCTGATTGAATGCCTAGTCTAGATAATTCATTTTCTAAGGTGAGTAGGGTCTTCATTGTCACATATTTAGAAAACATCATTATCATTAATGAACAGATGCACAAGAGCACTATTAAGCATTGCATTAGAGATGAATAATTACCTGAAATAAATAAGTCTGAAGTAAATAAATAAGAATGAACCTCATTGGTTCTTGCTGAAGCTCAAACATGCTGCGTAACACGAGAATGAACCTCATTGGTTCTTGTAAAGCTCAAACGCGCTGCGTAACAAGAGAATGAACCTCATTGGCTCTTACTGAAGCTCAAACGTGCTGCGTAACACTGATCCTTGATGAATGTTTATGTGAGTAAAAGCCTAATCATGCCTCTTAAAGTGATACTCCACTTTTTTTGGAAATAGTCTCATTTTACCAGTCCCCGCAGAGTTAAACAGTTGGGTTTTACCGTTTTCGAATGTATTCAGTCGATTTTTTGATATTTAGAAGAATATCATTAAACAGATAGTTTCTGGTCTCATTGACTGCATAGTATATTTTTTCCTACTATGGAAGTCAATGAGACCAGAAACTGTCTGGTTACTGATATTCTACTAAATATCAGAAAATCGTCTGAATGGATTCGAAAACGGTAAAACTCAACTGTTTAACTCTAGGTAAGTTGTAAAATGAGCCTATTTCCCAAAAAAGTGGAGTATCCCTTTAAGAAAATTAGGACTAAACCAGTCAATTCATTGTTTTGCGATCTATTTATGGACGTTTTGAAGCATCAAATGGTAGTTGTCTGGTAGTGAAAAAAAATGGACCGTTAAAGGCTCCTCTCAAGTAAAGTCTAGAAGCTTTTTCCATCCCAGGCAGATGATCTGTGAAAACTTCTCTCATGATGGTAAAAGATTTCAGACTGATCCTTGATCACAACTTCTGGGGATCTTCTATTCAAAGCTGCAGCTCAAAGGAAAATCCCTTCTCAGAGATGCACATCAATTGTGAAGAGGGTCTAAAGGCCCTTCCTTGGCATGTGGTTTGAACTTTAATCCAACAGCTTGAAGGCGAATGAGACCCAAAGACCTTCACTAAAGCCAGTTCATGACAGGGACCTCGACTTCTGCTCTCAGCCACACTGTAGGCATTAGAAGCGGATATAAGTGCTAAAACTTCAGCCTCAGGCAGCGCAACCATCTTACCCTCTTCCAGGTGGCATCCGAGTCGCTCTGTGCCAACGGATTGAGATGGATATATTTGGCCAGTCAGGAATTGGTTTGGGGAATTACAATCCCAGAGAGGTGCAATTAAATGGTAACCCTTTAAATGTGAATATGATTTATTTGAATATTCAGATCGTCTTTTAGTTATTTTACAGGTCTGTGAATTGGCTTTAGGTATATCAAACATTAAAAGAGGTCATGGGGTCTTTGAAGACCTTCTACATGTTAGCATTCAAAAATTGTTCCCACATCAGCTTGACGTCAAATATAGATTTATCTGTCCATTAAAAGCATTTACTGACCTTTTTTTATGTTAATCCATTCTTTTTTTCTTTAAGCACCATATTTTCATCTATGCTAATGATAAAAATACTTTGTCAAGTACTAGATTTACACATTTCTATTACTTTTTTCTTGCTATATTGGGGTAACAGGACAGTGGGAGAAAGACTGACCTACTTAGCAGCAGATTAATGTTTTATGGTTTGAGGACTCTTATTATGAAGGCTGTCATATAATTTATTTATAATTTGAGTTTCCTGTTTTCTGTTTTTTTCCTAATTGGTTGTCATGTGGCTTTTTAGCTGTAGCACAAATGGGCATGTGCTTGTTCTTGTGTTGTTTTGTAATCCAATATTTTCTATGGATTTGATGTGGTTTCGTGCTGGAGTTTGGTTACACTTGTTTTGTATGGAGAACTTAGTATTGTGGTTTGTTTGCGTCTGACTTGCTGTACTTTACATGTGGAAAAAGGAGAGGAATGGGATCATGATGAAGGATGCATGGATTTGGACTTCCTGAGTACTTTGAAAATATTATGTTAGGTAAGCTTAATTACAGTATTATCTTCCTATTCAATAGAGTTTCCATATTCATATTCAACTATAGGCCCAAATATATGAGATTACATGCTTAATATAAAAATGCTATTGAATTTTTTTTGTTGAATTAGCAGCAGAAGTACAGGTATGTGTAGGATAGCATATATTGTATATACAATAAACATTAACTTTTAAAACAATAAATACAAATGTTTTATACCATTACTGAAAAAAAACATTATTTATTTTGCTATACGCTGTAAGATAAGAAAATACTATTAAAGACTTTCAATTCAAAAGTTCCGCTTTTAAATTCTTTACTTGCTTTTTCTTTGTAATTATTTGTGAAGTTTACTAGCAATTTCTACGGAAGCCCTGAACCGCAAAGTAAAAATAAATAAATAAATAAAAAAATAATCTGTAAAAAAAAAAAAAAAAAAAAAAATATCTAGAATTTCGAGATTAAAGTCGAAACATTTCAACTTAAATCTCGAAATACTATATGTTTTTTTTTACAGATTTTTTTTTTGTTTTTTACGTTGTGGTTCAGGGCTTCTGTAGGGTTTACCCGCATCGCCACCGTGTACGCCATCAAACTACATTTACACAAAGACGTATAAAAAAACGTAAAATAAAATAAAAAAAAAATAGCATTTCGAGATTAAAGTCAAAACCTTTCGAGATTAAAGTCGAAACAACCATTTTTTCAGCGTATATTGTTGTGGTATATTATTTGCATTCGTTGTTTTTTTTTTTTTTTCTGTTGTAACCCATCAGGTCAAAAGCATTGAACTAGATATTATCAAATTCTTTGTAGACCTTTAAAAAGTTATTCTGTAAAAAACCCCTTTCTCTTCTAATGGGAAGCATATTTAACAGTGAATTCTTGAATATGCCCCCCTGGAAAAAGCTATTTCGCCCATTTTTAATGTGGATATAATCATCTTTTCTCCATTTCAGCTTCATTAAATTACCTTTCTCTGAGGTTTTCAGTGATTTTGGTGAGTGTGTTTCACTAAAGACTCCCTGTACTGTAAGTGTCCTCCTACTCTCAGTTAATTGAGGGCTTTTGGCTATAGAAGTGCCCCCTTCACTCTTTCAAGACAGCTGACTGTTTACACGCACACACACAAGGCAAAAATGGTCCAAGACTCCTCTTACTGCCCATAAATTAAGTACAATATATTGTGCGCAAGGAAACTTCCTTAGTCTTGGGAGGAATACATGCCAACATCAGGAGCAGAGTGTTCAAACTGGACAAAACTTTCCGATGGGATCCCCGTGGAAAAACGCGCAACTGTGAGACATGGAAGTTTTAAAAGTGTTTTTAAAGTCATCCATCTGCATCTGGTGCTTGTGTTTGCTTCCTCTGAGGTTACTTGCGCAGCTGGGTAAGTCAAAAACATGCTTTGATTCAATACTAGCGATGCCTTAATGCATGTGCGCACGTTTAAGACGATTGTTTCTGTGTGGCGCAGCAGATTGCGCTATCGGTGGAAATAACGTGACTATATTTAAAGTTTTAGCGGTTGCACGTGGAACTTTTAAAGCGTTGCGTTTTGAAATGCAATGCGCGTTTATTCAAGAACTTACCATATTCCCATGGTCATTTCAAAAGATTCCCAAACATCGTGCACGTAATATGTATTATTATTACAATTTCAATTGTTTTATATCAATATGTATAGGCTAATTTAACTATTTTATGTTATTTTTGTATTATTGCATTGATTTGTTTATATATACTCTCTTATTGTAGATATTTACAGTATTTTATTTATAAGTAGGATAACGCTTTGGGTTAAATTTAGTTTGTTTTTTTATTATTTATTTATTTATTTTTTGTTATTAACCAGGTAACAGGTCTTTTATTTATTTTCAACTGCGTTCGTTAATTTGATAATTTATATGACATCCGTATTGTTGTTTATTTTTTATTTATTTATTAAGCAGGCTATTTTACTTCCTAACATGTTTAAAACATTGTTATTTTTGTGCATAAGATTTTTGTCTGGCTGCGTCAGGAAATAAATGTGTTTTCAATCCAAAGACATTGTTTCCATTAGTGCTCAATATCCCGGTTCCCCAGGGGGATTGAGCATCTGTTTGAAATCTGAGCGAAACTTTGCTTTAACTGCGCACTGACATTCATTTGCGCACCAAATGGAGAATCAGTCTGCGCAGTTCGGATAGAATTAACGTGCTCTGTGGAGAAAGCACGGTCTCTCTCTCTCTCGCTCTCTCTCTCTCTCTCTCTCTCTCTCATCTCTCTCTCTCTCTCTCTCTCTCTCTCTCTCTCTCTCTCTCTCTCTCTCTCTCTCTCTCTCTCTCTCTCTCTCTCTGTCTGTGCAGATGTTTTGAGCAGTCATTAGAGCAGTCAGTAGGTGAGTATTACGCCTCAGGGATGCAGTAATTGTGGGAATGTGATCCTCAAGATTGTGGGGTCAAACGGATTAGTGAGGTTGTGATATCACTGTCCTTTTATCATGCCTCAGTGCCATTACAGGTTATAGAACTGTGTTATTGCAGTCATTCACGCAGTCATTCGCAACTTGCCTGCATATTATCAATTTAATTTGTAATTATTTAAATTGCAAGATATATTTACTTGACGAACGCTTCAAGTATTTCATTTTATTTATAGATTTAGAGACCGTCAAAATACGACTACATTAACATTTTCTAAAAACATTGTTCATCCAATTTTGTAAAAAAAAAATAAATGTCTGTCCATCCCATACCTTCTCAGACAACGAGGGGCACTGTTAGCGAACATCCCGATGCTGCAACACACTGTCTGTAAATATGTGCTTTCTTCTCAGTAACAATATGAATACACAGCAAATCTGGTTGAGGTGAGAAAACAGAGTTAAAGAAAGCATCAGATCGTAGCGATGTGGATGTTTGCACAACATCTGCAGTGCGGCATTCCAGCCTATCCTCATCCCAAGGCCTCATATATGACGCTTTTGCCAAAGCGTAGACATCCAACGCACATGGCACCCTTTAGCGTCAAATGAGACACAGATGTATATGGGGCAGAAGGCGCCTCCTAGTGGTCTAACCCTAACCCTACCCCATACATAAACCTACCATAACTGAATTGTCTCATTTGACGCTAAAAGTTGCCATGTGTGTTGGATGTCTATGCTTTGGCAAAAGTGTCGTATATGACGCCTTGGGATGAGGGCATTCCAGTCAGTCACTTGGCACTATTGCTTTAAATCAAGTAGCTTTATAGTGTAAAACATGAAGTATCGCTTTCGATTAAAATTCTTACAACTTCAGTTTCTACTATAAAGCAGCTTTCCAGTGTGTTTATGCTGAACAGAAGAAATGAACTGGAGAACTTTTCCGTGTCAAAGAATGCAGAGCCTCACAGTTGCGAGTTTACATCTCGCAATTCTGAATTTATTTCTCTGAATTGCGAGATATAAAGTTGCAATTGCATGTTATAAAGTCAGAACTGTGAGATATTACCTTGCATTTGCAAGATATGAACATGTAATTCTGCACAAAAAAAGTCAAAATTGCGAGTTTATTTCTCTCAATTGTGAGAAAAAAAGTCATAATTTTGAGTTAAAACGTCACAATTACCTTTTTTATGTCTTATTCTGTGGGTGGAAACAAGCTTCCATAGTTTCAAACTCCAGATGAAATTCGTTTCTGATTTTGTTCTAAATGACGTCACACCAGTTCGATTGTTTCTGTATATCAGGGCCTTATGTGTTGAGGTAAATATTTTTCCGTAAGTGTGATTTGAGAGTAGATAAGTTCGTTCATAGAGTTCGTAGATTCGTTTTTTAATTGCACGTCACTGGAACCAACATTATTGTAAGAAATGTCATTATACGTTTTTTTTTTTTTTTTGTGGTGGTGGTGGTGGTGAACTAACTACGGTACTTATTTCATAATCTTCAATTTGTCTGGAGTTTTGAGG
The DNA here is from genome assembly GCF_016745375.1 of Pimephales promelas. The sequence continues at coordinate 28,923,606 of NW_024121099.1, forward strand.
ATAAACAAAGCTGTACACAAGACATTTGACTAAATGTCTCAATTCTTGGTATCTCTTACTCAATGTACTCCCAGCGGTGTCCACTCGTCATATATCCTTGTCCGTGATATTTTTCCTGTGAATCATCAGCGTTGACTTTTCAGTCTTTATTAAATGTCTGACAGCTGTGTGTTTGGGTCATGGGATCTCATCCCTCACAAGCCTCAATCAACACAATGGGGTGAAAAAGGGATGTCTCTGAATCCTCAGGGTTTGGATGAAGTCCTGGCTGAGCGAGAGGAGGAAATGCATGAGTGCGTGTGCAACTGTGAAAGGCTTTCGCTTTAATATCAAGGACAGTTTACTGTGGTCACTGGTATTTCATAAACGTAACAGACCCAGACTTGCCAAACCATTTTTTGAATGAGAATTTCTCTCACTGGGGCTGGAGAGTGTGAATATCTGGAGCTGTTCCTCTCCTGCTGTGTAATCAGCTCTTCATTCAGCCGAGAGGCAGACTGTCACAACAGATAACTCACATTTACCAGCCCTGCACTCCTTTCACACACACACACACTGACTGAACTTGTGTGAAAGTTCTCCAGCTTTAGCAATCCTTAGACATGCTTGAAATAAAGATTATTTGCAGCTTGTTTGGCTCAGTAGGATCCTTCTTATTGAATTTTTTGCTCTATAGGAGTTGGGTTGAGTCTTGAGTTGGCTATATAGTGTTTGGCAGGTTATATCATGACTTTATATCTTTATGTAACTTTATATCTCACATTTGTTGATGGAAAAAAAAAAAATGAGATGGGAAGGGGGAAGTGATATTTAAAAGCTTTTGTATTCCCCGAGTAATTGATATTTTGCTCACAAAACTTTTACGATCTCTCAACGTTTCGAAACTTTTCGAGTGAACGCAAAACTGTGATGGAAATAATATGAAATGGCAGGGAAAAATTTACGTTTGCTGGCAAAATGTTTGCGTTCTCTTGAAACGTATGCTAGTACGTGTAAAACTGATATTTCGCTCGCAAAAGTTCCGCATTCTTTGTGTTTGCTCACAAAACTTTTACAATCTCTCAACGTTTCGAAACTTTTCGAGTGAACGCAAAACTGTGAGGTAAAAACTGTATTTTGGTCACACAAATTTTGCGTTCCCTTCAAGATACGTTACGTTTGCTCCCAACTTTTGCGTTCTCTCGAAACGTATGGTAGGAAGAGCAAAACTGGTAATGGAAATAATAAGAGATGGACAACAAAAAAAAAAATATTTCGTTCCCAAAAGAAACTTTACGTTTGCTAGCAAACATTTGTGTTCTCTTGAAACGTATATGCTAGCAAGCACAAAACTTATTTTTTTCGCTCCCAAAAGATTGCATTCCCCGAGAAACTTTGTATTTGCTCAAAAAACTTTTACAATCTCTCAAAATGTTTCAAACTTTTCGAGTGAATGCAAAACTGTGATGGAAATAATATGGAATGGGAGGAAAAACTGTATTTTGGTCACACAAATTTTGCGTTCCCTCCAAGATACTTTACGTTTGCGAACTTTTTCGCAAACGTACGTGGAAGACGTGGAAGAACTTTTGCGTTCTCGCGAAACGTAGGAAGAGCAAAACTGGTAATGGAAATAATATGAGATCGGCAACAAATATATATATATTATATATATATTTCATTCGCAAAAGTTGTGCATTCCCAAAAGAAACGTTACGTTTGCTGGCAAAACGTTTGTGTTCTCTTGAAACGTATACGCTAGCACAAAACGTATTTTTTCGCTGGCTAAAGTTTGCATTCCCCGAGAAATGTTGTATTTACTCAGAAAACTTTTACAATCTCTCAAAACGTTTCAAACTTTTCGAGTGAATGCAAAACTGTGATGGAAATAATATGAAATGTGAGGAAAAACTGTATTTTGGTCACAAAAATCGTGTAAGTGTCTGAAATGCACCCTGTCTCTAAGTCAACAAATTAACTGGGCCGTCTGAGGTGTTTACCCAGCAGCACTTGTCCCAGCTTTTGTTTGGGGGCTGAAAAAAACGACTGTTTGTGGAACCTTTGACCTTACAGAGCAAGATCTGACTGTGGTTGTCACCCTTGCAAGACCAGACAGATGCCAAATGTGCCTTGCTGTCTTAAATAGGTTAATTATGAGCTACTGACATAACCTTTTCTGTTCAGACGTAACACAGGACCTCTTCTCTGAGTTTTCGGTGTGATATATTTAAGGTTGAATAAAAGATTATATTTGATAATATTGCATGGTATATTTACTTCTACTCCTGTGATGTCAGTTTTCATGTTTGTGTAAGTCACTTTGCTGTGGTCATTATTATTATTATTTTTTCATCTTATTTTTATTTTATTTTACAGTTATGATGTCATTTTGCTATTGTTACAATTAAATAGTTTTACTTTATTTTAAGGATGTGTTGTCAATTTGCCGAATGTTTTTATTCTATTTCACGTTTGTGATGTTACTTTGGTGTGGTCACTTTCTATTTTGTTTTATTTTTCAATGTGATGTCACTTTGCTTTTTTTTTAATTTAAATGTATTTTTATTTGACTATAAAACACATCAAAACCAGTACAGTGAAGATTTCCTACATATGTCTTTCTGAATCTGTGAATGTTTGCTTGGGAAGTAAAGTGAGCAACCAGTAGCTGCTTTTACTTTCGTCGTGTCTTTAAGTCGGCCACCTTGAAACTCCATTACCTCCCCTTAAGAAGCGTCCTCTCAAATCATCCCTGTATCTCCCCACCAAACCATTATTAAGAATTTATAAAATGAACACTTAAATATATTTATCTTCTTCCTGCCCCATTACACCTCAGAGAGTAAAGCTTAGGACGTAATTGCAGAGTAATGGTCCTTGAATTAGGCTGGAAAGAGCAGGGCATTATGGACTCTAAACCAGCCGACGCATGATCTCATCAGCGCTTCAGTGGGGCAGAAAGACCTCTCGACCTGGCCTCGTCATCCCTCAGTAAAGCAGGCAGGATTAGAGGAGAGATTTTCTGCTCTTTTCCACACCGGTCAAAGGTCATCTGCCCTTATTCTTTATGAGGACTTTCAAATGGTTGGTGGAAACATGTTCCTTTGAACAAAGTCTGTCTTTGAGGCGCCACTGAGAGAAGAACTTAAAATAGATCTTCATATTTTCAAATGAAAATAGTTTTTTCTATTGCTTCCCTTCAACATTTTCTTTCCACAAAACGTAGCAAATGATAATACAATATTTTCTCCTTTTATATATGGTATGAATATGATTTATGCTTTTTTTATGATGTAATGGTGCCCAGCCATTATGATTTGGTATTTATTTTATTCTATTTATTTTATTTTAATTTAGTTTATTTTTTTTTTTTAATTCCTTGGTTAAAATTGTCCTGATGGTATATTTTTTCCAAACATATTTATTTTGTTTTGTTGTTTTTCTTTTTTTCCCCCCTTTATTCTGTTGCTTTGCTTTGATCTTTTTGTTCAGTAGTTTTGCTTTTATCTTTTTGTTTAGTAGTTTTGCTTTTATCTTTTTGTTTAGTAGTTTTGCTTTTATCTTTTTGTTTAGTAGCTTTGTTTTTTGTTTGGCTTCATTGACATTGTTTGTTACTTTTCTTTGCTTTGCTTCGCTTTTTTCTTTTGTTTTGTTTTGCTTTGCTGACAACTTTGTTTTGTTACTTGGCTTACATTATTACCAAGTGAAAGTCCTTTGTACTGTCTTCCCACTAGTCTGTTTTGTCTATGCTGTTACTTTGCTTACATTATTACCAAGTGAAAGTCTTTTGTACTGTCTTCCCACTAGTCTGTTTTGTCTATGCTGTTATCTGCCCTGTCTCAGCTTCCATTACACAATAGCAGAGATGACTTAGTCCAAACTTTCTATTAGCATGTTCAGGAGGAGCATTAAAGGATTACCATAGTGGCCTCAGGCATCCTTATACAAAAAGTGAGACAGTGGCTGTCGCTCTCCCTCCCTTGCGTAATTAGTCGAGATGGTGACATCTGATCCACTTGAGCTCTGAGATACCGGAAGAAGAAGGGTTTAGGTGTTACAGATGTGCTGTCTGAAGAAATGGCAAGGGATTAAAAAGGTTTTAGCCTGAAAGTCACACGTCTATTTTTGCCCTTCCGTTTTGCCGTGAGACCCGGACACACGTCGCCGATTTCTCCGACCTTTGCAGCGTAAAGTTATGAGCGAGGAAAAGGGGGTCAGATAAAGGTGTGTTATTTTTACCCTGGTTAAACGTCAGCCGTTGAGGAGGTCACGTTAACCCCCATTTGGGTTTTAATGAACCTGAGTGACGTTTTCAAGCCACTGTAATGACACAGTTTTCGACCTTCTGAGCGCTGACCTTGTCTTTGCCGAAAGGTTGTTTTAAACTCATTTATGAATATAAAAGGTTGTAATTCAGGGAAACAGGCCTTTGTTTGATGGTGTACTTGGTTCTCCCAGCTCCAGAATGCTATCCCGGTGGATACAGGACCTTGAGGAACCCATATCGTAGCGTTGACTTCGACTCTACTGAACTTCAGAACACAGCGATACAGGATCTGGTCTGTGACCATTCGCTGCCGCCCGGATGGTACCGGTTTTCCATAAACAACAAACCTGCGGAGATGCCGACCCGCTGTGTTGAGGTGAGCAGTCTCAGGTCAGTTCTGACCAGTTTCCAAATTGCAGTTTCTTGATCTCCATCTCTTTTTGTAGATGAACCGTTGTGGTACGCAGGCTCCGGTGTGGTTGTCTCTGAAGGACAGCTATCTTCCAAGGCCCGGAGAGGTCAAGCAGCTCTCGGCCTGTGCCACGTGGCAGTTCTTTCAGGGAAGCACTAAAGACTGCTGCCTTTTCCGCATCCCAATCTCGGTCCGGAACTGTGGCGAGTTCCTGCTGTACTTCCTTCAGCCGACACAAGGTTGCATGGGATACTGTGCAGAAGGTGACTCGTTTTCCCAATAGTTTACTAAAGGCGCTTTTCAACTACACAGTACCAGCTAGACTCGACTCGGCTTGCCTGTGTTTGGTTTTCCCCTGTGTAAACGTTGTACCTGTACCTGCTTTCGGGTACTTTTTTTGGTATCACCTCTGGCGAGGTTCTGAGCGAGCTGAGGTGATACTAAAATGTGACGTGAAAACAATGCCGACTGCTGATTGGCCAAAGTCGCCATTCACTGCGTCATCGTTGTATGTGCCAAATGGAGTATCCAGAGTAACCCAGCCATTTTTAAATAGTTTGGCCAGAGACAGTCACTAAAATTACAACTATTATTATGGCAACTCGGAAGAATGCGTCGTGGTCAAACGAGGAGGTGCAGACTTTCCTTTGTTTGGTTGCCGAAGAGAGGATCCAGCGAGAGCTTGATGGGGCAGCGTGGAACGAGAGGCGTCGCTATGACGACCGGGTACTATTTGTGGCGGTACTGTCTGCAATGAGTCGAGTTAAGCTGGTACTGGAAATGGAATAGCGTCGTAACACTATTTCAAAACTAATACCTAAAATAAATAACTTTATTTTAATATGGCGACTACGTGTCCAGGTCACATTTCATCGCAAAAATCTAAAGAAAAATTTAATTTGATTTATTTATTCAATAAGAGAAACAAACACACAAATAAATAATTGTTTTATCTTTTTCTATTTTTTTTTTCTATTTTTTTTTTTATAAAATGTAAAAGTATAAACAGTAATTGTAATGGATCTTCTGGCAAAAAAGGCATTAAAATTTTATTTGATAAAAAAGAAAATCCAATTTTTTTGGAAAATCAAATTATTTTATTTTATGTATTAAATAATGTTTTTTTTTTTTGTATAATAATGGAAGTAAAAATAAATAGGAAGTGATAAGACTAAATATTATTTTTATATCAATAAATTATTTTCATGACAAATTTCCCAAAGAAATTGTCATTACTTTTTAGGTTTACTTTTTTACATAACATTATTTCCAATGGCTATTTTTTAGTTGTTTTTTAAATACTTTTTGTATTAATATTAATTATTTCTTTTCGCTTTTATTTATTTATTAATCTAAATCAGCATAAATTGAAAGTACTATGGCATTACAACAAATAGAATCATGATTTTATTTTTCTCTCATTTCAATGAGAATAAAACATTTTTGCAATGAAAATGTGAGGTGAAAATATGTTATATAGTCATGAAAACAATGTCAAAATTGGAAAAATCGTAATGATCCTAAAAATGCATTCATGGTCATTGTGCAAAATATAATTTCTTTTCTTTTTCTTTTTTTGAAAAATGATTATGTACATTGCTTATGTACATGATTTGAATCGGTTTTAATGACATAATTTAGCTGTGATAGACTTTAAAACATACAGCAGATACTTGCACCAGTAGAAGAGAACAAGATGTTTCCTTGTTCAACAGCCCAGAGAGAAACCATTCCATTTCTAGTATGGATGATCAATATTTCTCTTTCTCTGGCCTTGTGTCCTTTCACATTCTCAAACATCTCTTCGATACAAATAAATGACTGTATCATCAACCGTGTGCAAGAGTATTCAGGTCATTTTTAGTTTGGGATCGATTTCTGGTGACTGAAGTTCTGCAGGGGAGAAAATCAGATTACTGAATTCATGTAGCAATATTTCACGGATTTAGGACAGTTCCATGGCTACTGGGGTTTGGGTTTTAAAGTTTTGGCAAAGGGATGAAAATGCATGTATCCATACTGTATGTGTATACTATTCGTCGCTGTCTTGCACCCAGGAGGTTGTCATATGCAAATATCAAAACGAGCATAAATGCTTTGTTTATAATGAGGATGTTATTAGCATCTCTTATATGTCAAAAGATAAGACAAAGCAATTATATAAATTATAAACGGGAAGTGAAACTGCTTTTTTTTTTTTTTTAGTTGCTTCACAATACACGCCTAAATCCTGTCCACCTGGTGAAACCGTAGTTAACGGTCTATGTAAGGGTAAGTTATTTTCAATGTTAGCAATTTTATTTTGATTTATTACATCTGTATAAACATTTTATCTCATGACCTTGTTCTCCTATGTGAAGCAAACGTCCCCTCACTACCTTCAAAACCCCTGGTGGCCCCAGAGCTGGTCGGCAGCAGCGTCCACCTCCGATGCTCCTTCGCTGGGGTGACGTCCATGTGGCCGGTGGGGTATCAGGTGGTGTGGGCCAGATACTCCTCCAACACCATGAAGGTGGAGATCAGACGAGACACAACGACTCGACTCTACTCGCTGGTTGAGATGGACGGAGTTCACTTTAGGCTGGGAGAAACGGTAAAAGAAATGATTTTTAACGTACAATTTAGTTTGGAAAGTCAAATTTTGCTTAGGATATATCTCGAAAATTAAAAGGGCTACACTGTTCAGTAAAGCACTCTAAAATGAATCCAGTGTTACACAATGATATTGTAGGCTGGGAAGCCCCGCCCACATTCAAATCTCATTGGCCCAAAATCCATGTGTGCAAATTAAATTAATCATAGTCAATATGTTCTGCACTGTTAGACCATACCAGGTTTTTTACAGTAAAATTGCACTAAAACTCAAGTTAACTAAAAAATACAACTTATTATTTTTAGTGCATTTTTACAGTAAATTACTGGCAACAGTGTTGCCAGTATTTTACTGTAAAAAACCTGGTAAGGTCTAACAGTGTGATTGACTATGATTTTGTTGCTTCAAGCTGCGTTTTCATTTTTAAGTTTTGGCAAGAGTTCATTTTCTGAATTAAATTTTAACGAAAAACTTACGAGTTACTTTAATGAAAAATTCACAAATGTTTTATGCGATTTTCCAATTTTGCAAATAAATGATTTCTTAACTTTGGATGGAAACATAGCTATTGGAAAGGTTTTATATGTAAACTGAACTGAAATCAAACAAACGTTTGCATGTTTTTTTTTTGTTTTGTTTTTTGTATGTTACATATTTTTCAGCAGTGGTAAAAATATAAGTGAATTGTGATGGTGGTTGAGGAGATTCCCTCAATTAGTTAAGATTAACTAATTAATTATTATTTAATAATTAACTGAATTGTGTAAGATTCAGAATTTAGGGCACATCTTGTGCGCCAGAGTCTTAAAACGGCATCACTGTCTTCCAGATTTATTTCCCCCTGTGGCGTAATGCGCTCCAGACAGCCGTTAAACACACTTCGTTCTCACCAGACCAAGAAAGGAAAAGGTCTTTTGTGAGGGCTGTCTTTAGTCATAATGCCCTTTGACCTCTCGTATGAGTGCAGAAAGTGTTCCAGCGGAAGTGAGATCAGGTCATGAACGAGTAAAGGTCAAATTGAGGCCACGTATACAAACCATAAATAACACTGAGGCCGAACGTTGTCTTGAACTTCGTTTTGATTTCATTCTGATTTGTTTGTTCTGATGTGAATTTCAAAGCAGATTTGAAGACAGAGTTTGAAATATGCTACCTGTGGTCATAAAAAATGTGTTTTTACATCATAGAGGCCCCAGTTTGAGAAACAGCATCATTCTGGTTTGGGCTGTGTGGTTTTCTTAAACATATGTCACAGCTGGGCTTAGTTAAACACACGCACACACACACACACACCTTGGGCTCTCCATAATTCCCATATACAGGCAAAACAGACCTGAAAATTCTTCAACACAAAAGGACATTCAAGCCATCATAGTTTGTTTCAGTGCCATATATGGCATGAAATGGCATGTAAGTGAATCAAATACATTGATAAATTATGAAACTAAAATATTTTTGATTTTTGGTCCATCTGTGTTGCTGTTATTTGGTTTTGTAAATAATTATTCCTTGTATTAATGGTTCCTTGTAAATTTTTTTTTTTTTACTTGAAATATATCCTTGCTACATTTTATTAATCTTTTTATTATTTTTAGTATTTTATATATAGCATACTTAATTTGATATATTAGATAGTTATGTATAATATTATTTATATATATATATATATATATATATATATATATATATTTAAATGTTTTATTTATTTAAAAAAATATTTATATATATATTTAATTTAAATGTTTTATATATATATATATATATATATATATATATATATATATAAAATTTAGAATATTTTTTTATTTTTTATTTTTGCTACAAAATATAGCCTTGCTAACATGGCATTAAAATAAATTAATATAATCATACATTTTTATACTATACTACATCCCCAAATATATAAATTGATGCATTTATATTATATATATATATATATATATATATATATGAAGAGTTCAGATGCAAAAGCCTCTAAGTGCCATTTGAAATTTTCTTCTAAAATGATAATTTTTATCAAGCTTGTATATTTAAGTTCAGTAATTTCACTTAAATGGCAATGAAGATTACCTGTTAATTGTCATTTAAGTGAAATTACTGAACTTAAATATGCAAGCTTGATAAAAAATTGTCATTTTAGAAGAAAGAGGCTTTTGCATCTGAACTCTTCATATATAAATTTAGAATATTTTTTTATTTTTGCTACAAATATAGCCTTGCTAACATGGCATTAAAATAAATTAATATAATCATACATTTTTATCATTTTTATTTTATACATATATTTGAATGCCATAATAGCTATACTACATCCCCAAATACATACATTGATACATTTGAATTATTTGAATTATTCATTTCATTATTAAAATGATTTATTTAAAAAAAAAATCCAGTAAAAGTAAATAATTATTGATTTCTATATTGGTAACGCTAAAGCGCATGATCTTCATGACAATCTGGTTTGATTGACAGTTCTCCTGCAGTGTGTCCACCTTCCTGTTAAACTCCTCCATCTCGCAGTCGGCGTCTAAAGAAAGCGCTGGGTTTTTCGCGGGAATTAAGGTAAATCCGGTTATATCTAATTCTTTATAATTATGATGGCTCATGCATCATGCACATCGCCTGAAGCCATAATTACTGGCTAAACACTCATTGAAACATTGCAAATATTATGTTGCATGACTATCAATGCTTAACAGAGCTGTGTTATCATGTTTGATTTACTCTGGATTCGGCCGACCGTCCAACACTTGTTTTGCAGTTTGTTCCAGATGTCCTCCACATCCGTGAGGATGCTACAAAGCACGTTTTGACCGTACACAGCACAGTCCCTATTCCCTGCCATGGTTTCCAGCACAACCACCCTTGCAAAGTGTCTCTTGCTCTCAGTGTACATGAATCAGGTGTGTGTTTCTTACTAATATTAGTGTGTTACATACATAAACGTGCTGTATGAAGGTAAAAGGCTTTGAAAGGGAGTGTGCGTGAATTATCCTTTCGCTCTCAAGAACATTTTGTCTTTGAGTTTTCCCTTTCAAATGAGGACGTATCTACTGATAATCTGTCTGAATGTCTCAGACAATGTAGTCGTGGAGGTTTCAAACGTGGCCTTATCATCCTGCTCGGTCGAGCTGATGTCTCAGCCCTGTCGAAACAACGTCTGTGCTCAGGGTACCGTGACTCTCACCGCTGTTACTGATTTCACCCGGGACGGGAACCGGGCCAGCTTCCTTTCCACTCAGCCTGCCGAAGGCAGCCCTCGCCTCTGGAGAGGTTACAACCCTCCTGCACTGAAGGTTAGCGAAACTTAAGCATGCATCTTAAAATGTAATATTAGTTGCTTGAGTGGTTTTGTACTTAATATGTTTAATTTAATAAGACAAAGTTCTCTTTGAAATGCCCTTCAGGACAATGAAGTGCTTGACATTACAATATATTTACATTGGTAATGTTTTCAAGGGGACTTTTCTTGCTCTTTTTACAACTTGACCCATGATGAACTCAGTTGTTGATTGTATGGATTGTCAGGATGTACAAATCACACAAAGAGAAAAAATAACGCTGAACAAACGTGGACAGGGTTATTCTTGCGACTGACCTTATTGCATATGCATTTGTAGGAGTTTCGCTTTCAGACGCAAAATTTATGGGAGGAAAGTATTTAAATTAATCCTGCTGAATCAGATGATTTACTGAGGTTTGTGCTCATCAATTTACTAGTATTTGAGCCAAGATTTTTGATGAAAACATTCCAGGAGTTTCTCCATATAATGGACTTCATTGGGAACCAAACGGTTCAAGGTCCAAATTAGAGTTTCATTGCAGCCTCACGGGGCTTTAAACGACACCAGACGATGAATAAGGGTCTTATCTAGTACTCTTTGAGTCATGACTCGAAAAAAGATTTGTTCATTTTGATGAACGAGTTTGAACATGAGAGTCACGAACGCGCATCACAGAACAGAGCAAGGCGAGCATTTGTGCTTATAAAACTTAAACTTTTTTATTTATTTTTGAAATGAGCGATCGTTTCGCTAGATAAGACCCTTATTCATCGTCTGGTGTCGTTTAAAGCCGTTTGAAGCTGCACTGAAACTCTCATTTGGACCTTCAACTGTTTGGTTCCCATTAAAGTCCATTATATGGAGAAAATTCTGGAACGTTTTCATCAAAAACCTTCATTTCTTTTCGAATGAAAAAAGAAAGACATGGACATCTTGGATGACATGGGGGTGAGTAAATTATCAGCAAAAGTTTTTTTTTTTTTAAAGTGAACTGCTCCTTTAAAAAAATTTAGATAATTCTACTAGGAAACAAGACACTTTTTTTTTTTTTTTTTTTTTGCAGTGTAGAAGTACTAGTAGTAGTGTAGTGTCATGGTTCGTTTTTTTGTAACCCTCCAGATTTGAAGTATACTTTGACTCGGCCTCACAGCTCTCATAATTGACCCCTGCTGAAAGAAAGAAAGAAAGAGCCTCTAATAAGCCAGACAGACACCGAAAGGACAGACAAGAATGCAGTAATTCAGAAGGAAAGAAACGTAAACACAAATAGACCGCCAGTCTACTTAAATAATGTGTCACCGCCGGCCCCAGACCACCATCTGTGTTGTCTGTAAACATGAAAGCCGCTCGGTTCCCTTTAATAATGGGAAGAGACAGTACTCTTCTGGGTTATAATTAGGCTAGAGCCGGCATAGTTCCGCAATGATTATCCCCATCAATGCCGTCTCAATTGTGAATGTTTTGAGAGCATAGCAACACCAAGTTAATTCTCTAAGGTGGTTGTTTATGCTTTTTATAAAAGTGAAGTGTCATTTTTCTACGTAAGATGAAATTGCACTGCAAAAAGCTGCCATTATGAATGCATCATTAACAATTTCCTCTTATTTTCTGCATGCAGATCACAGTTCAAGATGTTCCAACAGCGACCTGTTACTCCCTTACTGACCCACATATCATTACTTTTGATGGCAGGTAAAATATTTACGAGTTTTTAGAGTGTGTTTTCTTTTTTCTTGTAGCTCAACTGATAAAGCATTGCGCTAACAACGCTAGGGTCGTGGGTTCGATTCCCAAGAAACACAATGAATTTACTGAAGGCTTCTTATTTCTTCACTGGCTTTTGCGCTGGATGCTTTGAATTATTCTACATTACCTATGATTATTTTTACACAAGTCATGTGACTTTTACTAGACAGATGCTCAAATGGTACATTTTCAGGTAATGAGGCGGGAATGTAAAGGTCACTTCGGATTTCTGATTTGTGAGGCTCACATGTATCACTTGTACTTTGTGAAAGAGTATCAGTTCAAGATGTTCCGATCATGACCTGTTACTTTGCTCAACTGGTAAAGCATTACGCTAACAACAAACAATGCCAAGGTCTTGGGTTCGATTCCCAAGAATTACACTGAATTTACCCAAGGCTTTTTTATTTATTTCTTTGACATTTGCGCTAGACATTCTAAATCGTTCTAGATAGCTTGTGATTATTTCAACATACAGTAAGTAGTGTGACTTTTACATGACAGATGCTCTAATGCTACATTTTCAGGTAATGAGGCAGGAATGTAAAGGTCGCTTTGAATTTCAGATTTGTGAGGCACAGATTTAGCACTTGTACTCTTTGAATTTGGCCCAGAAGGAGGGATCTTTATGAATGTGTACGGCAACTGTCCTCATTAGTGAATGTGTCCTTGACAGACACCGGCCCTGTGCCACAATTTCCTCCAGTAGAGAGGCGCATATGGCCCGATTGGACAATGGATTTAAGTGTACAGTATAGCTGATGTATTGAGCAATGTGTGTTTACTGTGATGCCAAACGTACAGAGCAAAAATAGGAAAGTATCACAATCACCATTAAAGTAAATGATACTGAAACTGTCCTGTGGAAATTACTGCCTCTGTTTCGCTCTCTCAATTTCTTGCTCTCTTTTTTTTATCTTACAGTTCTTTTTTAAAAGGCTTTTTCTTCCTGCTTCTCCTCCACTTTGCCATTAAGTTTAAATAGTCCTCTGAGATGATACTGTGTTTAAAGATTTTTTTTTAAGTGCACACTGAGGTTTCTGGATTTCATCTGTTTTAATCACCAAGACCTTTTAGCAGAGTAAAACAGAACAGAAAATAACTCAATATGACAAACTTTGGAGCAATAGTGGATGCAACTGGATGTATCTATCTTTGTTTCATTTACCATCCCCAATATTTACATTGATGATCAAGCTACAGTAAGAAATTTAATGTGAATGCTAATCAGTTGTTGTTCCACCCAGGCGCTATGAGAACCAGCAAACGGGCACGTTTTTGCTTTATAAAAGCACCAAACGTGTGTTCGAAGTCCACACGAGGCAGTGGGATTGTGGGAGTCGGCATTACGCTGTGGCGTGTACCTGTGGCATAGCTGCTCGAGAGGGCAACGAGGTCGTGACCTTTGACATGTGCGACGGGCATCTGCAGGAAACACGCCCGCACTTGTCCGTCAAGTCCATGGGACCATCCGTGACCAATCAGATTAAGATCCACGAGACACATCAAGGGAAGAAAGTCACGGTACGGTTACATTCCAGTTCTGTGGTAGCTAATAACATTGAATTAAAGTGGCTAGGTTTTAAAAATAAGAAATGTAAACTTATGCTGAAGTGAAAATTCAGACAAAACAATCGAATCAAAGAAAGATTGTGTTATTATTGCAACTCGCAGTATCAACTGTTTTAGATTTGACTCAATACACTATATCCCTCATTGACATGCAAACTCAGGAAATCTCACTGTGAAATGTATACAGTTCAAGTTCAGGACAGGCAGATTTTCAATTTCTGTGGTGAAACTGTCTGAGAAGTAAACACAGATCTCATCTGTTTTGAAAAGAGGCCTTTTCCCCAGCAAAAGGATTTTAAAGTTCGGTCTCAAAAGACCATCAGTCTGTCAGTGCAGCAGATGTTGTCATTGTTGCATTGTGACTCAGTTTGCATGAGGGAGTATATTGTGATGGCTACATTTATCTAGATTTGTAATATTCTGATGTAGACTCTTGACAAATCACCACTAATTTCCTCGCAACCAGCTGGCAGGGAAATGGGATCTTTTACTAACATGTGCATTTAGTTTATGATTGAAGTTGGGGTAAACTCTAGATTAGATTAGGTAATGACGTTGGATCTAGTACATGCATGGACATAAATAAATTAACAAGAAATAAAACGGGACTTGACGCAACCTAAGCACTAGCCTTACATATATAAGGGTCAGCATGGCCTGATTCTGAAGATGATTTCAGTTTAATGTTTAAGGTTATATATGTACGAATTTCGAGGATTTTTGTTTGACCCCTGCAGATCGTCTTTGCCTCAGGGGCGTTTGTGCGAGCAGACGTCAGTGATTGGGGAATGAGTCTGTCCGTCAGAGCTCCAAGTCAGGACTTTAACGCCACCAGAGGCCTGTGTGGGTTATTTGACCGGAACAGCCACAACGACCTCCATCATCCTGCAGGCACAAGCCACCGTCACATAGACCTAGAGGAATTCATTCAAGGCTGGAGGTGAGTGATGCTTTTACAACAACCGTATAGTCTCTATTTTCACAAGAAACAATATATAGTACTTAATTGATCTCTTGAGTTTAAGAAGGGTAATAAATCTAGTCTAACCAGAGCCGTCCTGAACTGGGCTACTGAGGTCCTCTAAGGCAGGACTCTTCAGCCCCTGTTCTGGAGGGCCGGAATCCTGCAGACTTTATTACCAATCTCAATTTTCTGCAAGTAGCCCTGAACAACTTAATTAGCTTGTTTGTTTAGAGTTCAAGATGCCCTCCAGAACTAGACATGCTTTAAGGTGAACCTTCGGTCCTGGTCTGAAATATGCTGGTAAGAACTAAAAGACCTAAAAGACAAAAATATATGGGAGTTTCCTAGCTCAAAGCTCCCGGAAAAGATCCCATTCGAGTAGGAGTATTTAGGAGACGTGGAGAGCAGTTCGGTTTCAGATTAGAGTTTGCATCACCATTTAACCTTGATTTGCTCGTTTTAATGTCAAATATAATTAAAGTAGAGGAAAGTCTCTAATCTAATGGGCTAACCTTTCTCGAACTCTAAATCCTCTCTTGTCGCAGTGCTTGAGGGCTTAATTCAAAGGCTGATTTGAGACAGTCATATTTTTGTTTTATTTCTCTGTGTCAGGATCGCGCCTGGAGAGAGCCTGTTTGACAGCACGCCACCTGCCGTGAATGAGGAGATAAAGTGGAATTTCTGTGCTTGTCAAAAGGGATACAGCCTTTCCATCCATTCAATGCACACCTCCGAAGGCCTATTAAACCAACCTCCCGTCTCTCGGTGCCTATCTCACGACGACACAGATTATACGTCCTTGTTCCCCTTCAAAGATGCCACTGCCGAGTACACCATTAAACCTATCTCTGCCCGTAACGTCCGGAAGCGGGAGACGTTGGCTGAGGTGTTAGAGTTAGCCAAGATGAAAGGTGTTAAACTGGAGTCTCAGGTGCCCCAAGGTCAGGCAGACAACTCTCCTTCTTTAGAGGAGTTAGAATTGGAGTCATTATTTAAAGTTGACGGCCCCAACTTGAATGAATTTAAGGTGCCCTTACTAAGTTCAGGTGGAAGGCCTAAGAGAGAAACCCTTGACTTTCTGCCCATTTACACCGCCCAGGCCCTAAGCCAGACCGACCTCGAAAGTTTAGCCTACTTCTTTCCAGATGACCACCGCTCCTCCAGCCGTCCAGCTGCCTACCCTTCCTGGCCGACACCTAGTGGCCTCACTTCTGCCAAGGCTTTGGAGGTCTGCCAATTGGCCTTGGTTAACTCAACTGTGGGCACAGCATGCAAGAGTCTGCTGGGTCGACGCCTGGAAGAAGCTGTGGATCTCTGCATCCTGGATCTTCAGTTGAAAGATGATTTGGCCTGGGAGGACGCACTCGTGCCCTTCCTAGAGAACGAATGTGAGAAAAAGTGGCTGGAGAACCGGACCCATCGTACCCAAGACGCTTCCAGATCGTTGGCGGATATTGCAATGGCCCTACGTTGTCCGAACTTCTGTAATGGGAACGGGCAATGTGAAGAGTGGGGATGTCAGTGTTATCCAGGCTACAGCTTTTACGACTGCAGTCTCACCATCAGTAAGTGATTGTTTTGACATCCATCTGTTGCTTCAAATGTATTCCCCTAGGGATCCTCGATTATCAGAAACACTTTGGCTTTAATATATGCAAAATATCCATCAATAAGCAGCCAAATGGGGTATTACAACATGTTTTGTGTGATATACCTGCAGGGGTTTGTGGAGTTTGAGTAGGGACCGCATTTGTAGATAAAGGTTGTCTTTGAGTTTTGTTCAGGTGGCCTGGGGAAAGTATATATTTGTTCTCACGATCAATGGACACAATGGAGTCTCATCCATCAATCCTTTATTGAGCATTTGAAAGTTTTCTTCAAAGGAATTGTGGTCCAAGAGGAGTTTTATTGATCAGAGGTTGTTCATTCACAGCCGAGGTGACTTAATGTTAAGGTTAGGTTTCAACTTTTTCCTAAAGTTCCTTGAAGTTGAGGAAAATGAGAACCTTTGAGTGCAAAGACATTAAATCAAAGTCAACTGTAGTAAATCTTAGCTAATTTGGTCTTGGAATATTTTGATGAGAACGTTTGAGTTTATAATCTCGGTAGTTCTGAGAATAGATTGTTAAAACTCTGGAGGAGACTCATGAGATTATTCTGGTCTTTTTTTCTCAGAAGAACTTCTTAGGAGAGGTTTCCTTTTCCAAATCCTTGCATTGTCACTTCCTGTTTAAAAAGTCACATCACTTCCTGTTCCTGAAGGAAAAGCAGATGAAATGCAACACACTGAATTTTTGCCTCTATTGATAACACTAGAGCTAGAACACTAGAAAGTTGTGTACTGTACAAATGGGAGTTGACGTGAGAAGTTCAGCAGTCCGGCATTGTTTTGTAAGTGGATGACTGTCTAGTGTAATATGTTGTTGTATCTTTATGGGTCAGAAGTTTACTGCTCTTTTGTCCAAATGTGTGTGATTAAAATCCTGTACTTTGGCACAAGTACAGTGTTCACTACAGCTGCCATTACCAGATGGTGGCCAAAGTGCCAGAACATTTCTGTGGCATTAGATTCAACATTTCTGTGGCAGCTCTTTTCATCAAGTGTGTATTTTTACTATCTTGTTAGTTGTGTGCTTTGGATGCTGTTGTTCGTTATTCCTTTTCTTTACACTCTGCGAAGAATAATTTCCTACTCCCTCAAGCATGTCTTCAAAGAAACCGCAGATGGCTTGCGTTTGTGCAAGAGTGATTTTTATTGATTAGATGAATTATTTGAAATTATGTATGGAACTCCTTTCGGAACGGCAAAGTCGTTTAGCGTGTTTATCGACTGATTGTTTCTGGCAATAACGACGAGGCTCAGAAGTGCCATTAGATTTCCCAGCCAAGCTTCATATTGTTATGCAGGTATGCTATCGCCTGGCACTGTGCCAGATGCCCATGCCCTCTCCCTGATTAGCATTGGGATCTTCGCTAAGCCGCTATCTTCCTCGACGTTTTTCGCATGCTCCCTGGGGCTGACTTGGTGACGAAATGGCAGTTTTAACACAAATTAGCGAGCAGATTAGGAGTGCTAGAGAGGGCTGTTTGTCACAGACTGACGTTTTTCAACCTCTCCGAGAGCGAACTCTGATTTATGGTAACCACGCTAGGATCAACGTGCAAGGTAGCTCAGGGAGGACGGCTAGATAAATCTGCTTAATTGCTCAACTGATCATCGGCTGATGCCTCTTCTACATCTGGGAACCCCATTCATTATTTTTATTCTGAAGCCATGACACATTTATGCCTAAGCGTTTTTGGTTGACTTTATTTGCACTTCATCCAGTCAAATGCGGATTTTTGCATGTCTTCTCTTATCTTTTGGCCTCATAATGTGCAAATAGTTATGTTAGCATGCTATGTATGTTAGCATGTAGGCTAGTATATAGTGTACTGTGTTCTGTATGCTAGTTCTCTCCATTCTACATTAATCAAAACGTACGACAGAGCACACTTTATTCCACAAATTTTCATTGTACTCAACCTGGCCTTCGATTTCCAAATTGATGAAGGAACTGAACGTAATAACTACAGCTATTTTTTCATCTCTCATTATTTGATTGGAAAGCCTATTTAACATGTTTTTACACAAAGTTTGAATCGATAACCATTTTTTTCTATACTATACTACTAACGTCGTAGAAAAGGAATGTTTGGAAATGTGAATGCTATAACAGGACTAATGCTGCTCTATGACCCTTTTAAAGGGACAGTGCACCCAAAAAGGAAATTTCAGTCATTATTTATGTTCCAAACCCATATGTTGTTGTTTTTTTCTGCTTGTAGAGCAGATGAATGAGAGATAAAAGGTTAGATTTCAGTTTCCACACATATTCTCTTAGTCCTCTGGCACATTTTATGCTATTACTGCCTCAATGAAGGTTGTCCGGCACTCATTCGGCGCTACTACTACTTTCTTTCCCATATAATCCAGGTAGAGTGAAAAGCAAGTCGATAGAAAAGGCAATCAGACCATATTCAATACCTCTGCATATCTGGCTATCATTCAATAGTGGAACAGTCTGGAAAACCTCACTATTGCCTTCATTCAGTTGTGATTTTCAGCAGCGAGGCAGGGGTCACATTCTGTAGAAAGGACTCCGCTTGGATTCATCTCGGACTCTTTTTTTTTTTTTTACAGCAGGTTCAGTGAGTCATCCGATCGTTCCTCATTTATCATTTCTCTTCAAACATAAAGCACAAGCGTTCGCCCTTGTGGCAGAGATTAAAAACTCCTGAATATCTCTCACGCTCCCTTCCTGGCCGGTCAGGGACAGTGTGTGAGTGTGTGTATTTGTGTGTGCGCGCACTGCGTCGATGCTCGAGGCTTGTCTGGTTCAGAACTGCATTTTAGGAGCTCGGGAACAGAGTGAATCATGGGAAAGTCTGAAAATCACCTCACTGACCTGCTGAGCTGGACATTTTGGATCTCTGAGGCGATTAGGAAGGTATATTTGTGGCACTCCTAAAGTGAGGATTAAAGCTTTTTTAAGGTCCTAGTTTGTGTGGTAAAGCCATGATGATCCTTGGTTCAATTGCTATAACATTTTATTTGCTTGCTAATTGTTTTCAATTTACATAACATGCTAATTGTTTAATTGAGAGTATTTTTTTTTTCATTAGCATCAAAGATTAGCATCAACATTACACACACACACATATATATATATATATATATATATATATATATATATTAGTAAAACAATTTAAATGTATATTATAGAAATTAAATGACAAGCTAAATATGCATGCAAAGATGTTTATAAAAATGCATCACATGAAATAATATTTTAATATGATTTTTTTATTTTTATTTTAAGCTAACAAAACATTTAATATCCAAATTTCTGGTCCCACTTTATATTAAGTGGCTTTAAGTACTATGTACTTACATTTCAAAATAAGTACAATGTACTTATTGTGCTCATGTTATATTGTAAATCACTTTTGCTGTTATTGAGGTGTGATACGGGTAAGGTTAGGGACAGGTGTGGTGGTATGGGTAGGTTTAAGGGTGGGTTTAAGTGTAAGGGGATGGGTCATCTGTGTAATTACAGATGTATTTTTTTTTTTTTTGACAGTATTTTTAAAACATACGTACAATGTAAAAACATGTATGTACACAATAAGTCCATTGTATCAAATTATTAATTTCAATGTAAGTACATGGTACTTAAAGCCACTTAATATAAAATGGGACCAAATTTCTTTTTCTTAAATAATTTAAAATGACCTTGAAGAATGTCTCGGATGGTAGTATATCTTTCCTAAACAGTGCTAAGGGGCGATTTGTTTTCGTAATTATTTTATTGCAATTCTTTACCAAGTGTAAAATTACACAAAATGAGACCATCTGGAGGAAGTTCTTTGATGAGGCTAAAATTCATTAGCACTCACTTCTGTGCTTAATTGTTCTCCTTTGAGGATAATTTTCTCTCATATCTTTTATTGTTTTCCTTCCTTCCTTCCTTTTTTTTTTTTTTTTTTTTTTAGATATTCTCCACTTATGGCTTAGTTTAGCATGCCATCCCAGAACATCCATTTGCGTTTGCGTCTCAGAAATGTGATTTAAATAGACTTCCACCCTGCGGAGATCTGAACGTAAGGTTATGCTCTGGTAATAAAAACACTGATTTGAAATGAGCCAAGATGGGAGCGATAATGGCATTAAGAAAGCGTAATGCTGCCTCGGTAAAGTCATTTCAGCCTGTCGCTGAAACCATATTAAATGTTGTTGTGTTTTATAAGGCCTGAGAGACGCCCAAACAAGCTCGTATTTACTCGTTTGCATTATTCAAGAACCTCAGTTATAGGGAACGTTATACTCCACTGCTCTAATTGTACTGTGATATTTTCAGCATGTATCCGTTCTCTGTTTAATGGCAAATGCAGACTGGCAGGGTCAGAATCCAGCAGGCTGAAAATTTTGAATAGCTTAAAGCCTGGATTGTTTGGTTTTGTGTTTGTTAGTGGCAGTGTACTACTTTCGTTTTGGCGTCTTTCAAACTGCCACTGTTGCATTTTTCCATTTGAGTCCCGTAAACTTTATTTACTGGTGGTTTTCGGAAAGGATGTGGCGGTTTCTGCAGAGTACATTTTTAAAGATTTCACATTAATTTACGAGACTATAGTGCCTTTTCAATGAATCAACAATGTGTAGACTGCAGACTGTCATTTTTGCAGTCTCATTCGACTGAAAGACGTTTTCTTTTTTTTTCTTTTTTCTTTTTTGTATGAGGTTGTTGAGATAAATGACAAAGAAACTTTGGTTTTGACCTTGTAACACAGAAAAGTGCATAATACTTCAGTTTTCTCCCACAATTGTGTGTATTTATGGGTGTATTCTTGAGTGGTAAAACTTCAATGTCAAAACCCATACACAGGCTGTGTCCTTCAGGCAGGCCACGCCCCTAGAGACTTACAATCAGAAAATATTATGAAAGGCACTATTACTAATGTACTTCTTAAGGTTATTTAAACAAACCCCTAACAATTTCATATTTGTTCCTATTACTGTAAATTCTTTGTTTCTTTGGTTTCCTCAGGTCAGCCAATAGAAGTCACCGATCTTGAGAACGGCGGTTTGTGTGATGTACGTGAGTTCGACTGTGACAGCGTGAGGGTTTTCGGGCTGGGTTTCATCGACTCCCCTGGCCTTGCGTGTCTCGTGATCAGATTAAAGGTGAGACATTAATGATTTCACTTGTGTTTATTTGGCAAATGATGTACAGTATATGTGTATTTTTATAAGGTTTTTGATGAAAACATTCCAGGATTTTTCTCCATATAATGGACTTCAATGGGAACCAAACGGTTCAAGGTCCAAAAGACAGTTTCAGTGCAAACTGTTCAAAGGGCTTTAAACGATTCCAGACGATGAATAAGGGTCTTATCAAGCGAAACGATCGCTCATTTAAAAAAATAACAACAACGTTTAAGTTTTATAAGCTCAAATGCTCGCCTTGCTTTGTTCTCTCATGCGCGTTCGTGACTCTCTTGTTCGAACTCATTTATCAAAATGAACGAATGAGTCAATTTGTTCATTTCGTTCGTTGAATGAACCAAATGACACGAAAAAAGATTAGTTCTTTTTGATAAACGAGTTTGAACATGAGAGTCACGAACGCTCATCACAGAACAGAGCAAGGCGACCATTTGAGCTTATAAAACACGTTATACACTTTATTTCCAATTTTCAAATATTTTCTCAATTTTTATTGAAAAGAAATAAATATCATATGTGATGGGAAAAGGGAGTCGAGTGATTTTGGCAAAAGTCGGATTCAAACTCGATCTGCCAGTGTTGTAGTACTCGAGACTCGGACTCGTCTCGAGACCATATTTTAATGGTCTTGGTCTTGTCATGGACTCGTTTGCATTTGGACTCGGAATTGACTCGTACTCGAACATTTTTTTTTTTAGGACTTGGACTTATTCCCGAGTCCACTCGAGTTCAATTCAAAATATTTTTCATGATTATTAATGTATGTTAATAAAACATTTCTTTAAATTGTTTGACACGCCCAGTGATTGGTGATTTTCTAGTGTGCAACTGCGCATGACAAATTGTAATAAAATTACTTTTAATACCACCTACTATGTGGCCTTTTTACCCTAAAGTAAATTCAGTAAAAAAAAAAAAAAAAGATTTCTCCAAGTAAATAAAAGTAAATTAGGTAATCAACCCTAACTGGTCTCGGTCTCGACCGTCTCTGGTCTTGGACTCGACTCGGACTCGACTCTCTCTGGTCTCGGTCTTGACTCGGACTCGAGTGAGGTGGTCTCGACTACAACACTGCGATCTGCGTCAAAACTTTTTGCGTCAAAGTAGTGAAGCCGCCAGTATCTCGACATGGCGCTGACATCTTGGAACTTGAGTTTGCGCAGAAGTGATTTCGGGACCAGACATGCGCACTAGTGAGCAGGAAGTATAGCCGCGAAAACAAGGCCCCGCACTTAATTGAATATAATTTTGTTTGTTTTAATGGCCAAGATCACAGTCGACTATTCTAAGCCTGTCTTCTTTAATATTTCATCAAAGAGTCTTTATGAATCTTCGCATGCCTTTTTTTAATACCTGCTTGCCATCTGTTTGTGTATTTAATTAGAAGAATAAGGGGAACGACATAGGGGGATATCTGATGAGATAAAGAAAGCAATAAAAACAGTCATCAGTCAACACAGCAGAGAACATACAAAGAAAACACGGTGCAATAAGACTGGTAAACAACATGCAAAAGCACACATTATGTGCTGTGAATATTGTTTTACTTAAAAGCTTTCCACTCGAAGATCATTTAATGATGTCAAATCGCTGCCCTGAAGGGCTGAGTTTAACCCTCATAATCGGAGACCCCAATAACTCAAAATCATTCTTAACCTTGAA
This sequence comes from Pimephales promelas, assembly GCF_016745375.1. Next base: position 28,946,854 of record NW_024121099.1, read on the forward strand.
GAGGTTAGTGCTTCTGAATCTATAAAAAGGCCATGTATACTTTGACATGTATACATCCACCATGTAATTCTGAATATGCTCCCTTTATTCTTTTCTCTCATTTAAAGTCCACCACTCGCTGTCTTTTTCCCAGGAGGCATTTCACCTCCTCTGTGGGGTCATCCCATTTGAGCAAATTGATTTGGCAAGCTGTTTCTGTTTCTCTCAAACAATGAGGGTTCAGAGGTGAATATTGCTCTAATCTTCTGATAAAAGTTTGTTGAATTTAAAGAAAAGTCACTTTAAAAATGAACATTTCGACATTTATGTACACTGTAAAATAAAAGGCCTTTTTCGAAGTTAGGGTTAGGTTTTTTGTAGTACGTTTTCCAAGCAAATACTATTTCCATATTTCTATTTAAAAATGTCACGTTTAATTTCATTTGCCACATTTTCTTGCGATTTCAGAGTTACTTATTTGTGCAATGTTGTTCCAATCCTTTCATGATATGGAAAAGAGCAGCCAGAACATTCTTCAAAATATCTCATTTTTTCTTCCATGAAAGAAACAAAGTCATACAATTTGGGAAAATAAGTTGTTAAAAAATATTAATTTTAGGTGAATTATCCCATAGTAAATCAAATGCTAATGAAATAAAAGGCCACTTAAGTGCACTTTCACTATAAGTTCACTATAACTATGTTAAAAAAGTGCTCTTCGTAATAATGTCAAATTAAGTTGATTTTAAATCATTATGTTTTAATAATTTGATGCTTTAAAGTACACATAATTTGATGTGTTTACTAACATACGCACATGTAAAAACCTTTAACTCTTGTGCGATATTTGAATGTACTAAATTGCAACTACATCATTACAAATGTGATAGAAATGACATTAAATTGTAATTTAGTTTAACAAAATTGCTTGTACATTTAGTTACTTAAGTAATGTTCTTAAGCCAATGGGTCAAAAAGCACTCTAATGTTTAATATCAGTTTAATTTCATTGTAAATATTAAATAACAGTGTCTGAAAACATTACATCCAGTTCACACTTAAGTATTATTTGACAGTATATTATTTTCATGCTTTAAAAGTATGCAAAAATGTACTTCTATTTCAAGTCAATTATTATTATTTTTTGCTAATGTTTTTTAGCACACAAATGGCGTTTGGATCCCTAAAGAGGAAGGGACTACCAAAGCGTCCTTCCTGAGCTCCAAAGCGGTGGACTGCTCCGTCCCTCGACTCGGCAACATGGCCGTCGACACGGTGGACTTCATGGCCAGCGAGCAGCCCTATGCCAGATGGGAGATTAAGGTACCTGTCCATCAATCTCAGGGACAGGGAAATGTCTGAGGGTTCGTGTGATTGATTTCCCACTGCCATTTTTTGCAGTGACTGAATGAATCAAAATGTCATCAGTCTGATAAAAGCAGGCCATCTTTTCCTAAACTTTCCATTGTGATTGAAAGATGAAGCGCCAGCTTCTCTGTATTGGCGAAAATGTAATTACACACGAAGTCTCCTTCACAGTTGTGGGTTTTAACGCTTAAAACCAGCCTGAATTTATGCCGGTCGCACGCGCTGTTTGAGGCCAAGCTAAATGATGCGTACCTGGGCGCTTTAAAATATTATATCTGTCGAAATCATCAAACCATGAGATGGAGGAGAGCTCTTCCGTTCTGAATGACAGCCATAAAGGCAACACAATCATTTTAATCATTTTTATGCTTTGACGGCCCATGTAGGAAACCAATCTGACTTTACCTTTAAGGATATGGCGAACATAAACATTAAAAAGTTTGTCAACTCAATTCAGGTTGTGAGATCATTGACCTCATCGCTTGGTCCCAAAGTGGGCCTTGATCTATGTGTGTGTGTTAATGAGTGTGTTTACTGTTGTAAAAAATGGATAGCTCGTGATGAGGAATCATTAACATAAATTGCGTTCAGAGAGCCACAGGGTGTCTCCGAAGGTCAGAGCAAAGACGAATCTGTGAGATAATACATCTCGAAATCCACCTAAACTCCTGCCCGCATTAATCTCAAAGGCTTGTGGGATTAAACACTCACTGAGGGGTTGAAAAATGAACCTCACTTTTGGATTTACTCAAACTTGTGCTGCTAAAGATGCTCTGAAGTGTTACAAGAAGACGTGCTTTTTTGCATCACCTGCCAGTGGCGGAAGTTTGCAGATCGTAAATATTTCTGAATATGCATTTTGCATTACCTTAATGAAAACGTTATTTTGCATGCAATGCCAACATACATAATTACCTGTTTTTTAAGATATTTAAAATATTTATTTTTATTACTTTTTACGAAAATTTAGTAAAAAGCCATGTAATGAACAGCATAATGTGGAATTAGTTTGTCTTCATCACAAATTTTCTTTGTTTTGCGATAAATTATGGCTGTTTGACTGCACATTACCTTAAAAATTAAATGTTCTCTTTTGACCTTGAGTGAATGTAATACCACATTCACTTATCTATCATATGTATTTAAACCTCTCTATCTCTCTTTTTCTTCTTCAGGTGACTAATGATGGTCGTCAGTACAGCAAGGGGAAATTTTTAACCCTTTACGACGGTATTTGCCAGTTGTGTGTGAATCCCTCTGGACGTTGCAAGCTGAAGGTAATGATATAGTCTTGAATAGGCCAATAGATTGTAAATAGTTGTCGTTTTTCATCTACAAAATAGCATAGAAAATGTGAAAAAAATACGCATACATAGCATTTTTTCCAACAAGTTATGGGTTAAATTGATTTTTAACTGTATTTGCATTGTCTGAAGGAAATTTAAAAGTTTAACTTTTAAGTAAGTTTAGGTTTGTTATAAACATCAGAGCCATTCTGCAGTTTTCGAACATGATGTTGGCGGTTTTTGAGAAATTTACTGCGCCTTTATCATTTAAAAGTGATTGTAAATAGATAGATGCATGAAATCACAGACTAATCACAATTTAGTATGGAAATACATTTTTACAAACTACAGGGAAAAAAAGAAGACATAAATAGTGATGTCACTGCTGAAGCTTTAATATTGAAATAAAATGTATAGGAGATGGAGAAGTCTTCTTCGTAAATAATTCATGACTAATTTGTAATTAATTTGATGTGTTATATAATTTTAAATAGTATTACTGACTATTTATGTATATCCAATATACACTCAACTAAAGGATTATTAGGAACACCATATACTAATACTGTGTCTGCCTTAATTCTACGTGGCTTTGATTCATCAAGGTGCTGAAAGCATTCTTTAGAAATGTTGGCCCATATTGATTGGGTAGCATCTTGCAGTTGAGATTCTTGGAGATTTGTGGGATGCACATCCAGGGCACGAAGCTCCCATTCCACCACATCCCAAAGATGCTCTATTGGGTTGAGATCCGGTGACTGCGGGGGCCATTTTAGTACAGTGAACTCATTGTCATGTTCAAGAAACCAATTTGAAATGATTCAAGCTTTGTGACATGGTGCATTATCCTGCATCAGAGGATGGGGACATGGTGGCCATAAAGGGGTGGACATGGTCAGAAACAATGCTCAGGTAGGTTGTGGCATTTAAACGATGCCCAATTGGCACTAAGGGGCCTAAAGTGTGCCAAGAAATCATCCCCACACCATTACACCACCACCAGCCTGCACAGTGGTAACAATGCATGACGGATCCATGTTCTCATTCTGTTTACGCCAAATTCGGACTCTACCATGTGAATGTCTCGACAGAAATCGAGACTCATCAGACATTTTTAGTCTTCAACTGCCCAATTTTGGTGAACTCTTGCAAATTGTATCCTCTTTTTCCTAGTTGTAGTGGAGATGAGTGGTACCCAGTGGGGTCTTCTGCTGTTGTAGCCCCTGTTTGGTTTAAAATCTTCTGAACAGATGAAGATTGTTTCTAGCACTGTGTTAAAGCCATCCATGATTGTTCCTGCACAGCTTCCTTTCCGTTCATTTATCCATCTGTCCATCATCCTTTATATTCACTGTGCGCAAAATGACTTCCTCAACTAATGGCCTGGATTTTCCACTGGAAAATAAGTCGCAGAGGATGCGGGTTTATGAACTCAAAAGGCAAAAAGTCTGTCATAGCCCGTTTACTGTCTTAACTGCAACAGGACAGCTGCGATACGCGAGGGTGTGTGTGTGTTGGAAAACCCCAGAGCGTGGATGTGGAAAACAGATATGTTCACAACATGGAGACCAATCCCTTGAGCACCTGACATACTCGCTCGCGCTTTCTTTCTCTGGGTTTCCGACTGCCACATAGCATGTAATCTCACCGTGAGAGATGAGTTATCTAGGTGGATCCGTTTGGTCTGTGTTTATCGTCTCTGCTTTGCCACGCATGTCCTCCGGGCGCTGCGACTGACACGTCCCACTGGATATTAAAAACTTGAAATATAGAGATGCTATCGTTGCCAAGCTTTATACTTTGGTGGTTTATAGCAAATACGGTTGAGCTTTATCTGAAAGAATTGACAGGGGAAGTTGGTTTGAGTGCCAGTAACCGTGAACAGTAGCAAAATATCTCCACGCTTTCTTTCTTTCTTTCTAGCTCAATTGCTAAATTTGAACACTAACAACAACAAGGTTGTACGTAAGTTGGAATCCCAAGCAGGGTTGCCAGGCGTTTGCAACAAAAGTAGCCCAATGGCCAGTCAAAAGCGTCGTTTGGCCAACTTCTCAACTGAATTTGTACGTCTTGGGGTGTTTTGGGGGTGTTTGAGCACCGAAATCTTATTTACAGGTGGAAATCAACCCACAAGGCACTTTTTTTTCTTTTTCTTTTTTTTACCTGCGGATACAATTTTAAAGCAGCCCAATTCTGCAGGAAAACCACAGACTTGGCAACACTGATCCCAGGGAAAGTACAAAAAAAGTCACTTTGGATAAAAATGTGTTCAGGGTTATATAGTTTATTATTATTATTATTTTTTTTTTTCATATTTTATATAATATTTTATATTATTAATTAAAAAAATTCAAGCTATCCTTTTTTTTTTTTTTTTATTTTAGGGTTATGATAATAGTAACATATTGTATTATATTTTTTATTTTAGTTTCATGTAATTTAGTTTACTTTCAGTTTTTTTACTTTCTGTTATTTTAATAATTATTTTCAGTTTATTTTTAGTTTTTTAGCTTAGTTTAATGTAATTTAGTTCACCCAGTTATGTATCTATTTTAATATAATTTGTTTGTTTGTATCTCTTAAGACCTTCTTTAATTAGTTTTCATGAACAATAATAACAGTTCTTCCCTCTTTCTCTCTCTCTCTCAGGAGAGGACGTGTAATATAGATGGGATGTGTTTTGCCAAGGGAGACTCCAGCCCTTCTGTTCCGTGTCTCTTGTGTAACTCCACGGCCTCCAAATACACCTGGTCCATTAATCAAGGTAAGCACAGTCGATTTGAAGTCAAACCGAGATCTTATGGCAATAGCTCACTTTATTGAACATTATCTGTACTTGTTACAATCACAGCACACCATTACGCTACAAATAAAGTTACAAGCCATTGGACGCGACCCAACAACCTTCTACGGCACAGTCCAATTGAAATCTAATTTGGTGCTAATAAAGACAAATCCATTCAAAAAGATCTCAAATACGAGCTGTGGTCTAGTATTTCATAACATGCTGCAGATGCATTGAGCCGTGATGTTCATATGGCAGATTTAGGTTCGAATCCCACCCCTGCTCTTAAAAAAAGTCCTATAAAATAAAGAAGAGCTGTTTAGACTGACTGATTGTGACCTTTACAAGATGTATTTAGCTGAATATTGTGTGAAGCACTTACTGCATTATTCATTATCAAACTATAAAAGGATGTAGGAAGGGAGATCTGAAAGGATGCGCTGTCTTGCTATTACTTTGAGTTTGTTAGAAGTTAAAAGCGCCCCGCTTTACGAACAGACTTTATTACAGCAGCTAAACAGAGACGTTGTGTGGCGAGTCAGCTGGAATATGCTAGCTGTGGATCGTTCTGTTTACGTTCTCGCGTAAACAGGCCTACACACCCTCGCATGTCTTATTTATTTTTATAAAATGCCAGTTATCTGAATAATAATCCGAAACAATGTTCTGTTTTCACAAATTGTTAATAAAATCGAATTATTATAAAATAATAATAATATAGAATTTTGTAATATGTTAACATTAAATATTTGTATTAATAATTATTTTATTTTAGTAATAATAATAATAATAATGGTTATTATCATTATTATTATTATATAGCACAAACTCTCCTTTCTTCTAATATTACCACCACCAGTAATAATAATAATAATCATTAAATAATATTATGTTATGTTAAAATAAGTTGTATTACATTACATCCATTATAATTAAAAACCATAATGTTAATAATTGTTATTATTATTAATATTATTCTTAACAAATATTATATCAATATTAAATATATTTTCAAATATTTGTATTAATAATTATTAGGGCTGTGCAAAGATTAATTGCGATTAATCGCATCCAAAATAAAAGTTTGATTAATATATAAATAATTAATATACATTATATATATATATATATATATATATATATATATATATACAGTATTTATATCCAAATAATTCTTAAATATATACATGCATGCATATGTATTTATATACACAAAATAATTATACACCCCCACACACATTTATTATGTAAACACAAACTTTTATTTTGGATGCGATTAATCGCAATTAATCTTTGCACAGCCCTAATAATTATTATAGTAATAATAATTACTATGGTTATTGTTGTTATTATTATATCATAAACTCTCTCTTCTTCTAATGCTACTACTATTACTAATAATACAAATAATAAAATATTATTATTATTATTTATTACATAAAAGTAATATTATGTATTGTATTAAAGTATATTATTGTGTTATATAAAATTATTTTACATTTGTACCTTTTAATATTAGACATTTTAATATTTGATTATATTATAATAATTATTATTATTATACAGCACAATCTCTCTCTTAATAATAATATAGTTTTCTGTTTTATAGCATTTTGTAAGATTGATGAGCCTTTTTGAAAAAAGACCAACCACAAAAGTCATATTTAAGAGTTTTACTTGGATTTTAAATATAGCAAAACAATTAGACACACAAGTAACAACATTACAAACTGTCAAGTCAAGTTGTTTGGGATCATGTTGCATTTCATTTCAGCAAAAACTCCCTCTTCTTTATCCACACATTCCAACACCATGCCCATGTACAGCGAGAACATCTAGTAAACATTCGTCTGTTTGCCTGAACTGCAAATGAGGTCCGGGCTGATGCTATCTGAAGACTCTACACACACACACACACACACCATTCAGCATGAAGGAACATTATACCCATTCACCTCACACCCACTTATCTTCCTGATAGTTATTTCCCTTGTGCTTCTGCCATGCTTTTTTCCCCACCATTCTGTGGCAAAATTGAGAGTCCATTCATTCATGCAGACAAATTAAGTTTAGATGAGATGATCATCAAGAAATTTAAATGTTAAGTGATTCAAATGAGCATTTGTGCTGCAGCTGAACTGTCGCATAACTGAGGAAAATATACATCAGACCATTTTGAAACAATTAGCATTTGTTTGTTTTTTTACATGGTTTGCATGTTTGCATTGATAAAATGGCAACAGTATGTTTAGCTGAATGTTATCATGGTATTATACATTGGGTTTGTTTACCCCTTATGATGTCAGAACAGATTTATGGAGCATTTTGTTGTTAGTTGACATTTCCCAGCCAGAAACACACAAACTCATATACATCACGCTGCTCGAGAATGAGATTTTGAATATGAGTGACATATTGGTGCAGAGAATGCTTTCATATTCCACGATCAGGGTTGGTTTATTTTCTGTGGTTCTGTTGTGGATAATTGCATGTCACTTAAGATTGATATTTTTGCTCCACGTTGCGATTTTTGTCAAGTTTCTCAAGAAACAAGAAGCGGGAAATAACTGTCGGAAACAAACACACGATGCTTTAAATCAGATTTTATCCCACACATGTCTTCATGCCAGATATTACAAAAATATCATATCATTTATTTAAAAATATATATGATATGTTTCAATTAATTATGTTCCAATTATTAAGTGTTTAACAATAAAAACAATAATAATATTTAGACTATATATGGTCTGTTAAAGTTTGCAGTTTATGAATAACTAATGATAATAAATGCTATTTTAGTTATTTATTAATTTACATTAATGAATAAAACCTTGCTAAATAGTATACGTATACATTTAAAGGACATTTTTGTCAACAAAAAAGTCTATGACTGCAAAGGGCCATTGACGCCACAGAAGGTAACTATATATGTGTGTGTGTGTGTGTGTGTTTGTGTGTGTGTGTGTATATATATATATATATATATATATATCGGGGCTGTTAAACGATTAATAGCGATTAATCGCATCCAAAATAAAAGTTTGTCTTTACATAATGTATGTGGGTGCACTGTGTATAATTATTTTGTATATTTATAAATACACACACATGCATGTACATTTAAGAAAAAATATTATTTATATGTAAAATATTTAGATTTATATATAATATAAATTATACATCTATATACAGTATACTTGAAAATATTTCTTAAATATTAAATCTTAAATATTTCTTAAGTGTTTATATATATATAAAATAATTATACACAGTGCACCCACATATATTATGTAAACAAAAACTTTTATTTTTGGATTCGATTAATCATGATTAATCATTTGACAGCCCTAATATATATATATATATATATATATATATATAACACGGAAAGCCGGACAAATAATGTCAATGGCGGGAAAAGAGTTGAAGAGCTTTTCGTTAGCTTTAGCTAACAAGCTAACATAAAGCTACTGGAATCTTACCAAAGGCTTGTGGTGTTAAGGTTCGCAACAAGGACAATAACAATAAAGTTTTAATAATTGTTCTAATTTTTAGAATAGGAAATCCACACCACAATAACGATACAACCGACGATACAACGATAACAATAACGACCAAGGGATGATATCGTTGGAATCACTTTCAGAACATTTTGTTTTTCAGCTGGTGAGTGACAAGAACATTGACAGCCAATCAGAATCCATCCTGCTTGATAGAGCTCAAACTTTTAAAGCGGCAGTCGACAAAACTGACAAATATCATCTGGTTACTGAAGATCAGCTCTGGGAGTCTGCGATTCCTTCACAGTATTCTTTCTTGAAATTCCCCTCTCATTTCCGCAGCTAATCGTCCACCGACCTTCCACAAGCCACGGGACGGCCTGCAGACCTTTGTAGGGGAGAATTTTGTGTACCAATTCACAGCCACGGACCCCGAGGGCTCGGCCCTACTCTTCCAGCTGGAGACGGGGCCCCCTGGGGCCTCAATTTCCCCGGCCGGGCTCCTCATCTGGAAAGTGCACGAGTCAGAAGCACACGGTTTTCATTTTACTGTGTCTGATGAGTGTGATGCCCGGAGCAGATTTAAAGTGGAGGTGAGAGACATTGAGAGATTGATGCCTGACTGATTTTTATGCTTAGGACAGAAATGAATTTCTATGAAACATGAAGAAAAGTTTAGTTTTGTAAATAATAATGTTAGTTTTGTAATAATGATCCAAGTCTCTTCTTGGATGTTTTAAAGGAACAGTCCTCCTAAAAATGTATGTTGTTCCAAACTCTTTTTTTTTTGTTTCAGATCATTAAGTTGAAGTGGAGAACTGGATCTTAAATTAAATTAAATTAAATATACAATAATAAAGTTAAATATAAAATAATAAAATAAAATTAAATAAATAAAACTTAATATATATATATATTTATATTCTATTAATAAATAAATTTATTCTATATCAATTATAATTATAAAAAAGTTATAATTATATAATAAAGTGAATTAAAAATTATATAAATAAAAGCAGCCACCATAATAACTTGACTACATTTTAGTATAACAGTGTTGTATTTTCAGGAACAAGCTACATTTTCTAATGAGCAGAGTTGTAGAATATTTTATCATGTGAGTTGAGGCAATCTGATTCATTTTAGTGAATCAATTTGTTCTTCACTTTGGATAAAAGTGTCTGCTAGCTAAATGAATACATGTAAATGCCAAGCTTTTATGATCTCCTTCAAAGATGGGTTTATTCACAATTATTCCATAACATTTATTCATAGCGAGATTAAACTAATAATTGAAACAGGACTGGATTATGGTCCTGCTTTCATACTTTAAACTTTGATGACAATTGACAAGTAAAATGGTGCATTTTTGCATATGTACCTTCTCTGAAGTTCCTTGGAGTCTTGTGTATATTCTGTACTATATGAATGAATATGGTAATCATTCAGTATCATCGTGCTACCTTAATTTGAGTTGGTATTTAGAGTTCCCAGTATGTCAAATATCGTATCATGGCATAAGGACAGCAGAATTCAGCTACCGGGATTCTCCCGAGTCCTGTGTCACAGCAAGCCGGTGCAACGAAAGACAAACGTCCTCTGCATATCTTTTGGGGGGCCTAGGCGGCTAACAAGCATCTGCTTCCTGCCTGCTAGCGCTTATTAAATGCTGTCTGAGTTTGAGAGATGCAGTCGATTGAGGATGAGAGAGAGAGAGAGAGAGAGAGAGAGAGAAAGACTGTAATTAGCAACAATGCTGAAAAAAAGTTGAGAGTCAGCAAGCTACTTCATATATATTTTCTATGTATGTGTATATATATATATATATATATATATATATATATATATATAATATATATATATATATATATATTAGGGCTGTCAAAATCGCATCCAAAATAAAGATTTGTGTTTACATAATATTTGTGGGTGCACTGTGTATAATTTTATATATATATATATATATATATATTATATAAATATAAATACATGGATATATATATATATATATATATATATACCTTTTAAATTTTTAATATTACGTTTTTATATTATATAGTGAATTGTAATTTTATAAATATAAAATAAAAAAAAAATAAAAAAAAAATATATACATATATATAAAAGTCTATATGTGTAGAAATAAATGAAAAACATTGATACACATTTATATATATATAGCTGATGTACACACAAACGCATGTACCTATATATTCTAATTTGTAATTTAATCAAAATTTAAATCAATATATCATTAGATATTGTAATTATTTGTGATTATTTAAATATTGATAATAATTCATATGTTAGCATTGATAATAAATAAACTAAGTTGTAGTGTTTTAGTTTTATTTCTATTTGCGTTTGCTTAAAGTTCTGTCCACGTTTCCATGGTTACAGGTGATAGTACGGCCATGTGGCTGCATGAATGGAGGGACGTGTGTGACTAACATCAAGTATCCAGCGGGCAGCGGCGAGTACCTGTGCGTATGCCCGGCGGGTTTCCATGGCGACCTGTGCCAGGATGAGCAGAACGAATGCGGCTCCAGTCCGTGTGGAGTCGGAACCTGTGTAGATCTGGTCGACGGGTTCGAATGCCAGTGTCCTACTGGACTCTCAGGTATTCCATTATGTTAGATTTTCTTTCCTTAACTTTCACATGGAACAATTATGACTAGGTTTGACTAGTGTGTGCATTTTTCGTATTGATTACCACCAAGCAGGTCAAAATAGCACAAACTCTTGGCTCAGATTCATTTGTGATCCAATTACAAAATCGTAGCTTGCCGAAAAAACAAAAAAAACAACAAAAAAAACGGCTCTAGTAATGACCTACGAGCTCATTTAGTTTCTCCAAGCTTGAAAACAGCCGAATACATGTAGGTGAAAACAAAAGGCTCAAAAGCAACAGGGAATTTCAGATAAATGCTTAACTGTTGATGTTTTCACACACTGTCTTTTCTGAGATTAGTGGTTGAAGTCTCTTCACCAGTGATGTGTGAATTAGTGTTTCCTGGCTGAATGCAATGACTGCTTGAAGTTGAAATGAAAAGCTTTCCTGTCAGGACTCAAGCATTTTTACCTTGTTGTGTTTTAAGGGCGCACTGCGTACGTATATCGAACCAGGTCAGAAGAGAGTTTGTCCATTTGCATGCGCGTGACATAAACAGACACTGCTGATTGGATGAAAGTTTGTGTTCTGCTGCTGCTCGTAATGCTTTGGGCCTTTGCAGATGGTTTGGACATTATTAAAGATCCCCTTCAAACACACTTCTAAGAGAAGCCACAAAACAACACAAATACAAATGAAAAAATGGACGAATGCCCAGCAGCTACTGAACCCACACAGAGGAAAGAGTATCTGTATGCTATTCTGCTACTGGGAATAGTAAACAGGCCAAAACACAGTGATGAATCGGTCTAGAAATGTTTTATCTTTGCTGAAAGCAGTGTTTGGTGTGGACTCCTGATGCTTTAGCTGAGGAAAGAAGTGCAGGAAATTATTGTCATTCTCTAAAAACAATGCTTCACCGCTATTTCTCGTTTGAATTTCAAATGTGCTTTATATTTGGTTAGAGTCCAACCTCTGTATCTGAGAAGTGTGTTTGGACGCATAAAGCTTAACTTTGAATAACGGATAATCGGATAAAAAGCCATTTTTTTCAGAGTTCTGAAGCGGATCATTGACTCTAAATGCTATTGTTCTTCACAGTGACAATAAGAAACAAACATCTACATGTATATGAATCAGGATACACTCACCTAAAGGATTATTAGGAACACCTGTTCAATTTCTCAATAATGCAATTATCTCATCAACCAATCACATGGCAGTTGCTTCAATGGATTTAGGGGTGTGGTCCTGGTCAAGACAATCTCCTGAACTCCAAACTGAATGTCCGAATGGGAAAGAAAGGTGATTTAACCAATTTTGAGCGTGGTATGCAGTTACTGGGATTTTCACGCACAACCATTTCTAGGGTTTACAAAGAATGGTGTGAAAAGGGAAAAACATCCAGTATGCGGCAGTCCTGTGGGCGAAAATTCCTTGTTGATGCAAGAGAATGGGTCGACTGATTCAAGCTGATAGAAGAGCAACTTTGACTGAAATAACCACTCGTTACAACCGAGGTATGCAGTGAAGCCACAACACGCACAACCTTGAGGCGGATGGGCTACAACAGCAGAAGACCCCACCGGGTACCACTCATCTCCACTACAAATAGGAAAAAGAGGCTACAATTTGCAAGAGCTCACCAAAATTGGACAGTTGAAGACTGGAAAAATGTTGCCTGGTCTGATGAGTCTCGATTTCTGTTGAGACATTCAGAATTTGGCGTAAACAGAATGAGAACATTGATCCATCAAGCCTTGTAACCACTGTGCAGGCTGGTGGTGGTGGTGTAATGGTGTGGGGGATGTTTTCTTGGCACACTTTCGGCCCCTTAGTGCCAATTGGGCATCGTTTAAATGCCACAGCCCTTTATGGCCACCATATGGCCTCTGATGGTTACTTCCAGCAGGATAATGCCCTATGTCACAAAGTACGAATCATTTCAAATTGGTTTCTTGAACATGACAATGAGTTCACTGTACTAAAATGGCCCCCACAGTCACCAGATCTCAATCCAATAGAGCATCTTTGGGATGTGGTGGAACGGGAGCAATTGCTATTCAGTTTTATTTAAAGATAACTTAATATAGCAGGTTAAAAAAAATTGCGTTTTAAACATTTGCGAGAAAAAACAAATGTCCATTTTTGGTGGACAGATGCATTTATTGCTAATAATAATTATAGTAATAATATTTGTTTTCTGTCCATAGGTGTCGCATGTCAGGATGATGTGAATGAGTGTGTGAGAAGGCCATGTTTTCCTGGAGTCAGATGCATGAACGGATTCGGCTCTTTCAGGTGTGGCCCCTGCCCTCGGGGCCTGGAGGGAGATGGGATCTCCTGCAAAGGTAAGAACCCTAAAATTCTGTTCCAACCACACAAGACTTTCATTCATTTTCGGAACACAGTTTAAGATACTTTTGATTAAATCTGAGAGTTGGATCACTCCTCCATAGGCTTCTTAGGGATTGAAACTTGTCGACATCTTCAATCCCTTAGAAGCCTATGGAGGAGTGATCCAACTCTCAGATTTAATCAAAAATATCTTCATTTGTGTTCTGAAGATGAACAAAAGTCTTACGGGGTTGGAACAACATGAGGATGAGTAATTACTGACAGAATTTACATTTTGGGGTGAACTAATCCGAAAAAAGAGCAAATGCCAAACTAAATATTGACAAAAGCTTTGTTGCACATATAAAAAGGGGAAAAATGGTTTTCTTTTCTTATTTTACGTCACACACAGAGGCCAAAGCAGCACAATCCTGCAGTTCTACCCAGGATTTACTTTAGGGAACACAGAGCTTTTCAATTCAAAGCATCAAAGTCTCAGCTTGAGTGCTTCCATGTATAATATGCTTGCAGAATTGCCAAACAGAAGTCAGAATAATGTATTGCAATAAAAAAAAAAACAGATACATATTTTGTCTTGACAAAAATGTGTATATTTTTGAACTCATTTTTAAAATGAAATAATTATAAATATAAAATTAAAAAATAAAATCTTTAAATATATTTTATTTAAAACATTTTTAGTTAAGACTAAATATTTGTAATCACTAAAATGGCTATTAATACATTCACGATACAAAAATATTATACAAAACAGATATTGTAGAAGAAAAAACCTTAAATAAAAGACAAATTCTTGGTTTTTCAAATGAAAATATGTTTGAAACAAGAATATAAAATGATGTCTTATCATATGATTTTTAAACAGTCCCTTAAACAGATAGTTCACCCAAAACTGAAAATGTTGTCATCATTTACTCACCCGAATGTTGTTCGCGGAACAACACGAGGGTGAGTAAATGACAGAATTTTCATTTTTGGTTGAACTATCCCTTAAGTGACTTGCCAGTTTAAATATATGTGAAATACATAATTTTTATTTTATGTTGTACACATCGTTATCACTATTTAACATATTTTCTAATGTTTTTTAATTAAGCATTTTTCAACCATATCTAATTTGTATTTAAGAACAAAAGTTTTATTCACAATGACTGCCTGGCATGAGGGTATTGTCCTCTAAAAGCAGAAAGGAGAGGAACACAAAACCACTTGACATAAAGTAATTAGATGAAAACATTAATTGAAAATGCAATGTGTTGAATATGAATACATCTACTGTTATTAAGTCTTTCATAAACCTAGGGCCTTAAATCTCAGTGATTGTTTGGTTTGTGGTTGGTTTTGGTTCTGTTTTTTACAAAAAGATACATTGTGTTTGTCTTTGCACTGCTGCTCAAGGGGCTTCTCACAGCTGGTTTCCATCTTCCTCCATGCGCTTTGACAAAATGCTCTGCAAATGTCTTTTGACTATAATCTGCAAGCGATGAACCCGTGTTGACAGGAGCCCTGTGTTCACGTTTTCCCCCATCAGAGGGACAGTGATTTGATGACATCTTCATCCAGGCCCGGGCAGCCATTACAAACACAATCTGTGTGACTGCAGCATGCAGAAATACAACAGAGCAGAGAGAGCTGGATCTGCAGATCCTCTTTGATTGCGGGTGGGAGAGCAATACAATCCAGATGGCAAAAGATAGTTATCCACCCTGTGCACACACGGACACTGTGCCAGACTCTGCTCTTGTCCAGAGATAATTGGTAAAACATCTCCTCTGTAGTTTCCATGTGGAGAGAGAGAGAGATGGAGTAAATTTCTAACATCTCAGCTGTGCAGGTTCTCTGACAAGCCAAAGAGATGACAGCCTCAAAACTGAAACTTTTCCTTGAAGAACATTAGAAATTGCTAGGGTTGTTTTATCGAGCCGGATACGGCACGATATGTCCAACTTACACAAGATATACGTTTTACGGGAAAATGGAGCCAAAAGTATCTTCAATCAAACAATTTTTTTTTCATTCTCCAGTGGAAACTGGAGTGAAACTCAAACCACAAGGACTGTTGTCATCCATCCGATACTGTATCTCGCAAAACATATTATATGAGAAAAAAAAAAGAACTTGGTTATTGGGTTATAATTTTTCATACCCATTTGCAGTCTTTTCAAAGGTGAAGAAAGTTATTCTGTTTCCTTGGACAACAATATGCACAATAATCTCACTATGGAAGCTTGTTTTTCTTAGAATTATGAGATATAAACTCTAAATTGCAGGTTATAAAGTCAGAACTGCGTGTTATAATCTCACAATTGCGAAATATCAAGTCCAATTAGAGGGATTTTTTTCTTCTTCTCAGAATTCCGAGTTTATATCTCACAATTTTGACTTTATAACTCGCAATTATGAGGAAAAAAAATCAGTCAGTCAGAATTGCTCGGACTTTGAAATACTTTAGAAAGCTAATTCATACAATTTAAAATGATTGTGTAATCTTAATATATTTTTAGTAGTGGAAAGTTGGCTAGCTATAACTAGCTAAGCTTCTTTGCTAATTGTTGACACAACCCACTAAACATTGGACGTCGGATAGACGTGCAGATCATGTCTATATTGGGTCCGTCGGTCCATGACCAATTGTGGACGTCTATTCGACGTCCAAACTAGGTCTGTTATTTGGACGTCCAACCATGACCCAACTTGGACGTCATCTTGACGTCCAACATTTGACCTTAAACTGGGTAACTTTTTTTGGACGGCATTTGGACGTCTTTTGACAGTTGCTGGAAATTATTGATTTGTAATATTTGTTTTATTTTTATTTTTTTATTTATATATAAATACGCCCCTCTACAATAAAAATAAAATCAAAAGCAAATATGGTATACAAATATCATAGAACTAAAAAAATTAGTTTTAACTTCATGATTTAATATTAATGACATTATACATTATTATAAGATGTTTTTCTTAATGCTGCGTGCGTGCCTTTGATGCGCGTGCGCGTGAACATTCAAATCACAGGAGCGCGCGAGCAGTTTGAATTGAAACAGGAAGCGTCGTGCCGTCGTCAACTGACAAACACCAACTAGCGTCTCTCGCTGTTGTCACTGCGTTCAGGTAAGTTAAGTTAACAAAATCACACAAATACTACATAAAAATGTTCCTGACACCTTTATTGTGTGTAATTGATACGCTTCTGTTGAATATTTACTTTATAGAAATGATTTTGGGTCTTCGAAAAAGTCCGTTAGCATCTCAATCGTTTTCAGAAGAGGCTAGCAGCTAAGTTAGCTAAGGTAAGTTACTCTGAAGCTGTTTTGTATAAGTTTGGGGTTTTATCTTTGTGTAGATAATAATTTTTGATAGTTTTTTTGCTGGTAATTTACAATGGGTAACGTTAAGCTAATTTATTTAGCCTAAAATAATGCGATGTATTATTAATCAGTGACGTCACTTAACGTTACAAAGATTGATTAAAAAAAGTGATTTCATGAGGAAAAAACGTCCACAATAAAAGGGGGATTTATTGTTTATTCATGATAGTAATGTCATATGCATTTATTTAATAATATTTATGTATATACTTTCTCTTTTCTTAGCTAGAGGAGAGGTGAAATGCAGAAAAGAGAAATTATATATGCTTGCTTCCTTGTAATAAACCCTATGTTCTAATCCTATGTAACATTGTTGGCTGTGACACATTGCATGTTATTTTCTAAGATCATGTTGATGTCCTAAGTTACTGCACCCCCTGTCCAAGACAATCTCCACGGCTATGAACTCGACTAGTAAGCAAAACCTCAAACATACTGTACTCTACTGTTCAAAAGTTCTAGGTCTGTAGGATTTATGCTTTTGAAAGAAGTCTTAACCCCAGTTTTTTTTTTTTTTTTTTTTTTTTTGTGAGATTGTCCTTAAGAAGCCTTTAGGCTAAATAATCAGCTAAATAATAGATGGCAAATATCATGTTATAAAGGTCATAATTATAATAATGAATTTAACTATTATGATAACAGAATATCATGGTCATTGGTATTTTTATTTTATTTCTCTAGGTGTGTTTTGAAATAAGTTGTCCAATGAGACATCGTACTGTCCAACTCAAAGGTATTTATTTATTTTTATGTATTTTTTTACTGATAAATACTGAAATTCTTTTTACTTTTAAATGCTGAATTCAGGGGGTCGACAACTTTAGGTACGCAAGTTATTTTTCACAGATATCTGGCCAGTTTACTCATGGCTCATACTCTTAGCCTTTATGTTTAAATGTTTGAATTTATATCTGCAATAGAATATTTGCAATATTAACCCTATCAGGGGGTAAAGATATCATTAGAGTTCTTTAAGGAGTAGTTCACTTTTGAAAGCTTTTGCTGATAATTTACTCACCCCCATGTCATCCAAGATGTCCATGTCTTTCTTTTTTCAGTCAAAAAGAAATTAAGGTTTTTGAAAACATTCCAGGATTATTCCAGTATTTTCTCCATATAATGGAGTTCAATGGGAACGGTTCAAGGTCCAACTGAGAGTTTCAGTTCAGCTTCAAAGGGCTTTAAAAACACCAGACAATGAATAAGGGACTTATCTAGCGAAACGATCGCTCATTAATAAATAAATAAAAAAGTTTAAGTTTTATGAGCACAAATGCTTGCCTTGCTCTGTTCTGTGATGAGCGTTCGTGACTCTCCTGTTTGAACTCGTTCATCAAAATGAACTAATCTTTTTTCGAGTCATGACTCAAAGGGTCCTTGATAAGACCCTTATTCATCATCTGGAATCGTTTAAAGCCCTTTGAAGCTGCACTGAAACTGTCTTTTAGACCTTGAACCGTTTGGTTCCCAGTAAAGTCCATTATATGGAGAAAAATCCTGGAATGTTTTCATCAAAAACCTTAATTTCTTTTCGACTGAAGAAAGAATGACATGGATTTCTTAGATGACATGGGGCAGAGTAAATTATCAGCAAAAGCTTTTTTTATTTATTTTTTTAAATTTGAACTACTCCTTTAACCCTTCAAAGTCTGACTGATTAAATCATATTTGAAAGCAAAGTTAAAAGTAACAGATCTCAATATTATTCTCCTCTCATGGCATAAAGGTGAGTCAGTACAAACTGTTATACCTCTGGGTATGAATGACTTCCTGTGGTGGTCCTTATTACTTTGAAGTTGAAGTAGCCTTCAACTGAAAACAGTCTGCTCTGACAAATAGTTGATGTGTTGTATTATCAGGGATACTCCACTTTGTCTGGAAATTGGCTAATTTTACAAATCCCTCAGAGTTAAACAGTTGAGTTTTACTATTTACGATTTTCTGATATTTAGAAGAGTATCAGTAACCAGACAGTTTCTGGTCCCATTGACTTCCATAATATATGTTTTTCCCACTATGGAAGTCAATGAGAACAGAAACTATCTGGTTACTGATATACTCTTCTAAATATCAGAAAATTTGCTGAATGATTTAGAAAATGGTAAAACCCAACTGTTTAACTTTAGGGGAGTTGTACAATGAGCCTATTTCATAAAAAGTGGAGTATCCCTTTAATCCCTTTTTTTTTTTTTGTGCAAAATTATTCTCAATAGTAATTTTTATTGAGTCCAATGTGTTTCCAAGTAGAGCCCTGCGCAGGACTATTTTCCTCACCCCGCCGAATCTCTGACCATTACCGCCCGCTCCCGCAACGGATGTTACACTCCCGTGGGACCCGGCGGTACTCAATCCCAATGCAGCCCTCTACCAAGCACAAAGCTAACTTTTGTAAATTGCACAAAGCACAACAGGTTGATACAACTGAACGTTATTACAAACTGTTATTTCAGTGTTTTAAGTAATTTATAAGTGGTTGATGATGAACTAATCATATACAAAACATTCATAAATGTTTAGCAAGTGATATGCTAACACTTCATGTATGTTTTGTAAATTATTACAAGTCATTTACAATTGAATAGTCATGTTTTGTAAATTATTAATCATTACGTTTCATAAATGTCAGGTGCCTAGTGGTTAGACTCCTTGTGTTTTAGAGAAGACAGCTGTCTACAACCTCACTAGTCAGCAATTACACTGCAGTACACACTACAGTGTTCAACACCTGTTATAGATGTGTAAAGGCATGAATTAATCATTTACACTTTCTGCATAAAGTGTGAACTATTCATCACTTGTAAATGTCTTACACTTCATTCGTAGATTACCACTTCAAGAATCAATAAGGCATAAGATCTACGCATGCTTTGTAACACATTTACTAGCGATTACTATACACTTTAGATTAGGGGATACAGAAAGTGTTGTAAATGACTTATTCATGCATTTACACACTGTTAAAAACTGTTACTTACCTGTTTCAAATGATATGTACATGAATACAAGACATTTACAACACTTCCCCCTCTAATTGCTAGATGCATACATTATTATTTTTTTCATTTATGAAACGTATATTCATGTTTTATACATTAACAATTTACTAATAACTTGTAAATGACTTGTAACGGAATTGACAAAACATTCATAAATGATTAGCAAATGATACTAATATTTTCAAAGTAGTTCATTAACTAACCACTTACAGACTTACAACTGAACGTTATTATAAGGTGTTGACAATGGTCAACATTCTAATGCACACATTAAAGAATGCAAGCTTTCTAAAAAAAGTGCAGTCTGCTTAGTGCCTCTTTGTAGACAGCCTAAGTGTTAGTTAACAGTTGCTGAGATGGCTTAGTATTTATCCAGTAATGGATGCAAGGAAACATATTTTTGCTTACAAATGTGGGGCCTTTGGTGAATGATTGCAGATTGCCGTTGCATATATCTAAATCATATATTTTTCTGCTTGTGTAGGAGGGATCATGAAATTTGATTCTGCAGCCACAGAGAAGTAAATCAAGATGCATGTTTCTGAGCACCTCAAGCACGCGCCGCAAAGATTGGAGGTAGAGGATTCACAACTCCCTGATGAGCCAAGACGAGAGGACTTGAATTATAAATTAAATTACAATCTAGTTATTTGTTCATAATTGTGCTTTACTGTGGCCCTTCAATGACAATCTAATTATTTGTTCATAATTAAATTAAATTACAATTTTACACTACAGTGTTTAACACCTGTTATAGATGTGTAAAGGCATGAATTAATCATTTGCACTTTCTGCATAAAGTGTGAACTATTCATCACTTGTAAATGTCTTACACTACATTCATAGAGATCTACTAACTAATTATTTGTTCATAATTGTGCTAGATATATTTGGTGCCCTTCAATTGCAATCTAATTATTTGTTCATAATTAAATTACAATCTAATTATTTGTACATAATTGTGCTTGATATGTCCAGTGCCCTTCTGATGCTATTCATGGCAATTTATTTTTGAATAAAGATTAAAATGGTGATTATTGAATTGTGATTTATTTGTATGTGTATTACTGTAATGTTGTAAAGTCATATAAGTTAGAAAAACGACGTATAATATAAGTCTAAATTTGACGTTGAAAAGACGTCCAAAAGTAACCACATTTGGACTATAAATAGCCCTTACACGGAGGTCCCACAGACGTCCAAATTAGACGTGCAGTTGACGTCGAAAAAAAGACGTCGTCTGGCGTTACAAAACAACCCCTTCATTGGACCGAATTTGGACGTCCAAAAATGACACGAAAAAGACGTCACATCGACGTCACGTTGCGCAGTGGGAATGCTTTGATAGCATCAGCACAGCATATCACTTGCTGAATGAGTACAGCAATATAAAACAATTAACATACACTTCTCAAACCAAGCTCATGCTGGAGTGAGTGGTGAAACTTGCCATACTGGGAGGGTCTGGTGGATGATGACCCCTACACCCGTGACCCGACCCGAGAGAGCGGTGACTCTCTCGATGAATGCTCAATCAACATCAGCCATCTTGCAAACAGACAACCGCCTAGCATTTCTCATTCGCACGTCAATTTTTCTTCAAACGTTTGCTTTTTGTGCGCGAATGGATTCAAAATGTTTAAGCGTCCAACTAGACGCGGTAGATGTGAATTTGACGCTCTATTTGCGCTTGATGTGAAAGCAGCATAAGGGTTTACAGTGTACATCATGTTTCCAGTAGTACAAAATTGTCCATAGTTTGCGAGATTAAAATGGGAAAAATATCTTAGCCCAATCCTTTATTCCAGCGCAGTCTCATCCCAAGAAGTCATATAACTGACGTCTTGGGACGTCTTTTGACCATACGTCAACATCCGCCTTTTTAGGGTACTCTTTAATGTCGGTTAAATGACGTTATCGGATCCTAACCCTACCCCAGACCTAAACCTACCCCGTCCCAGGATCGTCATGTAACTGACGTTAAAGGGTACCCTAAAACGGCGGATGTTGACGTATGGTCAGTTATATGACGTCTTGGGATGAGACTGTGTTATTTATTCTACGCTTTTGGCATCAGTAGCAAACACTGTCGAATTAAGTTTGAATCTCTCTCTCTCTCTCTCTCTTTAATCAGCACCAGCAAGATTGGTCACATCTCGTCCCATCACCTCTCAGGCTGTATCTTCATCCGCGGCTCCCACAGTGAGGCCCATCAGCAAAATGGACGCCCCCCTTCCTAAAACGACCTCCACTCACCTCTCGACAGAGTCAAACGAAGCTCCAAGCAAGACCTCGGTCACCAAAGCTGCCACCAGTACGAGTCAGAGAACTGGCAAGTAGTTGTTTCCATTGTTCTGTCTCTACATGTCCACAGATGGCCAGGAAACAAAACCGTGAGGGTTTCGTTTGGAGCCAATTCGCCCACTGCTGGTGTCATGACATTGCAGAAAACGATTCTTTGTCTTTCCCTGACGCAGCGTGATGTCCGTTCAATCCCCCTAGAGTCATTTCCTTTGCTGGGTTTTTTTTTTGTGTTTGTGATGTTCCCAGGAAATGATTTTCCTCCAGCTGCTAAGCACAAAGCAAGACAAGCCCTGCTGGCATGCCTTTGTGCACCCACCTCTTACCCTCTCGTCTTGGTATAATGCCTGAAATTAGCGATTCTAATTAGCCATGCCGGGCATTCAGGCTCTCTGTGAGACTCGACGGAGCAAGGTTAGGTAAAGGACGTCTCTCACTCACTATTTCGAAGAGTAGGCCCTATTACTCAAATGGCACGTAGTCAAATCAGTTGCATAATCCTGCAGGAAAGTGAAATCACAAATGAGATCTCTTCAATATACTGTATCATTTGTTTCTTCTGCAATGAGATGCAAATTAGATTTTCGGTTAAGTCTTAAATCTCTCATTTTTTTATATTTTAGAGGAGACACTCTACAAATTATTACTTGTGCCTTTTTCTCAGGAGAAAATCTACAACACGAGATGTTAACAATTTTCTCCATCAGCTCTCCA
Organism: Pimephales promelas; assembly: GCF_016745375.1. Next base: position 28,970,126 of record NW_024121099.1, read on the forward strand.
TCCAATCTCATTGTTCTTTACCTGACATAACTGAGATGTTGAGTTTTGAGAAAGATCTAATGTCTCAAATTGTGCTCACATTTTGACATCTGTAATTCATATGGTCTCAATATGAACTCCAACCATTGCTTTCTCAGCAAATCTAAAACTCTTGAGGAGACATATTGTATTTGAGATTGCAGACTTGTTTAGCAGGACGGGGAAAAAAACCAAACATGTTTAATGTCTGAAAGATCTCCTGGGCAAAAACACCTTAGTAATATTATTTTCTTGAGTAGTTGGAAAGAGATCTCAAAAACGTCACAAATTTCCAACATGACATCATGACTTTAGCGTAAACATACATGCCATTTTCAAGTCAAGTGGCGTGTTATCTATACGCATTTTGAGCTATCCGCGTGTATTCGTGTATGTCTACGCCGTTAAATGTCTGCGTGATTCCGCGTGTATGTACACGCCGTTAAATGTCCGAGCGAAACGAAACAAAATATAGATCTACATCTGGGGAGCGATATTTTTTTCCTAGGATGGTAGGGGAAGACTAATAAATGGTATTAACCCCAGTGACGGGTAGGTTTAGGGACGGGGTTGGGGCAGGTCATAGATTTATATATACAGTAATGTAGCGTTAAGTCAACGGCGCAGTGTTGTAGTACTCGAGACTCGGACTCGTCTCGGACTCGGTCTCGAGACCATATTTTAATGGTCTTGGTCTTGTCATGGACTCCTGTCCATTTGGACTCGGAATTGACTCGTACTCGAACATTTTTTTTTTTAGGACTCGGACTTATTCCCGAGTCCACTCGAATTCAATTAAAAATATTTTTCATGATCATTAATGTATGTTAATAAAATATTTCTTGGTAACACTTTAAAATAATGGTCAGTAGTTAACAAGTAGCTATGCAGGAAGTAATAGGTAGTACTGCATTAACACCGAAGTTAATACTATTAACTAATATGGAAGCAATATTAACTAATCATTAAGTAACAGGTAATTTAGTACAAAGGTAGTTCCTTGGTAGGTATTTGATTGTTACTAAAGAAATATATCCTCATTGAGAACTACTTGTGAACTAAGAAATAATAACCAATTAATTACTAATCACAAAAGTAACATGTCTAAAAAGTGAACAATTGTGGGGGTTTTATACTCTTAACATGGTCATAACATTTCAGAAGCATGAGTTCTTTGTGGCAACAAGTTTATGAATATTACATCCCCCCAAATACATTAGCTAGGTTGAGATTGTGACTACTACTCTTGCCAGGATGGACGCATGTTCTCTGTTTATTTAAAACTTAAACATAAAATAATACTAATAAAGACAGTTTTTAAAAATAAACCTTAAATAATTAGGAAGTGATGCTGACACTCTCATGATTGGATTAGTTCACTATTATAACTATGTTCCAGTAGCTGCCTGAGGAGGACTTCTCTTTAGGACATGAATATAAACATTGATGTTCACTTGTCAAAAACAATTAGCATCTTTAATGAAGAAATTGGCTGCGTTTATGTTACGATAAGCGCAAAAACACATCTTCCAGATTACAGTGTTTGTTAGAATATTAGTGCCTCACAGAACCTGTACAGTATATGTCAAATATAAAATTAAATTACTTTTATCATTTGTGAAAAACATGTTAACTCCTCAATAACTACTTAAGCGTTACCTTGTCATCCCGCAGGAACTACTAGTGATGTGGCCCATTATTTTAAAGTGAAAAACATGTTAACTCCTAACTAACTACAAGCGTTAGCTAACATAAATGCAGCCAATTTCTTCCTTAAAGATACAAATTGTTTTTGACAAGTGAACATCAATGTTTATATTCATGTGCTAAAGAGAAGTCCTCCTCAGGAAGCTACTATAACATAAAGTTATAGGTCTTTGGAGTCTGAGATATGTGTGACTGACATTCAATAGAGCTCATAATAGTGAACTAATCCAATCATGAGAGTGTCAGCATCACTTCCTAATTATTTAAGGTTTATTTTTAAAAACTGTCTTTATTAGTATTATTTTATGTTTAAGTTTTAAATAAACAGAGAACATGCGTCCATCCTGGCAAGAGTAGTAGTCACAATCTCAACCTAGCTAATGTATTTGGGGGGATGTAATATTCATAAACTTGTTGCCACAAAGAACTCATGCTTCTGAAATGTTATGACCATGTTAAGAGTATAAAACCCCCACAATTGTTCACTTTTTAGACATGTTACTTTTGTGATTAGTAATTAATTGGTTATTATTTCTTAGTTCACAAGTAGTTCTCAATGAGGATATATTTCTTTAGTAACAATCAAATACCTACCAAGGAACTACCTTTGTACTAAATTACCTGTTACTTAATGATTAGTTAATATTGCTTCCATATTAGTTAATAGTATTAACTTCGGTGTTAATGCAGTACTACCTATTACTTCCTGCATAGCTACTTGTTAACTACGGACCATTATTTTAAAGTGTTACCTATTTCTTTAAATTGATTGACACGCCCAGTGATTGGTGATTTTCTAGTGCGCAACTGCGCATGACAAATTGTAATAAAATTACTTTTAACACCACCTACTATGTGGCCTTTTTACCCTAAACTGATCATATTTTTTAAACTCTAAGTAAATTCAGTAAAAAAAAAAAAAAAAAAGGATTTCTCTAAGTAAATAAAAGTAAATTAGGTAATCAACCCTCACTGGTCTCTGGTCTCGGACTCGACTCTCTATGGACTCGGTCTTGACTCAGACTCGACTCTCTCTGGTCTCGGTGTCGACTCGGACTCGAGTGAGGTGGTCTCGACTACAACACTGCAACGGCGTTCATAAACACGCTGAAAAGTGATTATGCGTGTTGATAGCACGCCAAAAATGGAAATACGAATTGGCGTGTCAAACATACGCCATTTCATGAGATCAGTCTGCAAATTTCCATCACTTTTACAAGACACGGCAGTCTGCACTCAAGAGTAAAATGTTTAAATATGACATTTCTTATCAAATTCTTGTTGGTTCCATAAACTCTAAAGGAGTCACGACTGAGATTTATTGGGGTCTTTTTTTTCTCAGCAGAAAAACTAAAAGAACCAGATGTACAGAGTTAAATTATTTATGTTAAACTGGGTGTTTTGCATCATTATAAGACATTTGACTTGAACATGATTGGGAGAGAGATTTAGAAATCTCATGAGAAATAGAGCACACAAGTCATAAGACCTATGTGTATAGAACCTTGTTGCAAATAGCTCAGGGGTCTAACAATATTTGCTGGGACTGGCACAACAGGCCCCTGGAGGACATCAGTATGGGGGATGTAAATTGGCTTTATGGCTCTGTTCCCTCTTCTCATCATCCCTCTCTTCTCCTTTTCACTCCCTCCGGTTATGTCCTCTGGGAGTAAAATGGAAAGATAGAAAGAAGAGACATCAACCACAGAGACTGGACAGGGTTCCCAAGGGAATATTTGTTCTCTAACCAGCTTTGCAAAGAAACCTTTGCAGATTTGTGTTTTTATTTTAGATAGATAGATAGATAGATAGAAAATTTATTAATCCCGGTAGGGAAACTGGTTTGCCACCAACCGTACAACCATAAACACAGTACACAACTAACAGACAAATAAATAAATAAATAAATATGCATTAAAAGAATGACAAAAACCTGATAAGACACAACTACAAGAAATATTCAATTTCACAGTGCAAAAATAATCAAACACTAACTCTATTAAAGGCCTGGATGTCACTCAATAATTAACAGTGTTCATTAAAATATCTGACTGCTGCTGGGACAAAAGATCTTCTCATCCGCTCACTAGAACACCGAGGCAGAACCAGTCGCTCACTGAAAGAGCTTCTGAGTCCCCTAAACAAATTGTGTAGTGGATGGCCTTCAAAAAGCAGGACAGTTTTCAATTTTGAATGTATCCTCTTCTCCACAGTAACCTCCAATGCATCTGGGTTAAGACCAATAACTGAACCAGCTCTCTTGATCAGTTTATTTATCCTATTTTTGTCCTCAACAGATATACTGCCCCCCCAGCAAAGTACAGCATAAAAAAGAACACTAGCTAAAATCCCTTGATAAAAAACATTTAAGAGCTTTGTGCTGATATTAAATGATCTTAGTTTTCTCAAAAAGAACAGTCTCGACTGAGCCTTCTTCATCACAACACTAGTGTTCTCTTTCCAGTTTAGTTTTTCATCCAAATGAACGCCCAAAAAAGTATATGACTGCACAATCTCGATCTCTTCGCCATCAATTCTAACTGGGAGGACCTTCTCTTTTTTCTTTCTGAAGTCAATCACAAGTTCTTTGGTCTTCCCAATGTTCAGTTTCAGAAAGTTTGAATCACACCAATTATAAAAAGACTGAACCTCCATTCGGTAAGCAAGATCATCACCCTTATTAAGTAGACCTACTAAAGCAGTGTCGTCAGAAAATTTTTGTATCCAGCAGGATGGCTGACTATGCCTATAATCAGCCGTATAAAGTGAAAATAAAAAGGGGGATAAAACTGTACCCTGAGGTGCTCCCGTATTAGTTAAAATGGTATTAGAATGTTTGTTACCCATCCTAACAAACTGTGGTCGTTTTTTTTATTACCACACAATCATTTTTCTTCAAAAATAGTTTTGAGCAATGAAAATGAGACAGATGATCTACAGTAAGACTTTTTACATTTTAAGATTTTCAGACTTGCCTTTTTCAGATTTTTGAATGCAGACTTTGAAAATACGAGAACAGTTTGATAATGTTAAGATTTTAAACATTTCAGTCGTTAAACATTAAACCAGAATGTATTAATAATTTACCTTCATAATCCAAATTGCAGTCTAAAAGAAACAATAGTGACATTCAAGAGATTTGGGATTCTCCTTTTTTATGGAAAGCTGTGGATTGTCTATAATTGACAGATTAAGCACATCGTTTCTCTCCCTCTATGCAGAGATCATTTTAATTTTACAAACTCAGAGGGTCAATGTAGACGGGGACCCCGTGTAATTGTTTGGAATTGCCGTCTGTATTTTAAAGGTTATTACCAATGTAGAAACATTAATTAATAGGATCCCAATAGAGACTCTTACATTGGAGTTACTGTGTGCCACAAACCCAAAGGTTAAATGAATTCTTGTCGTTCTCAGGTACCCTGTTCGTCCTTTTGTAAATACTAATTGAAAATGAAATTAGACAGTGTCCCCAATGGCCGTTTGTCCCCAGGCAGCACTCAAAGCAATTTGAACAATACGTCTCCTTGTCGAACCCTCGTTTGCACTTACCTTTCTTGTCTATGTCATAATTAATGCGAGATTGACGACAGGGGATTTGTAAAGTCCACAAAGATTTGCTATCCCATGAGTCATCTTTTCCGAAAGGTAGTTAAGGCCAGAGTTTGGGGAACTGGGACAAATAGCACTCTCTGGAAAGACGCTATCATCCTTGGGAGCACCTCATCTCTTGCTAACACAGTCTTACCGGCTTGCAAATTGCCTGCCATCACACTTATGGAGGAAATTGAAATGGCAAGCAGAGGGGATGCAAGCTGTCACCCCCTCGGCCAATAAATCCTGCCGTTGTCTAAGGGATTTGTGCTGACCTTGCGAAAATGGGACAAAAAGCCCGGGCAATAACCCTTGATATGTGTAATCAGAGGGCCGATAAATCTATTTTTAATGGAAGACAGCTGCTAACTCTTTCATCTTTCTCTGCATCGCTGGCAGAGGGCAGGCGTCTTGTTTTATTTGACATGGCACGTGAAGCTCGACAGAACAGGTGCATGCATGTGGGTGATTGTGAGCAAGATGAGGGCGTACTTATTCAATAAAATATGGTGATGTGATATGGTGAACCCCATTGACTGCTGCTAAAATCATTTGCCCAGATGAGTCTTGTAGCCTCTATGTGGTGGAGTAAAAAGGATGCCAGCTTGTTTAGTTGTGGATAAAACTATGGGGTAACTTTTAGTCTCAGGAAATGGTGTAAAGATTTCAGGTTATTGCTTCACACCACATCTTCCCTAGTGTATGAGCGAGACCTCAATTTACCTGCATAGCTAATCCTTAACCAATCTGTAGCGGCTGTATCCTTAACCACGTGAGACTGTGAAATTGTTGGTAGGAGTTGAAGTAAAGGTGAAAGCACCAGAGGATCCAGAACCCAGAGAGGTTCTGACCCTAATTCACATCAATCTCCTTCTAAAATGCTAATGAGTAGGAGTAAAGGCTGACTGAACTTAAATTCAAAATTGATGGCAAACTTAAAGCTACACTGTGTGATTTTTACCCCCATCTAACGGTGAGAAGGTATATGACCATCCAGTGAATATTAGTTTCTGTTCCTCTCAATTCCGATTTTGTTTTAACTCCTACGGTGCCCAAAGTAGTCCAAGATTAACATGGCTTCCAGTTCGACCTCGTCCATGAGTGTTAACTCAAACGTAAACGCGAAAGGCAAAGCTTGAATTAACAGGTAAGTCCCTCTTTGGCTAACGTACTTTCAAGATGGAGGGGCAACATGGCGACCGACATTAGAACGCCTTTCCCGTGTATTTTCAATGGCATATTATACACTCACGAGAATACTTTATTACTTAAACGCAGTAAATGTACATGAATGAGCACATATATATATATATATATATATATATATATATAGCTTTAAAAAGCAACCATGTCATGTTTCTCTACTTCAGGTTTTCCCAACGGACTAAATATGACATTCAAGTGTGCAAGTAGGCCGTGTTTTCCTGGAGTTCAGTGCATTGACCTCCGGCCACCCTACACTGGCTATGTCTGCGGACGATGTCCACCAGGTTATCACGGCAATGGACGTACATGCACGAAACAATCAAAGCATAGCCGTAAGTACTTTTCGAAACATTGCTGTCAGTTCTTCGAATCAATGGAAAGCCTAAATGAGTCAACTGGATTTAATTTATTTTTTGGCTGAATTATATTATTTAGAGCTCCTTTAATCAACACAAAACTAAACAGAACTTTTTCAAAGTTGTTTCATCCCCATGAAGTCTTAAATTGCATTTTAGATTTGTTTTAAAAAAAATCATCTGTTACTGTTTTCCCCTTCAATCCATTCTTAATCCTCCTTGTTTCATCTCCCAAAAGCGCAGAGCTCCAGTAATTAGAGAAAAACATAACGAATAGAAAACAAGGCTTTCGTAATCCTCAGAACGCGACAGGTGCTTTGATACGGTTGATAACTAAGACCTGGAAACGTCTAATGCTCAGTCATGCACTAGGCTGCGGCATGGTGGTTGCTGACCCACAATGTGTTTTTGGCTGATGAGAATAGGGAACAGAAAGAGACAGTAAGGCATTAGGAAAAGAATGTGTAAACTCATTTAGAAAAGGGATGAGGAGAGGAAGAGTTTTAGTTCTTTGGTCTTTGATTCTCTCTCTTTTTTTTAATTTGAAAAGCAAAACTACCAGACTGCATCTTATCCTTTCTTATCCCCGGAGTACAGTATGTTACATTTCACTCAATGGAAATGTTGTTAGACTTCTTAATCTGTTATTTTGCTAGACAAATCCCTCGAATACATTTTCCTATGCTGCAGTATCGCATCACGACGGTAAAAGCCTTCAGAGCTAGGTAATGACTTTTAATGCATTTCCCTTGTGAATGGGCCACTGCTGGAATCATTCCTAATAGTGCTGTTATCAGAAGTGAATCCATGAGCAGCCACAGTGGGAACTAGAAAAGAAACAGCTTCATTCTGCTAATTCCCTCATTGTCGCCACATGCGGCCCAGATTCCTACACACTCAAAAACGGCAGTGTGTCTCTATTGTTAGCATTGTGTTTTGTTGTATTGCGTCTTTGTTCCTTGCTTGCGGATGGGGGACAGAATAAATCTTTTTGAGAGGCCAAAGCGACTATATGTTGTTTATGAGTAAATCTACCAGCGTCACCAAATGTTTTAAGCTAGTACTGAGCACTATTTCATCATAACTGCACTTCTGATGGTCTCATTGTGCAAAATCTTCAAAGGGCTGTTCGAGATCTCCAGAGGATTTTGCATGAATGATAACTGCAGAATACAGTCAATCTCTTCCTTTTATTTTGGTGTCCTTATTCTTTTTTTTTTTTTTTTTGCTTGGTAATGAGCTTAACCATGCCTTGTTGTGGCTGACAAGTAAACTTTGTAAAGCTGAACAAAAAGTATTTACTTTTCATATGTTGCTTGCCATCTTGCGTAATAAGCTTGTCCTCTCATCTAGCACCCCGCTACTCACCGCAACTGACCCAAGCCAAGAACAACCTACCCCATGTCTCCCACAGTGTTCCCCATCTGCACCTCCCCGTCCTTCCATTCAGGCAACCTCAGAGACGCCTAGGGGGGACCCCACACCGTCAGGCCACCTCTCACATCCACTACCCGCCAACCTTCCCACCTGTTACAGGGAAAGGGGCGCTGATGGCGGGACACACACCTACCTCAACCAACAGCAGGGATCGACTCCTTTCTCGCTCCCACAATCAACTGAAAGTTCTTCCAAGTCCAGAGGAGCGAGATGCTTCATTTAAAGTCTCGGCACATGGATTTGCAGGCGTCATGCCTGGAAAAGACTCTTTACCTCACACTTCGAGGCATGTCGAGGCACTGAGGCAGCAATCCAGTCTGGCCACAATTACCCGATCCCAACCTTTGACACCTCCCGACAACCAGCAACCATTAACAGCAGCCCTAACCTCCCTCTCCTTCTCCTTCTCGGAGACCGAGTTCTCTGCAGATGGAGGCCTTGGGACTGGAATACAAGACCCATACGAGACTCAACCACTGCCCAAGGAGAGCTTCTCCTACCTTGGTGAACAAAGCAACACCCAATCTCTGGATAACCAACCAACTCTTCAGAACCGTAAACACCAAAGCAAGAGTGGAAATGTGGTTCTGTTAGAGGAGAGAAGCTTCACCTGTGCAGATGTCCCTTGCTTCCCAGGTGTCCACTGTGAGCTTGCAGGTGACGGGCAACCTAGGTGCGGTCGGTGTCCTTTGGGATACACTGGAGATGGCCGAATGTGCAGAGGTAATTTTAGATGTATAGATGACTTTTTTGAGTTTGTCTTACTTGAGTACTTACACTGTCAAAAAAAGTGTAAAAAATATTGCCCCTTTAGATGTACAACATCACTTGACGGTACCCTAAATATTGAAAACTGTGTATATTAGTACCTTATGTAACGGAGGCCAGCTAGTAGTTGCTGTGCAAGTAAACCTCACTCCTCTAATCTCAATAGGCGCTCTAGCGACAGATGCTAGAGGCTGCAGTCTTTAGCCTCCTTGTTAGAGCATCCGACTCTCATGCCGGAGACGTGGAGGGGTTACACTTAGTAATAAAAAGTGCATATTAGTACCATAAAGTAGTATGTACCCGTAAAGGATTAGTTCACTTTTGAAAAAACTTTTGCTGATAATTTACTCAGCCCCATGTCATCCAAAATGTCCATGTCTTTCTTTCCTCAGTCGAAAAGAAATTATGGTTTTTGATGAAAACATTCCAGGATTTTTCTCCATATAATGGACTTCAATGGGAACCAGACAGTCCAAGGTCCAAAAGACAGTTAATAACAGTTTCAGATGCAGCTTCAAATGTCTTTAAACGACACCAGACGATGAATAAGGGTCTTATCATGCGAAACGATCGGTTATTTCAAAACTTATTCCAAAAATGTAACTTTTCTAAGGACAAATGCCAGCCTTGTTGTATTCTGTGAGGCGCGTTTGTACGGTCACGTAATACGCAATTACGTTCAAAAGTTCACGGGCGACGTAGCCGGAAGTACAGAGTCAGAGTGTTTACAAGTTGAACGCATAGGTTGAACGTGCAAACTAACTCAAACGGCGTTTACAAAAAAAAAGGAATTAAAAGGTAAAACAACGATGTCGGACGATTTTGATTCTGTACTTACGTCGCCCGTGACCTTTTGAACGTAATTACGTATTACGTGACGTTACAAACGCGCCTCACAGAATAGAGCAAGGCTAGCATTTATCCTTAGAAAAGTTACATTTTTGGAATAAGATTTGAAATAACCGATCGTTTCGCATGATAAGACCCTTATTCATCGTCTGGTGTCGTTTAAAGACATTTGAAGCTGCATCTGAAACTATTATTAACTGTCTTTTGGACCTTGGACCGTCTGGTTCCCATTGAAGTCCATTATATGGAGAAAAATCCTGGAATGTTTTCATCAAAAACCTTAATTTCTTTTCGACTGAGGAAAGAAAGACATGGACATCGTGGATGACATGGGGGTGAGTAAATTATCAGTAAAAGTTTTTTCAAAAGTGAACTAATCCTTTAAAGATACTACTAGGGGTAAATAAGGTAGCCCGTCGATCTGAACTACCACTATTTACATAGTAATTGGTAGTTTTACATGCAATAGGTCAGTGAACAAACTGTGAGCATGTCGTCTGAGGTCTAAACTACGGAAAAGTATGCAGCATGTCGAGTTTTAGACTGACAACTGACAGTAACTGCTGTAAAAAATAAGCTCATTCCCCAAGCATGCTCTAGGCATGAGGAATAAATACATTCCTTGAGCTCCATCCCATGGGTTCGTGAACCAGAGAAAATTAGGAGCATAGGGTGAAAGAATCACTAGAAACATGTTTGCTATTGTAACCCCATGATATTGTATTGTTGAAATTTACTCACCAATGATTAATTATGCATTCATGAATTATTTTCAGGCACTGTTTTCGAGGTATGAATATGGTGTGAACATGCACAAAACAGTCACAGGTGTCTTGTGTTGAGTGCTACAAAGCAGATGGCAGTGGATCTAGCTTTTTCATTAAACATGTGGTGAAAGTTACCCAACTATTCAAATCTGCCCTGTAGTTTTTCAGAATGCTCGAAGGAATAACTAAGGGTGAAGCTTAAAAAGCAAGCATGGTAATTATCTAAAAATATAACACATTCACTTTTACAACAACTCACTGTAATTTAAAGTGAAAGGCACACATTTAAAGGGATATTTCACTTTGAAACAAATTTTTTGATATGTTTTAGCTTACCTCAAGGGCATCCAAGATGTAGGTGTCTTTGTTTCCGCAGTATTTTTATTTTGCCGGAAAAGTGATCTCCGCACGTTTACGTCACTCATTGTTTACACAGAGATTTCGGAAGCGTTACCCTTTACTGTGAAGATCTAAACATATTTAGATACACTCTTAGGCCCCGTCCACACTACTGCGTTTTCGTTTAAAAACGAAGAATTAAAACGAATACGATCTCCGTCCACACCAGCGTTTTATCTGCGTATTAGAAACGATCTCCGTCCACAATAAAACGACTGAAAACGCGGATCACGTGACCATTCACCAACACTGGGCATGCGCGCGCCGGTGTAAACTGTGAATGACGAATCAGGGAAGGATACGTCATGACTGATAACACCCAATCATAGAGCCAAGCGTCAGCCTCTGCGTCAGCGTTTCTGAAGTTCTCCGTTTTGTCTCGTCCACACTCAAACGCCCTCCTGATATTCAAAACGCAGCTGCAGCGTTTCTAAACTTCTCCGTTTTAGGTCTTCGTTTTTTCCCGTTTTAGTGTGGACGGGAGATGCAAACGAAGCAAAAGGTCTCCGTTTTTAAACGAAAACGCAGTAGTGTGGACGGGGCCTTAGAAGAAATGGTTCTATTTAGAACCAAAAATGTTTCCATCCCCCGCTTCATATATGGAACTCCATATAGAACCATTTTTTTGGTAAAAGGTTCTATTGGCCAAGTATGGAACCCCAGGGTTCTATATAGAGCCCAGAGGAACCCTTTTTTAAGAGTGTATAGAACCTTTTAGGGGTTCCGAATACGTAGCACTGATAGAACCTTTTAAGGTTCTATATAGAACCTTTTCTTCTAAGAGTGTATACAGGAAATAGCAATGGAAGACGATTTTGATATATCAACAGACAACGTTGAATTTTTTTCGCAACCGCGTGAGAGATCACTTCCGACGCTTTCCGACACATGCCCTCAGATCACTTGGACGTGGCTATGGTTACAAGAGGTAAAAACTATATAAATACTGTTCTTTTTCTCACACAAACCGCTCGTTTCGTGTCTTAGGCCATCAATGTGTTCTTACATTTACGAGTCATTAAATGATGTTTAATTGGACTTCTCTGAGGTAGACCCCATATACCTCCATTATATGACAGACAGACACTAACAGTTTGACCTAGAAATATCAAAATTGAAAATACTGTGGAAACAAAGACACCTACATCTTGGATGACCTTGAGGTAAGCTAAAACATACCAAAAATGTATTTCAAAGTGAACTATCCCCTTAAAATAGGTATAGTACATACATAATCTGTATATACTCTTGCTTCATGCCGCAGATGGTGTTTGCATGTTGATGGAGTGAATCTGACCATGTGTTATTTGTGTTTGCATTCCATTTGTGCCCTCAGCCGTGTGCAGACATGCCTGCGGTAGAAACATGGAGTGTGCGGCCCCCAATACGTGTCGCTGCAAGAATGGATACAGTGGCCCCAACTGCGAAACAGGTCACAAACAAACACGTACTTGTTTATAATACTGTGAATAAAATTGTAGAATAATGTAATTTTGGATTCTCACAGCTATCTGCAGTCCAGCCTGTCTGAACGGAGGAAAATGTGTCGCGCCTGATATATGCGATTGCATGTCAGGCTACCACGGAGAGACCTGTGAGAGCGGTAAGTACTACGTAGATGTGTTCTTTCCTGTGTTGATGTATTTCCTATTAAACAGAAAGTTCGGACTATGGCAGATGACCTTTTGTTTGGCCATGATTGGCTACCTTTATTGCTAGTTGGCAGTCAGGTGGTATTTACAAATTTAGTAGGAGACATCTTTATTTTTCTATGCAGGAAAAAGACTAAACGTTTTACATTTATGTGGGTTAATAGTGTGAAGTAGCATATGAATCTGCAATATGTGCTGTTTGCCCTTTCCATGAAGAGGCAACTGTGCTAAATAATCTGTGCAGCCTTGATGAGTTATGTGTTAGCTGTTTGCTTTGTGTGAAATATGACTGTATTTTGTGTGCATTTGGTCGTATGAATATCCCTGCAGCTCTCTGCAGTTCGCCCTGCCTGTACGGAGGCACCTGTGTGGGTCGAGACACCTGCTCATGTCCCTATGGTTTCGTGGGGCCCAGATGTGAAACCAGTGAGTCCCGATAAATCATGTTTGCTTGGAATTTCATGCGCATGTGGATGTTAAACATAAACTCTTACACCCCTAGTGGTCACAGGAGACATTACGTGTGTTTTGGTTTCAATTACACAGTGGTGTGCAACCGTCACTGTCAAAACGGAGGGAAATGTGCATCACCGGATGAGTGCGAATGTCTGGCGGGGTGGACGGGACCATCGTGCGAGACAGGTGAGAGCGTGTGTGGTTGGCTCCCAGAGGGACCAATCTCTTCTCACTAAATCCATCATATGTGTTTGTGCTGCTTCCTGGTGGCATTTAGCTGTTGTAGAACCTCTATCTGTTCATTTTTCATTCCGTTCTGGCGGCTCAGAGAAAACACCAGCCATTATTTCAGCCTGATGATAACTTCCTTCTCGTCCACCTGAGTAAAAAATGTAGTTTTTGTGCTACACATTAATAACATTTTACAAAAAACAATATACATCAACTCAGACTCTCCTAATAAAGCAAAAAGGTGAAGCAATATATGTGTAGGTAAGTGTTTTAAGAACAACACAAACATTGCTTATTGGTGCATAAATGAATTGGCAATGTTTAAAGGAGTAGTTCACTTAAAAAAAAAAAAAAAAAACTTTTGGTGATAATTTACTCACCCCCATGCCATCCAAGATATCCATGTCATTCTTTCTTCAGTCGAAAATAAATTAAGGTTTTTGATGAAAACATTCTAGGATTTTTGTCCACATAATGGACTTCAATGGGAACCAAATGGTTCAAGGTCCAGAAGATTTTGGAGTTTCAGTTCAAAAAACACCTATCCTGGAACTAGCTACTGAATAAACGATATTGTAGCATAGCATGTATAATTTCAATGTAATAATTTCAAAACTTTTTTAAAAGTGAAAAATAATAACTTTCCTTTTTTTAATCATTAGTAAGTCAGTTTTAGTCTCTTTGAAGATCTAAATCATAGTTTTTCAACAGCAGAGATGTGATGTTGACCACACAAACACTCACAATTGTGAGATCTGATCAGAAAACAATTGCTTGGGTTTCATTTATGTCTTATTTAAAGGGTTAGTTCACCCAAAAATGAAAATTCTGTCAGTATTTACTCACCCACATGTTGTTCCAAACCTCTATGTGTTTATTTGTTCTGCTGAACACAAAGGAAGATATTTGGAAGAATGTTTTAATCAAACAGATCTCATTCCCCATGGTAGTCAATGGGGAATGAGATCTGTTTGATTAAAACATACTCCCAAATATCTTCCTTTGTGTTCAGCAGAACAAATAAACACATAGAGGTTTGGAACAACATGAGGGTGAGTAAATACTGACAGAATTTTCATTTTTGGGTGAACTAACCCTTTAATAAATGTGTTTGTCTTTAGCTCTGTGTGAGCCCATTTGTCTCAACGGTGGAACCTGTGTACGGCCGAACTCCTGCACCTGTCAACCTGGTTTCTACGGGGCTCGTTGTCAAAACGGTAACGGCTTTTCTTTTTAAATCAACTTTCCTGAAGCATTGCCTTATTTTTGACAGCTTACAGAGGCCAGATATCAATTTCTTAACAGCGTAGGTGTGAACCATGACTATTGCACTTTAAAACTATAAAATGGAGCAGGCCTAAAATCCATTTGGAAGTCTTTCGCTCATGTCATAGCCTTAGATTCAGGATGTTTGATGTGTATACATCGATTCCTTCATAGCAGCTCCATGTGGTGAGGAATGATTCGCTTAATGGCTTGAAACAGTCGTCTGGTAAAGATGTTTTTGATAATAGGGAATGACTCTAAAGTCTGGGTTGCTTCAATTTTGGTGAATTGTAAAGCTTTTAGAGTGCGTTTTCATGGTCATGTCAGACGTATCCATCATATGTTCAAAGAACACAGGTCTGATATTAACTCATCAAATCTCGGACGTCTTCTCTTTCGTTCAGCCGTGTGCAGTCCACCTTGCAAGAACGGCGGTCACTGTGTACGAAACAACGTCTGCTCGTGTGTGGAGGGATATTCAGGGATCCACTGCGAGAAAAGTAAGTGCTGTTTTCCTGACATGTTTACGAAGGACTTCTATCCAAGCCGAGACTGGTAGGATCAGGTGTCGGGTCAGTTTCCAACCAATGAATGGGAGTGAAATCAAAGCATATGGAAGATTAGCATAGAGTTGTTTTGTTGATTAAAATGGCGCTGTGCAAAGATCAGACATCACTTGAAGAGTTTACATAAGGCCTGTCTGATCGAGGAGGAAAAGAGATGAATCTGAGCAAAGATAGTGAGTTATTTAACTGTGAGAATTATGAAAAATATGGGATCAGGACTAAATTAAATAACTCGTTATATGAATATTCCAATTAAATGGAATTATGTTGAGGTCAAGTGTAAAATAAAATCCAAATATATTTATATCAGTAAACGGTAGATTAATTTTTTACATTTAAATACAGAGGGAATAAAGAACTTTATAATAATAAGGTAAA
Source organism: Pimephales promelas (assembly GCF_016745375.1). The sequence continues at coordinate 28,985,776 of NW_024121099.1, forward strand.
TAATTACATTTATTAGGTAGACAATGTTAAATAAATAAAAATAACATGATTCATTTATTAAGCTATTGATTCAAAAAATATTATTTTTATATATTATTGCTGTTATAGTTATGGTATTATTAATAAAAAATATAGAATTGAAGAACTGTATAACTTGTTAATAAGTGATAAATAATTTAAATAATAAAGTATTCAATTATTTTTTTTAAAGTATCATTTATTACAATAACTGTTATTATTTCTGTTATTATACCGTAACTTATTATTCACTTAATAAGTATTTATAATAATAATAAGACGGATTTTAAAAAAAAGCATAATCAATGAACAATTTAGTAATGATAAAAGGTTAAAAAGTAATACTATTATTAATAATATTATCAAAACATTTTCTATTATTTTTTTTTATTATTTAACACAACAACTGTTTCTATTTTTATTTTTTTATTCAGTATTGTATTATTGCTTACAGAGTTTTAAATTATTATTTCAGCCACATTTTCAACCAATCAAACTCTAAATTATCGGACTGCAAAAATGTACCTGTATTTACTTACTTTACCCTGTTGGTCTGAATAAATCCAAAGCTTTACCTTATTCCCATTCCTCCACAGGTGTGTGTGAGCCAGTGTGTATGAACGGAGGGCGATGCGTCGGACCAGATGTGTGCGACTGCGCATCAGGCTGGAGGGGAAAGAGATGTGATAAACGTGAGTACCAAACCTAATCGTGAAAAAGACCTTGAAGTGACCTCCTTACCTCATGTTAACAAATGTTAAAGTGTGAAGAATTCCAGGTTACCTCTGACCCCACTGGTTTGAGCCTTGTTTCTCTATTTGTTTCTGTTCCGCCAGCTGTTTGTCTGCAGAAGTGTTTAAACGGAGGTGAATGTGTGGGGCCGAACACCTGTCACTGTGGTCCCGGCTGGAGGGGGAGTCTCTGCCAAATCCGTAAGTGATTCCTATCCCAAATGTAATCGTCTCACCACAACAAGCACACTCAAAAGACTCGCTCGAGTTCTCTGTAAAATAATCTAAATAGCATCTCTTCCGTTCCTGTGCTCTGCGGTTGTTGGTGATATGTTTGTTGATTAACGGACAGATCATCTGTGTTTCGCAGGGAAGTGGGAATTCATATCTACTGCTGAAAGTAAAGCGCGATGAATGATGCTCTCATGAGGGTATAGATCGGGGAGTTTGAAATGGCTTTTCCTTGAGCTTGACCTGCGTTATTGAAGGAATAGTTCATTCAAAATGACTAGATATAACTTCCATTTTGGTTCTGTTTGGAGTATTTGGCCTTTGTAAAGTTTCAGGAGGGACAAATCCATTTAAATACGGAAGTGAATCCCCTAAATTATCGTTCCGGGTGTGTTGAACATTTTGGCGTTCTCATATGTTTGATATCCACTACTTTTGACAAAAATAATATTACAGCAACCAAAGAATCATTATGTTCTGTAATGTTAACTAAACCTGCAGTGTTTGGATAGCTTCTTCACAAAACGCACTCTCGAAGTGTTGCCATGTCCACTTATTATATGCTTTTTGGGCTTGTTGTTTGGTCCTTAAAGCGATCAAGTTTATGGAGATATTAAAGTGGGTAGGTGTGGGTCACAATATCCTGGTCTTGGATTAATCTCGGGTTTATGGCTTGTTCTTGTTCGTGATTTTTTCTAGCTGGATCTGGCAACAAAAATGAGTCAAAGTTCCGTACACACTACGTTGAGTTTTTGTAAATGCTTTTTTCACAACAGAGTTAATTTGCTGGTAGAATAAGGTTGTCAATCTCGTGAATTACCGAACTGTGTGTGAACAGAACAGGATTAGGCACTGAAAGGTGAACTAACATTAAAATTAAGGTGTTTTTTCCCTCCAGCATTTGTTTGGATCTTTAAAACTACACTATTAAATAAATGGTTAATGTTAGTTTTCCCCCAAGTGATAAAGGCATTGCTTATGCCCGCTGTAATCTTTGAAAAAGAATTCGAAGCTTCTTTGATCAAAATGTTGTCTTGTTCATGAAACTTACCCACATTCAAGTGAATAAAATGGGTTCTTAAGTTTTAAAATCAGAGGGTCTGTTCTGATTTCTTGCAAGATATTCATAAAACTAAATATTCTTGGGGCCATTGAATGTTCGTGAAAATGATCAAAAGAGCTACTGGGGAAAGGGTTAATAAATAAAATGTAAAAAAATTCTTTAGGAAAAACACGCACTAAGTAATTATTATCATTTAGACCAGGAATATTTAAATATTGATAATATATAATAAATATAGATTTTTTTTTTCATTCCAGTATCAATTCTGCCATCAAATGTGCACATTCCATCATTTTCCATGAACTAACCTTACAAATTGACAATGTGACTTACACTTGCAAAGTAATGAATCAACCATCAAAAATGTATCTACGACTTAAAATATAACTTGATAAACTTTTTTTACAGCAATCTGTGAACAGAGGTGTTTGTATGGAAGCCGATGTGTCCGACCAAATGTGTGCGCTTGTAGAAGTGGCTTCATGGGAACTCTTTGCTCTAGAAAGGTAATTATAAATAAATATATGTTTGTTTGGTTTTTTTTTCTTTAGAAAAACATGCATATAAACACTCTCTTAATAATTTAGTTTCCAAAATCATGGTAGAAGAACCATTTTTGGTTCCTCAAAGAACCATCAGAACCTTTCCTTTCTCAGTGTGAAGGACGTTTTAACAATTTAATAAATCTTTTTTTTTTCTTTTTTTCACACTATAAATAAGTTTTTGTGCAATGGAAAAGCTCGAATGGATGTTTAAAGCTTTTCATGGAAAAATGAATAACTTTTATTTTTTAAGAGTTTCTAATTATTTTACAGCTTCCTGTCCAGAGAGGATGAGGAAATGACACGAGGTGTTATTGCTGCACTGAAGACACTGGGCCCATATTTCACTACTTATTAACCTGACAGGGTTACAATATCATTTTCAATTTGTAAATATCATATCTGAAAATATTAATTTATGTATAAGGTATAATATAATGTTTTTTCACGCTTTTCAAACGTTACTATATTTGTGGAAATGATTCCTGAAATAAATGCGTGTATTTCACTACACTTTTTTTGGGCTCGTTTGACTTCTTTCTAACATCCACTCACATTTATACAATTCCGTTAAGTGATGCGGAAATGACACGCTTCACCTCTAAGTTAAGTTTGACAGAAAAACGATCTCTCTTGTTATTCAAGCCAAGGCACAGACAATTTAGCATCCTCTGCTATCCTTCCTCTGACTATGTGGCCTGAAACTCAGTTGCACTCTATTTCTCTGAGGACGTCCCCTTTAATGTGACTGGAATGTTAAAAAAAAACACATAAACATGCTGTTTGTCACGCCTGGCTGAGCGTGCAGTGGCTCCAGTTTTTCCGCAAATACAAATAGGCATCTCGGTGACAACACAAACAAGCATCTGAACTAATTAACGTTCATTGATGGTGGCCATTAATGAGCCAGTCATAGATAGTTCCTCTCATGCATAGCTAATAATCCAGCTGTTCGTATACGATTACCTGAGGTGCGCAAAAAAGGACGGTAAACATTAAACAACTCGCTGTTGTTTAACGCTTTCAAACTGTGGTTTGAAAGGGTTACAAGGTGGCCGATTAGTGTTTGATTGATTGAGTATGAATAACTATAAAGCACAGACTACCGTTCAAATGTTGGCTGTATTTTTGAAAGACAATATTTCAGTGAGGATGCATTAAATTGCTCAAATGGGGGGGGTTAGGGGGACATGCATCAAGGTTTCCAGAAAAAAATATTAAGCAAAACAACTGTTTTCAACATAAGCAATGTTTCTTGAGCAGCAAAACAGCATTTTAGAATGATTTCTGAAGGGTCATGTGACACTGAAGACTGGAGTAATGATGCTGATTATTTTTATTTATTTATTTATTTATTTTTTTTTTACGGAGCCCCTAAAGGGCCATATGGTGGGAAAACAAATTTTAATGGTAGGGGAAAAAAATATACGTCACTGCTCTTTTCATTTTCTTGCAAAAGTTTTGTGTTCCACAGAGAAACTTTTTGCCAAAGTTTTTGCAAGGGAACTCAAAGGTTTTGTAAACGAATTCAAAGGGAACGTCTCAGAGGAACCCAAAAGCATTAAAGGGTCACTTCACCCATTTGCACTAAGCTTTGTATCTTTAGAAACCCAGTCATATTTTTGAATGGTCATGGTTTATTCCCTTATTTTCCCCTGAGATGGGAGGAATAAGGATTTAAGTGTTTTATTTCCAGCTTATCGTGACGTAAAAATCGTCATTTTGCGTCACGATAAGCAGGAAGTCACATTTCATTGAAATGTCAACAGACTACAATGATTAGCTCATTATTATTCAAGGGTGTGGCACCCACTCACCCACAGGCCTATTACAGATCAGTGGGTGGGACTTCACTTGCAGAACCTGAAATCAATATCCGCCATCTTGTTTGGAAGCTAGCTAAGCTAACAAGCCCTGTGGAGATATGAAGTTATGATAATGGAAGAAACTAAACATGATATGGAAGAAGAGGGTTTTTGAAAGTCTGCTGCTTGAATCCGATGTTCGTGGCTATCTTTACGAGCTGCGGTATAGTTTAGTGCAGCTGAGGCTGATGGAGGAGCAGGAGACGCCCGGACTGGGTCGAGCTCGGCGGCCTGCTGTTGCCTGTACTCTCGCTGCGTGTCACGGCCTACGGACACAGAGTCCGTCTGCTGCAGAGAATTTCAACGATGGCAATTTCTCCTGGAGGAAATCTCTAAATCAGATGAGCACACGGACGTTTGTGTTGTGATAGTTTCGCCTTCAGAACATCCAGGTATCATGCAGTAATTCACCATACAGAAATGAATACAAACGCGGAGTAATTCACTAACGTTAATGTGTTTACAAATGTAACGTGAACGGGGTTTAATGTTGTGGGAAGAAAGAGGCATGAACCGGCGAACATTTAAACATTTTAATAGTAAAATGAACAAATACAAAACGAAAGTAAGCCAGCGTTACACACAACAAAAACAAAACATAAAATCAGGCCTGTTTCTCTCTCGATCTGCCGTCGTCGCTCCCCATTTTATGCATTCGCTCCTTCAATTCGTGAGAGACGCACCGGCGCGCGCCTCACAGGTGTCTTTCATTATCACTCACGCCACCGGCCTCGCGCAGCGCGCCGTCCTCTTACATCCCTCGCCCTCGATCGTCCTGTTCGCCACAGCCAACTAACTAGACATTTTGTTTGAAATGAATTTCAAACTCTCACTCTGGTAACAGCTAATGTTAGCGTTGTAGACGGAAGAGTGTGTTTGCGTCTCTGTTTGCGCTGTTCCGGTGGGTGGGTTAGTGGGTGTGTCTTGCATACAGTAAGAAAACATACAGCATTGTAAAGACTACTCGTTTTAAGCTGCGTAAAATTCAGTATGGCCTCTAACCTGACTGTTAGAGTAGCTAAAGTTATGACAGAATTTTCATTTTTGGTCATGGTCCCTTAAAGGTCTGCCTGTCGTCCAGCACAGGGCTTTCGACTTTTACGAAGTATTACAGAAAGTCATTGGGGATTTTCAGATAACTCCTCAATTAAAGACATTTAAAAAATCCTGCACGTTAAGATAATGCAACAAGTTCACAACTTTAGGCACCTTAGTTATTGTGTCCGCCCGTGTGTGTGACTGAGAGTATGTGTTTCCACAGAGAGGCGTTCTTCCCTGTCTCGTACCTCCCGTTAAGATGGCATGACAAAGAATTTCATCATCTCACTGTCAGACTTACTGCCACAGGTGGCGTGAACTTCTACAGGGTGGGAATAGGAACACGAGGATTATGGGCAAAACGGAAACCTGGATTTTAATCGTAATACTTTTGACTCCATCAAGGAAAGTCAATTACTGACAAACGCCGGCGGCAGACACTTCCATAGAGTTAGTCCAAACCGGGGGTTTGTGGACAAAAGCCCATATTAATAAGCTGCCATTGGTCGCTGCCCCAAAATCAACGCTGACTCTTGGGCCCTCCCCGAAGGACACACCAAAAGCGCCGGGCCCAAGAGTCAGCGTCGAATTTGGGGCCCCTGGGACATTTCTGTAAAAATACCACTCGCCCATTAAATGAATGTATTTTGCCATAGTGGTTTCGTGGACACCGCTTCGCAATAACCTATCGACTAGGGGGCGCCGTTTTCCTTCTCGCCACGGTCCCCCGGGGCGGGTGGAATAGTTTGGGGGCCCTCGGACCTCGTTCAGTGGTCGAAAGGCCGAAAAAGGGACGCTCGTCCGCAAAACCGCTACGAAATAAGTGGTCTGTGGGATGGCCCCCGTACGGGGATACAGGGTCGTGGCACATTGAGATTTGAGGTGGGGGAGGTGAAATTTTAGTTTCTCTGATCTTCTTGAAACTCTGGATTCTGAAAGAGGACCATGGGACTTAGACCTGAGTGCAAAAATGGAGGCTCTAGACCCTTCTAGAGCTGAGATATTGAGTTATTTATAATGGCATAAATGCTACGTGGGATCTCAATATCTGAGCTCCGGAAGGGTCTAGAGCCTCCATTTTTGCACTCAGGTCTAAGTCCCATGGCTCTCTATCAGAATCCAGAGTTTCAAGAAGATCAGAGAAACTCAAAATTTCGACTGGCATAAATGCTACGTGGGATCTCAATATCTCAATATCTAAGTCCCATTAGCCTGCGGTTCAACCAGACTCTAGTACATTTCATTTGTACATAGAGTCTGGCCTCTCTCCATTGAGAAACGTTTACTTCCTTTTAGGTGGGTTTACTATTAAAGTTCAAAACTATTGGATTTGCCCAGAGTCACTCAAAATCTGCCATAGCCAATCGCTAACGTGTGGTCGTGAGTGACGTATGTCATGCGCTGAAACGGCTGAAAACAACAAGTCCGAATGATCAGAGGATTATGTTTACAATAGGATTTCAGTCAACGAGACCTGCAGGTTTTGTTAATTTAGGAACAATTATTAATTCGAAATGTATATTTGACATGAAGGACAGTGATGTATTCATTCTACAGTTGCAGCTGTGTCTAATCATTAAAAATACGCCGCTGCGGTCGTTTTCTGATCTGCCGCAAATGCTGTACAGTGAATGATCAGTTTGTCTCTATCTGCAGATGTGTAATAAACAACAATTTTTCATATTACGTCTTATTGTTTCTTAATTACCTTAATTATGGTCTTCAAAGTATGTGTTTGTACATTTTTATATGGTATTTAGTTTTTTTTATTAAAGCAAATTAACCAATTGCCATCTAAAACTGAAAATCAAATATAGTCTTCAAAGTATGGGTTTTCACATTTTTATTTATGACAATTATTTTTTTTTTAAATCACAACCAATTTGTATGATTTACAACATGTAAAACGGACACACCAACCTCCTGCACGAGTACACAAAGGGGCTCAAAATGTTCTATTCATCACAAGAATCAGTAAATTTCCTGTTGGGAATATGAGCGACTGACATGACTCCTGAGCGGATCTTCAACAACAGTTTAGCAGCCAGGACTCGGGGCTTCCGAACACCAGGCTAAACCGTCCATCCAAAATGTCACGGTCATCGTGCACGCCGAGCTGCCCAGCACAAACTTCCAACCTTTCTGCCTTCTTCACTTGGTCCTCCGTTGTCCAACAAGAGGTGAGACGATAACAATCCGGCTTTAAATTCTGTATAGAGGGCCATGGGACTTAGACCTGAGTGCCAAAATGGAGGCTCTAGACCCTTCCAGAGCTGAGATATTGAGTTATTTATAATGGCATAAATGCTATGTGGGATCTCAATATCTCAGTTCTGGAAGGGTCTAGACTAGAGCCTCCATTTTTGCACTCAGGTCTAAGTCCCATGGCCCTCTATCAGAATCCAGAGTTTCAAGAAGATAAGAGAAACTCAAAATTTCAACCCAAAAAAAAAAAAAAAACGACAGTGGTACCCCTTTAGTTTTCTTTTTGGTGCGAAAAAAAAAACGTTTTTCCAATCTTTTTGAAACTCTGGATTCTGATAGAGGGCCATGAGACTTATACCTGAGTGCAAAAATGGAGGCTAGTCTAGACCCTTCCAGATCTCAGATATTGAGTTATTTATAATGGCATAATTGCTACGTGGAATCTCAATATCTCAGCTCTGGAAGGGTCTAGAGCCTCCATTTTTGCACTCAGGTCTAAGTCCCATGGCCCTCTATCAGAATCCAGAGTTTCAAGAAGATCAGAGAAACAGAGATTCATCAAACCCTTCTGTCACAAGTCTTGCTGTGTGTGTTGGTGCATGATCATGCTGATACACGGTTTGAGCATCAGGTGCTCATGATCCTCCAGAAGGGTTTGGTAGTCCTCGGCAGGATTGTCATGATATTGGAGCTCAAACCATCACTGATCCACCCGTGCTTCACTCTGAAGATTGGCCGCCAGGCATATAGATGTGAAACCTCCAACATTGGCCAGTGTTTCAGTTTCATTGTCCAACCCCTCTAAGTAAGTAAAGTAAAAGTTTATTTGTATAGCACCTTTCACAGGTATAGGGCCACAAAGTGCTTCACAACAAAAAACAATTTATATAAAATACACACAATAAAAGCATAGACAGTACATGATCACAAACTCTGGATTCTGATAGAGGGCCATGGGACTTACACCTGAGTGCAAAAATGGAGGCTCTGGACCCTTCCAGAGCTGAGATATTGAGTTATTTATAATGGCATAAATGTAAGTAAGTACAGGGGTTGGACAATGAAACTGAAACACCTGGTTTTACAACACAATAATTTCTTAGAATGGTGAGGTCCTCATTTTGCATCCAAATACAGCACCAATTGACAGATAGAAGTCCTTCACAGTGACCAGAGGGATTATGAACCGTTCCTCTTCCAGAACAGTGTCCAGGTCACTGTATGATGCTGGTGGACTCGCTCCTCCAAAACACCTCAATAATATTCAGATCTGGTGACTGTGCAGACCATGGGAGATGTTCAACGTCACTTTCATCTTCATCAAAACCCTTCTGTCACAAGTCTTGCTGTGTGTGTTGGTGCATGATCATGCTGATACACGGTTTGAGCATCAGGTGCTCGTGATCCTCCAGAAGGTTTTGGTAGTCCTCGGCAGTGTCGTGTCCATCAAATACAATCAGGATTGTCATGATATTAGAGCTCAAACCATCACTGATCCACCCGTGCTTCACTCTGAAGATTGGCCGCCAGGTATATAGATGTGAAACCTCCAACATTGGCCAGTGGTTCAGTTTCATTGTCCAACCCCTGTAAGTAAGTAAAGTAAAAGTTTATTGATATAGCACCTCTCACAGGTATAGGGCCACAAAGTGCTTCACAACAAAAAACAATTTATATAAAATACACACAATAAAAGCATAGAGAGTACATGATCACATCAACCCACAAATAGCTAATTGAAAGCCTGAACAAATAAATGTGTCTTTAGTCTGCAAATGCTACGTGGGATCTCAATATCTCAGCTCTGGAAGGGTCTAGAGCCTCCATTTTTACACTCAGTTCTAAGTCCCATGGCCCTCTATCAGAATCCAGAGTTTCAAGAAGATCAGAAAAACTCAAAATTTCAACCCTTCCAGTGCTGAGATATTGAGGTATTTATAATGGCATAAATGCTACGTGGGATCTCAATATCTCAGCTCTGGAAGGGTCTAGAGCCTCCATTTTTGCACTCAGATCTAAGTCTCATGGCCCTCTTTCAGAATCCAGAGTTTTGAGAAGATTAGAGAAACTTATTTTTTGCACCGAGAAAAAAAAAGAGACAGGTTGCACATTTCACTATCTCTATCAATAATTTCTGAACATTAAATCTCAGAGTTTATTCACCCTGTTACGTGCCCAAAGAACTGGTACAGATAAGATGGCTTCCGTAACCATTCCAGCAGCTGATTGGTGATTCAACTGCTGATTGGATCTTGGAACTCCTCCTACTCGTCAG
>NW_024121099.1:28996243-29056357 GCF_016745375.1 Pimephales promelas
TTTGTATATATTTATGCATTTATCTATTTATTCTAGGGCTGCCAAATGATTAATCGCGATTAATCGCATCCAAAATAAAAGTTTGTGTTTACATAATATATGTGGGTGCACTGTGTATAATTATTTTGTATATATCTTTTTATTTTGGATGTGATTAATCGCGATTAATTTTTTGACAGCCTTAATTTATTCACTCATTTTTTAATTTAGTTCATTTTTAATTTTTTTGAAAGTTTTAGTTTATTCTTATTATTATTTATTATTTAGTTTTTATTAAATTTATATCTTTGAAAAAGCACTGTTTTTTTTTTTTTTTTTTTTTTGTGTCTCTTATTCCATGCTTGATTAACAAGCGAACTGCGATAGGTTATTTTTAGGGCTGTCAAACAATTAATCGCGATTAATCGCATCCAAAATAAAAGTTTGTGTTTACATAATATATGTAGGTACACTGTGTATCACTATTTTGTATATATATAAATACACACATGCATGTATATTTAAGAAAAAAATATTATTTATATATAAAATATTGATATTTATATATAATATAAATTATATTTTAATCTATATACAGTATATACATTAAAATATTTCTTAAATATATACATGCATGTGTGTGTATATATATATATATATATATATATATAAAATAATTATACACAGTGCACCCACATATATTATGTAAATACAAACTTTTATTTTGGATACGATTAATCACGATTAATCATTTGACAGCCCTAGTTTATGTCATTTTTATATGTGAATCTTATTTTTTAAAAATTGATAGAATACACTGAAGTAAAACAGACCATCCAACATTGATGGACAGTCATTTTATATTTCTAATTTATTAATTGTATTTTAGTCAGTTTGTAATTTACTTCTGTTAAAAATACCTTGAAACTTGCTGTTTGTTTCTAATGAACTCTGCAATAGTTTGTTAAACGTTCTTACACTAATTAAATCAAATTCTGTTTTTTGTTTGCATTCATATTGAACATTGTTATTTTGACTTTAGGGCCCCTGAAGGTGCGCCGTTAAAAAGCAAGATGATATATGCTAGCTCAAAAGATGCCATTAAGAAGAAGTTTACAGGTGAGTACGGTCATATTCACAGATCCTGAGTTCTGCATGCTTATTGGCAATACAGTCTTCCAGTTAATGCGCAATATAGTAACAGCCATATATATATATATATATATATATATATATATATATATATACACACACACACATAGATGCCTCATTAATGTCTGTTTCTATGGGCTGCAATACAGTCAAATCCAGTCTGTGATCACTCAAGAACAAGTTGACTGTGCATCAGCAACCTAGTTATTCAGATGTTTGAATATCTATATCTGCAATAGGCATTAGCAGATTATTTGGTTGCACTTTATTTTAAGTGTTACAGTGTAATTATACATTTAAGTACTGAGTAGTAATAATAATTAACTACTTGTAATTACTATAGGCTCAAGGTTAAGATTACGGTTGGGGTGTGGTTTAGAGTTAGTTGCATGTAATTATGCACAATTTATAGTAATTACTGTACACTGTTAAATGACTGCATCTGAAATCACATACTTGGCTTCTGCAAGCAACCATTGCCTGCATCCGCATACTTCCCTACTATTTAGTAGACGAAAAACAGTATGTGACAAAAGAATTCACTGCACTCTGCACTATCAAACAAATTATAAATATATATACATATAAACTTTAACTAAACTAATGCCTAAATCACATCCTTTAGCCATGCCTTTCTTTCCCAGTTTACTGCACATAGACTAAGAAGTAAGTCATTTGTAGCTTGATTTTGAAAACTACAAACACTGAGCAACAGCCCTGGAGAATCCCGACCAGCTTGACATAACAACACTGGCTCAAACATGTTATGCAAGTAATTGCATTTTGATGAAAAATTATGAAGACAAACTTTTTTTTGCACTGAAGAATCACAGAGTTCACAGAAGTTAATATTAAAATAAAAACACCACAGTGGGAAAATAACTGAGAGTCATTTCTAAATCGTAATAAAAATGTTTTTATTAAAGGAGTAGTTCACTTTAAAAAAAAACTTTTGCTGATAATTTACTCACCCCCATTTCATCCAAGATATCCATGTCTTTCTTTCTTCAGTCGAAAAGAAATGAAGGTTTTTGATGAAAACATTCCAGGATTTTTTCCATATAATTGATTTCAATGGGAACCAAACAGTTCAAGGTCCAAATGAGAGTTTCAGTGCAGCTTCAAAGGGCTTTAAGTGACACCAGACGATGAATAAGGGTCTTATCAAGCGAAACGATCGCTCATTTAAAAAAAAAAAAAAAAACAAAGTTTAAGCTTTATAAGCTCAAATGCTCACCTTGCTCTGTTCTGTGATGCATGTTCGTGACTCTCCTGTTCGAACTTGTTCATCAAAATGAATGAATCTTTTCCAGAGTCAATTCGTTCATTTCGTTCGTTGAATGAACCAAATGACACGGAAAAAAGATTCGTTTATTTTGATAAACGAGTTCGAACAGGAGAATCACGAATGCGCTTCACAGAACAGAGCAAGGCGAGCATTTGAGCTTATAAAACTTAAACTTTGTTATTTTATTTTAAATGAGCGATTGTTTCGCTTGATAATACCCTTATTCATCGTCTGAAATCGTTTAAAGCCCTTTCAACAGTGTGCAGTTTGCACTGAAACTGTCTTTTGGACCTTGAACCTTTTGGTTCCCATTGAAGTCCATTATATGGAGAAAAATGCTGGAATGTTTTCATCAAAAACCTTAATTTCTTTTCGACTGAAGAAAGAAAGACATGGACATCTTGGATGACATGGGGGTGAGGAAATTATCAGCAAAAGTTTTTTTTTTAAGAGAACTACTCCAATACATACTTATTTTGAAATCTTATGCAATCGTGCATCTTTTTTTTCAGGTATCAAACACGAATGGCAGGTTAACGGTTTAGACGACATTCAGGACCGCTCCACCCTGGCGGAGAAGTTGGGAGGAAGTGTGGTCGTATCGCTGGAGGGGAGACCGTTGTAAACGCATCCGCCATGTGCCATCTGGATTCCACACGCTTTCATCTTCGCAGCTGTCTCTATCATTTGATCCTGAAGGAATAGTCCTAGTTTGTCTTTATTCCCTTTTCTTTTCTTTTTTTCACATTAAGGAGATCTCATTAACATATGCAAAAAAAAAAAAACTCTACCAGCTGAATGCCAGCTTAATTTTGCAGTTCATATTAGTTTTTGTATGTCCCCAAAGAGCGTTCTGTCTCCCTCTGCGTGTTTTGCCAAACGACAGTAGAAAGCTCGGATGTTCACATAAATTAAACTCAGTTGATATCTTCATCATGTATCTTCAGAGATATTCTATTATGCTGTCAGAGAACTATATGAGAATGCTGTACGTTAATGCCTCACAGCAATGACGAGCACTTTACAAGCCTGAAGCTATTTATCTACCTAATCTGGTCAAGTTTATGCAGATAAACAAAGCACTTTTTGTTTTACACTACCAGTTGAAGGAGGACTTTCCGTCTGGAATTTCTGTCTGTCAACCCGGAGTTGAAGTTACCGCAGTTTTCGTTCCTGTTACGCAAATGGACATAAACAGATGGGGTTTGAACTGTTGATTCAAATGCACCACAGAACACGAAGGCTGAGATGCTTGGAATGTTTTTTTTTTTAACACTACATGAAAATACAAAACTATCTGTAATGTATGATGCAGCCTGAAGTGAAACATTGTTTTTGAGATCGGGGAAGGTGCCACTTTGAAATAAAATATTGTGGCGGAATTCTTGGATGGATTTCTTGGCTCAATTAAACGGTCTGATTTCTTTAGAGGGTCACCTCAATGACCAGTGAAATATATGTCTGGCCTGTAAATTTTTATTTTATTAATTCATATTTATTAACTATTTTTTTAATGATCAAAGTTAAAGATAACCTGTAATGATTTTTAAGCAAAGACCATCGTTCTGTCTATTCATCCATCCATCCATCTATCATTTGTTTGTACATCTCCATCTAAATTATTCTATCACTGTATCTGAGTATTGTTATATCTATTGGTCTGTTCATCATTCCATCCATCCATCCTCTATCAGTCATTCTATCTATCCATCCATCCATCATCTATTGATCGATCTGTCCATTCATACATCCATCCAGTGTTTGTTTAATCTCTATCCATCTATTTCACCCATCCATTCTATCTATCTATCTATCTATCTATCTATCTATCTATCTATCTATCTATCTATCTATCTATCTATCTATCTATATAACTATTGTTCTGTATTATTCTATCATTCCATCCATCTATCTATCTATCTATCTATCTATCTATCTATCTATCTATCTATCTATCTATCTATCTATCTATCTATCTATCTATCTATCTATCTATCTATCTATCTATCTATCTATCTATCTATCTATCTATTTATCTATCTATCTATCTATCTATCTATCTATCTATCTATCTATCTATCTATCTATCTATATAACTATTGTTCTGTATTATTCTATCATTCCATCCATCCATCCATCTATTCTAACATTCTATCTATCTATCTATCTGTCTGTCTATCTCTGTCTATCTATCTATATATCTATCTATCTCTTTCCATCTATATAACTATTTTTCTGTATTATGCTATCATTCCATCCATCCATCCATCCATCCATCTGTTCTATCTCCATCTATCTATTCTAACATTCTACACATCTATTGTTCTGTCTGTCTATCTATCAGTCGTTTTTTCTTTCTATCTCCATTTATTCGATCATTCTAACTATTCTATCGTTCCATCTATTCATCCATCAATTGATCGTTCCATCCATCCATCATTCGATCATTCTATCCATCTATCAATTGAATGTTCCATCCATCCCGTAAAGATACAGATTTATGCTGTAAAGATACAGAAGTATTGAAAGTACATTAGGCCAAATACAAACTAAAAAATACTTTAAGCAATCTTTCCTTTTCTAGTTGTTGATTTTTTTTGTAAGTATTTGTTTAAGTTTGCATTATTTTGAGGCATTCTGATTCTTGTATACTAAGCTAGTAAAGCATTGAAGGCACTATGGAGAAAATCATATACTTATATGTGGGGTAGCCCCAAGCCTGCATGACTTAAAGCATTTAATGAAGTTTAAATGAACAGCTCAGGCACCTTTAACTACTTCTCACAGGCCAAGCGGTTTCTCTGAGCGTGGTCTTGCAGTAGATCTGGGCTTGAGTCCAGTGGCTGCTTTTCCCTTTGGAGAATTTGATCCGCAGGCAGGGAGCAATCCTCTGCTGCTCAGAGCTATTTATGGCCAGCGTGCTTTTGTGTCTTGTCATCGTTGTCCACAAATGGCAAAACTGAACATGCTTCCAAAGAGCTACAAAAGGGACCCTGGTGGACAGGCTGGCCAGCGGTTATAAAGAGTGTTTCTGACTCTTGAATGAAGTAGCACAAATAAAAGGAAGGTCTCTGTTTCAGTGAAAAACTGCTCTCAAATATCACACGAGTAAAAAAACAATGTTAGATTGTCACAAATCTAATCCATGAAACCCCCACTGTATAAAAGCTTTCAGGAAAGTGCTGGCCTTCATCTGTGCTGTTGATTATAGTTCAGTTATGCACACATGTCCACATTGATGTCTTCTCTGGGAACTTTCTAGTAATGGTTATGAAACTAGTTCTCAGTGCATGTGGGCTCATATTGCAGATGACTGATCTGGTCGGAGAGTTAAACTCATACTGGTTTTTCAATAGCCAATGACAATATCTAGAGAAGAAAGCCTGACAGCTGATATGCCAATATATTACATTTCAATGATAGCAAATGTGATATACACAAAATAAACACTAATTTACAAAAAATTTATTAAATTTGACCATATATTATAGTCTTTATTGTATGTTTATGGTTTAGGAACTGACACACAGGTTGTCAATGCAACCATGTCCAAATATCAGCCAGTTAATTGGCCTGGCTGAAATTTTGATAAAAAAATAAATAAAATAAAAATAGGCTATTAATCAAAACATTTCAGAAAACAAATTTCGATTAATAAACTCTAGCACAAACATCTCTTAAGCTATACACTATCGTTGAAAAGATAGTGTTTGGTAAAATTAAATATATATACAGTATATTTGAAAGAAGTCTCATGCTCACTAAGGGTGCATTTTTATTTGATCAAAATAATAGTAAAAGTAAAAAAAAAAAACAGTAATATTGTGAATATTGCTCAAGAAACATTCCAGTTCAGTTTAATGAATATAATGTTTATTTGCAATAAAAATCTTTTGAAACATTATAAAATGTATTTACTTTTTACTACTTTTGATCAATTGAATGCATCCTTGTAGCAGAAAAGTATTGATTAATATTAAACAAATATCTCTTACTGGCCCAAGCCAGAGGTAAAAAGAGTACCTGAAAACCATACCTGAGTAAAAGTATATCTCACAACTCCATTACAACAAGTCATTAATTCCAATACGACTTGAGTAAAAGTCTTAGATTATCTGATTTGAACAGTACTAAAGTATTTTACTCGCACTGAATGTTGGCTGACTTGGCTCAAAAATGCACTGGTGCTCAACACCTAAGAGACATGCCAGTGAAAAACAAGGAAAAGGTCATTTTCACAGGTTTATTTTCTAAAATCTAAGTAAAACGTTAAACAATATTAAATATTCCAAGCCTGCTTGCACTGGACACTGGTTTCCACTGCAGTCATGTCCTCACCTCATAACCTGTGATTCAGCAACTACCAGTTAACCATTGCATTAGCTACCAGCTAACGCAGTTAGCTACCAGCTAATTCATAGCCTTATTGACAGGTTTGGGTAAGGGCAAAACAAACAAGATATAGTACCTCCAATGCCCCGTAGATGGCAATCATTTTTGTAGCAGAAATAAACTGCTAGATACCATGCAAAATGTAACGAGTTATTGCATCACTTGTCAGAAATATAATGAGTACAGAGTATGCTTATTCAAAAATACAGTCAAGCAGAGAGTAAAAGTTGTAAAATATCTTTGATGTTCCGTAAAACTACAAAGTAGCCGAAAAGATACTTACATACAGTAACTAATTAAATTTATTCAAATACTTTACACCACTGAGCACAGGAGAATACAGGAACACAGTAGAGTCACTACCAACTAAAAGTAAACATGAACAGACAAACAATGCCTCAAATACACAGTAACTAAACAAGGAGCAGGTGGATCAAATCAATGAAACTATAGGTAACCATAGCAACAAACAAAACAAACGAACAAGCCTAGAAGCAATAGAGTGCCGAAGTGATGACGTCACTTTGTAGGACAACACGGAAGCTAGCGGTGCATGGATTCCCTCGATCGAAAAGCTATGGATTTTCCCCATAGACTTTTGGAAAACCGCATAAAATGAGATCTGTGTTTTGTCTATCAAGATAATCTTTACAAGTTAATCCAAAATGTATACATTTTTGAAGCCTATATAAAGTTTTTAAAAAAACACAAGCAGACACAATAAAGTTTAAAAATCCACAAGCAGGTTATAACTGGTGTGTTTTATGTCGTAGATCAAAACATGGAAATATTTAGAGGCTTCGCTCACCACAGACCTTATTTCAGGCGATTTAGCAAAAACTCAAAAATCCCATAGACTTTAGAGCGAGGGATCTGGTAGTGCTAAAATGCTAACTCACTTCCGCGTTTTGGCCTAGAAAGCACTATTTACGCGACACCGTATTCAATTAAAAATTTGAAGGTTTTTATTGGTTTACCGGACAACTGTGTTTTGGGGACCTGAAAACGGTACAGTTATCTTTCCATGTAAACTAAAAAACGTGAATTGGTGAAAACGGTGATGTCATGTGCATGCGTGTAACATTCAGTCAAGGCGCCTAGTGTTTCTTTACAAAGTGACATCGCCAACTACTGGCCTGGCACCAGAATACAGCGTTTTTTCTTCTTTTTTTTCGCAGATCCGCGTGAATCTTTTACTGTAAATGGAGGTCGCTTTGATAAAGCTTTTGCCTGTATGCAAAAAACGCAAAGGAAAAACTTTTCCGTTTTTAGTACATCGCTGTCGTGTCCCTAAAAGTCCAGAAAAACTAAACAGAATCCAAAACTGAATGTTACAGGTGTATTATTTAGATATTTCACAAGGTGATTAATAAAATGTTGTCCTATCCCTACCCCTAAACCTAACCCTACCCATAATTTATCAATTAAATTAGAGGGAATTGATAGGTGTAATGCACCAAACCCTGGTTTTTAGCCTAAACTTGACATAAACTGTAAACTTGTCCCTCAAATCTGATTGGTTTATTGGAATATTGTTCAAGATGTTGATCCAGGAACATGTTGTGGCTAGCGGCGCATGGGTTCCCTCGATGGAAAAGCTATGCATTTTCCCCATAGACTTTTGGAAAATCGCATAAAATAAGATCTGTGTTCAACAAAGAGTTGTGACCCCTACACGTTTTTTTTTTTTTATCAAGATAATCTTTACAAGTTAATCCAAAATTTATACATTTTGAAGCCTATATAAAGTTTTTAAAAAACACAAGCAGATACAATAAAGTTTAAAAAAACCACAAGCAGGTTATAACTGGTTTGTTTTATGTCATAGATCAAAACGTGAAAATATGTAGAGGCTTTGCTCACCACAGACCTTATTTCAGGCGATTTAGCAAAAACCCATTCAAAAATCCCATAGACTTTAGAGCGAGGCTACCGGGAGTGCTAAAATGCTAAATCACTTCCGCGTCTTGGCCTACAAAGTGACGTTGTAACTTCGGCACTCTATTACGTTCACCAGTTAATTTGTACAAAAAATATACATAATAAAATTAGAAATAAAACAAAACTTGACAAGGATGCATTTGTAGATCTCTACCCTCAATTAAGACACCATGCAGACAGCAAGAAAGTCACAAGTTTATTTAACTGCCATCTTAAAAGATGCATCTATTTTGGGCCCACGTACAAGCTGGTTGGTTCTTAAAAAGGTTGTCAGAGCTTTTATGTCCACCGCTGTACGAAACAAAGTGCCTTTCATGTAAGCCCTGAATCTCTGTGTCTGGACAAGTGAGCTGAAAATAAACAAATGACCTCTCCTTGCACTCTAGTAGATTCTGTGCTACTGAGTATTGATAGCTTGCTGCTGCAAAGCATGTGAGAATGTGCATCATGCTGTTAAAAACATTTCACAAATAATGTCAACTGGATTGGGTTCCTTCTGGTTGAAACAGGGATGGAGGAATTTGAGCAGAGATGAGGTGCAATCTTGAGTTTCTGAATGTTGTTTCTCAAAATAAAGAGGAAAAAGACATCGGCCTTCTGGTCTGCAGTGTTTCCGAGGCTTTTGGATGGTTATGCATGTGTCACGATTTACTCTAACAGTATAGCTAAAATTCATCGATAAACATAGTTGACTGAACAGTGTGATCAGTTGTTTTGCAATACATTTGTTGTCTAATGCAGTGCAACACGACCTGTAAAGGGGATATCAATGTTATTGAGTTGCAGGGTCACACGATTGCACTTCAGGACAAAGTTACTCAATATGTTATCATGAATGCTCACGTCTGTGATGTTGATGCATGCATCATTTCTCAATATGTTTTGATTTCATTCTGAACTTTTTGTTTTGTTGTTTCAACGTCCCATTAACAAAAAAGAGAAATACAGAGCCTACACTTCATATACGGTATAGAAAAAAGGGTTCATTGGGGTTCTATATATGAAACATAGGGTTCTTTACTCAATTCCAAATAACCTTTTTATGCTAAAAATGGTTCTATAAAAAGAACCCTCATGGCACAAAGGTTCTTTATAGGTTATTATTTATTCATATATTACATTATTCTGCAACATTTTGTAGTTCTAATTAAATTATTGTTTATTAAACTGTTAATATTACATTTTAGGAGAAAAACTGAAATGGCACTCTTCTGTGATGTTGATTAACTACATAAAATGATATAAATATATACATTTTCTAACCTCCATATCTTGAATTTTGTGATCATTTACATGCATTCATAAATACAGTGTAGGGTCTTGATGTTTGAAAGGACAAAGCAAATGATAATGAATGAACCCAAAAGGTTCCATATAGAACTTTTTTCCTGGTTACAAAGAGGGTTCTTATTATTGAACCCTTAAAAAGTGTTCTGTATAGAACCTTTTAGGGGTTCCAAATACGGAGTGCTGATAGAACCTTTTAAGGTTCTATATAGAACCTTTTCTTCTAAGAGTGTAGTCAACATTTGAAGTGGATCAAAACCTTTCATCAAACTTATACTTTAATTTTGAACAATGCCTGTTTTTGGTCCACTTCCAATGTTGAACACTGTATTATTAACACCTGTCCATGTTGTTTTGACATTAATAAATTGTGCAGCAGCAAAACAGCTCAAAAATAAAAACTATTTTGTACATGGTCAGATACAATTCAATAAATACGCATAAATTACAAATTTGTTCCCATCCCATGCCATTAACTTGAATGCACCAAGGTTGATCTGATGTTATACATATTTGGTGTACAGAAATCATTATTTACTGTTTTATGATGGTTAGTTTTCTGGAGGTCCAACTTCCAAGATTTCAATACACTTAACCATTGGTTGATTTTTAGGTCTCTATACTGTAGTTCTTTCAGAAACTGCAAACTACTAACACGGGCCAAAGCAGTGAGCAAAAGTCAGATAATTATTGTATTATGTAATTGTGTGACAAATAATAATTCTGTGAAGATTCAGTTTGGCTGCAGTCTTCAGGTGACCATATTTTGATTACCAAAAACCAGGACACTCGGCAAACAGACACTCAAATGATACTTGAAGTTCAAAGATGCCTTATTCATTTCAATACATTTAAAGTAGGATATGCTTCCTCTGTATGGATAAAATGGTCATATTACAAGACACAAATTCAGATAGGCTTCTCAGAGGTTACTCAACATGTTTTATTATGACAGGTTTCAAAAATAATGAATGAAATAATCTCGCTTCTGTATTAGAAAAATAAATAATAAATAACTAAAAGAAATGCCTCCAAATTGAACAAAAATAGCTCTCACAAACTTACAAAATATATTTATATCTTTAGTTTTCTTCCTCTTTATCCTGTTTTTCCTTCCTCATCCTCCTTTGCCCATCTATATTTTACTGTAAAGCTGATCTTTCCCAGCAGTGTTTGGAGGACATTTTCATTCACCATATGTCTTGGGAAAACAGGACTGTTGGTCACCCTATGCAGTCTATTAAACTCATAATAAAACTCACTGACTCGCACTGATCTATTAGTGGTGTGTTTTCAGTAATAATCACAGCATCACACAAACTCCGCCAGCTGATGAAGATAAACAGTTGTCCTTTCCATGGTTAAAGTCAGTTTGTCGCCCTCTATTGGCGAGTTGTCACATAAGATTTTGGGAGTGAATATTTCATTCGTACGCCTGTAATGAAGTTATATAATCTCTTTATAAAATAATAATTGTGATATATCTGAATAAAAAATTTAAAAAAAACATTAAAAGAGCAAAGTCATTATGATAGCCTATAACATAACAATTGCAATAAATAAGAATAGTATTATTATTAATGCTATTTATTCATAATAAAAACTGTTTACAAAGTGATTCACAAGAAATACATTTAGCATACAGCCATAATCTATATGTAGATACAAATAAACATAACATATTTAATTTAAGATTACACGAAGAATAAGAGTGAAGCCAAAAATATAATATAAAATGCACATTTCGATAATAATAATAACAATAAAAGCTATTCATTGTATTCATATAGAAAAAACAGTGTTCGCAATGTGATTTACAAGAAATATATTTAGTCTACATATGTAGATACAAATAAACATAACATATTAATAAGACAAAAAAGAAGGACTAAAGCCAAACATAATCTAATATAAAATAGTAATGCAATGTATTGGATTGCATTATATTATAATAATGTAATGCATATAATATACATTTCAATAATAACATAATATTATATTAAAAAGGTTAAAAAAGTTGTTTACGAGAAACATATTTAGCGTGCCGTACATGTAAACGTAGTTACCAATAAACATATCTAATAGGAAAATTAAAAGAGTAAATGACATACATTTACATAGGCCCAATATAATTAATATAATGTCTTATTATTATTATTATTAAAAGAAAGAAAGAAAGAAAGAAAGAAAGAAAGAAAGAAAGAAAGAAAGAAAGAAAGAAAGAAAGAAAGAAAGAAAGAAAGAAAGAAATAAAGAAAACAATAATGTTTCGATTGATCAGTGTGTCGGTTTGCACTTGAACACTTGAAGCTCCACCTCTCAGATCTCCTGCCTCACTGACGTCACACACACTCCGCCACATTCATACTCCACCCGCAGCAGCCATGATGGTGTGTGCTTTTCTCTCACTCCCTACACCTTCATCATTTACACCTACAATCCTCCGATGCATCGAGTAATAACGAGCATCTGTCGTCTTTGTATTCCGATCGTTCGTTCTGATATTTGTGTGTCTCTCCACAGCAAGAAGGGCTGGACGATGGTCCCGATTTCCTCTCGGAAGAAGACAGAGGAGTAAGTTTTTTTTCTTTTCTCATTTCTATTCTCTCTCTGTTCTTCTGCTGTTTGTTGTCGTGTTTGTAGTCGTGTAAAGGACGTGTGTGTTACTGCTGGTGTCACTGTGGCCCAGAATGTGTGTGTCCTATATGAGTCCGTCCGTTCACTTCCTCCTGACAAACCTCACACAAACCCATGTATGCACAATGACTCTCTAGTCTGATAGTAATAGCAGAAACTAGGGCAAGAAGCCACAACACCACATCATGCCATTAACCATACACTCATATAGCTGGTTAAATAAGCCTGCTAAAGTTAAAGAATAATTGGTTAATGTGTTTGTTGAACAGCAGTTAGTCTCGGTCTCTGTCATCGTTTATAGGTTTGCTCTTGTGCAAATTCTCTGGTGAATATTACTGTTCCTTTAGTAGTCAAATTATGTGACATTCCTATTTGTATAAAACTGAAACATTATTAATTCATAATTAGGTATGAAAATTGTTACTTATGAACATTTTGGCTGATACCGATAATTTTTTTTATATTTGAAAGCCTATAACCGATATATTGACCTATAAATCTAAATCCAATTTTTTAAAACAAAAGTCTCACCATTAAAATCATCCCATGGCACAAGCTCACCATTAAAATGTTCTCATTGTAATGTTATGTAGCCTATATGACAGCACATGTTGCACTTAACGCTATATTTTCCTTTTTTCAAGTGATATTTCAAGCCATTCAAAATAATCCCTTATTTATCGGTTTTAATATATCGGCCGATACCGATATGGTGGCCGATATATAGTGCATTGCTTTTTATAACATTAAATGTTGCTCTATAATGTAACATCAAGTGATACGTTATTCTGCAAAATGTAATGGTTTGGATGAATTTATTTTATTAAGATATGCCTTCCCAGACAGCAAACTGACATTGAATCAACGTGGAAACGACGTCTCTCATGACATTGAAACAACGTTGATTTGCTCATCGAATTAACGTTGAACCAACGTCAGACGCGGCATTCTTCAAAGCTAAATGAAATCGAAAATTGGTTTGCTTTCATAACGTTGAAACAACGCGTTGATTTCAAGTTGATTTTCCGTTAGTTTTGAAAGAATGACGCATCTGACGTTGGTTCAACGTTAATTCGATGAGCAAAACAATGTCAGATCAACGTTGTTTCGATGTCATATTTCCATGTTGATTCAATGTCAGTTTTCTATCTGGGTTATATGCAGTACCATGGTACTTTGATACCATGCTACTGTGTATTAAAGGTGTTTCTATAAATACCCTGGTACTATCATAGTACATGTTATGAAAATCATGCTATATTGTCAGTTTTGTAGAAAATATGGCTTTGTAGAAAACCTGTAGGTTGCTTTATAATTAGAAATTAAATAATGTGTGAGTAACTAACCATAGTTTCTGCCAAAATACTTTTTAATACACATATTGTTTCTGCAATAGAGATCTAATTATTAAATATAATGTTATAGTTGTACTGTCAAACCTAACATTTCAGTGCTATGCTGTTCGGCGCCGATATTAAGCATTTTTATGGTTATCGGTATCGGCCATTTTCAAAACTGATTTGCCGATAAAATAATTTTCAAATCATAGACACACGGAAACTCAAAGATTTCCACGGCAACCCGTCAAAATAAAAGTTTGATTTTTCACAAAGCCCTAAAAATGTAATTTTTGTTAAACTGTAAAAAATAATTTAATAAGTTTGATGATTTTAATTAATTAGAAATGCTTTTTGATTACTAACATTTTATTTAAACATTAAAATAGAGCCTTTAAGTTTTACAAAATGTTTACAGAATGCTGCTGGGTGCTCCCTGCACTTTTTTTACAAGTTATATTATTATTATTAATAATAACAGTTCTCGGATTCAAAGATAGGTTTAAAATCATTTAAAGAAAGTTTTTGTCAAAACCCTTTGTTATTCTTAATTTTGACATTAATTTACAGTTTTACACCAGACATAGACTATAACATATATATATATACAGTGCCCTCCACAATTATTGGCACCCCTGTTTAAGATGTGGTTGAGGACTTTTAAAAATTCTCCCTTTTTTTTAAACAACATAGAACCCAAATGCAAAAAAAGAGAAAAATCCAACCTTTTATTCAAGTACATTACTTTGGTGGTAAAAAAAAAGTAAAAATTTAGAAAAATAAAAACTTCAAATCCTGTGTCCCACAATTATTGGCACCCCTAACAATTCCGCTGAAAAATGTAATTGATTTTTTAAAAAATATATATTTTCTGTAGTTGCTAATGTTGGTCAGGATATCTAGGAACTTTTAATTAGTAATTCATGACTTCCTATTTCCCTGGGGTATAAATATGACATGACACAGAGGCCTAATTCTCTTACCCATTTGTCAACATGGCAAAGACAAGAGAACACACCATTCAAGTAAGGCAGATGTGTGATGACCTTTATAAGTCAGGCAATGGCTACAAGAAAATAGCCACTCACCTTATATTGCCCATATCTAAAGTTAGAGGAATCATTAAGAAGTTTAAAACAACAGGAACAGTGACAAACAAGGCTGAAAGAGGTCCCAAGTTTATCTTGCCACAACGCACTGTGAGGAGGATGCTAAGAAAAGTAAAAAAAAGTCCTAAGCTCACTGTCACAGAATTGCATCAAATAGTGGCATCTTGGGGTCACAAAATCTCCAAAACAACCATCAGACGCTCTCTACATGCCAACAAGATGTTTGGGAGGCATGCTAGGAAAAAGCCTTTTCTCACTAACACTGACAAACGTAAACGTCTGGAGTTTGCCAAGCGGCACTGGGACTTCATCTGGGATCGTGTGCTTTGGTCGGATGAGACTAAGATTGAGCTTTTTGGCAACAAACACTCTAAGTGGATCTGGTGTAAAACAAAAGATGTGTATGCCGAAAAGTACCTCATGCCCACCGTGAAGTATGGTGGAGGATCTGTGATGCTGTGGGCCTGTTTCTCTTCCAAAGGCCCTGGGAACCTTGTTAGGGTGCATGGCATTATGAACGCTTTGAACTACCAGGACATTTTAAATAAAAACCTGATGGCCTCTGCCAGAAAGCTGAAGATGGGTCGTCATTAGGTCTTTCAGCAGGATAATGATCCAAAACGTGTGGCAAAATCTACACAAAAATGGTTCAGTCACAAACTCAAGGTCCTCCCATGGCCATCTCAGTCCCCAGACCTCAATCCAATCGAAAACCTGTGGGGTGAGCTAAAGAGGAGAGTGCACAAGAGAGGGCCCAGGATTCTGGATGATCTAGAAAGATTTTGCAAAGAAGAATGGTCAAAGATCCCTCTCTCTGTGTTCTTCAATCTTGTGAAATGTTATAGGAGGAGATTAAGTGCTGTCTTGTTGGCAAAAGGGGGTTGTACAAAGTATTAACATCAGGGGTGCTAATAATTGTGGGACACATGATTTGAAGTTTTTATTTTTTTTAATTTTTAATTTTTTTTTTTACCACCAAAGTAATGTACTTAAATAAAAGGTTGGATTTTTCTCTTTTTTTGCATTTGGATTCTATGTTGTTTAAAAAAAAGGGAGAATTTTTAAAAGTCCTCGACCACATCTTAAACAGGGGTGCCAATAATTGTGGAGGGCACTGTATATGTATATATATATATATATGTATGTATATATATATATATATATATATATATATATATATATCGGTTAAAAATATCGGTTATCGGTCTATTTGATCTGTAATAATCGGTATCGACATCGGCCCTGAAAATCACATTTCGGTCGACCCCTATTTTGTTTGAGGTTAAATATTTGTAGATGATTATGGACATGAAATGTATTTATTTTTATAAGTGAAATATATATTTTAGGTGATGTAACTGGTAACAATTCCTTTGAAGTTTTTTATCGTTGTTAATGTTAACTCTAACAAATACATTTTTGAAAGTGCAAACATTCTAGGTTTTTAGAATAGCATTGCACTTCAGTCACTGCTTGACATGTCATTCTTCTATCTAAATTCAAGTATTGTAACTGTTTTGAAATGAGATTAAACTTAATAGTTCTTGTGTTCTATTCAAAAACAGATAAAGAATGATTGTAATCGATTCCATCTCCTGTGGTCCTCATTGATTAGTATGAAATATGGATGCTGTTAGAATTGCAGTGTGTTTATTGGTGACTTGTTTTAATAGCCCAGGGCAGTGAATGTGGATCTTCAAACCGACGCCACACTACAGGTGGACATCTCAGACGCTCTGAGTGAGAGAGACAAGGTCAAGTTCACCGTCCACACAAAGGTACACGGCATCAACGCATAAAATCAAGAAGGATTGTGTTTGTGTTTTCAGCCCTGCCTCCAAAATCTACTTGCTGCATTCATTCATTAAATTATGATTTATGTTTTTTTTTTCCCAGAGCACTCTACCTAATTTCAAGCAGAATGAATTTTCTGTGGTCAGACAGCATGAAGAATTCATCTGGCTCCATGACTCGTTTGTGGAAAACGAAGAATACGCTGGTTATATTGTAAGTCCCTTTAAGTGTTTTGCATAATTATGAACTATGAACTAGGCCTGTAATCTTTCATTTGCTTTCCACCGGACGCTTGTTTGAACTGTCTGCGTCATGCTCTCTTCTTTTAAACTCTACGTCTTCATTATGTGTGTGTATGAGAGCGAACGCTCCAGCTGCTCTTGCCAAGACTGAAATCAGTGCTTGACTGTCCTTTTATAGCCCTGGTGTACATAAAATCTGTTGTCGAATGTCATTTTGTTGTAGTTCAGGTGCAAGAAAAAAGGGAAATGATCTTTGCCACAGTTTCCTATTTGGATATATTGGTTGAAACTATTGTTAAAGTAAGATAGTGAGTGATTTACTGGGATATTTGATGTGCTTTGCTATTTTTCCATGTCGTATTATGTGTACTGTTGAAAAGTTTGTGGTCATTAAGGTTTTATATATATATATATTTGTTATTCAGCAAGGACTCCATAAGGTTAAAATGGCTAGGTTAAAAACTGATATTATATTATGTACAGTTTGTGATGATATTAGCTCACTTTTTGGCAAAAGCTCAAAATAAAAACTTGTTAAAGTTATGCAAATGGCTTATTATTTGTACGACTACATCACAAAGAGTCGAGTCTTTAGATTGAAAACATTGAACTTTCATAAAGTGTGTAAATAATAGAAACACTGTTCAAAATGGCCTTTCTTTAACTGCTAATTTCATTTGTGAAGGTAACTACTCCTAATTACAAGAAGAAAAAAAACTGCTCTTAATCTGCGTGTGTGACGGGGTGTGGAATGGGGTTTGGCCAAGGAATTAAATTTTTTTTTTTTTGCTTTAAGCCCTGCAGGATGAAATTACTTATTAAAATAGAAAACGTTTATATAAATAACTGTTAAATGTAAATGCTGCCTTGCTGAGCATGAAAAAAATCTTACCGACGTCAGACTTTTGAATGGTTATTGTTATTATTTTCATGTTATCTAATGAAATGGACAGGGCCTGCAGTACCCTATTCTGTATTTTCATTGGCTTATTTTCTGCATTATTTTAAGTCCAAACAGGTCAGTCATGTAGTAGCATTTAATGTAGTTTAATCTGGGATACTCCGATTAATACTCAACAAAGAAAGAGTCATGTCACTGACTGCCATTAACAATATCATCAAAGCTGGCCTGAATTATTTATAGCACGTGTCATTAGGACAACAGTGTGAGTGATTGCGGTTTTCATTCAGTGACTGATGATGTTACGAATCCCAGAGTTTCATTACCAATGCTGAAACAGTTTTGGGAATCGAAATGCCTCTTGAAAAGCTAACGGAAAGACTTTCCCTGTAGATTCCGCCTGCTCCTCCGAGACCGGATTTCGACGCGTCACGGGAGAAACTTCAGAAGCTGGGTGAAGGTGAAGGATCGATGACCAAGGAGGAGTTCACTAAGATGAAACAGGAACTAGAGGCGTGAGTTGATTTGTCTTCAAATCGATTGTTACCATGTTGTTCGTTACACTTAGTTCACCCAAAAATGAAAATGATCCCATAATTGACTGTGTGTATGCCATCCTGTGTGTACATGTAGAAAGTCATATAAACCTGAGGGTGAGTCAATTATGGGATCATTTTCATTTTTTGTTGAACTGGCCCTTTAATAATAATAATAACAATATGATAATGTGTTGCAGTGAGTATCTGGCCATCTTCAAGAAGACCGTGGCAATGCACGAGGTCTTTCTGTGCCGTGTTGCTGCCCATCCCGTCCTGCGCAAAGACATGAACTTTCATGTGTTTTTAGAGTACAACCAAGATGTAAGTGTGACATTTCTTAAAGGAGTAGTTCACTTTAAAAAAAAAAAAAAAAAACGTTTGCTGATAATTTACTCACCCCCATGTCTTCCAAGATGTCCATGTCATTCTTTTTTCAGTTGAAAAGAAATTAAGGTTTTTGATGAAAACATTCCAGGATTTTTCTCCATATAATGCTTTGGGAATAACGAGCTATATTCCCCTATAATTCCTCTATAATGCTAGTGGGAATTAGAGGGTGAACAAAAAATTTGTATATATTAACCATTTAATTGTTTTGTTTTTTAATCCAATGAATTAAAATGATTAAATGTTACTCATTTATTTTTCTCGTTTCATTTGAAACTTGATGCACACAAACCAAAAGGTTTTTATTCATAGCAAATGTGAGAAAAGCTTCAGTTGAGGTTGTGCAAAGCAGTTTTTTAGGCAAAACAACCCCCATATAGAATATAATATAAGTGTCCTTCTTGCATTTGCCAGTAGGTAAAAATAACATTTCCGAGCATTTTGATTGCTCATTTGACCTTCAATTTGCCTCTTGAAATTACAGCTGAGTGTACGAGGGAAAAACAAGAAGGAAAGGCTGGAGGATTTCTTCAAGAACGTGGTGAAGTCTGCAGATGGGGTTCTTGTGGCAGGAGTGAAGGTCAGTTCAGTCAGTGGACTTCTCATATCATGTGACTGTTTTATGTGACTCTGCTTTAGAAACAAGGGGGAGGAAAGGGAGGCCACGATGACAACCACCTTTCTGAGAAATGATTTACTTAGGCTTGAGCTTCTTTGCGTTTAGCTGTGTGTTGAATGATAGTTTATGTCTCTCTGGTGAATGCTTCACTTGTAGTGGAATGCACATTCACCAAAGTCTTCTTGGAAACGCATATAGTCAAAAATAGGATTGTCACGGTTCCTAAATTTCAAGAAAGTTGCACTTTTTTTCAGGATTCTTTGATGAACAGAAAGCTCAAAAGAACAGCATTTATTTGAAGTAGAAATCTTTTGTAACATTAGAAATACCTTACTGTCACTTTAATGCATCATTGCATCTCTTGCAAGTTCAAATAATTTACGTAATCAAATAATATAATTTCTTTGTTCGATTCACCTCGTAGAATTGTCCAATTTATTTATTTGTGTTTTGCGTTTTATGGATTTATTTCTATTTCGTCACAGGACGTTGATGATTTCTTTGAACACGAGAAGACATTCCTATTAGAGTACCACAACCGTGTCAAAGACGCATCCGCCAAATCTGATCGAATGATCAGGTCTCACAAAAGTAAGTTTCTCTTTTCATCACACATTTATAGATGCTTGCGGCTCACATGACCATGCAGAGTCAAGGATAAGGCAAGGTCAAAGTTCTCCAGTCACAGGAAAGTGTGTGTTATAGAGATAAATGATGACAATGCCTTTGCCAAAAGCATTTCACATGCATGCCTGAAAAAAGTGCTTTGGATGTTAATTTTTTGATAAAACATTTTTTAAAGGGGTCATGAACTGGCTTTTTAAATTTTATTATATTGCTGTATGAGGTCAACTTATGACGTTCGCTTGGTTTTTACATTCAAAAACATCTAAATGAATAAGTAACAGGCTATTTTCTACCCTAGTTTTGAGCCTAGCTGAAAAACACTCGGTTTTTATAGGCGTCTCGCACTGAAGACTTGGAAGTAAACGCCCACTGCTGTGAGTGGATAACAGTTTTGCATATTATAATGAGTTTCAACTCACTTGTCGATGCTCTTGGGGGAAATTGTTTTGAAAACGTCCAATGTTGTAAAATGGCAACCGGAATCATTCGCCCATACATGCTCGACCCAGAGTCTGTGTGTTGCACAATGTTTGTCATCACAAGGTAGGCCTATGTTATTCAGCTATGCGTGTAATGCGCGAGTCGGTGGGCGGGGCTAAACCAGCCGTGTTGAAGTAGGAGTTGATCTTCTTTTGCGGGGGTGTTGTTTTATCCTCTTTGTAGTCATAGTTCCCCACTTTGAGTTGTTTGCTGGGGCTGGTGTCAATAAAAGCTTTTATTGGACTAACAAGGACGTTTTCATTTCTGAAACGTACAGGATACTCTTATAATACCTCTTAGATGTCAAAAGCTCAAGGAAAATTTGATTTCTCAGCTCATCACTCCTTTAAACTAATAAAACCAGCAACTGACATTCAATGTCAAATCTATGATCAATGAATATGGATAAGGTTTCCTTGTTTTACAGTGTCTAGTTCTGTTTGTGCACAACCTTAATTTGCCTGCAGCTATGGACACTGGAAAGGTTGGTTTTCTTTGTTATGCAGGAAATTGAGGGAGGCATTAATTTTGCTGTTTAGTGGGAACATGTGTAATTTGTCAGGAAGCCAGCTAATGTCGGGTGACTCAGTTGGCCTTTTAACACAAACATTGAATTCTCCCTGATGACATGCAATGTTTTGTCAAATGACCTGAAATAATGTTAAAAAATTATTATTTTTTGTTTGTTTTAGACATTTGAACGCAACACTTTCTATTAATGCAGATTTATTCTGAAATGTGTTTTTGTCATTCAACCATTTTCTTGCTTCACGCGTCTTTCCAATTCCGAGCCAAATGTTTTGCTTTTCCTTGTGTGCCGTGAGTCTTATTGGCACAACACTGAAACATGATCTGGAAAAGCAGAATGCTGTGAAACTGTTAAGTCACTGAATGTGTGAAAGACTGACAGCATTTCCTCATCTCGAGATCTGACAGGACGTGTGTTTCAGGTGCGGCGGATGATATCAACAGAATCGCCTCAACGCTGTACACCTTAGGGACACAAGACTCCACAGATCTGTGCAAGTACGACGTCCATTTCCACATGTAGCTCCACAATTGACTGTTAGAGCCTCTTTTTATAACTTGCTTTTTTTGGTCCCTTCTTAACAGATTTTTCCTGAAAGTATCAGAGCTTTTTGAGAAAACACGGGTAAGCATTTCCAGTATTATAACATCATTTTTATATAAATGCACGATTAATCATTCAAAGATCGTGATCTCACTTGAAACATCCATGCGATCTTAGTCATAGATTAGCCTGTTGAATTGTATTTTCAACCACACTATCATTATTTAGTGTTAGAAATATTCATATCACTGGGATAAGAGTTATATAGTTAGTATATAGTATAGTTTGTATATAAATTCTGATTATTAAAATAGAGTAAATCTCTTTTTAAAGGGATAGTTCACTTTGAAATTTAATTTTTGATATGTTTTAGCTTACCTCAAGGGCATCCAAGATGTAGGTGTCTTTGTTTCCGCAGTAGTTTCAATTTTGATATTTTTAGGTCAAACCGTTCTTGTCTGTCAGTCATATAATGGAGGTCTATGATCACCACCTCAAAGAGCATGCACAGAGAAGTCCAAATTAAACATGATTTAATGACTCGTAAATGTAAGTACACATTGATGGTGTAAGACACGAAACGAGCGGTTTGTGTGAGAAAACGAACAGTATTTTTATTGTTTTACCTCTTGTAACCACAGCTACGTCCAAGTAATCTGAGGGTGCAGGCGTACACGATATAAATACTGTTCGTTTTCTCACACAAACCGCTCGTTTCATGTCTTAGGTTGACATGTCATGTCTTTCATTACAACTACTGTGGAAACAAAGACACTTACATCTTGGATGCCCTTGAGGTGAGCTAAAACATCAAAAATTAAGTTCAAAGTGAACTATCCCTTTAAATGTAGCATGGCGCTACAAATACCGATTGTATCGTTATGTAATTACACCACCTGATGGCGATAAATGACTGTTAAAACAATGTATTTGTCATTGAATCATTCATACAAGTGATATTTAAAAAAAGATGCTGATTCATCCAGTCATGAAACAAGTGAAGTACTTATGGGTCATGAATTATTAATTCAAACTGATTTATAAATAATGAATCCAGATCAATTAAACATTTTTAAACAGGCCGCAGCAAGTAACATTTTGTCAGGACCTCTAGTAAATGACATGCTATTTTTTTGTTTTTGTCTGTACAGAATCGTGATTTCTATTTGAAAAAAAAAAAAAAGATATCAAATTATCCAAAATCGTGCAGCTCTCTGTATATACATTTTTAATATATGGTGGCGTACAATGTTCGCACTCTCCTTTAAACCTGCAACTATCTATGTTTTTAATCACAAAACATTTATAACGAAGAAACATTGACATAAATTGAATATTTTATTGTTTTTATTGAACATTTTATTTTTTGTTCTCGTCAGTTCCAAGTGCATTGTGCAATCCGTGAAACAGTGATATTTTCTGAGACGATTATCATACCATGAAAATCTCATACCGTTACAACCCTAATTGCAACTAATATACTTCAATTGTTTACATTTAAAACATTTTAGGGCTGTCAAACGATTAATCACGATTAATCGCATCCAAAATAAAAGTTCTTGTTTACATAATATATGTGGGTGCACTGTGTATAGTTATTTTGTATATATAAATACACACACATGCATGTATATTTAAGAAAAAAATATTATTTATATATAAAATATTTATTTATAATATAAATGATATATAAATGTACTTTTTAAATATATTTTGTAAGTGTCTTATTCTCTGAGGTAAAGGAAAGTTCATTTGGTCATTTGGTGTTTTTCTACCCTCAGCAGTTTTATTCAAAATGAAGGCAGAATTTGATGAATCAAAGAGTTAGTGAGTGTAAAGTCACACACTACTTCCCCTCACCTGTTTTCAAACTCTGTTTCCTGTGCAGAAAATTGAAGCACGCGTAGCGGCCGATGAGGATTTGAAACTTGCCGACTTGTTGAAGTACTACCTCCGAGAGTCGCAAGCCGCTAAGGTAGAGACGTGTGGTCAGCATGTTGAACTGACAGCTGCTCATTAGAGGTCGTTTGTTCATTAGTGAGTGATTTGCTAATCTAGCCGAACCATGGGATACAATATAATTGAGATACAACATTGATTCTGACTATTCATTTTAGGTACCGCTTCCTTTTACAGTACAGTACTTACAGTGTACTTACCTAGAAAGTACTGGCTAAGATAATAAGATAATAATAATAAGGTAAGTACATGGAACAGGGGTTCCTTTTACAGTCCAGTTACCCATGTAAATACTAGTATTTACATGGGTAACTGGACTGTAAAAGGAAGCGTTACCTCATTTTACACCAAAACAGGGGAACAGTGACCTCTTGGACTATAAGATTCAGTTTTATACTGGATTGATTATTTGTTACCCAGAATTACCTAGTTATTGCTTTCTGAAACCATTATAAATGCTTTTAAATTATACAAGTTTCTTTAGTTTTAAACTGCATTATCTCCTGAACAGGACCTCCTGTACAGACGAGGAAGGGCATTAGTTGATTATGAGAATGCTAATAAAGCTCTGGACAAAGCCCGAGCTAAAAACAAGGACGTCCTCCAAGCAGAAACCACACAGCAAGTGTGCTGTCAGAAGTTTGAGAAAATCTCTGAGTCTGCAAAACAAGGTACTTTATATATATATATATATCCTTCAAACAGTGACTTCATTACAAAACCAATGGATGGTTTTACATAGTTTCCTAACCAGCTGCAGCATAACAAAAGCATCTCTTCCCTGTAAATCTTCCTTGTAAACCCGCGCTGGAAATTGATTGGACTGTTAATTAAATCTCATTGGTCCAAAACATGGCTCCACAGATCTGCACATTTTAAAGATCGCTTCTGATTGTGTCAATTCACACTAATTGAGATTTGGAGTGAAACACCTGGTTTAAAACCACAATAATTGATTAGTATGGTGTAGGGCCTCCTTTTGCGGCCAAACAGCATCAGTTCGTCTTGGGAATGACAGATAGAAGTGGCCAGAGGGATTTTAAGCCATCACAGTGGCCAGAGGGATTTTAAGCCATTCCTCTTCCAGAACAGCGGTCAGGTCACTGTGATGCTGGTGGAGGAAAACATTTTCTGTCTCGCTCCTCCAAAACACCTCAAAGTGGCTCAAAAGTATTTAGATCTGTTGACTGAACAGGTCATGGGAGATGTTCAACTTCAACAAACCATTCTGTCACAAGTCTAGCTGTGTGTTTTGGTGCATTATCACACTGATACTCTCCACCCCCTTCAGGGTGCAATGTTTGAATCATTGGGTGCACATGGTCCTCCAGATTGGTTCGGTAACGTCCATCAAGCACAGTAGGGAATGTGATGAATGATATTGCAGCCCAAACCATCACTGATCACTCTGGGCAGCAACAGTCCGGGTGTTAAACCTCTTTGTGCTTCTCCACACTGTAACTCCCACTGATCTGGAAAGACAGTGAAAGTGGACTCCTATGAGAACGGTACGTTTCACATTTTCCACAGCCCAAGATTTCTGTTGCATTGAAACCAACATTTGGCATTAGCATGAGTAAGCAAAGGTTTAACTAAAGCAGCCCAACCATGAATATTGACTCTGTGGAGATATCCCTTTCAGACAGCTTCCTCTTGCGTCAAAGCCTCCAACACTATATTGGCCAGTGTTTCAGTTTCATTGTCCAGCCCCTCTATTTGCAATGCAAATTTCACGACATTTACACGCGTGCGGATCATGATCTGGTGTTTTCAGAGTCTCAGAGCACTTATAAAGTCAACAAAGGAGAAGCTTTAAAGTTGTGATAAACTGGAAATAACGACAGTTTGTTTTTCTTTTGTGTTCTGGCGTTCATCTGAGGGAAACGGATTACCACAAGGAGTAAATGTAGGGCGGGGTGGGAACTTGCATGAATCGGTTGTTGATCGGATTTTGAAATGTGGACATTGCACTCAAAAGTGAAGGCTGATGAATGTGAGCTTGCAGAATTGGGGCTTAAACTGTGTTGATTAAACATTATAAAAGCATGGATAACTTGTTCACTATAAGACCTATATTATGCATTTACAGTGGGGCCAAAAAGTATTTAGTCAGCCACTGATTGTGCAAGTTCTACGAGTCCTCCTTTTATCATAGGTACACTTCAACTATGAGAGACAAAATGAAAAAAAAAAAATCCAGGAAATCTCATTGTAGGATTTGTAAAGAAATTATTTTTTAAATTATGGTGGAAAATAAGTTTTTGGTAAATTACAAAAGTTCAACTCAATAGTTTGTAACATAACCTTTGTTGGCAATGACAGAGGTCAAACGTTTCCTGTAAGTCTTCACCAGGTTTGCACACACTGTAGCTGGTATTTTGGCCCATTCCTCCATGCAGATCTCCTCTAGAGCAGTGATGTTTCGGGGCTGTCGCTGGGCAACACAGACTCCACAAATTTTCTATGGTTTTGAGGTCTGGAGACTGGCTAGGCCACTCCAGGACATTGAAATGCTTTTTATGGAGCCACTTCTTCGTTGCCCGGGCGGTGTGTTTGGGATCTGGAAGATCCATGTTTCATCCCCAAGGCTCTCACTGATGGAAGGAGGTTTTGGCTTAAAATCTCTCGATACACGGCCCTGTTCATTCTTCCCTCAACATTGATCAGTTTTCCTGTCCCCTTTGCAAAAAAACAGCCCCAAAGCATGATGTTTCCTCCCCCATGCTTCACAATAGGTATGGTGTTCTTGGGATGCAACTCTGCATTCTTCTTCCTCCAAACACGACGAGTTGAGTTTTTACCAAAGAGTTCTATTTTGGTTTCATCGGACCACATGATATTTTCCCAATCCTCTTCTGGATCATCCATACGCTCTCTGGCAAACTTCAGATGGGCCTGGACATGAACTGGCTTAAGCAGGGGGACACGCCTGGCACTGCAGGATTAGAGTCCCTCTCGGTGTAGTGTGTTACTGATGGTAGCCTTTGTTACTTTGGTCCCAGCTCTCTGCAGGTCATTCATCAGGTCCCTCCGTGTAGTTCTGGGATTTTTGATCACCGTTCTCATGATCATTTTGACCCCACGGGATGAGATCTTGCGTGGAGCCCCAGATCGAGGGAGATTATCAGTGGTCTTGCATGTCTTCCATTTTCTGACAGTTGCTCCCACAGTTGATTTGTTTCACACCAAGCTGCTTGCCTATTGTAGATTCACTCTTCCCAGCCTGGTGCAGGTCTACAATCTTCTTCCTGGTGTCCTTCGACAGCTCTTGGGTCTTGGCCATGGTTGAGTTTGGAGTGTGACTGAGGCTGTGGACAGATGTCTTTTATAAAGATAACGGATTCAAACACTTGCCAATAATACAGGTAACGAGTGGAGGACAGAAGAGCTTCTTGAAGAAGAAGTTACAGGTCTGTGAGAGCCAGAAATCTTGCTGGTTTGTGGGTGACAAATACTTATTTTCCACCATAATTTACAAATAAATTCTTTAAAAATCCTACAATGTGATTTCCTGGATTTTTTTTTCTCATTTTGTCTCTCATAGTTGAAGTGTACCTATGATGAAAAATACAGACCTCTCTCATCATTCTAAGTAGGAGAACTTGCAAAATCAGTGGCTGACTAAATACTTTTTGGGCCCACTGTAGATAGGTTTCTGTTTTCCACCAAAGACAAAATGACGGCCAAATTGTTTTGCAGATATTTTCTCCAAGTTGTGCGGCACTACTTCACACAGAAGTTTTGTATTTATTTTCGACAGAGAATTTTTTTTTTGTCATTTTGTGGTGGAAATGTTCTCAAACTGCTATTAACCTAAGATGATTTTTCAATATAAAGATAAAACGGCTATTTGCTTATTAAATATTCATGCTCCGTTGTCCTATGCTTGATTTCCCTTTAGAACTGATAGATTTCAAGACACGGCGAGTAGCAGCATTCAGAAAGAACTTGGTGGAACTGGCCGAGCTGGAACTCAAACATGCCAAGGTTTCCTTTTGCTTTATACTGTAATGCTTCAATGATTTCAAATCCATCGATGATTTATTGATGATATGCCCTGATCTCTCTCCAGGGGAATCTACAGTTGCTGCAGAGCTGTTTGGGGGTCCTGAAAGGGGACACTTAGATCCTTGAACCAGGTTCTCCATATAGGACTTTCCCTGCTTTGGTCTCGTCTTCATTCGGAAGATGGAGGAGAGAGCATACCTGGGGTCAGTTTGTCTAAAGAGACGTCTGTACTTACCACTACCAGAGACACCATACTCCCTCCACATCCCCCCTAAAAGTGAGGCAGTCCACTGTGGAAGATCAACCGGTCCACACAGCACAAGATATACGACTTCATTTAATCACGCATTTTTAACTTTTGATTGTTAATTGTTTTTCACTACTTCACTCTCGTTTCTGTAATTTTTGTCCAGTTTGTTTTTCTGTTCCGTTTCGCTTGTTTTTGTTTTTCCTGTTGTAATCTTCAAAATTAGTTTTGGTGATCTGTGTGTGGATGCTGCTCAGATATCTTGTTCAAGTTGAGCTGATTGTTATTACAATTAAAGTGTATGGTCACTCAAAGCCTTGTACATGTGTAAGTTTTCATCGTATAGCTATGGAGCATCGTAATCAAACTAATTTTCTAATTTTTCCATTCCTAACAAATAATGCTTCAGTATGTTTGCCTTAAAATGTAGATTAATATGATATTGTTAAAAAAATTATAATACATGAATGCAGTTTTTTTTTTTTTAAGTGCACTGTATATGAATGTTGTTTTCTTATTCACAATATGTGACCAAAGCTTCCGTTTATTCAGATGGAGGAATGCTGACATAAACGCTGGTGAAAAATGATAAAATGACCATGAAAAAAACAAACAAAAAATAAATGATGCTGTTTACTTAAAGAGAGTTTTTTTTCAATCTGAAAAGAAAAACTGATGGTCTAAATTAACTGGGGGGAAATAAAGGCAGTGTTCGCTTTTGATTTCTTTAATACAATGTAATTGCCCCTTTAAAAAAACCTTAGTGTGGGAGAAATTTAAATAGCCTATAATTACTAAAATTGCAAGATTAAAGTACATTCACAGCAATTTATGGCCATAATAATACTAATCTGACATATTTAAATAATTATAAAGAGATAGTTGTTTATTTTAATGGCTTTTATTTTGACAGCTTTTTTTTTAAAGTAAAAAGTGTGACCCGGAAATAGTCTATAACTCCCTTTCCTGTGTTTGTAAAGTCATATGAGAAAATCAAAAACACGTTTTATTTGCGCTGTTTTTTACTCGGAAAAAATGAATCGAAAAGATGATTATGATTCATATGAGATTGAAGAGCCAAGTGACGAGGAAGGAGCCCAAAGCAGGTACGTAACAGAAAACATTAATTTGAATATCTCGTGTGTGTAACGTTTCACATGTAAACAAACAAATGTGAACATCATCAACTAACGTTAGATTATATATAACGTTAACGTTGCTCTATGAAGAGCTCTTGATAGAAGATGGCGATCAGACTGAGAGACAGAAAGATCATTGTTTTCTGCTGGTTTTTCTCAGTTCAGAGGATGAGCTGGATATTCTCCTCAACGGGACTCCGGATCAGAAGAAGAAGCTGATCAGAGAGTATCTGACGGGGGAGAGCGAGTCCTCCAGTGGAGATGAGTTTGAGAAGGAGATGGAGGCAGAGCTCAGCAGCACCATGAAGAGCCTGGAGGGCAGCTGGACAGCATCTGCAACTCAAGGTGTCATAAAAACGCATGCATGTTGCTCTTTAAATATAACAATTACAACTGTAAATAACCTCAAATAAATTTTAATTTAATGTTTGCAGGTCAAACATCTGGGACCAGTGACAACACTTCCACAGCAAACAAACAACCGAACCAGGAGTATGACAGCATTTACTTTGACTCGGACTCGGATGATGATGACAAAGCTGGTAATTATTCAAAAAGCAAAAAGAATAGTTTTTTCAGATCACTAATAATAATTACAAAATAATATTTTCCTCTTCCTCTTAAAAATACATTTTTAATGGTTTATTTTGTTTCATTTCTTTTGTTGCATAAAACAAAGGACGTTCACTTCAAAACAGTTAATATTAAAGGAGTAGCTCACTCTTAAAAAAACTATTGCTGATCATTTCCTCACCCCCATGTCATCCAAGATGTCCATGTTTTTCTTTCTTCAGTCGAAAAGAAATTAAGGTTTTTGATGAAAACGTATCAGGATTTTCCTCCATAAAATGGACTTCACTGGGCACCAAGAAATGGTTCAAGGTCCAAAAGATAGTTTCAGTGCAAATTGCAAACTGTTCAAAGGGCTTTAAAATAAAGGAATCTTTTCCTTAGTCAATTCGTTCATTTTGTTTGTTGAATAAACCAAATGACACGAAAAAAGATTTGTTCATTTTGATGAACAAGTTCGAACAGGAGAGTCACGAACGCGCATCACAGAACAGAGCAAGGCGACCATTTGAGCTTATAAAACTTAAACTTTATTTTTTTTTTTTAATGAGCGATCGTTTCGCTTGATAAGACCCTTATTCATTGTCTGGAATCGTTTAAAGCCCTTTGAACAGTTTGCAGTGAAAATGTCTTTTGGACCTTGAACCGTTCGGTTACCAGTAAAGTGCATTATATGGAAAAAAATCCTGGAATGTTTTCATCAAAAACCTTAATTTCTTTTCGACTGAAGAAAGAATGACATGGACATCTTGGATGACATGGGGGTGAGTAAATTATCAGCAAAAGTTTTTTTAATGTATGTGTAATTGTGATTTTGATTTATAGGTTTTATAAAATTTATTTAAATCCTTAAAGCAGTTGAAAAAGACGAATGCCTTAAAACTCTTTAAATTACATATAGCTTAATCCACTTAGGTTTAATTTGTTATCATATGCTTTTATTTTGGGGGGTATTTTTCAAGTACTTTTTAAGTAATGATATTTTTTTTTGTGTGTGTGTTTGTGTGTGTATATATATAGTTGCAATCAAAATTATTCAACCCCCTTGACCTGCAAGCAGTTTTGCTGCTGAGAACAAAATTTTATGAAAACAATTCAACAAAGACATCAGTAAACTATAATAGAAAGTTTATTAATACACATTTGGGGGATTCTGAGAACATAAAGTTGATTAAAAATGGAAAAAAAATCTTATTGTTTTTGAACATTCATGTACAAAACTATGTTTATATATATATATATATACACTTACACACTTACACACAAGTAAGTGCATTTCTGTCACCTCTCTTCTAATCTTGGCCCATTCCTCGCTTAAAAGCTTTCAGGTCACTAATAATCTTTGGTTTTCACGTTACCACTGCTGTCTTCAAATTCCATATTTTCAGTGAGATTAAAATCTGAAGACTGTACAGGCCACTCAAGAACATATGACTGATCCAAGCTTCAGTAGATTTGGATGTGTACTTTGTGATGGCTGTCCTTTAGACCCCGTTTACACCTGGTATTAAAATGCGATCTGTATCCAGATAAGTTATCCGGATAATAAGTACTGATTCCATTTACACCTGGCCACTTAAATGTGTTTTTGCAAAACGGATATAAATCCGATCTTCACCTCCTGCGTTATATGCAGATTTATTGGATTGCACGCCACCAAAAGCAACAGATCTGAGCGGCATTTTATTGATCATCAGCTAATTTCCAAATCAGAGACATCAATATGAGAGAGTGGCAACAGGCCTGGTAAGATAATTTCGTTTCATTACTTGAAGATGTGTTAACTGCGTCTGTGACTTACTTTCACTTTTATTTGCGATGTTTGCACGTTGAATAGACGCTCAGCTGCTCATCTGCGGTGATGCGTGTCGCGTGTCGCATCTGACTAGGCTATAACATGACATAGCCTATATAACACGCTCTCACTCGTTTATTTTTTAGCATTTTTGGGAGGAGTAAAATATACATATGTGGTTTCAACAACCAGATTGCGTTTACACCTAGTAAAGATCCGGACACAATGCGAGCCAGACTACCTCCAGATGTGGTCA
Organism: Pimephales promelas; assembly: GCF_016745375.1. Next base: position 29,028,001 of record NW_024121099.1, read on the forward strand.
GGCAGATCCGATCACGATCCGATCACAACGCGTTTACACCTTGCATTAACATGCGTTTTTTATTATCCGGATAACTTATCTGGATACAGATCGCATTTTAATACCAGGTGTAAACGGGGTCTTAGAAAAGTCCATTGATCCTCAAGCTTTTGTGTGTGCATGTCCTTCGTACAGTCATGATTTCCACTTCCTGCAACAGCGTAGCACCCCCATAACAACCTTGTGTGTGACCATTCATCTGCTCAGAAGCTTTGGCTTTTTTTTTTTTTTTTGCATCAGACATACCGCTGATTCATTGGTCCAGAAAGTTCCAGTTTGGTCCCATCACTCCATAAAATATTCTTCCAGAACTCCATACGTCTACCCAAATTAGTTTTAGCATATTCAAGTCACCCTTTTATGTTATTCTTGGTCATAAATTGTACACGCCAAAGATGTCTAACATGAAGGCCATGCTTGTACTGAACCATACCATACAAATAAGTGACTTAAAAACAACAGCGTTTAATAGGGGTTGAATAATTATGACGACTGTATTACAAAAAATTCTATAACTCAAAAGCATTACATTTTATATTGGGGCGAGGGATTCCATTAATGCTGCTTGATTTTTTTTGTTTATGAAATAAAGGTAAGAAAATAAGCAGTTGTTAATATGGAATATGGTCTCCTGTATCAGGCAGCTCTCAGGGTCGGAGGAGGAAGCAGCGCTCTGTACAAACAAATGATGAGCTGTTATACGACCCAGATGAGGATGATCGGGACCAGGCTTGGGTGGATGCAAAAAGAAAATCGTAAGTTTGACTCGCTAAAAAAATTATGACAAATGGTTGTGATGTTCAGAGCTTATTTGCATTTTTGATACAGATACAGACATCAGAGACGGTTACCTCCGTCAGCAAACAGAAAAAACAAAGCCCAGGCTCATCCAAGCAGTGACGCCGTCCTCAACTGTCCCGCCTGTATGACCACCCTGTGTCTGGACTGTCAGAGGTACGGCCTCTCTGATTTCATATTGCACTGCGAAGGTTATTTCATAACTAATCACTGAAGAATCAATAAAACACTTTTCAACCCGCAGGCATGAGAAATATCGGACACAGTACAGAGCAATGTTTGTGATGAACTGCACTGTGGACAAAGAGGAAGTGCTACGCTATAAAACCAGCAATAATAGAAAGCAGAAGCGGCACAGGAAGAAAGCTCGCCAGGAGTCCACGTCCGCCCCAGCAGAGGCTGAAATGGAGTGCGACTCTGGTCTGACTGACGCACGTCTGGCGGGAATGGATGAAGAAGAGATGTATCACCCGGTCAAGTGCACAGAATGCTCCACTGAAGTGGCTGTGTATGATAAAGATGAGGTGTATCATTTCTTTAACATCCTAGCAAGTTACTGCTAAGGACATTTACTGGACTGGATATCCCAAACCACAGGCTTTGCTTGGTTTGATGTAGCGCATCAACTGGCGCATCTAAAGATATACAAGTTTTTGTGCGGGTAAAGAATGTGGTTAGAAGGGGGTTTTAATTTATAGGGTTTTTATTTGATTTATATGCTGTAAAATGTTAACACTTTATGTAAATTGCATTTCACATTTCCATAAAAGTTGTTCTATTCCCCCCTTTTATTAAATTGTATTTTTATACTCGGTAGAGGGCGTGGGATTCAAATTAAACAGATACTTTAAATTATGCCTTCTTAAAAATATGACGGCATCTTTTATATATGCAGATATGTATATATAAAAAATCACGGCTGCGCGTCATCACGCTCAGTTTTATGTGCGTGTGGGACTTTTATTTTGATAGTCTTAATTTTTTTTCAGCACACGGGCTTTTATTTTTTTCGATCTGTACCGGAAGGGAGCGGTGGGACCACTGGACGCAACATGGCGTTAGGAGATGCCTGGAAACAATTATCGTGGTTTTATTACCAATATTTGCTTGTAACAGCTCTGTATATGTTGGAGCCTTGGGAGAGAACTATCTTCAGTATCCTTTTTTCATAAAATACAGAGTTTTATGAGTGTATGGGACAATATTTAAGGAGAGTTCTTTCTTCCACGCAAGGTAACTTATCAGGTTGTTTCCTTACTATTCAAGTGTGTCGTTTACTTAACGTTACCTGTCTTACGATTCATTAATAAGTTCAGGTAAAGATATGTTTTTATATTATATACAAATATATCGTTTACTTACCTGTGTCGTACGATTCATTAATACAAAGACACACACACACACACACATATATATATATATATATATATATATATATTTATTTATATATATTGTATATAGTATAAAAATATTTTATGTATTTTCAACTGATTCATTACCAACCAACATTGACTAACGTTTCAATTAAATTCATCTGACCTCTCAAACCTACAAGTTATGAACTGGTGAAGTCATGTAACGTAGTCCTCGTGGGTGTGACGTGTTTTAAAATGAAAATAACCGACACATCATGATTCATGACCTGATTTTCAGGAAGACGATTCTAGGAACTTAAACCTGATTGTAACCAGTTTTACTTGCCAAGTTACAGATTTTCGGCAATGAAAATGAAAACATTTTAAAAAATGAAAACATCACGTGGTCGCGTGAGGATTCGTCGTGTTAGTGTTTGCTCATCGCTAATATTTTATTTCTTGCAATAAATAGTTAGACTTCACCATCATTATTTAGCACAACTGTTTCCAACATTGATAATAGCCGTGTATCATATTAGCATATTAGAATTATTTCTAAAGGATCATGTGACACTGAAGATTGGAGTAAGTTCATGAAGCTGAAAATTCAGCTTTGACATCACAGAGATCAATTACATTTTAATATAGAAAACCATTTTTTTAAATTAAATTAATAAATCACAGTATTGTTTTTTTCTTCTTCTGTATTTTATGATCAAGTAAATGCTTTGATGTTGATGAGCAAAGAGTCTTTTTTCAAAAACATTAAAAATACTAATGTTTCCAAACTTTTGACTGGTATTGTATATTGTAAGAACTAAGAATGTTAAAAAAAATGTCCTATATTTGAATTTACAGCCAGTAAATAATTAATGCTTAACACAGACAGTATTTATAACAATAAATACATTTTTATTAGTAGTTTATTATAATTCCATTAAATGGTCTATTACTTGTCAAGAAATTGAACAGACTTGACTAAAATTGTTTATCAACCTTTAAAATGCAATTTAATACCAGAAGCATTTATATTTCAATTGTGCCTGTGTATTTATAAAGCCCAATGGGTCATATGAAAAATTAGGTATCATTTTGTAAGCGTTCAAAGCAATTGTTTTCAGTGCTCCATTTTAAAGCAATACTCTACCATAACCTCTAGTGTGTGTAATTGGGAAAAATTGTGCTAAATACCAAACATCTATTAACAAATGTAACATCAGTCATGTTTTCCTTCTGCAAAAATAGTTTCCTTAATAAGAATACCAGATTCTCTCCTGATCACAGTGGCAGCGATGGCCGTCTACACTGGTTATGTGTTCATGCCCCAGCACATAATGGCGATATTACACTATTTTGAAGTGGTTCAATGACATCATCTCCCATACTCATCGGGTTGCCCGAAAAGCAATCTGCTCTTGAACTGTTCACCACCATGTGACTATGTCTGCGATTACTACAAACAAGGACACGTGTGTATGTTGAAGGAGACCAATTTTGAGGAGTGTGATAAAGGCATGTGTAATTATGTGTGTGTGTGGGATATAAGATCACAGTCTGCTACTCCAAAAGCACACTGCCCTGTCCCTTATTATATTTTTTAGTTTTTTTTAAATGATGCTTTAGTTTTGTTTCATCACAGTGGTTTATTCAGAGGGTAACTAATTTTTCATATAAATGTGTTTATTTAATTGTATACATATAAAGTTTAGAGACATTTATTTTGGCTGACCTAAAACCTTATCAGTCTCTTGCGAGTTATGTGATAAATCATTACCCGCACTGATTTATGATGCCATGTATGATGTCATTGTTGACTCATCGCTTTGGTTTATTCGCTATAGGTTTATGGAACATTTATTCAGCATGTTTCAGATTGAGAAAAAGTTTCACTTGTTGAGGAAATTTGTTATCTATTTTTTTCTTTTCAATTTGGATATTTTTTTCTTCTGTTAGCCAAAGTTATGATGCCTTTGACTGTAAATGTGTATGTATTTGATCAGTAGGTAAACATTAACATGAATAACAAATGCTAATGCTGTCTCTGGCAGTGATGTCAGTAGTTATGAAATAGAAATTGTATTAAAATTATTTTTAAGATATTTATAAATGAACATTATTTGAACCATTCTTTACTTATCATCAGCTGATCAACATAGTTTTGTAATAAAGATTTAACCTATATCAATTTTTTCGTTCCAGGTGTGCTGTAAACACTGTCCCAAACTAAAATATTTAGTGTTTACTGAATTAAAACTAGAAAAAAGTGTCAATGTAAATCTTTAAAGGGCTGTTGGCAAATATAAAAATTTCTTATGTCAAAAGATGTCTGTGTTAAAGATATTATCACCCACTTGATACAAGTATGCTATAAATATTTTAAATATATTTTATTGATATTTGAGCTGGAACAGCATGATCCGGTGTGTGCATATACAGTACAGTGGGGCCAAAAAGTATTTAGTCAGCCACTGATTGTGCAAGTTCTCCTACTTAGAATGATGAGAGAGGTCTGTATTTTTCATCATAGGTACACTTCAACTATGAGAGACAAAATGAGAAAAAAAAATCCAGGAAATCACATTGTAGGATTTTTAAACAATTTATTTGTAAATTATGGTGGAAATAAGTATTTGTAGTACTCTTCTGTCCTCCACTCGTTACCTGTATTATTGGCAAGTGTTTGAATCCGTTATCTGTATAAAAGACACCTGTCCACAGCCTCAAACATTCACACTCCGAAATCAACCATGGCCAAGACCCAAGAGCTGTCGAAGGACACCAGGAAGAAGATTGTAGACCTGCACCAAGCTGGGAAGAGTGAATCTACAACAGGCAAGCAGCTTGGTGTGAAAAAATCAACTGTGGGAGCAACTGTCAGAAAATGGAAGACATGCAAGACCACTGATAATCTCCCTCGATCTGGGGCTCCACGCAAGATCTCATCCCGTGGGGTCAAAATGATCATGAGAACGGTGATCAAAAATCCCAGAACTACATGGAGGGACCTGATGAATGACCTGCAGAGAGCTGGGACCAAAGTAACAAAGGCTACCATCAGTAACACACTACACCGAGAGGGACTCTAATCCTGCAGTGCCAGGCGTGTCCCCCTGCTTAAGCCAGTTCATGTCCAGGCCCGTCTGAAGTTTGCCAGAGAGCGTATGGATGATCCAGAAGAGGATTGGGAAAATATCATGTGGTCCGATGAAACCAAAATAGAACTTTTTGGTAAAAACTCAACTCGTCGTGTTTGGAGGAAGAAGAATGCAGAGTTGCATCCCAAGAACACCATACCTACTGTGAAGCATGGGGGAGGAAACATCATGCTTTGGGGCTGTTTTTCTGCAAAGGGGACAGGAAAACTGATCAATGTTGAGGGAAGAATGAACAGGGCCGTGTATCGAGAGATTTTAAGCCAAAACCTCCTTCCATCAGTGAGAGCCTTGGGGATGAAACGTGGCTGGATCTTCCAGCATGACAATGATCCCAAACACACCGCCCGGACAACGAAGGAGTGGCTCTGTAAAAAGCATTTCAAGGTCCTGGAGCGGCCTAGCCAGTATCCAGACCTCAACGCCATAGAAAATTTGTGGAGGGAGTTGAAAGTCTGTGTTAGTGCCCCGAAACATCACTGCTCTAGAGGAGATCTGCATGGAGGAATGGGCCAAAATACCAGCTACAGTGTGTGCAAACCTGATGAAGACTTACAGGAAACATTTGACCTCTGTCATTGCCAACAAAGGTTATGTTACAAAGTTTTGAGTTGAACTTTTGTTATTGACCAAATACTTATTTTCCACCATAATTTACAAATAAATTATTTAAAGCTACACTGTGTAACTCTTTTAGTTTATTCTTAGTTAAAAAACACTTAGTTCTTTCAAAAATATATGTGCTCATTAATGTATATTTAGTTCGTTCAAGTAATAAAGTATTCTCGTGAGTGTATGATATGCCATTGAAAATACATACGGGTAAGGGGTTCTAATGTCGGTCGCCATGTTGCCCCTCCATCTTGAAAGTACATTAGCCAAAGAGGGACATACCCGTTAATTCAAGCTTCGCCTTTCGCGTTTACGTTTGAGTTAACACTCATGGACGAGGTCGAACTGGAAGCCATGTTAATCTTGGACTACATTGGCCACCATAGGAGTTAAAACAAAATCGGAATTGAGGAGAACAGAAACTAATATTCACTGGATGGTCATATACCTTTTCACCGCTAGATGGGGTAAAAATCACACAGTGTAGCTTTAAAAATCCTATAATGTGATTTCCTGGATTTTTTTTCTTCTAATTTTGTCTCTCATAGTTAAAGTGTACCTACGATGAAAATTACAGACCTCTCTCATCATTCTAAGTAGGAGAACTTGCACAATCAGTGGCTGATTAAATACTTTTTGGCCCCACTGTACGTGTCTCAGCTCGTCAAACCATATTTCAATAGGGGGATAAAATGTATCAATTGTTTAGAGTAGATATGGATATCTGGGGTAACCTTCAATACACATTACAGATGTTTCTCAAATACTTGTTTGTTTTCCTCACTAAGTTAAATATTAGATACTTAAATATTGATTTTTGCCACACAAGGCAGGTGGAACGGAAGATATCGATGGATACATTTAATTTACAGTCAAAGCAACCAATGATATCATGTCCAGTTCTCAGATTCATATCACTCGCATGAGCTCAAATGAAAATAGCAGCTGGTTACACTTTAAACTACAGGATGAGGGTGTTCTCACGTACGCCGCCATGGGTCATCTGGAGTTTGCACTACACCAATGTCCTGTCAGAGTTACATTTCTAAGAAGCTCAACTGGGCAAGGCAACGCTTCTGCTGATTAGCAAAGTATTGGTACATACTTATCCAGCCCAACACATTACCTGGTCAAAAAATTGTTGTAATGTTTGTTTGGATCGAAATAGGCAGTCTATGATTTGATCATAATTGCAGTGATTATTAGCATTGTGATGGCAAGATATTGACCTAAAATTGAGGCACCTCTTGATGGAAATAACATTTATTCTAGAATGCAAGAGTCCAGCACTCTGTAAAGTCTCCTCCAGTACATCCCAAAGGCTTTCATTGAATTAAAGGTCTGGATTCAGAGGTGCCGATTTATGTGTGAAAATGATTCTTCATTCTTTCACAGTTTGAGACTGATGAATCTTGTCATTGCCATCCTGGAATATGGCCATGATGTGGCTTCCTATGGTTATTTAAGCAATGAAAAACACTCCATCAATTACGGTTAGAAGAACTAATGCCAAAAATTATAAACAAATCAGGAAACACATTGTTAGTCAGACCATGAGGTGCAGGCTTGATTGTACGCTTTATCTTACTGAATATCTTATCTTACTTTAATCATGTAACCCACTTTACCCAAGAAAATCTGAGGTGAACTGAACATTTGAAATAGTAGTTGTCAGTTCCCTCTGACCTTTCTCGCAGCAGAAACCAAAGCCAGCAGATAGATATCATTTGAGTCAGTATACGTCACATCTGTGATATGGCTATAATTATTTCCGGGCTATTTTTAGGAAATCAACAGTGTAACAACAGTGTTCTATGGCGTTTCGGGGCATTTTAGAGCCCCTTGCACAGTGAAAACTATGACAAAAAAAAAAAAAGGAACATTACTGTAAATGGAAGTGAAAATGGACTTTCAGTTAACATACAAACACAGCTCAGCTGACATTTGATGATAAAATAACTAACTGACTTATTTTCATTACTTGAAATAAAATTAGCTACTTTTTAACTGAAATGAAATAGACATGTAAAACCTGAATAAGGCAACATTTCTCATTTGATTTTACTATAATGTACTAAAATACCTAAAACTAAAATGAACAACAACTACATATAGACATGTTTATATATTAAAAAAACAGTTAAAAATGAAAAAATCTAACAATTCAACTGAAATTAAAACTAAAAAGGAAAATATAAAAATTCAAAATACTAATAAAAACTATAACATTATCTCAATGATACTAAAATAAAAGTGCAGTATAACTAAAAGGTTTCTTCTTTATTTTCATAACCTATGCCCCATTTCTAAGCAAATTTTATCACTGATGAACTTTACAGATAGAATGTATTAATAATAAAATCTTGAATAATAATAATAATAATAATAATTAAAATGATTATGAAATACTTTGTTAATTCACAGCATTTTAATGTCTGAATGACACTTATCAACTCTAACGAATTTATAGGAAGGATTGACTAATGCATCATGACCCCACCCCCTATTCGTACATTTATTAAGGCCCATATAGCCTATTTATTAATTTATTATTTTGGCAGCTTTGGAACTCCATAGGCAGGAGGACATAGGCAGGTTACATAAAGATGTAATTGTATTTCATCAGTGAACATCTTTTCTTCCCTCCCAGGCTTGTGTGAGATCTAAATTAGGCTTTGACAGACATGTGATGGTGTTCACGTAGCTCTCCTCAGACTCTCCCCTCTCATCTGACATCAAGTGCGCGCGCTGCGCTTCTGCCGCACTGGACTCAATGCAATGGCAGAAAAGCAAGGAAATCTTACGGATGAACAACAGATCCGAAAAGATCGCCAAGGGCAGCAGCAAAGTTGTCCAGGTGAAACTCGTGGACGCATGGAGCTGCCCAGAGAGCTCAGAAACCCCCGCAGTAACCGGGCAAAATCTAATGAGCGCAAACGCATAAAGACACACAAACTGGTCTTGCAATACATAGTCCCATGCATGAACTCATACGGTTTGTGTATAGTGGATAATTTTCTCGGGGTGAGAATCGGAGAGCGCGTTCTGCAGGAGGTGAGGCGCATTCACCAGAGTGGACAAATGCAGGACGGGCAGTTAGTGAGCCAAAAACTGGGCAAAAGCAAAGATATTCGAGGGGACGAGATTGCATGGGTCGATGGCACCGAAAGCAGGTGCCTAAACATTGGCTATCTGCTGACCCGAATGGACAAACTCATCACGTGCGCGGACGGTAGACTGGACAAGTTCAAAATCAGAGGGAGACACAAGGTGAGTGAGTGAGTTACTCGTGAACTTTACCGCACTATAACACCTGAGTCGCGAGTTGCTTAAGCAACCAAACCTGGCAAGCCTTAAACTAAACTTTGCTACATTACGCACAAAGTCGCATGCTTTAATTTGCAACATAAAGACAATCATAAAAGTGTTGCAATGTAAATTTTGGAAGTTGACCAGATGGGATGCTGGTGTAGGCCTATCTTGTAAACTTTGTAAAATATTAGATTATAGCTACACATTATAAGATTTGTTATCATTGAAGAGTGAGAGTAAAGCAGATTTGTGCGCGTAGCCTACATGCCGCTGTTCGGCTCCTCAATGGCGGTCAGTCAGGTCATGACCATAAAATGATCTCATAACATCTTACGATGTGTAGCCTACTGATACCTACTCTAATCATAGGACGGGTCGTTGAGATAAGGCAATGGTAAACTTATTTACATTATTTCAGTCTCGAGTCCCCTGTGTGGCCTGACCCTGCTGGGCATTAGCCTACAGACACACTGTGGTTCAACTCACTGAAATACAACATTGCGGTAGAATGGCACTCAGACTCAGTGTGTGTGAGGCTGGGTTCTTAACTGGGCGGGGCTTAATGTGCCTGGACTTTGTCACGTAGGCTACGATATGACAGGTGAATGCGAGGCTGTGCATGTGAGGGATCATTGCCATGTTTCAATGGCACCAGAAAGATATATTGCAGTGTTTCATCAGCCGAACAATTCAAAAACACAATTAAGGGTTCATTCACCAAAGAATAAAAATGATCCGATAATTTACTCAAGCTTCAAGCCATAGGTGCAGAATTATACCCGGGCTCTTCCAAGCTTTATAATGGGAGTGAATATTTTGAAAAAAAAAAAAAAAAAAAAAAAGTAGGCAAATCCATACGTCTCCAGGGTTAATAAAGGCTGAAGCAAAGTGGTGCGTTTTTTTGTCAGAAAAATATCCATTATACATTTATAAACTAATCACACTGTAAAAAAGTATTTTCATGATTTGTAAACTTAACATTTCATTTGTCAAATCAACTTGAATAATTTATGTGGCTCAGATAACATAATATTTTGAGTTTCTGGTGAGTAAATCTCCTTCATTGTATTAACTCAATTTTTCCATTTCAACGAACTTAAAATTTTAAGCAACCAGGTTACTTCATTTTTTAAGTTAAACCAACAATATTTTTTTACAGCTTCTGATCAAATACATCATACTGTATGTATTTTAACAAAAAAATCTGTTTAAATTATCTTTTTTATTATTCATTCATTCATTTATTTTCTAAAATTTATTTATTCTGATATTTGTTTCTATTTTATTTTTTCAAGTAGCTTTTATTTACATTTACATTTTTTTTAAATCGACGAACAAGCTATTTGTCACAGAGTCTAACAAGTAACAATATTACTCTATATAGCCTAGAGTGCCAGATTTATCAGAAAGCCTAGATTATGAAACAAACTACAGGTGAAGTGCAAGGAAGAGAAAAAAATTGTGTGTATGTGTGTGGTTTAATGTTAAATTTACTAATTTAGTCGTTTCTGCAATAATTTTGTACTTTTATATAGCCTAGTCTATTCTATTTATTAGCCTAATAACGTGGGTTGTTACTTCCTTATTGATTGATCATCACAGAATCACGTATTTTCAAATCAATGGATTTCTCTGTGTCATTGTTCATCTGTGAATTATGTTTCAGTGTAGGGCAGGCTACTTCTGAAGTAGCACGTAGGCGTTCTTATCACGTGGTGTTCGTTCCTTTACTCAGCTTGTTCAGGATGGCTCAATCAAACTCATTTTATAACGATTTCAGAGAAAGATTTCTAAATGTATGCCAGTTTCCAATCTATGAAATTGATATTTTAAAAATATTACACTTTAAAGAATACAAAAGTTTCCAATAAGACAAAAATATCCTGAGATTTGTACGCGGCTGAATGGCTAATTCGGGGTTGTGAGCCTTCTTGCGCCCCCTGAAGGATGACATCTCTAGTGTCGTAGGAAACATGTATTGTCCCGGCCCCATTTGTTGACCAGAAGCTCACAGAATGGGGTTTCATGTGAACATCCGATCCGCCCACTCAAGCGCGCGACACACATTCTGCACGTTCCACATGCGCTTCAGGTGCGCTCGCATAGTCTCGCGCTCGTCCCTCACACAGAGCGATCATAAGAGCAGTGCAGAGCCCACCAAACAGACCATATCTTCTGCATGATGTGCCATTATTTATCCGTCTTTTGAAGGACGAGGATGTGCCATTAGAGATCACTTTAAAAAAAAAACTTCCTTTAATTTGAATGCACCAAGCTCAGGATAAAATGCCGTTTCTTCAGCTTGCACTGGACACGCAGTTGGAGACTTTGGCAGCCGAGCAAGTGGTGCCGGCTCTGTTGGACAGAGGATTCTTTTACGTGGATAATTTTCTGGGGGACATAGCGGGACACATGGTTCTGGGTCAGGTCAAACGCATGCATTGCTGTGGGCTTCTCAACGATGGGCAGCTGGCCGGCCGAAGCAATGGAGTTTCCCGGAGAAACATCAGAGGGGATAAAACAACATGGGTTAACGGGACCGAGAGGGGCACGGAGGCTGTCAACTTCTTATTAACACTCATAGACAAACTCATTTCTTTATGTGTGGGTCACCTCGGCAAAAGTATTCGTGCAAGGTCAAAGGTAGGCTAAGCCTTATATTGCTCTTAGTGCTTTAAGAATATCGTTAATTGATTACACAGTAATTTTCATAATCTTTTTGTACAATTCACTTACAGATTATAAATGTATCTTCAAAATGTTATGAAACTTTGATTCACCTTTTAAATTTAGACTACAACATTACTTTTATTATTAACATGTACATTTTAAGTCAGTTTACTTGTAAAAATTGTACAACATTTGAGCATAACTAGCCTATATGAATTATATATTGTTTATTTATAGTCAGATAGTTTGGACATGTACACTGTAAAAATGAATATGCTTTATCTAATCAAAACAAAATTGTGGCAACAGATTGCAAGCAATATTATTAATTAAATTTAACAAATTAGAATTGAGCTATAATTAATCAAATTAATTCCTTAAAAGTTAACCATTTAAAATGAGTAAAACTTACAACAACAACTAAAAAAACATAAATTGAAGTAACCATTATGGTGATCGGTGTTTATTTTAGGTTTGTTATAAAATTACGTTTTTCTCCTTCAGTGATTCTGCTTGTTAACATCAGGTGTCTTCAATGTTGGCAATATAAAATAAAGAGTTCTTAATTAATCTTTGACATCTGTCTGTTAGTGAGATAAAAATCCTTAAAATTAAATTGGTCATTAATATACATATTATAATGTACATTCAAATAGTTGGAGACTTGTTTAGGAATTTACATGAAGCAGTAGAATGTTTGCTATGACTTTAAGATTGCATTCATTTTTCAAATAATAAAGTAGGCCTACTTATTTAATGCCACTGGTAAAATGAATCTATATATACACTACCATTTAAAAAGTTTGTACTAAATATTTGTGTGGAAACCATAGATTTAAAGGGTTCTTTTTAAAAACATAACTGCATTAATTTGAAAAAGATAACAAATAATTTATTTTCACCTTATGAATATAAATTAAATAAAATTAATAAAAGTATTAATTCCTTTAAAAAAAACTGACTCCAAAGTTTTGAACGTTAGTGTCTACACAAGCATAATTGTGATTATTACAACTTGTTGATTATTTAAGTGTTTAATTATTTCAACAGTTTGTTCATCTGGGCAGGTTCTCACTCATTAGTTTCGGCCTTTGTTTGGCTCTTTGTTTCGAACAGTTACAGTAGAGTGCTTTTGGCTCACAGTCTTCATTGATGAATGGCAAGGATAGGCTTTCAGTTTGTGCTGTTGTGAACCGTACGTGTCTCCTCTCACTAGTGTTCATCGAGCTACAGGAGGCCCCGAGTGTAGCAACAGGATGTTTGAGGGACACTTTTCAGCTGTGGACACAAGAGTTTTACTTGCCCAAAAGTGTTGCAGTTTCTATTTATATTTTGTTGCTTTTTCTCTTTTGTAAGTCTGCTGAATGAAAACATTAAGCAGAAATATTCAGTGCTGCTGCCCTAAACACTTTTTTGTGTGTCAGCTGATTTAACAATCCAAAACCTTACAGACATCACAATATAATAGGGGTGTAACGATATCCTCATGTAACGATTCGATACCTATCGCGATACTGAATTCACAATACGATATTAATGTGATACCCCAAAACATATGATAAAAGGTTTACAAAAAATATACTGTTGATTAAAATGGTAAATTTGGTATTTCATTCTGGTTGGAAATGAATAGGGTTGGACTCCAATGGACAGGACAATAGAGACACCAAAATAAAAATATTCATGATTCTGATGCTGAAAATACAGAATTATTTTGGGACAAACATGGTTGCACTCTTTCAGTGACTATTTGAAGTAATGCTGGCCACTTTTTTACTGCACGCTAAACGGTGCTGGGTTGTTTTAACCCAAATTTGAGTCAAATGTGGACAAACCCAAATGTTGGGTTAAAAATGTAATTTAAAATTTGAACCCAACTTCAACTTTAAATTACATTTTTAACCCAACATTTGGGTTTGTCCATATTTGACTCAAATTTGGGTTGAAACAACCCAACATTTTTTAGAGCGGTAACAAGACATTTGGCATTATCTGAACCCACAAATATTTCCACATTTTATTATTATACATTATATTCAACATTATATATAGTTTAATACTGACACTAAAACTATGTAAACTTGATTTTTTTTCTCGCACAGTAATTTTAATATAGGCAATACATATTGTCACCATCCACAATACAAATTGTAGCCTTTTTGTATTGTGATATATTGTGACACGAAATATGTTACACCCCTACAATACATAGGCTAATACATAAAAAAGACAGCCTTGACAGTAATAATGAAAAGAAGCAGTTTAGAGCAGTTTTTTGAACGGTAGTGTCTAAAAATGCTCTCAAAATGCTGGAATGTGTTAACCCAACTTTGGGTCAAATATGGACAAAACCAAACATTGGGTTAAAAATATAATTAAAAAATTTAACCCAATGGCTGGGTTTGTCTATATTTGACCCGAAGTTGGGTTAAAACAAACAACCCAGCAATTTTTAGAGTGTAACCCTTTGCAATAAGGTCTTATTAATGTTGATTAATGCTTTTACTATAATTAAAGGAGTAGTTCACTTTTAAAAAAACTTTTGCTGATAATTTACTCACCCCCATGTCATCCAAGATGTCCATGTCATTCTTTCTTCAGTCGAAAAGAAATTAAGGTTTTTGATGAAAACATTCCAGCATTTTTCTCCATATAATGGACTTCACTGGGAACCAAACGGTTCAAGGTCCAAAAGACAGTTTCAGTGCAGCTTCAAAGGGCTTTAAACGATTCCAGATGATGAATAAGGGTCTTATCGAGCGAAACGTTCGGTCATTTCAAAAATAAATAAAAAAGTTTAAGTTTTATAAGCTCAAATGCTCGCCTTGCTCTGTTCTGTGATGCGCGTTCGTGACTCTCCTGTTCGAACTTGTTCATCAAAATGAACGAATCACAGAACAGAGCAAGGCGAGCATTTGTGCTTATAAAACTTAAACTTTAAATGAGCGATCGTTTCGCTTGATAAGATCCTTATTCATCGTCTGGAATCGTTTAAAGCCCTTTGAACAGTTTGCACTTCAACTGCCTTTTGGACCTTGAACTGTTTGGTTCCCATTGAAGTCCATTATATGGAGAAAATCCTGGAATGATTTCATCAAAAACCTTAATTTCTTTTCGACTGAAGAAAGAATGACATGGATAAACAGGGTTAGTGCAATCATTCTCCGTTAGCAAGAAGAAATAGAGTATTAATATTTGTCAAGTGGGTGTTTTGATATGGTTTCATTTTGACTGCGCCTGTGGGCTGAATCAGAGCTCTGGATTGTGTACGCAGCTGAAGTGTGTGTAGTGCTGTGGACTCACGCTCAACACGTAGCACTGTCATTAAACCCTCAGCGCACTGGCTGCTGGCCAAGCTTGCTCTCTTTACCCTCGCTGTACACACGCACACACACACACACACACACACACACACACACACACTGGTGCACGCACACACTTCCTGCTGCTCTCTGTGCTGCTACATGTTTATATTATGCTATGACGTTAAACTTGCGTGTGCACTATTATTGTGGGAACGTGATCATGATAAAGTCTTGTCTGCAGAAATGTAAACATGGGCACCGGTGACTGTTGTCCCCATTGTGTGTGTATTTGTGAGGGCTAACCAGGATCTGCTGAGAGGATAAATGAAGTGCTTTGTTTTTTTTTACACTGATAGTATATTTAATATTAGACTTGTCTAGACTGCATTCATAATTATTCCAAGATGGAGCTGATGCTTTGTTTTGGATATATTTTATAGATACATTAAAGCATCAGCTTTTACATTAAAAGATTTTGGTAACACTTTATTTTACTTTGTCATTGTTACACTGTAAAAAAATATTTTCATGATTTGTAATCAAAACATTTTTTTTCTTTTGTCAAATCAACTTAGATAATTTATGTAGTTCAGATAACATAATATTCTGAGTTTCTAGTGATTCAATTAATCTCCATTGTATTAACTCAAAATTTTAAGTTCATTGAAATCGAAAAATTAAAGCAACCAGGTTACTTACCAAAGTTAAACCAACAAATGTTTTTAAAAGCGTATATGTTACATGTACTTAAAATAATGTTGGTTTAACTTAAATTAAGTAACCTGGTTGCCTTAAAATGTTCATTGAAATTGAAAAATTGAGTTAATACAATGAAGGAGATTGATTTAATAATCAGAAACTCAATATATTATGTTATCTGAACTACATAAATTATTTAAGTTGATTTAACAAAAGAAAAAATGTTGCTTTTAAATCATGAAAATATTTTTTTACAGTGTAGTAATATCAGTAAACCTCAATCAAATCCTAATCCTACCCAAACCCTAAGTACATGTTTTTAAGTAATATTACTCAGTACAATTAACAATGACACCTTAACATAAAGTGTAACCAAGATTTTTTTAAATCTTATAGGCTAATATTCAGAAATAGTTTTGTTCCTTTTTTTGTTTTGTTCCGACTGTGGACACAGTAAATCTCGCGAAATCTCTCACGGTCATATGTGACTTTAGAGTGAACAAACATGGTGGAGGACGGACAAGAAGACATGGCGATAATAATGTTTGGAATTTTACATTTTTTTATTTATTTAGTTTAATCACAGACAAGTACAATATTGTAATAAGTACAATACATGCATATATATACACTCACCGGCCACTTTATTAGGTACACCTGTCCAACTGCTCGTTAACACTTAATTTCTAAGCAGCCAATCACATGGCGGCAACTCAGTGCATTTAGGCATGTAGACATGGTCAAGACAATCTCCTGCAGTTCAAACCGAGCATCAGTATGGGGAAGAAAGGTGATTTGAGTGACTTTGAACGTGGCATGATTGTTGGTGCCAGAAGGGCTGGTCTGAGTATTTCAGAAACTGCTAATCTACTGGGATTTTCACGCACAACCATCTCTAGGGTTTACAGAGAATGGTCCGAAAAATAAAAAAACATCCAGTGAGCGGCAGTTCTGTGGGCGGAAATGCCTTGTTGATGCCAGAGGTCAGAGGAGAATGGCCAGACTGGTTCGAGCTGATAGAAGGGCAACAGTGACTCAAATAACCACCCGTTACAACCAAGGTGGGCAGAAGAGCATCTCTGAACGCACAGTACGTCGAACTTTGAGGCAGATGGGCGACAGCAGCAGAAGACCACACCGGGTGCCACTCCTTTCAGCTAAGAACAGGAAACTGAGGCTACAATTTGCACAAGCTCATCGAAATTGGACAATAGAAGATTGGAAAAACGTTGCCTGGTCTGATGAGTCTCGATTTCTGCTGCGACATTCGGATGGTAGGGTCAGAATTTGGCGTCTACAACATGAAAGCATGGATCCATCCTGCCTTGTATCAACGGTTCAGGCTGGTGGTGGTGGTGTCATGGTGTGGGGAATATTTTCTTGGCACTCTTTGGGCCCCTTGGTACCAATTGAGCATCGTTGCAACGCCACAGCCTACCTGAGTATTGTTGCTGACCATGTCCATCCCTTTATGACCACAATGTACCCAACTTCTGATGGCTACTTTCAGCAGGATAATGCGCCATGTCATAAAGCTGGAATCATCTCAGACTGGTTTCTTGAACATGACAATGAGTTCGCTGTACTCAAATGGCCTCCACAGTCACCAGATCTCAATCCAATAGAGCATCTTTGGGATGTGGTGGAACGGGAGATTCGCATCATGGATGTGCAGCCGACAAATCTGCGGCAACTGTGTGATGCCATCATGTCAATATGGACCAAACTCCCTGAGGAATGCTTCCAGCACCTTGTTGAATCTATGCCACGAAGAATTGAGGCAGTTCTGAAGGCAAAAGGGGGTCCAACCCGTTACTAGCATGGGGTACCTAATAAAGTGGCCGGTGAGTGTGTATATATATATATAATATATATACTGTATATATATATATATATATATATATATATACTGTATATATATATAGTGTATACAAGGCATTGTACAGTTCAGAGTAAGTGCAACAGACAACTAAAACAGAATAAACATTTATGTAAAAAAAATACTGGGATAAAAAGTGCTATATAAAATTAGGGCAGTTACATAAATTTGTCACTTTGGCATTTGTGCCAAATTTGGCAAATTTGGCATTCAGTCACTTTTACTGTAACACTCCTCACACCTCAGGAAAATCTGATAAAATAATCTGTAGAACCATCAAGATAATTGGCATTTTACCTTGTCGGAAGGGGAGAATTATCTTGAAGTGTATGGGTGCCTTTAGTTCATCTCTCAAAAATATCGTATAACATTCTTTGTAACATTTGTTTTTGTAGTGAATGGGTGCCTTTAGTAGTGTATGGGTGCCTGGGTTTTAGTAGTGTATGGGTGCCTGCCTGGGTTTTAGTAGTGTATGGGTGCCTGCCTGGGTTTTAGTAGTGTATGGGTGCCTGCCTGGGTTTTTGTAGTGTATGGGTGCCTTTAGTTCACCTCTCAAAAATATTGAATAATTTGGTATCAAATTTATAGACAAGACAAGTAGTTTGTTCAGGCATGTTTTTTAGGGAATTACAAACCTGCACACATATATTCAAACGCACATAACTAAAGAATCAATACTTAACGCGCATGTGAACGCCATCAGACATTTTTACTAGGGCTGTCAAATGATTAATCGCGATTAATCGCATCCAAAATAAAAGTTTGTGGTTACATAATATATGTGGGTGCACTGTGTATAATTATTTTATATATATAAATACACACACATGCTCATATATATTTAAAAAATATTTTCATGTATACACTGTATATAGATTTATGTATAATGTATATTGTATATAAATATAAATATTTTATATATAAATTATATATTTTTTCTTAAATATGCATGCATGTGTGTGTATTTCTATATACAAAATAATTATACGCAGTGCACCCATATATGTTATGTAAACACAAACTTTTATTTTGGATGCGATTAATCGCGATTAATCGTTTGACAGCCCTAATTTTTACCTTACAGTTACAAGTTCATAAACGGCAGAGGAGAACTGGCCCCTGACTGAGCCTGGGTTCTCCCAAGGCTTTTTTTTTTTCTCTCTCCATTGGCTCACCTGATGGAGTTTTAGGACAACATTAGGTCACTTTATGGCGTTTTTTGGTTCCTTGCCACAGTTGCCTTTGGCTTTCTCAGTTGGGGATATTCAAATTAATTAACCAATCAATAATACCATTGATCAGCTCTACCAAACGAGGATATTTTTCCACTAAAAAACAAAAATTATTATTATGTTTTGATTGATACTGTGAAGTTGCTTTGAGGCAATCTATATTATGAAAAGTGCTATAAATATACTTGACTTGACTTGATTTGTTAACTTTATTTACAAACTACAAATTCTGGTCTCTGGTTGTTTAAGAGGAGAAATGCATAAATATGATAGCCTAATTAATTGTTAATTGTTAATTGATAAGTTGTAATGTACGACTATCTATCAAGCTTAGTTTGATCTGTCATCTTTTTCAGGCAATGGTGGCTTGTTATCCAGGAAACGGAGCCGGATACGTGAAACATGTAGATAACCCTAATGCAGATGGCCGCTGTGTCACCTGTATTTACTACCTGAATAAAAACTGGAATGCCAAGGTACACAGTCATGCTTTTTTAAAACACAGTCATCTTCAAAATATTTCTTGTACGTCGATGATGATAATTAATCAAATGTCACTGCTTGTTCTTAGGAGCATGGCGGATTGCTACGGATCTTTCCTGAAGGGAAATCTTACGTAGCCGACATCGAGCCTTTGTTTGATCGACTTCTGCTTTTCTGGTCAGATCGTAGGAACCCTCATGAAGTTCAGCCGTCGTATGCTACAAGGTCAGTGCACGTGTTCGTTTTCATGCTGAAGAACGACGTCAAGATGTTTTCCGCATCATGCTGAGGTGTCTGTTTTGTGTCACAGGTATGCAATCACTGTGTGGTACTTTGATTCAGAGGAAAGAGCTGAAGCAAAAAGAAAATTTAGAGATCTGACAGGTTGGTTCAGCTAAAATATGTTTTATAACTACCAGCTATATATGTTTTTAAAGTCCGATTCAAAATATCTCATTGCTTATACTTTTATATTTCAGCCACCTCACAGGAAGGTTCATCATCTTAACATCATCTTAACTAGCCTGTCTCCTCTGGGAGGATTTCTTTTGTCTATTGTCTTATTTCTTTGCTATTTTTTTCTATTTTTGAATTGCTTGTTGCACGGTACCTCTCCCTCCACGTTGTATACTTGGATCCGGTCCTTACAATCAGTGAAGTCGTTTGAATAACACGCTGCTAATGTAAAGACAATTTTGTGATAAAATGTATAATCTTAATTCTGATTAATGAACTATTAGATGTTTACTGTAATCAAATCGTTCTTTATTAAAAACCTTTTCAGAGCAATATGGTCTATTTAAAGAAACTAAATAAATGATAGATGAGATAAGAAATATTGATTGTTAGTTTTAGAAATGTCAACAAGCATTATACATATTTTTCTTTTGATGCTTGTCCCTTTTTGTTATATGCTGTTTTTATGTTTGTGGCATATATTTTTTATTATTTGCTTTATTAATGAACACTTCAATAGAAAGGAAATTTGAGACTTGTCAGTTAGTATTAGCATTGCTTTTGAATGACATTTTTGATGTTGAATGAGACCTTCAAATAGAGATGTTTATAAAAGTCATTCTGTGTTCACAAAAAGGTTTTTTAAAAAGCACTTAGTGAAATGATATTACTTTATTTGTTCAGCCTTGTGGCTTAATGTTCAATGAGAGAATTGAATCAGCTTGCATGCAGGTCAGCAATGCTGTTCAACCACACCCTTGGATTAATATTTGACAGTTGTTTCATAAAACTTACAGCTTTATAAAATAAACTTGAAATGTGTGAACAGTTTGTTCATGTACTGCACACAAAGTGAGACCTTCAACTATTTGAAATGGCCAAATTTGAAAGTGTTGAAATGTTTTCTATAATTGTTTGTATTACATTGTTTTGTTCCGGTAATACATTTTTCATTTGGCCATAATTTAACACTATTGATGTTGTGTCCTCGTTTACTGTCTTTGGACATTTACCGGAGATATACTACCAGCCTTTTGATCCATTTTATCACATAAAGATAAAAAAAATCTAAAGGCATTTTGTTTATTTACAAGAATAAATGTTTCTTTATTTTCTTTTTTTGTTCTGTCGTTAATGGCTATTTTTTTTATTGCAAAACAAGAAACCGTACTGCATTGAATACAATAACAAAATGAAAAGGAAATAGAGAGAAAGAGAAAAAATAGACAAATGACAGTGACACCTCAACCAGTAAGAAAAATATTATCATAATTCAGACTCTTGTTCTTATTGTTATTGAGTTTAAGAGATTTTATAATAAGGGAAATATCAGAAATAAAGACATTAAAGGAGTAGTTTCGCTTGATAAGACCCTTATTCATCGTCTGAAATCGTTTAAAGCCCTTTGAACAGTGTGCAGTTTGCACTGAAACTATCTTTTGGACCTTGAACCGTTTGGTTGCCATTGAAGTCCATTTATTTATGGAGAAAATCCTGGAATGTTTTCATCAAAAACCTTAATTTCTTTTCAACTGAAGAAAGAAAGACATGGACATCTTGGATGACGTGGGGGTGAGTAAGTTATCAGCAAACGTTTTTTCAAAAGTGAACTACTCCCTTAAAGTCTTGAGAAATGTGTTTTTTGTGAATAAAAAAAAAATACAATGCAACAAAGAAATTAACAACAAGATCAGAAACTTCTAGAAAATAAAGAAAAGAAACTTTCAATGGAAAGTTTAAATAATATTTTATAAAAGGACTAAGATAACACTTAAGTCCTCCCAAAAAGATTTAACCTGATTGCAATGGTAAAATTTATTTTTTCCTCAACTTTGCAAAAGAATTGCAATCTGAGAGTTGCTTGGATAGACATTATGTAGAATCTTGTACATCTCTTATTTTATTTGGCCATTTTTCAGGTAGTAATAACCATAGACATAATAACCGTACTCTCTTAATAGTGTAAAAAAAAGGTTCCAAAAAAAGGACATCTAGCTGTAGAGGACATTGTTTACAATTACATTTAAAACACAATCAAACACCATCCAATCAAAGTTTGGCCAGTTACGGCTAATTTTATCTCGGGCCAAACAAACGGTGACGTATTATACACCGTTGTTGTTGTTGTATATTTGAAAGGGAAGCATATTTTCCACAAATGGTATTTCACTTCCAGTCACAAAAATAAAGTTTTCAGATTTTTTTAGGGAACCCAAAATGTTAAACTCCCCGCTGTCTGTGTGTTCTCCCTAACTGCTGCATAGGAGATTTACAAAGACATTCCTAAAGTAAAGTTTTGCCACTGTGCATAGTGCATGATGTTGATAAAGACAATCCCAGTAAAAAACAAGGGGGCATCAGCACTCACAGCAACAGTACTTCCATAGATATAAACACTAGACGTCACTTTGAGGTTCTAAGCATGCGTCAAAACCGCCGCCATCTTGGAACAGGGGTCTTGTCATAGGAAGTAGCTAGGTAATGCTGATAGTAATATACACAGCTGTGCTATATCTATGCTGCATATCTATGCACTAATGACGCTGGAACCTGGGGGTGCCAAGTCCCCGAATTCTCTGGACTTGGCGCCCCCAGGTTCCAGCGTCATTAGTGCATAGATATGCAGCATAGATATATACACAGCTGTGCAGCTGCTAATGCGTTTTACATCTATGCTTTAGTAAATCGAGGAAAAGGAGTTTCCGAAGACATGTGTAGACTATGATGGTGGCAAGGAACCCAAACTCCATCTTTGACAAAAATGGAGAGGAAAAACCATAAGAGATCATTGTTACACGGAAAAAATGACCCCGGAAATTCATACATTATGCCATATTATAATGCACCTAATACTCAACAATAATTGTCAATATCATAAATTTGATTGCACTGACACTACTGGATGAGAACTGTACTTTGCTGGAGGATTAATTCTGTCAGTAATTGCTCACCCTTGTGTTGTTACAGTGAATTTACTGACAGACTTTTAATTTTGAGGTGAACTAAACCTTTAACTTCACTCAAAAAATAACTCTTTGAATCAACATAAAAAAATCATGGAAAGGATTTTCACATAATTAATTTGCTTTATTTCAGCATTATAAAATGATGTTGTTCCAGTTTAATGTAGGCTACTTCGTTGGGTCAACTTAATTCATTAAGGTTGATTCAACTTATAAAAAATAATGTCATTGAATTTAAAAAGGCACTGGAATTCTCCGGACTTGGCGCCCCCAGGTTCAAGCGTCATTAGTGCATAGACATATGTAGCATAGATATACACACAGCTGTGCTATATCTATGCTGCATATGCATGAAAAATAGACCTGAGTGCAAAAATGGAGTAATCCAGAATCCAGAGTTTTGAGAAGATTGGAGAAACTTATTTTTTTGCACCGAATAAAAAAAGATAGGGGGACCACTGTCGTTTTTTTTGGGGGGTTGAAATTTTGAGTTTCTCTGATCTTCTTGAAACTCTGCATTCTGAGTGCAAAAATGGAGTCTCTAGACCCTTCAAGAGCTGAGATATTGAGACCCCCGTAGCATTTATGCATTGTAAATATCTCAATATCTATATAAGCGTTGGGCTTTAATCAAGAAGATCTGAGTTGAAATCCCATTCTTGCTTACGTTAAATTGTTGTGATTATATCAAACAAAGTGGCCAAAACAACATTTCTTCAACCCGGTATCACGACAAGACGTGAAATAATCACGTTGGTCCACTTTTCAAAACGTGTAAATGTCACGGTTTAAACCCCCTCAAACGTGAAACTTACACTTAAACTGAAACTTACCATCACGACCTATTGGTTTTCATTAAACCGAGAAAAATGGGATTTTGTTTTATTGACGATCACTGAGAAATAGTCTATTATTTATAATAAGGAAGGGTCTCTAGAGCCTCCATTTTTGCACTCAGGTTTAAGTCTCATGGCCCTCTATCAGAATCCAGAGTTTTGAGAAGATTGGAGAAACTTAATTTTTCGCCCAAAAAAAAAAAAAAAAAAACGAAAGGGGTACCACTGTCGTTTTTTTTTCGGGTCGAAATTTTGAGTTTCGATATCTCAGCTCTGGAAGGGTCTACTCTAGAGCCTCCATTTTTGCACTCAGGTTTAAGTCTCATGGCCCTCTATCAGAATCCAGAGTTTTGAGAAGATTGGAGAAACTTCATTTTTCGCCCGAAAAAAAACAAAACGAAAGGGGTACCACTGTCGTTTTTTTTTTTCGGGTTGAAATTTTGAGTTTCGATATCTCAGCTCTGGAAGGGTCTAGAGCCTCCATTTTTGCACTCAGGTTTAAGTCTCATGGCCCTCTATCAGAATCCAGAGTTTTGAGAAGATTGGAGAAACTTAATTTTTCGCCCAAAAAAAAACAAAAAACGAAAGGGGTACCACTTTCGTTTTTTTTTCGGGTCGAAATTTTGAGTTTCGATATCTCAGCTCTGGAAGGGTCTAGAGCCTCCATTTTTGCACTCAGGTCTAAGTCTTATGGCCCTCTATCAGAATCCAGAGTTTTGAGAAGACTGGAGAAACTTAATTTTTCGCACGAAAAAAAAAACGTAAGGGGTACCACTGTCGTTTTTTTTTGGGTCGAACTTTTGAGTTTCGATATCTCAGCTATGGAAGGGTCTAGAGCCTCCATTTTTGCACTAATGTTTAAGTCTCATGGCCCTCTATCAGAATCCAGAGTTTTGAGAAGATTGGAGAAACTTAATTTTTCGCCCAAAAAAAAAAACACGAAAGGGGTACCACTGTCGTTTTTTTTTCGGGTTGAATTTTTGAGTTTCGATATCTCAGCTCTGGAAGGGTCTAGAGCCTCCATTTTTGCACTCAGGTTTAAGTCTCACTGACCTCTATCAGAATCCAGAGTTTTGAGAAGATTGGAGAAACTTAATTTTTCGCCCGAAAAAAAACAAAACGAAAGGGGTACCACTGTCATTTTTTTTTCGGGTTGAAATTTTGAGTTTCGATATCTCAGCTCTGGAAGGGTCTAGAGCCTCCATTTTTGCACTCAGGTTTAAGTCTCATGGCCCTCTATCAGAATCCAGAGTTTTGAGAAGATTGGAGAAACTTAATTTTCGCCGAAAAAAAAAAAAAAAAAACGAAAGGGGTACCACTGTCGTTTTTTTTTGGGGTCGAATTTTTGAGTTTCGATATCTCAGCTCTGGAAGGGTCTAGAGCCTCCATTTTTGCACTCAGGTTTAAGTCTCATGGCCCTCTATCAGAATCCAGAGTTTTGAGAAGATTGGAGAAACTTAATTTTTCGCCTGAAAAAAAAAACGAAAGGTACCACTGTCGGTTTTTTTTTCGGGTCAAATTTTTGAGTTTCGATATCTCAGCTCTGGAAGGGTCTAGAGCCTCCATTTTGCACTCAGGTTTAAGTCTCATGGCCCTCTATCAGAATCCAGAGTTTTGAGAAGATTGGAGAAACTTAATTTTTCGCCCGAAAAAAAAAAAACGTAAGGGGTACCACTGTCGTTTTTTTTTTCGGGCCGAAATTTGAGTTTCGATATCTCAGCTCTGGAAGGGTCTAGAGCCTCCATTTTTGCACTCAGGTCTAAGTCTCATGGCCCTCTATCAGAATCCAGAGTTTTGAGAAGATTGGAGAAACTTAATTTTTCGCCCGAAAAAAAAAAACGAAAGGGTACCACTGTCGTTTTTTTTTGGGTCGAATTTTTGAGTTTCGATATCTCAGCTCTGGAAGGGTCTAGAGCCTCCATTTTTGCACTCAGGTTTAAGTCTCATGGCCCTTTATCAGAATCCAGAGTTTTGAGAAGATTGGAGAAACTTAATTTATCGCGAAAAAAAAAAAAAAAACGTAGGGGTACCACTGTCGTTTTTTTTTTGGTCGAATTTTTGAGTTTCGATATCTCAGCTCTGGAAGGGGTCTAGAGCCTCCATTTTTGCACTCAGGTTTAAGTCTCATGGCCCTCTATCAGAATCCAGAGTTTTGAGGAAGATTGGAGAAACTTAATTTTTTCGCCCGAAAAAAAAAAAAACGTAAGGGGTACCACTGTCGTTTTTTTTTTTCGGGTCGAAATTTTGAGTTTCGATATCTCAGCTCTGGAAGGGTCTAGAGCCTCCATTTTTGCACTCAGGTCTAAGTCTCATGGCCCTCTATCAGAATCCAGAGTTTTGAGAAGATTGGGAGAACTTAATTTTTCGCCCAAAAAAAAAAAAACGTAAGGGGTACCACTGTCGTTTTTTTTTCGGGTCGAAATTTTGAGTTTCGATATCTCAGCTCTGGAAGGGGCTAGAGCCTCCATTTTTGCACTCAGGTCTAAGTCTCATGGCCCTCTATCAGAATCCAGAGTTTTGAGAAGATTGGAGAAACTTAATTTTTCGCCCAAAAAAAAAAAACGTAAGGGGTACCACTGTCGTTTTTTTTTCGGGTCGAATTTTGAGTTTCGATATCTCAGCTCTGGAAGGGTCTAGAGCCTCCATTTTTGCACTCAGGTCTAAGTCTCATGGCCCTCTATCAGAATCCAGAGTTTTGAGGAAGATTGGAGAAACTTAATTTTTCGCCCAAAAAAAAAAAAAAACGAAAGGGGTACCACTGTCGTTTTTTTTTTCGGGTCGAAATTTTGAGTTTCGATATCTCAGCTCTGGAAGGGTCTAGAGCCTCCATTTTTGCACTCAGGTCTAAGTCTCATGGCCCTCTATCAGAATCCAAGTTTTGAGAAGATTGGAGAAACTTAATTTTTCGCCCAAAAAAAAAAAAACGTAAGGGGTACCACTGTCGTTTTTTTTTTCGGGTCGAAATTTTGAGTTTCGATATCTCAGCTCTGGAAGGGTCTAGAGCCTCCATTTTTGCACTCAGGTTTAAGTCTCATGGCCCTCTATCAGAATCCAGAGTTTTGAAAGATTGGAGAAACTTAATTTTTCGCCCAAAAAAAAAAAACGTAAAGAGGGTACCACTGTCGTTTTTTTTTTCGGGTCGAATTTTGAGTTTCGATATCTCAGCTCTGGAAGGGCTAGAGCCTCCATTTTTGCACTCAGGTCTAAGTCTCATGGCCCTCTATCAGAATCCAGAGTTTTGAGAAGATTGGAGAAACTTAATTTTTCGCCCCAAAAAAAAAAAAAACGTAAGGGGTACCACTGTCGTTTTTTTTTTCGGGCCGAAATTTTGAGTTTCGATATCTCAGCTCTGGAAGGGGCTAGAGCCTCCATTTTGCACTCAGGTCTAAGTCTCATGGCCCTCTATCAGAATCCAGAGTTTTGGGAAGATTGGAGAAACTTAATTTTCGCCAAAAAAAAAAAAACGTAAGGGGTACCACTGTCGTTTTTTTTTTCGGGCGAATTTTTGAGTTTCGATATCTCAGCTCTGGAAGGGCTAGAGCCTCCATTTTTGCACTCAGGTCTAAGTCTCATGGCCCTCTATCAGAATCCAGAGTTTTTGGGAAGATTGGAGAAACTTAATTTTTCGCCCAAAAAAAAAAAAAACGTAAGGGGTACCACTGTCGTTTTTTTTTTCGGGCCGAATTTTTGAGTTTCGATATCTCAGCTCTGGAAGGGGCTAGAGCCTCCATTTTTGCACTCAGGTCTAAGTCTCATGGCCCTCTATCAGAATCCAGAGTTTTGGGAAGATTGGAGAAACTTAATTTTTCGCCCAAAAAAAAAAAACGTAAGGGGTACCACTGTCGTTTTTTTTTTTTCGGGCCGAATTTTTGAGTTTCGATATCTCAGCTCTGGAAGGGCTAGAGCCTCCATTTTTGCACTCAGGTCTAAGTCTCATGGCCCTCTATCAGAATCCAGAGTTTTGGGAAGATTGGAGAAACTTAATTTTTCGCCCAAAAAAAAAAACGTAAGGGGTACCACTGTCGTTTTTTTTTTCGGGCCGAATTTTGAGTTTCGATATCTCAGCTCTGGAAGGGCTAGAGCCTCCATTTTTGCACTCAGGTCTAAGTCTCATGGCCCTCTATCAGAATCCAGAGTTTTGGGAAGATTGGAGAAACTTAATTTTTCGCCCAAAAAAAAAAACGTAAGGGGTACCACTGTCGTTTTTTTTTTTCGGGCCAATTTTTGAGTTTCGATATCTCAGCTCTGGAAGGGCTAGAGCCTCCATTTTTGCACTCAGGTTCTAAGTCTCATGGCCCTCTATCAGAATCCAGAGTTTTGGAAGATTGGAGAAACTTAATTTTTCGGCCCCCAAAAAAAAAAACGTAAGGGGTACCACTGTCGTTTTTTTTTTCGGGCCGAATTTTTGAGTTTCGATATCTCAGCTCTGGAAGGGCTAGAGCCTCCATTTTTGCACTCAGGTCTAAGTCTCATGGCCCTCTATCAGAATCCAGAGTTTTGGGAAGATTGGAGAAACTTAATGTTTTCGCCAAAAAAAAAAAACGTAAGCGGTACCACTGTCGTTTT
>NW_024121099.1:31015670-31376651 GCF_016745375.1 Pimephales promelas
TCTTTTTCTTTTATTCCTGACAAATTCAGCCACAGATGCCTCTCCATGGCCTCCATAGCTGAGATTGAGATTGAACCCCACAATCTCAATCACCGCGCCACCTCAACGGATGCGGGATCAGAGCCGTAGGGAACGCGAGCCTGACCATGCTCGTCAAAGCACGCCAGCCGGGAGCGCAGCACTCTCATAGGTAGTGCTTCACAGTCTCCACAGGCACCTCCCTCAAGAGCTGCCTGGGCGTGCTGCACTCCGAATAGTTCACACACAGAACATGCGTGTCCCCACCCGTAATGAAACGAGGGCAGGGTGCACACACTTCTTAAACTGTCCGCTGGCCAGAATGAACATGAATCAGACAAACAACACCAATAAGACAGACAGTCGTAACATAGAATGCTTGCTGAAGAGCGAAAGCTGATGTGTATGCCGTCAAATGTTACGTCATGACGCAACACCAATCAGGATTAGACTAGTTTCATTCATACTTCAGAAGCACACGCTTAGGGAGCGTCCCCAAGAGTCATTTTCAATGACGCAGTGTTGAGTTCCCTCGAAAGGGAACTAACTTTACCGTGCTTCAAGAGCCCTCTAGTGGTTGGGAACATTTCTGTTGTGTTGTGGCATTATTTCGTTGTGTTATGAACTTATGCCTTATGCTGCCTGAATCATAATCATACACTGTTCATTTGTTGGCCAGAGGAGAACTGGCCTCCGACTGAGCCTGGTTCTCCAAGGTTTTTTTCTCCATTCTGTCACTTGATGGAGTTTCGGTTCCCTGCCACTGTCGCCTTTTTCAACTTTGTCGCCTTTATTCACCATTGTTTCACCATTGTTGGCATTGGCTTTTGACTTACTTAGTTGGGGACATTTAATTTAATATTCAACAATAATATTGATCTGCCTGCATTCACACCAATATATGAGAACTGAACTGAGCTGGACGATAACATCACGGTTTTCTCGGCTACATATATAAATTAACTAAATTAATAACTTTTTTACAACAAAATGAAACATCACTGAACTTACTTAAGCTGGACTGTGAAGCTATTTTCTTCTGGAAACAAGGTTTTTTGCATTATATTCTTGTTATCTTTGTTAAGCTGCTTTGAAACAATCTGTGTTGTAAAAAGCACTATATAAATAAATGTGATTTGACTTCACAGCTTTCTTACCTGGTTGCCGCCCATTCCATGGCAGTTGAAGAAGCCAACCTTTTCATTCTCTTTACGGCCCATGTTATCCACACACTGATTTGTCTCAACATTTCTGATCTATTAACAAGAGGACAATGTCTGAGGATTGAGCAATATTCTTTTTTTAAGAAATAATATTCTTTGCAATATTCTTTTAATTTAATTAAATTTAATGTAATTAATTAATACATTTTTTATATTGCAGAGATTTCAGCATAACCACACACATAAGCCTGCACATTGAGTGCCATTTACTAACAGTTTACTCTAGCGCATACCCTCTTTTGGTGTTAAAAAATCTTCTGTCAGGATTTACAAAAGACATGCAGTGAAAAATTAAGGCGTGGACAAGTTAATTTTACGGCTGACCTTATTGCATATGCAATTGTAGGAGTTTCCCTTTCAGACGCAAAATTTGGAGAAGAGTATTTAAATTGATTATGAACGGTGATTTATTACGGTTTGCGGCAGTCAATATACTGGCATTTGCTTCATTATTTACCATCCACATTTTGCTCATTTGCCCTTGGCAAATTGCGTTGGTCATTATGGAAATGATCGGGCTGTGTCTGTGTACTTTAATTTACACGTCGTCAGTAGATAATGCTCAGAACTTTCCATTTCCTTCTGCGATTTTATGTGATTGTACTTTCATGATAATTTGACCTGTTTTAATGACCATATTGACCAAGAAAGCAATGATAGTCTCGTACCTCCCCGAGTGAGTAATATCTGCGTGGAATCTGAGAATCAGGGTAGATGTTCTCCAGATACCATGAGAAGGGTTTACACTTCAGAGTTCCCTCAAGGCCTTCCGAGATGAAACATCCCATAATCCACCCGAACCACACCTGAAGAAACACAAATAATTAAAATCCATCAAATTAATCATATTTTCTCCTTTGAAATCAATGAAATCAATGAAATGACCCTCATTTAGAAGTCACTTGAGGTAAAATTGTCTGCTAAATGAACATGTAAATTACAGTTACAAACATGACACAGGGTAAATGAGGAAGACATATACAGATAATGAGTCTATAGCACCTGGAAAAACGTCTCTGGTTACGTATGTAACCCTAGTTCCCTGAAGGGAACGAGACGCTGCGTGTAAACGCCGTGGGGAACGCCTCTGCGTGACGAGTCATGAAGCACGTATGAAATCTGTCCAATGGCGAGACGGAACGTCATAGGCGGGGTGACGTATCGACCAGGAAACTATAAAGCATCCCCGAAACACAAGCGCAACAGCTTCTGATAGGACTGAAGCAAGCGCTCACGGGCATGCTGGGAGTATGGCATAGACACGCAGCGTCTCGTTCCCTTCAGGGAACTAGGGTTACATACGTAACCAGAGACGTTCCCATTCAGGGAACTTCGAGCTGCGTGTAAACGCCGTGGGAACGCTAATACCAACGCCGCCATGCGAGCAGGTGTCCGTTGTATGAAATCAGGCACATATTTAGACGAAAGCACCGGCGCCCCTGGAGCGGAGCTACCATACCCCTGGTTGAGTGAGCCCAGACAGCCAAAGGAGAAGGCTGACCGGCGGACTCATATGCAAATGAGATGCCTCTCGACACTCACTTACTCAACCTCTGCTCAGATGCGGGACAACCTTTCTTCGGAGGTCCAAAACAAACAGATAACTGTTCAGGCTTTCTCCACAGGGCAGCTCTGTGGACATAAGCATCTAGAGCCCTCAGAGGGCAGAGCAGATTAGTTTCTCTTGGTCTGACCTCACAATACCACGAAGAAAAAGAATTACCAATGGGTATCTCCCGTGAAAAGCTCCACTCAAAGGGACGTGGTAAGCAGATAGGCCACCACATACACCTTTAGTGTGGAGTGGGATAACCCTGTGGAGAAATGCTCCAAAGGAATTCCAGCACCGCCACACCGGGCAGTTAACTGGGTCCAACTGGTGTTCTCCCCACCAAGAGGTGAAACATTGCCACCTCAAGGCATATAATCTCCTCGTGGACGGAGCTCTGGATTGGAGGATGGTCTCCACGACCTCAGTCGAGAGACCCGATTCTATGAGCTGGGCCCCCTCAGAGGCCAAGCCACAACCTCCATAGATCTGGGCGGGGGTGAAGTATCGACCCGCATCCATACTCGGGCCGGCCAACGCGGGGCTACTAACAGTAGAAAGACCCCGACTCGGTGAACCCTCTCCAGAACTCCTGGGAGCAGAGCAATCGGGGGAAATGCGTACAGGGGTGACCTCGGCCACTCCTGTACCATCGCATCCAACCCCAGAGGGGCTGGTGGATACAGAGAAACCACAGCATGCAGTGTCTCAGTCCCTGGATTCAAATAGGCCTACCTCGGTATGACCGAAATGACTCCATAGGAGCTCCACCACCTCGGGGTGGAGTCTCCACTCCCCGGGCCTCGGCCCCTGCCTCGACAGGATGTCTGCTCCCCGATTTAAATATCCTGGGATATATAATCGCCAAAGAAGAAGCTTCCCCTGGGCCCACAGAAGGATCTGGCGCTAGCCTGAATAATGGACATGAGCGCAGACCCCCTTGATGGTCTATAAAAAGACCCCCGATGTGCTGTCTGACCGGACAAGAACATGGTGACCCCTCAGGTCTGGGAGAAAGTCCACAGACCCCGGGCTGAGCGACCACTCATGATCGCCCCCAGCCCGTGAGGGAGGCGTATATCGTTAGCTTCTTTGGAACAATGAAGTAACGGCTGTAATACCCCAACTCTCTGTCGGGGGGAAGAACTCGTTCTATCGCCCCCTTCAGTAACAGAGCTTTCACCTCTTGTTCCATGACCAGAGCCTGCTCGGGGGATACCACTGTAGGCAAAATCCCCCGAAAACGAGGCGGACGTGACCTGAACTGGATCGCGTACCCGCGTTCGATAGTCTGCAGGACCCATCGAGATATATTTGGAAGACTTTCCCATTCTGCCAGAAATTCCACTAAGGGTACCAGTCTCTCGAGACTGGCCTCTGGAGTAATTATAGAGACAGAAACAGTGCCCTGTGACCGCGCACAGGCAGGGTTTAACGACTGTTCTGTATCGCTCCTCGGAGCAAACGAGCTTCCCTCGGGAAACCACTCGCTAGGACCGTCTGCGCCCACCCTCACAGGCAGGTTCAGCAGAACGGGTCCCTGCAGACCCCCCTGGTGGTTTATGTAAGAGACCACAGACATGTTGTCTGACCGGACAAGAACATGATGATCTCTGAGGTCTGGGAGAAAGTGTTTCAGAGCCTGAAACACCGCCATCATCTCTAGACAATTTATATGCCATCGGAGATGATGGTCTTGCCACAACCCGCGGGCCGAGCGACCACTCATGATCGCTCCCCAGCCCGTGAGAGAGGCATCCGTCGTCACCATACCCGGCGACACGGGGCTCCCAGCGCAGGTCCCAGGGACAGGAACCAAGGTTCTTTCCACATAGCCAGGGCACGGAGACCACGTCGCGTGACCTTGATCTTGCGGAGCGGCTTTCCCCTCGGGGAGAACCCCTTGGTCCTGAGCCACCACTGTAGTGGTCTCATGTACAGCAGGCCGCACGGTAACACGTTGGATGCTGCTGCCATCAGACCCAGAATTCTCTGGAATTCCTTTACAGTGAGTGACTGGCCTAGCTTCACTTGCTTGACAGTCGAGATAATCGAGGCTATACAAGCCGGCGACAGACGTGCCTGCATCGTCGTCGAATCCCATACCACGCCTAGAAAAGTGGTCCGCTGAACTGGCGAAAGCACACTCTTCTTAGCGTTGAGTCTCAACCCCAACCTTCTGATGTGGGCGAGGACGGCATCTCGATGCCGAATCGCCTGATGCTCCGATTGAGCCAGAATCAACCAATCGTCGATGTAATTTAAAAATGCGAATGCCCTGGAGACGCAGCGGGCCAAGGCCGCGTCCATGCATTGCGTGAAGGTTCGAGGACATAACGCTAGGCCGAATGGAAGGTCCCGATATTGGTACGCTTCGCCCCAAAAAGCGAACCTCAGGAACTTCCGATGTTGCGGAAGGATGGAGATATGGAAGTACGTCTTTTTTTTAGGTCTATCGTGACAAACCAGTCCTCGGACCTGATCTGTGACACGATCTGCTTGAGAGTCAGCATTTAGAACTTGAGCTTCCCTACTGACCGATTTAAGAGGCGCAGGTCTAAAATCGGACGCAGCCGCCCATCCTTCTTTGGAACAATGAAGTACCGGCTGTAATACCCCAGCTCTCTGTCGGGAGGAAGAACTCGTTCTATCGCCCCCTTCAGTAGCAGAGCTTTCACTTCTTGTTCCATAACCAGAGCCTGCTCGGGGGTCACCACTGTGGGCAAAACCCCCCGGAAACGAGGTGGACGCGACCTGAACTGGATCGCGTACCCGCGTTGCCGTCTCCTTGGTGGCACGGAGAGAAATATCTGCCGCCTGACGCAGTATCTCATTAATCACGTCAGTGCCGACGACCTCCCCCTCACTCATATCTCCTAGACCCAGCAATATTAGCATACATAGAGGTCTGGTGTGTCAAAATTCTAGCTGACACTGGTTTGTTCCACGATCTACACACCTCGGTGTGTAGATCGGGGAAGAAGGGCAAACACCGGCATGGAGGTAGTGAGTGTGATATTAAAAATCTCTCATCCATTTTACTCTCTCGACTCTTGTTTCTCAACTGGCCATTCAATGGTTAATTTTTCCACAGCCGAGTCAAAACCCTCATTTTTTTTTTTTTTTTCTTTTACTACATTAGCGGGAGACTGGGATGGCAAACGAGCTTCCCTCGCTCTCCACTGAGTCCATAGACTCTGCATCCACACTTTCAACATCCAGCTCCTCAGAACTGGATAATTGAAGTGATGGCGCCTCAGCCCGGGCAGGAAAACCGCAACGCGGACCCCGCAGCGAGAACTGAGGCACTGGATCTACCAGGTAAGGGCAGAGAAAGGGCGGGGCCCGTCTCAATCCCCGCTGATAGATCCATCTGCGATCCCACGACGCAAGCCTTCGCTGTGCCTCGCAGCAGCGGGACCCGAGCCGCGCGGAGCGCGCACCGAACCACTCTCCTCGAAGAGTGCCCGGCGGGAGCGAAGTGTCTTCATGGGCAGACACTCGCAGTGCTCACAGCCGGCCCCCTCGAGAGCCGACT
This sequence comes from Pimephales promelas, assembly GCF_016745375.1. Next base: position 31,021,999 of record NW_024121099.1, read on the forward strand.
GAGCATGCTGCACTCCCAAACAAACAACACACAGATCGTGTGTATCCCCACCCGTGATGAAGCGAGGGCAGGGATGAACACACTTTCTGAAATTCTGCTGTTGTTTGCTCGCCATATCAATATATATAAATATACAATATTAGACAGACAGAAAAAATTCATACATAGAGCGCTTGTGAAGACTCAGAAGCTGTTGCGCTTGTGTTTCGGGGATGCTTTATAGTTTCCTGGTCGATACGTCACCCCGCCTATGACGTTCCGTCTCGCCATTGGACAGATTTCATACGTGCTTCATGACTCGTCACGCAGAGGCGTTCCCCACGGCGTTTACACGCAGCTCGAAGTTCCCTGAATGGGAACTTGGTCTATTTCAATATTAGTGAACATGTTTACATTTATTAAAGTAATTTCTGTCAGGAACAATCTTGACAAAGATGATTAACAATTAGCATACAGTTTGGATTGGTGATATGGTTCCATTCTGGGCAATAACTCCCTGCCCATCCATGCAGCCTAGCATGGATAAGAGCTGGGAGCGACGATAGCCCCTCAAATCAAAATCATATGCCAACATACCCAAACCACAAACTGACAGTGAAAATGTAACAAATGCTCTACTATATTAATGTTCTCAAAATAGACATTGTAAAACTAAAAAAAAAACCTTTATAATAGCTGACAATTTCAGTTATTTCTTGCAGTGATGTGAAGAACCAGTGCTGAAATAAGGAGGGTTTCATGAACTGTTAATGCAAATATCCATACCCCAATATAAAATAAATCAATAAAACACAGATACAGATTCCCAGATTCACATTATATGCCTAAAATAAAAAGCAGTGGCACAATTGAAAAACCTCAGATGTCTCGATTTGAAACAGCAGACACTAGAGGGAGCGTCAACATCACTTTTCTCGAGTTAAAATCCTATCTGCTCACATTAAAATTGTCCCGACATTCACCAAACTGTTTATCTCCTTAATCTTATCTTCTAGATGGGTGGTCTCTTATATGTGTAGCTTTGCCGGACACACATACAGAGCAGCTGACATCCCAGAAGCCTCAACGATCAAAGCATACACTGACAGCTAAAGTCCCAGGCATTTGTGTCTTTCTGCTGAGTGTTAACTTTCTGCATTTCATCCATAGTCTAACAGATTTTTTTTCTGCTGCGTTTTGTGACCTCTCTCTCTCTCTCTTTGTCTGGGATGCAGATGATAAATGATCTTGTGTGTTTCAGTAGATGCCGTGGGGCAGAGCTCCTCTCAGTTGTGATGACTGGGTTGAAGTTATGTGCTCTTGTGTCCCCTGTTATATCTTTTCCCTCTGAGCTCAGGCCTCAATTAAACAAAATTAGACTTATTGTTCCAAGAAAAACAAATGTACGTTCTGTTGTTTCCATAAGATGAAAAGAGTGACAGGTGTTAGAAAGGACAAAATAAGCCACAATATCTATAAATGTAGTCCAATTCACAGAAATGTGTAAGTGTATATTTTCATGTTTTCCTCAAACACAACTATATATATGACGAGTTCAGATGCAAAAGCCTCTAAATGCCATTTGCAATTTTCTTTTTTAATGATGATTTTTATCAAACTTGTATATTTAAGTTCAGTAATTTCACCTAAATAACAATTAATAGGTAATCTTCATTGCCATTTAAGTGAAATTACTGAACTTAAATATACAAGTTTGGTAAAAATCATCATTAAAGAGGAAAATTTCAAATGGCATTTAGAGGCTTTTGCATCTGAACTTTTCATATATATATATATATATGAAGAGTTCAGATTCAAAATCCTCTAAGTGCCATTTGAAATTTTCTTCTAGAATGATCATTTTTATCAAGCCTGTATATTTAAGTTCAGTAATTTCACTTAAATTGCAATGAAGATTACCTATTAATTGTCATTTAAGTGAAATCACTGAACTTAAATATACAAGCTTGATAAAAAATGATCATTCTANAATCATGAATATCAAAACGTCTCTGGTTACGTATGTAACCCTAGTTTCCCTGAAGGGAACGAGACGCTGCGTGTAAACGCAGTGGGAACGCCTCTGCGTGACGAGTCATGAAGCACGTATGAAATCTGTCCAATGGCGAGACGGAACGTCATACGGCGGGTGACGGTGACGTATCACCAGGAACTATAAAGCATCCCCGAAACACAAGCGCAACAGCTTCTGATAGGACTGAAGCAAGCGCTCACGGGGCATGCTGGGAGTATGGCATAGACACGCAGCGTCTCGTTCCTTCAGGGAACTAGGGTTACATACGTAACCAGAGACGTTCCCATTCAGGGAACTTCGAGCTGCGTGTAAACGCCGTGGGAACGCTAATACCAACGCCGCCATGCGAGCAGGTGTCCGTTGTATGAAATCAGGCACATATTTAGACGAAAGCACCTGCGCCCCTGGAGCGGAGCTACCATACCCCTGGTTGAGTGAGCCAGACAGCCAAAGGAGAAGGCTGACCGGCGGACTCATATGCAAATGAGATGGCCTCGACCACTCACTTACTCAACCTCTGCTCAGATGCGGGACAACCTTTCTTCGGAGGTCCAAAACAAACAGATAACTGTTCAGGCTTTCTCCACAGGGCAGCTCTGTGGACATAAGCATCTAGAGCCCTCAGAGGGCAGAGCAGATTAGTTTCTCTTGGTCTGACCTCACAATACCACGAAGAAAAAGAATTACCAATGGGTATCTCCCGTGAAAAGCTCCACTCAAAGGGACGTGGTAAGCAGATAGGCCCACCACATACACCTTTAGTGTGGAGTGGGATAACCCTGTGGAGAAATGCTCCAAAGGAATTCCAGCACCGCCACACCGGGCAGTTAACTGGGTCCAACTGGTGTTCTCCCCACCAAGAGGTGAAACATTGCCACCTCAAGGCATATAATCTCCTCGTGGACGGAGCTCTGGATTGGAGGATGGTCTCCACGACCTCAGTCGAGAGACCCGATTCTATGAGCTGGGCCCCCTCAGAGGCCAAGCCACAACCTCCATAGATCTGGGCGGGGGTGAAGTATCGACCCGCATCCATACTCGGGCCGGCCAACGCGGGGCTACTAACAGTAGAAAGACCCCGACTCGGTGAACCCTCTCCAGAACTCCTGGGAGCAGAGCAATCGGGGGAAATGCGTACAGGGGTGACCTCGGCCACTCCTGTACCATCGCATCCAACCCCAGAGGGGCTGGTGGATACAGAGAAACCACAGCATGCAGTGTCTCAGTCCTGGATTCAAATAGGCCTACCTCGGTATGACCGAAATGACTCCATAGGAGCTCCACCACCTCGGGGTGGAGTCTCCACTCCCCGGGCCTCGGCCCCTGCCTCGACAGGATGTCTGCTCCCCGATTTAAATATCCTGGGATATATAATCGCCAAAGAAGAAGCTTCCCCTGGGCCCACAGAAGGATCTGGCGCTAGCCTGAATAATGGACATGAGCGCAGACCCCCTTGATGGTCTATAAAAAGACCCCCGATGTGCTGTCTGACCGGACAAGAACATGGTGACCCCTCAGGTCTGGGAGAAAGTCCACAGACCCCGGGCTGAGCGACCACTCATGATCGCCCCCAGCCCGTGAGGGAGGCGTATATCGTTAGCTTCTTTGGAACAATGAAGTAACGGCTGTAATACCCCAACTCTCTGTCGGGGGGAAGAACTCGTTCTATCGCCCCCTTCAGTAACAGAGCTTTCACCTCTTGTTCCATGACCAGAGCCTGCTCGGGGGATACCACTGTAGGCAAAATCCCCCGAAAACGAGGCGGACGTGACCTGAACTGGATCGCGTACCCGCGTTCGATAGTCTGCAGGACCCATCGAGATATATTTGGAAGACTTTCCCATTCTGCCAGAAATTCCACTAAGGGTACCAGTCTCTCGAGACTGGCCTCTGGAGTAATTATAGAGACAGAAACAGTGCCCTGTGACCGCGCACAGGCAGGGTTTAACGACTGTTCTGTATCGCTCCTCGGAGCAAACGAGCTTCCCTCGGGAAACCACTCGCTAGGACCGTCTGCGCCCACCCTCACAGGCAGGTTCAGCAGAACGGGTCCCTGCAGACCCCCCTGGTGGTTTATGTAAGAGACCACAGACATGTTGTCTGACCGGACAAGAACATGATGATCTCTGAGGTCTGGGAGAAAGTGTTTCAGAGCCTGAAACACCGCCATCATCTCTAGACAATTTATATGCCATCGGAGATGATGGTCTTGCCACAACCCGCGGGCCGAGCGACCACTCATGATCGCTCCCCAGCCCGTGAGAGAGGCATCCGTCGTCACCGTTACCCGGCGACACGGGGCGCAGGTCCCAGGGACAGGAACCAAGGTTCTTTCCACATAGCCAGGGCACGGAGACCACGTCGCGTGACCTTGATCTTGCGGAGCGGCTTTCCCCTCGGGGAGAACCCCTTGGTCCTGAGCCACCACTGTAGTGGTCTCATGTACAGCAAGGCCGCACGGTAACACGTTGGATGCTGCTGCCATCAGACCCAGAATTCTCTGGAATTCCTTTACAGTGAGTGACTGGCCTAGCTTCACTTGCTTGACAGTCGAGATAATCGAGGCTATACAAGCCGGCGACAGACGTGCCTGCATCGTCGTCGAATCCCATACCACGCCTAGAAAAGTGGTCCGCTGAACTGGCGAAAGCACACTCTTCTTAGCGTTGAGTCTCAACCCCAACCTTCTGATGTGGGCGAGGACGGCATCTCGATGCCGAATCGCCTGATGCTCCGATTGAGCCAGAATCAACCAATCGTCGATGTAATTTAAAATGCGAATGCCCTGGAGACGCAGCGGGCCAAGGCCGCGTCCATGCATTTCGTGAAGGTTCGAGGAGATAACGCTAGGCCGAATGGAAGGACCCGATATTGGTACGCTTCGCCCCAAAAAGCGAACCTCAGGAACTTCCGATGTTGCGGAAGGATGGAGATATGGAAGTACGCGTCTTTTTTTAGGTCTATCGTGACAAACCAGTCCTCGGACCTGATCTGTGACACGATCTGCTTGAGAGTCAGCATTTAGAACTTGAGCTTCCCTACTGACCGATTTAAGAGGCGCAGGTCTAAAATCGGACACAGCCGCCCATCCTTCTTTGGAACAATGAAGTACCGGCTGTAATACCCCAGCTCTCTGTCGGGAGGAAGAACTCGTTCTATCGCCCCCTTCAGTAGTAGAGCTTTCACTTCTTGTTCCATAACCAGAGCCTGCTCGGGGGTCACCACTGTGGGCAAAACCCCCCGGAAACGAGGTGGACGCGACCTGAACTGGATCGCGTACCCGCGTTCGATAGTCTGCAGGACCCAACGAGATATATTTGGAAGACTTCCCCATTCTACCAGAAATTCTACTAAGGGTACCAGTCTCTCGAGACTGGCCTCTGGAGTAGTTTTTAAAAACAGAAACAACGCCCTGTGACCGCGCACAGGCAGGGTTTAACGACCGTTCTGTATCGCTCCTCGGAGCAAACGAGCGTCCCTCGGGAAATCGCTCGCTGGGACCGTCTGCACCCCCCATTACAGGCAGGGTTGGCAGAACGAACCCCTGAGGGCACCGAGAGAGAGCGGGCGCCGGATTCAGCGGCGAACACCTCTGTCTCACGGTGGGGACCACCCCCAGTAGCCTGACACCAGTGGCGTCAGGACTTCTTCGACGAAGCCTTCCTGGCGACAATAACCGTCCTCAGATCGGTTCTATCCCGGGAAGACCTCGCCTGAGAACGCCGCGTCTCAGCCCAGTTTTGCTGGGGAGGAGCCCGAGACGCGACGCTCTCTCGACGGGCGGGGCTGCTCTCGCCCAGCAGCCCCCGAAGGATGAGTACGGAGGGGAGACATTTCTGGAGCGCCGCTGCCTGTTTTTTTCGGTCGACAGCGGCGCATCCAGGAGAAACGCTTTATCTTTCTCCTTCATATTAGCCAGATTTAGCCACAGATGCCTCTCCGTGGCCACCAGGGCTGCCATAGAGCGGCCGACTGATCTGGCCGTCTCCTTGGTGGCACGGAGAGAAATATCTGCCGCCTGACGCAGTATCTCATTTATCACGTCAGTGCCGACGACCTCCCCCTCACTCATATCTCCTAGACCCAGCAATATTAGCATACATAGAGGTCTGGTGTGTCAAAATTCTAGCTGACACTGGTTTGTTCCACGATCTACACACCTCGGTGTGTAGATCGGGGAAGAAGGGCAAACACCGGCATGGAGGTAGTGAGTGTGATATTAAAAATCTCTCATCCATTTTACTCTCTCGACTCTTGTTTCTCAACTGGCCATTCAATGGTTAATTTTTCCACAGCCCGAGTCAAAAACCTCCATTTTTTTTTTTTTTTTTCCTTTATTTATTTATTTATTTTTTTTTACTACATTTGCGGGAGACTGGGATGGCAAACGAGCTTCCCTCGCTCTCCACTGAGTCCATAGACTCTGCATCCACACTTTCAACATCCAGCTCCTCAGAACTGGATAATTGAAGTGATGGCGCCTCAGCCCGGGCAGGAAAAACCGCAACGCGGACCCCCGCAGCGAGAACTGAGGCACTGGATCTACCAGGTAAGGGCAGAGAAAGGGCGGGGCCCGTCTCAATCCCCGCTGATAGATCCATCTGCGATCCCCACGACGCAAGCCCTCGCTGTGCCTCGGCAGCAGCGGGACCCGAGCCGCGGGGAGCGCGCACCGAACCACTCTCCTCGAAGAGTGCCCGGCGGGAGCGAAGTGTCTTCATGGGCAGACACTCGCAGTGCTCACAGCCGGCCCCTCAAGAGCCGACTGAGCATGCTGCACTCCCAAACAAACAACACACAGATCGTGTGTATCCCCACCCGTGATGAAGCGAGGGCAGGGATGAACACACTTTCTGCTGTTGTTTGCTCGCCATATCAATATATATAAATATACAATATTAGACAGACAGACAAAATCATACATAGAGCGCTTGTGAAGACTCAGAAGCTGTTGCGCTTGTGTTTCGGGATGCTTTATAGTTTCCTGGTCGATACGTCACCCCGCCTATGACGTTCCGTCTCGCCATTGGACAGATTTCATACGTGCTTCATGACTCGTCACGCAGAGGCGTTCCCACGGCGTTTACACGCAGCTCGAAGTTCCCTGAATGGGAACTGATATTTTGGGACAAAATCTCGACTCGGACTTGCTTCCTCAAAGACTCGGTCTTGACTCGGACTCGACTGTATTGAAAACCAACGGACTTGGTCTCGACTCGGACTCGACCCTTCAAAGACTTGGTCTCGACTCGGATTCGACTGTATTTGAAAACCAACAGACTCGGTCTCGACTCGGACTCGACCCTTCAAAGACTCGGTCTCGACTCGGACTCGACCCTTCAAAGACTCGGTCTTGACTCGGACTCGGCATAGGCGGTCTCGTCCCCATCACTACTCATCTCCTATCCACCCAAACTCAACTTTTGTCCTCTCTCCCTTTCCCGGTTAGCTTGCAGTGTTATTTTGGTTGGACGACTATCGCCATGTCCTTTTAGATTTATCCAATAGTTTGCAAGCAATTGTTTACGTCGAATGTTCAGTGGCATTTCTCCAGCTTCAACTTGGAGAGCACACACTGGCGATGTTTTACTGCTCCTTAACATTAGCCTGCATTATATTAAGCCTCACAAGTACAGATTTGGTTGCTGATCTATACGCCACACTTCCATTCTAGTCCCGTTAAACATCTCATTGTATTTATTAATTTTTTACACTTTTCTTCCACATTCCTGACATGTTCTACCCATCTGTACCTTGTGTCAAAGTGTACTCTTAAAAAGCGGAACATTTTAACTCTCTCCAAAATACTTCCATCTAGTTTTATATGAATATTTTCCTTGATTTTCTTCACTGTAAAAAAACATAACTTTAGTTTCCTCTATAGAAAATTTGAACACCCCACTTTATTCCCCACTTCTCAGCCTACAGTATCCCTTCTTTTTTAAAATATATGTTCTAAATATCTATTTATGTTCCTTTTTTCCATATTGCCACATCATCTGCAAACAGTGATCTCCCCATACCTACTGGTATATATTTACATATGTCATTAATCATTACTGAAAATAATGTGGGACTTTATGACACTCCCCGAGTTGTTCTGTGTTCACTTGACAGGTCTGCCCCTATTTTAACCTGAAATGTTCTTCCTTCCAGGAAATCATTTATCTAGTTTGAAATGTTCACTCTAATTCCCATATAATGCAATTGAATCATTTATCCTCTCCATACTCTCCGTAATACTTCCATAGCATATCAATATGCTTTTTCTACATAGAAAAAAAACTGCCACCACCACTGTCTCTTTTTTATTTATGCTTGTATTATGTTATCTTCCAAACACAATACTGCATCTATAGTATCCCTACCTCTTCTAAACCCACTTTGACATTCAACCACCATACCTCTTTTTTCCATAATATACATTAGCCTCGCATTTATCATTTTTCCATTAATTTACAGACATGATATGTCATGGCAATAGGTCTATAACTTGTAGGTTTCCAGAATCTTTCCCAGGTATTCTTATCGGGCCAGTAATTGCTTCCTTCCAGGTCTTTGGTAGTTTCCCTTCCTCCTACACTTTAATGTACAGCATCAACAATTTTTTCTTCCCTCTTCACTTAACTGTTTCAACATTATAACAAATTGAATCTTTTCCTGATGCAGCCTTCCCAGTTTTGCCCATTGCTCTATTTAACTCTCCCATGTTAAGTTTTTGTTCATCTTCAACATCCTCAATAGCCTCTCTTCCCTTCTTCAGATAAATTATTAGAACTGTGCACAGTGACTAACATTTCAGCCTTTTCCTTATTCAACACTGCAATTTCATTTCCACTACTCGGAACAGGGTATCTCCATTCTCTCCTTTCCGCACTCATCTTTTTAATCATTATCCACACCTCTCCGATCTGAGTTGTATTCCCAATTGTACAGTAATTCCCAAACATGTTCTTTTTGCCCGTCTTACTGTTTTCCTTACTATTGCCTGAGCATACTTATCATGTGCATGAAATTATGAGTTCTTTTCATTATTTTAAATGCTTTGTTCTTATTTCTGACTGCTTTTTTACATTCTTCATCCCACCATGGACTCTATTGCTGCTGTTATTATATCTTGCTTTATTTTATTTTCCAGTGTTTCTATATCATCATTATAATCAATCTGACTCAGACATCTGTCACTTTTTCACTTTTTTATCAGCCTTCTCAAATAACCATCTTCTTCCTCTTCCTTCTGTACTTTGAGTTAAAGAAATATTGATTTTACACAATGGATAATGATCACTTCCTACAGTTCTGTTTTTATAGACACTCCAATTACATACTGTTTCGCTACCATACTACTGGAAACCAGTGTGAGGTCAAGTGCAGATTCCTTCCCAGTACTAACCTCTATCCTTGTTTTACTTCCATCATTTAAACATACTAAGTTTTTCTCATCCAATAACTCGTCTATTACTTGGCCATTACCATCCATTTTCTCACTACCCCACAATGCATTATGCACATTGAAATCCCTAAACCATACAATATTAGTTCTGTCTTACACCCCTCTATTTCCTAAGTTCATTATGTCTAATTTCCTACACAGATTGTAATAATTTATAACAACATTTTTTTTCCTTTCACCCAATGTTTCTACTACTACATATTCTACGCCTTACAAATGTGACACATCCCCCTCCACCACCTTTTTTCCCTATCTTGTCTAACCGATAAATGTCCATAAATGATAAAGTCCAAATTAGGCTTTAACCAGGATTTCTGAATGCATATAACATCTGGGTTTTCTCTTCGACTTGCTTAAAGTCTTCAAGCTTCTTAAAGATCAAGCTTCTTGCATTCCATTTAAGGATTATCATTATTAAAATGATTAATCCATCCACACATGTCGTCTCTGGACTCGTCTGTACACTGAGTTCATCCTTCACTTCTTCCCACTTTAATGTCATATTGCTACTTTAATAATAATAATCTGAATTCTTTCAGTTTTAGACCTGATTTTAACCATAGTATTTATCGCCCCTCTATGAATATCACTAGTTTCTTCTTCTCCTCCCATTTTTCATTCTTTTCTTGTTGTTTTCTTCCCTTGCCAACCTTTTTATATTTTCTCTGCTCTGATTTTCCTTTTCCTGTTCAGTTCTCTTAACAGCCTCAACATTAGAATTTAATTCTTTTGTTTTTATCTGTTGTACTTTAACTTCCTTTCTCATCACTTTACATCCCCAAAAGGCCACACTATGATTCCCTCCACAATGACAACACTGTGGCCTTACTTCCTCCCCACACTTTCCATACTCAGGATCCCCACTGCACCTAGCACACCTTATCTTTTCTTTATTAGCCATGTGCCAAAATTCCTGGCAATTGGTTTAGGTACATATTCCCTTATGCTGTATCTCATAAATCCATAATACATCCTTTGTTTCAGACTCAACCAACACAGATTATGTTTCCACTTTTCAATTCCCCTTGTCATTCTTCCTGCTCACGAACCTATTCTGCATTCTCAGGCTCTCCACAAACTCATATTTCATATTTACTGTAAGTGGAATTCCATATATCACTCCCTTACTGCAGTTATTTTCTCTCCCACTCTAATTATACTACTTTTACTATTACAATTTTTCCAACGCAACTCATCTTCTTTGCTTTTTTCATCTGCACTTCATTATTACATCCTACAAGTAAATTTCCATCTCCCAAAATTCTTGCATACTTCACTTCGCCTACCTGTTCTCTTATTATCTGGGTTAACTTAAGCTGATCAATTCTTTTAACTCCTCCTTCTCCCTCAAATCGTACCACTCCGTTAAATAATCTTATTTTGGGATCCTTCCCCTCATCTTCTCTTTCTGTCCCAATTTCACTTTCCCACCCCGTAAGACTTTCGTTCATCTTCGGAACACAAATTAAGATATTTTTGATGAAATCTGAGAGCTGTCATCACTCCTCCATAGGCTTCTAAGGGATCGAAACTTGCCGGCCCAGAAAAGTTATTAAAGACATCGTTAAAATAGTCCAAGTGACTACAGTGTCTCAATCTTGATTAGAATGATCAGTGCATCACGTCAGCAACTGCTAAATTCGAACTTGCTCTCGCGCGTTGGCTGGCGCTGAGCCAGAGACGGACACACTCAGTACTGTTATATAGCACAACTATTGAGTGTTTTCAACCACATAATATTTATTTTAGATTTCAGACATTTAAATACACATAAGTACTTGCAAAACAATGATTTTGAGTTTGTAAAATACACTATGTTGTCTATGGAAGCAGCAATAATAATCCTTTCAATTATAATAAGACGACGTTTTATTCATATCAGATACACATTGTGTAAGTAGCTTAACATTTGAACCTATTCTTCTCCCAGTTCACCAGCCACTTACTATCATGTATTTCGTGAGAAGTGGAAGAATTGACGTTGTAAATCCAACAGATCCGATTCTCTGAACAGTAAAGCAAACTAAAATGGCGCCGCCCATTGTGCATACAGCTCAACTAATGCGATTGTTATAAAGATGTTTGAACAACAACAACCCATCCACTTGCACATATTTGACAATTGGAATATCAGTGTTTCATGCTATAGCTAATACATTTGTGAATATTTTTAATAAAAAAGGAAAAATTACATAAAAGCATCATTGATTCAGTGCTGTGTTGCAGTTGTGCTGCGTCACGTGACAAGCAATGACGTGTCACCATGGAAACATTAAAGTGGCAAGTTCTAAATATCCGTCGCCTTGAAAAACTCATGCTGGGGGGTCAGTTGAAATATTTTAAACTTACGTGTGAAAGGGTTAAGTTTATACTTTTTGTGTGCAAAAAACAAACAAAAATAACGACTTCTGTGTTGTACGTTACACATCAGACACATGACCAGCGTTAGCCAATAGCTGGGTTTCAGTCACGTGATTATGATCAAGCGCGGAATTCAGATGGAGGGCACGGAGCTTACACGCTATTACAAGAGAAAGAAATAAACAAAAAATCAAACATATGTTGGACATGATCCTTACTTTATGAAGAGGAGCGAATTTTTTTTTTTTCAACTGAATTGAAATATTTTCCTGCCATCGAGGCTGTAGATATCAGCAACTACCTCGTCTTACAGACATACTTTAACTTTACAAAGTTCGGAAACGTTACACAAACAGTCACTTAAGTTGTATTAACTCACCTTTGAGGAAGTGATCACTAACGTTACACACACACACACACACGCATTTTCCCATTCGACTCCTCCCGACCGCAGACATACCCAGACAGCAAACTGACATTGAATCAACATGGAAACGACGTCTTTCATGACATCGAAACAACGTTCATCTGGCATTGTTTTGCTCATCGAATTAACGTTGAACCAACGTCAGACGCGGCATTCTTCAAAGCTAAATGAAAATCGAAAATTGGTTTGCTTTCCTAACGTTGAAACAACGTTGATTTCAAGTTGATTTTCCGTTAATTTTGAAGTCTGACGTTGGTTCAACATTAATTCGATGAGCAAAACAATGTCAGATCAACGTTGTTTCGATGTCATGTTTCCACGTTGATTCAATGTCAGTTTGCTATCTGGGTAGGTTTGCAAGCCGTTTTTTCCAGAGTTTTTCGATCAATTTCTTGCATTTTCCCCCCTTTTGGTACATGATAAAAACTTCTTATGGTTTGATCGATTCAAGTACCTATAAATGACTCAAAACACAGGCATTTTGGGTGTGTCATAGTGCTTTCTAAATACAGCAAATCACTTCCTGCCCTCCATTTGTATTTAGGCGCCATGGCAACGCAGGGGCGTGACGTCATATGAAAACAAGCTATTGTGAGCCTACGTGTGACGTACAACACAGATGCGCTGCGGAGTTACACTACGTGAACTCAATCGAGGCCCGCAGAAATGAATAGTTGAATAAAGTCGTTATTTTTTAATTTTTTTTGCACACAAAAAGTATTCTCGTCGCTTGATGAACTTACTGTAAGATTGAGACACTGTAGTGACTCAGTAGTGACTTTTTTACTGATGTCTTTAACTTTTCTGGGCCGGCAAGTTTCAATCCCTTTAGAAGCCTATGGAGGAGTGATCCAGCTCTGATTTAATAATAAAAAAAATATCTTAATTCGTGTTCCGAAGATGAACGAAAGTCTTTCGGGGTTGGAACAACATGAGGGGGAGTAAATACTGACAGAATTTTCATTTTTTGAATGAACTCACCCTTTAACTGTGGGACCTTTATATAGACAGGTACGCCTTTCCAAATCATGTTCAATCAACTGAATTTACCACAGGTGGACTCCAAAGTTGTAGAAACGTTTCAAGGATGATCAGTGGAAACATGGTAACATGTCATGGTAAAGGCTGTGAATACTTATCTACATGTGATTTTTTTTTTTTCATTTTTAATTTTTTTAATTTTTTAATAAATTAGCAAATTTTCAAACTGACTTCTTTCACTTTGTCATTATGGGGTATTGTTAGTAGAATTTTTAGGAGTCTGCGCTGTGAATACTTTCCCGATGCACTGTATGATATCACTAACGTTTATTCCTTTCTTAGGAATTACATTTAACAACTATGCCAGTGTTTCTGTCATTTGTTTTGTCCAGAGGTTTTAGGAGCTCTTCTGTCTGTTATGTCCATCTGGACTGTGACGGCGGTTCTCGTTCTCGTTGCTGTTCAGAGGATCATCAGTGATGATTATGAGATACACAGTGACGTCATGATGATCACAGCTGGATGTGCTGTAGCACTCAACATCTTGTGAGTGATGTTATTTGATTTCATGGTGGTTTTTTTAACTCAAGCATCACTATTACAACTATTCATGCTCATAGTTAGGTAAGTGAAAAAAACACTAACCCTTTGGCATGCACCTCATATTAGTATGATAATCATGAATGATGTCAGCTATTGTGTGTTGCATTGCACCACTCACTTTTCTTGCCAGTTTGTAGACCCACATTAGATTCATTATTATGCATGATGGGAAATGGCATCTTCCTGTACAATGTTTTAATGTTTGTTTCCATCAGTTTGGCTTTCATTCTCCATCAGTCTCCGGGCCGTCACTCTCACAGCTCTCTCAGTGTTTCGGGTCATTCTCACAGCCTCACGGAAGAGCACAGAAACACCAGCGTGAGGGCTGCTTTTATTCATGTGCTGGGGGATTTACTGCAAAGTTTAGGTGTGCTGCTGGCTGCCACTATCATCTACTTCAGGGTTAGTAACATTACTATTACTGGCATATACAAAAGTTCTCAGACTTTCACGTTTATGGACATTTAGTCAGATTTAAACAGTTTTTAGAGATAAAACTCTTTACATTCGATTATCTTGAAAACAAATCTCAGAGAACGGTTGACTAGGTACCAATGTTTTATTAGACCAAAGGTTCATTTTGCACTTGAGTTCTCCTTTAAATTTTCACACACCTAAACATTGTGATTGGATGCTTTGTCAGTTAGATGTTTCCTTTGCAAATGAAAGCTTTATGGAGCCCAGACCTTCTGCAGTCTGTCATAAGGTCTGGCCGTGCAAGACTACCGCACCCAACAATAACATGAGGATCAAGTTCGAGGCCTCTCTCTGCGAAGCTTGTGTGTTGTGCGTCTGATATATGTTGTATGTCCCCAACATGAAAAATAACAAAGACAAAAAAAGATTCTTTATGGGCATGGGTCCATGAAGAACCTTTAACATCCAATAAATTATAGTGCAAAATGCTCCAGGAAGGCCATGTCCTGCAAGACTTTAGTTTCAACCACAATTAAACAAACCAGAACCAGCTAATAAAAGTCTTACTAAGCATACTAAACTTCCAGGCAGGTGTGTTGATGGAAGTTGGAGCTAAACTCTGCTGGACAGTGAGTTTGGACACCCCTTCTATAGTGAAAAATAGCTTGTTAGAGTTTTAAAATGTTCTTCACACTAAGAAAAATCGTTTTGAAAATCCCCTTGAGGAACCTTTATTTTTAAGAGAGTATGCGCAAATACTTTGTTTTACAGTTGCATATGCAATTTAAAATGCTTCCATAACTCTTGTCTCGTTGTCCTAACAGCCTGAATGGAAAATAGCAGATCCAATTTGTACTTTTCTGTTTTCAATACTTGTGCTCGGAACAACATTCACCATCCTGAAAGACATATTCAGAATACTCATGGAAGGCAAGTGATTAGTTGATCCGTATATGATTGTAAATGCCCTAAATGTTGACACAAAAGCTAATGGTTAAATGGTTAGTTCACCCACAAATTAAAATTCCGTCATAATTTACTCACCTTCGTGTCATTCCAAACCTTTAAGACTTTACAGCACAACTACCTATTTGACACTTCAAACATTTCATTCAGTGGTAGTAAAACTAATCCACATGAATCGGGCGGTTTAGTCCAAATTTTATGAAATGACAGGATCGCTTTAAATAATGAACAGATTGAATTGAGGATTTTATTTACACATAAACATTCTTCAGTGCACACATTAGTTGTGGTAAATGGAAGCTCAAGCATGTTCGCTTGACATGCGAGAACCAATTAAGTTAAAGGGTTAGTTCACCCAAAAATGAAAATTAAGTCATTAATTACTCACCCCCATGCTGTACCAACCCCGTAAGACCTTCGTTCGTCTTCAGAACACAAATTAAGATATTTTTGATTAAATTTGAAAGCTGGGTCACTACCCCATAGGCACCCTAAGGGATTGAAACTTGACGGCCCAGAAAGTCATCGAAGAAAATGTTTAAATATTCCATGTGACTACCGTGGCTCAAGTATAAGTTTATCGAAGCATGTGCGAGAACTGAACTAGAAGGAGTAGAAGGAGATCGCAGTTCTCGCGCATGCGTCGTGGAAATCTCTTGAACTCTCATCTCAGGCCTACAAGGAAGAAAAGGAATAGTCGAATAAAGTCGTTATTTTTGTTTTTTTACGCACAAAAAGTATTCTCGTCGCTTGATAAACTTATAGTTGAGCCACTGTTGTCACACGGAATATTTAAACATTTTCTTCAATGACTTTCTGGGCCGTCAAGTTTCAATCCCTTAGGCAGTCAATGGAGGAGTGATCCAGCTCTCAAATTTAATCAAAAATATCTTCATTTGTGCTCCGAAGATGAACGAAGGTCTTACGGGGTTGATACAGCATGGGGGTGAGTAATTAATGACTTCATTTTCAGTTTTGGGTGATCGTTTGAGCTTCCTCAAAAACCAATGAGGTCTGTTCTCATTCGTCAAGTTGAGCTTCTGTTTATGTTCAGCGGTCAAAGTTTATATGGGAATAAAAGCCTAAATTCAATCTGTTCATCATTTAAAGCAATCCAATCCCTTTAGAAAATTGGACTAAATTAAATGCTTTTAAATTTAATTTATAATCTTTTTATGATCTTCATTTGTGTACTGACGATAAACTAAAGTCTTATGGGTTGGGAACGACATGGAGTGAGTAACCCTGTTGGTTTTGGGTGAACTAACACTTTAATATTTTATCTGAAGGAGCCCCGCACGGCATTGACTTTGACTCTGTGAATGACGTTCTGCTGGCAGTGGGCGGAGTCAAATCAACACACAGTCTGCGCATGTGGTCTTTAACTGCGAGTGAAACACACCTCTCAGTTCACGCGGTCATAGGTAATACATGTACACGTTTAAATGCTTCTTTGAAAATGTCTGTTGTTTAACCCAAACGAATGATTTAATTTCCAGATGAGCAAACCAGCCCACAGACTGTGCTTATGGACATGACCAAAGTACTCCAGCTAGAATATGGATTCAGCAATATCACTGTTCAAACGGAGTCTTTTTGCTTACAGTGCCATGAACCGATTGACTGACATAAGATTTTAGCTTCTCATTTCACAGGTTGAGTGTAATATACTTTTTAGTTTTTTAAGGCACACGTTTTTGTTATGGACTGTACTGTGCACAGTACTGTGATTATGAAGTGTTCAAAAGGCAAGATGTAAAGAAGCTTTATCTGAGAACATGCTTTTTTTAGACACAAACTGTGACATGTTTGCCAACATTTTGTTTATCAAACAATGTGGTGAGAATTTGAATGAAAATAACTGTTTCAAAACCAGCATAAGCCTCTTATCCTTTTGTTTTCCATGCAAGAAAGTAAAACCCATGTGTGTTTAGAACATGCAGACTGTAAAAGAAATGAAAAGAGGAACTTTAGAAGCTTAAGAACTACTTGAGCGATCAGTAAATGAGTTCAAACAATGACAGATTTTGGCTGATGTCGTCTTGACGATTTAGGTCATATTTGGTTCTGTGAATTCAAATGTATATTTTACTCAAAATTGAAATGCAAAACTACGGAGGCGTATTGCATTCACTTGAAGAAAAAAAATCTACTCTGTTTTTCTAAATTAATGAGTTAATTTTTCATGAGAAAAAAAATTGCTCTGTTTTTCTGAATTAATGAGTTAATTTTTCATGAGAAAAATTTTTTTTGCTCTGTTTTTCTGAATTAATGAGTTAATTTTTCATGAGAAAAAAAGTTTTTCTCGGTTTTTCTGAATTAATGAGTTAATTTTTCATGAGAAAATATTTTTTTCTCTGTTTTTCTGAATTAATGAGTTAATTTTTCGTGAGAAAAAAAGTTTTTGCTGTTTTTTCTGAATTAACTCGTTGATTCAGAAAAACAGAGCAAAAAACAATCCATGAAAAATTAACTCATTAATTCAGAAAAACAGAGCAAAAAAAAATTCTCATGAAAAATCAACTCATTAATTAAGAAAAACAGAGCAAAAAAAAAAAATTCTCATGAAAAATTAACTCATTAATTCAGAAAAACAGAGAAAACATTTTTTTTCTCATGAAAAATTAACTCATTAATTCAGAAAAACAGAGCAAATTTTTTTTCTCATGAAAAATTAACTCGTTAATTCAGAAAAACAGAGTAGATTTTTTTTTCTTCAAGTGAATGCAATACGCCTCCGTACAAACCACACATCTCAAAACAACAAGTTTTCATCTGGTTCATAAATATACATCTTCACTTATATAATTCAAGTATAATCCACAGCCAAAGACCCCCCATTTACTGTTGTAAAGATAGAGTTAAGCATGAAGCCAAATAAAGTGCATATTCATCGTTCTAGCATAATGCATTTAATTCTTTTCAAATCCATTTTTGTCTGGTACACACAAATTGATATGCCCACTGGTTCATTTGGCAGTTTCCTTATGCCGATCTGTCCAGTATTTAGCGTAGGCCTCGTGGAACATGTTCTTGCAGCTGATCTTGGCCTTCAAGCGGGAGCAGATGAGGAAGGAGCCGCCCATCTTGCGGTGCAGAGAGTAGGTTTCCTCCGGCGGAGGAGTCAGACGCTCCTTCAGCATCACAGGAATCAGACTGTGGATCCGCTCCGTAGTGCTCTGGGAACCGAAGTCAAACGACTCGTCTGATGCGAATGCTTCCCCGAGGATCATCACTGCATCCACATGGGCGTCCTTCATCG
Source organism: Pimephales promelas (assembly GCF_016745375.1). Next base: position 31,040,483 of record NW_024121099.1, read on the forward strand.
CCTGAAATGTTGAAAAGAGAGAAGTGAAATTGCACTCAAGGTTGTGTGCCATTCAGAACTGAATCGTCATTTTGCGTCATTTTTTTGGGCAGAGGCTAAAGACTACAGCCAGTAGTTGGGCTGTCCGCATGTTTTCAACCCGCCCATAGAAGGTGGGATCTCACTCACAGAATGAACACATAGTGTCAGCCATCTTTTTTTGGAAGCTAAGCTAGCAGGTTCTTGTTCAATGGAGAAAGCTGAGTAACCAGAGTATCATTCATCCTCTTTTGCCTGGACATGTTCGGCCGTCGAGATCGTACAAAATGTCCAGGGTTCAGCTTTTGGTTCCTGCAGTCGCCATTCATACTTTACATGCACAGCTTTAAAGGGTTAGTTCACCCAAAAAGTAAAATGAAGTCATTAATTACTCTCCCCCATGCTGTGTACCAACCCCGTAAGACCTTCGTTCATCTTCGGAACACAAATGAAGATATTTAGGAGTATTACCGCCACATTTTATACGGTAGGTGGCGGTAATACTCCTAAGTGGTGAGCAGCCGGTAACAAGAAGTAGTCAAAGAAGAACGTCGTCATCTCAGTTCTCGCACATGCGCCCATAAGGAAGTAATGGAATAGTCGAATAAAGTCGTTATTTATGTTTTTTTCGCACAAAAAGTATTCTCGTCGCTTGATAAACGTATAATTGAGCCGCTGTAGGCACATGGAATATTTAAACAGTTTCTTTAATGACTTTATGGGCCGTCAAGAGGCAGTCCCTTAGGCAGTCTATGGAGGAGTAACCCAGCTCTCAAATTTAATCAAAAATATCTTCATTTGTGTTCCGAAGATGAACGAAGGTCTTACGGGGTTGGTACAGCATGGGGGTGAGTAATTAATGACTTAATTTTCATTTTGGGTGAACTAACCCTTTAACTGAATTCATTTCATTTGGTGAATCTGAATGTAGTGTTTACATGAACGCTAAACAAGTGTTCGGCAGATCTGCGTTTTAACATTGCTAAGAAAATTCCCGCTCCTCCTTGAGAGATACAAGACCAGTGCGTCTCACAAGTGTCTCTCATCGGTAATCACACCACCGGCCTCGCGTCATTCTCCACACGGCCCTCACTTGTCCTGCTCGCCAAAGTAAACATGATGAATGGAGACTGTAGAACGCAAAAGCCGAATCCCAGACATTTTGGGTGATCTCGAAATACCAGACGATGAATAAGGGTCTTATCTAGGACCCTTATCTAGGACCCTTCGAGTCAACCGGAAATGGACGAGCATCCTTGCGTCAAATGCGGAACTTATGCGTGCATATAGCCCATTCATCGTCTGGAATCGTTTAAAGCCCTTTGAACAGTTTGCAGTTTGTACTGAAACTGTCTTTTGCACCTTGAACCATTTGGTTCCCATTGAATTCCATTTTATGGAGAAAAATCCTGGAATGTTTTCATCAAAAACCTTAATTTCTTTTCGACTGAGTGAGTAAATTATCAGCAAGTTTTTTTAAAAGTGAACTACTCCTTTAATAATGACCGCTCTGAAGCAGGGAGTCTCAAGAGAAGCCAGGTTATCCTAGTATATTTTTCTGTTGATATGAAAAATCATGTGCATATAGTGGGTGAATTGTATATATTACGATGTTATGATGAACTATATGCCTTTCTCCACTGACGAGTTGTTCAAAGTGTTTCTGATGATTGTTAGAAGGCAGCTGTCTGACTCTGAAAAAGCAACCGAAACATTCACAATTCTTAGGAAGAAAATTATTGAATACAGAGGGACTTGTAGACAGGTGGTGCTGGGGAGGAGGGGGGCAGAACTGAGCTCCATCAAGTCGGGAAAAATAAACTTGAGTGCATAGTCAGGAAGAAGCGATTTATTGTCTCCAGAACAAGCGACAAGACAGCCAATCAGCTGCATGGAAGAGTTTCATTACTGAACTTGGTGCTTATTTTAATAATTTAATAATTCAAATAATGATAATTTAAAAATAACAATTGATTTCAATTAATACAATATTTTACTACTTTGTTGTGTAATTATGTAAAGTTCCTGTGAATTATAATTTAGTAAATATGGGGTCAACTTCATTCCCACTTTACATTTACATTTAACAGACGCTTTTATCCAAAGCGACTTACAAATGAGGAGAGCAATAGAAGCAGTAAAACCAACAATAGGACAACAATGTGTAAGTGCTTTGACGCTTCCCAGTTTGGTCTAATTCAGTATATCATTTTTTAATTTTTAAACTAGATAAAGAGTAGAAGAGAACAGAAAGTGTTAGTAAAAGATGTGTCTTCAGCCATGAACGTTCACTGTTTACTATGCAAATGGTTTCTCTCAAACAAGCTACAAAATGTTTGTGGGCATGGCCAAACAGGATATGATGCATCAAAACCATCATAGAGTTTTTGGGTAGAGTTATTTTTAGGTCTGTGGGCTCTTAGGACTGAATTACAGTACCTTTGACTCATATCCGGTCAGAAAGTTCATATCAATCGACCGTCTTAAAACTCCCTCTCTGTTCCTGTCCGCAGCAGCCTTGATAATCTGATCAAGAAATAATTCAAGAATTGACACACATTTAAATATGAAACAATCTTAAAAAAATTATGCAGAATGTAAAGTTTATAGTGTTACCTCAATATAGACGTCAGTGAAGCTCGCATCAAAACCTCTAGTGGCTCCAAAGTCTAACAGAGCAACCTGCATATAAATTACAGACAACATTAATTGCAATTAAAACAATTCAGATTAGATGATTCCAGATATACAATGAAAACAGAGAAATACCTTGTGTGTTTGTGGGTCAAAGAAGAAATTGGACCAGTTGGGATCCGTCTGCATGTATCGAAACTCAAAGAGTTCACGCAAACACAGAGTCAGAATCTGCTCACAGATCTGACAAAGAGCAGATATGAACATTTTAAATGGTTAGGACTACAAAAAGACCTTTTTAAAGACTACATCAGTCTGCAAACATGTGGCAGGCTTCACCTCGTTCTTGAGTTCCTGGGGGAGATCTTCGGCTTTATCCAAAGGGAAACCAGACACCAGCTCCGTGGTGAGGACGTGCTGGCTGCTCAGTTCGTCCACAACATTTGGCACATAGAAATAAGGATGGCCCTTCAGTAACTCCCTGTAATGATATTAACACACACAGAATGTTACACCTGTGCCACAGAAGAAATACTGTACTGTACATAAACAATATATTACAGAATGTCCCAGAAACACTAAATCTAAAATGATGCATTTGCATATTTTTATACTAATCTTACACATTGGTATTATTTATAATCTAAAAAGTCAATTTCATTTATGATATCTAGCTCTATAATTAAATACAGTTCGTAATTCCCATCTGAGAATAAGTGTTGTTCTTATAAATAACGTCTCGGTTATGTATGTAACCCTCGTTCCCTGAGTAGGGAACAGAGACGTTACGTCGGATGACGGAGAATGGGGGTTTCGCATAGAAAGCCAATCCTCTTCGAGTATTAAAAAACGAGCCAATGGCATGAAAATGCCATGGGTCTGCAGAATTTGCATAGCGTATCTCTGCCCCAACTCGTGAGTATAAAAGGAGGAAGCGGATGCAACCGCAGTATGTCTTCGCTGAGGAGCCAAGACTGAACTCAGGCGTCTACCCAGCGGTACAGCGGAAGTGGCAGGGAGACGTAACGTCTCCGTTCCCTACTCAGGGAACGAGGGTTACATACATAACCGAGACATTCCCTTTCGTAGTCACTCCGAGTTACGTCGGATGACGGAGAATGGGGGTCTGATCCCCTGTCGTGAACTCAGCATGGATGGGGAGTCCTACTTAGCACAGGAATACCAAGGTACACTGGGGAGCATATCCCAGAGGAATATGCCCCAGTAATGCCTACCCATAGGGAGGACTTAAGAATACACATATGGCCCAAGGGGGCTTCATATGGAGTAACACTGGAGTCACCAACCCGTAGGGTGGCTAGAGCCTTAACTCCAGGGGTGGCAAGGTGGCTTGCCGAGGGAAGACACATGCTCAGAGAGGCTTACAGTGGAGAACACACATGTGGAGGTTACTAGCAAGAACCATGCACACGGAGGCACCTAGCCGACGCCCAGGCAACAGACACTGGCGCCAGCATTAACAGTGCTGGAGGACTCAGGGCTTCAACTGAAGGCTCAGCTGAGGAAATATCGCACTTATCCAGTCCGTGGAGTGGAATGGCAAGCAAGCGAAGACACCTGAGCGGGTCCAGTACTGGCCGGTTGAGCGAGTGCAAGAGAGGACACAGGCTCCACTCGGAGATTATAGAATCTCGCGAATCTATTAGGTGTCGCCCAGCCTGCAGCTCTGCAGATGTCTGCTAGCGAGGTGCCATGCGCTAGAGCCCAAGAGGAAGCCACACTCCGGGTGGAGTGGGCCGTCACACCAAGGGGGCACGGTCGACCTTGCTGCTGGTCAGCCAAAGGAATGGTGTCCACTATCCAGTGAGACAGCCGCCGCTTTGAGAGAGCCCTTCCCTTCTGGCTCCCACCATAACAGACAAAGAGCTGGTCTGAGGTCCTAAAACACCGCGTTCTGTCTACGTAAGCCCAGAGGGCGCGTACTGGACAGAGCATTTCCAAGGCTGAGTCTGCCTCCTCCAGGGGCAGCGCTTGCAGGTTCACCACCTGGTCCCGGAAGGGAGTGTAGGAACCTTGGGCACATATCCGGGCCGGGGTCTCAGGATCACGTGAGAGTAAGCCGGCCCGAATTCCAGGCACGCTTCGTCAAGGGAGAATGCGTGCAGGTCCCCTACCCTCTTGATGGAGGCCAGTGCAACCAGGAGCGCTGTCTTCATTGACAGGAACTTAATCTCAACTGATTGCAGAGGCTCAAAGGGAGGCCTCTGGAGGGCACTTAAAACCAGGAGGTCCCAAGGGTACGAGAGGAGGGCGAGGAGGATTCAGTCTCCTCGCTCCCCTCAGGAACCTGATGATCAGGTCGTGCTTCCCCAAAGACTTACCTTCAACTGCTTCATGAAATACGGCTCTGAGGGTGCGGAAGGGAGTGTGTGTCGTCTCTGGACCATGCTACTCCAATCCCCCTCTATCGCCAAGCCTGCGACCACTCCCTGAAGAACTGCAAGCCATACCTGAGCTGCCCGTAATGGGAGCGACGCAGCGCGGCTGGTACGGGCAGGGGCGCCTCCCTGCGACCACCTCCACGGCAGGGTGGTGCTGGGGCCGGACTGGAGGGGGCGGAAGTCGGAGGAGGGGGCATTCGGCGGCAAGCGGACTGAAGCATCTGAGCCAGCGGCTAGTAGTAGCAGAAACCGCAGGGTCAGACAAAAGCCTCAGTCCGCTTCTGGGCGGCCGAGAACTGTTGGGCAGCGTTCTCGACCGCGCCGCCGAAGAGGCCAGCCTGGGATATGGGGAAGTTGAGGAAACTGGTTCACTCAGCTTTGCGCACATCAACCAGGTTAAGCCAGAAATGTCTGACCACGCATGTGGACATCACCTGACTCAGGGAGCATGCGGTCATCTTCGTCGCTCGTAGAGCAAAGTCGGTGACGGCAGGCAGCTCAAGGATGAGCCCTGAATCAGCCCTACCCTCGTGCATGTTACTGCACACCCCAAAGGATGGCAATAACACACAGTGAGGTGGCAGCCTGGACAAGAACCTACGGCATTGGGGGGGTGCTCAGGGTTGCCACGCCAGGTGGAGGCGCTGCGGGGACACAGAAGTGTTGCCACAGAACACTCCACAGGGGGGAACCCCAGTGTACCCTAGACTGCGGCCTCTACGAGGGCAGAGAAGGCGGAAGAGGCCGCTGAGCAGTCGCTAAAGTCAAAGAGACTTCCACGATCTCATGGCCTCTTCATGCACATCCAGGTAGAAAGGATTTGGGTTCGCCACCACCAAAAACCAATCATCAGCCTAAAGTGCTCGGGACATTGCAGAATTTTCCACACAAACCCAACACTCGCTATGCCAGCACATCCAAGGACAGCAGCACAGACGAGCCAACTCCAGAGAACTACAGCTCACCTTGTGATGCGGCGATAAACATGATTTCATCAACTGGGGGACCGAATGAGAACGCGGGCCCTTTTATTTAAAATTTTTTATTTATTAATTTATTTATTTTTTGGCAGCCGCGACCTCACTCGGGACCACGTGGGTTGCAACGTGAAAGACGGGGTGTGGACCGAGGAATTTTCGTCGGTTTAGTTCCAGACCTGACGTCCTAGATCACTATACATTGCGATGGCCACGTTCCCACTGAGTGAACGTGACACACCCATGAGCGCTGTCTGAGCGTGATCAAAGCCCAAACCCATCAGCTGACTCATCAGAATATCGCACTCAGGAATACACGGGCAGATCGTCTTTAAAAAGACGCGTCTTTAAAAAGACGTACCGTGTGCACACTCTTTCAATGAGAGGAGAAAACTCCACGGATGTTGAAGCGACCAGGGAGAGACACACACACTGGCAGACCACTGCTCAGATCGCAGGCAATGTGAAACTCGCTGGATACCGCCGTCACACCAACACCAGAGAGTTTGCTCGTCTCGAAGAGGTGAATCACAGTAGTAAACTCAGATTGTGTGGCTTTTGGAGTGAAGAAGTTCTCTTGGCTCCGAAGCGAAAACATACTGCGGTTGCGTTCACTTCCTCCTTTTATACCCACGAGGTGGGGCAGAGATACGCTATGCAAATTCCGCAGACCCATGGCATTTTCATGCCATTGGCTCGTTTTTTAATACTCGAAGAGAATTGGCTTTCTATGCGAAACCCCCATTCTCCGTCATTCGACGTAACTCGGAGTGACTACGAAAGGGAACTAAATATATTATAAACAGTTTTTGTTAATTACATTTATAAAACATATTAGAAATGTTGAAACAAGAATAAATTAAATTTAAGTTAAAATACTAAAATGATGAAAACTATAATAAAATGAAAATGAAGCTAAATAGAAATAAAAAAATGACAAGGACAAACTTAAAATGAAAACTGAAAAAAAAAAGTATTATTTTAAATTTAAAAAAATTAAATTATACTAAATTTACAGCCTAACCTTTAAGTATAAAATCTCATTTGAGTCTCATTTAAATATCAAATGAACCATGCTAAGATATGGTCCACATTTTGGATCTAGTTATTCAAATACTCACTGGAATTTCTTGGCACATTTGGCTTCCCGTACATAATCGCACTCCAAAGCCAATTCTCTGCTCATGACCTCTATGAGATGCTCAGGAAACAAACCTTCAAGCAAACAGAACGACAGACACGGTTACAGTAGAACGGAAATCAAAAGCATTGTGACACAACATAATTCATACCTTCAGGTAAAGCATTGCTGATACTGAGGAGTGTCATTAGGTTGTTCACGTCGCTGTTTATACTTTTGGCCACTCCTGGATACTGACAGCACATAATAATGTTCAATTAATGAATGCCTAGAGCTAGCAGCACAAAGCACATACATGTGAAACACTACGAAACAAAAGCAGCTCTCAAACCTGGATTTTCATGGCCACTTCTCTGCCGTCCTTCATTCTGGCCAGGTGAACCTGACCGATGGAGGCCGCTGCGAACGGACGCTCCTCAAAGTACTCTAGATGATCCTGCCAGTTTGGACCCAGATCACTGACCACCGTTTTCTGTCCCAAAGATAAACATAAGCTAATAAAATGATTGTGCCAAAAGAAAGTGAGAACTTTATTATGTCTAGTCTCTCTGTATCATCTCACTGAGCTATTTTTTCCGGGTCTAAAACTAACATTTTGCCGGTGGACATAAATATTTTTTACCGGCCATGAAATGAAAAACAGTAACAACACCAAAATTTTAGATACCAGTGAAAATTCTGAAATCTCTATTTCAATTTCGATTCCACAGCTAAAACTACAAGCCATATATAAATTTAAACCATTATTAAAGACAACAGTCAGTAATAAAATAAGAACAAATGATCATATTACAAGCAAAAAGCACAAATAAGATAACAAAGATACAAATAAAGTAAACAGTGCTTTTCAGGTTTATCAGGTAGGTCTGACAGAAGGAACAGAAATTGAATAATTTAATAGTGTGGACGGAGAGTGTTTTAAAAGTAAAAAAGTAAAAGTAAAAAAGAGCGTTTTAAAAGTAACTCAGATATGTTGTTGTGAATTTGAAAGTAATCTGTTACGTATTACTTGAAAAACATAATCTTATTACGTAACTCATTATGCCCGACACTGACTTTAAGATGTAAAAGCGGTTTGTGTTTTCAACTCTCACATTTGAGGCTATACCATCATTTGCTTGGTGGGCATGAAGTCGGCACTCTGTCGAACACGGTCAAAGATCTTTGCGAGCTGAGGGTTGATGAAAGCATCATCTGTGGACAAGAAAAGATGAGCAGAACCAAAGATCAATGTGTAGCAGATCAAGCACACTATAGATGAACTATGGATATGCACTTTTACAGCATGAATGGCATGACGCTCTAAAAAAAGCTTTGCATGGTTATTGTGGCCAGCTGGTTTTCTTATTTTGGGTCGTGACATATTCCAGCTAGCTAAGTCCTTCAACTCAATGACATGGCACACGATACACCACAATGACATTGCACATAATACATTATTGCCCTTTTAAAAGACAAAAGATTAAAAGAGACTTGATGTGACCTTATCATCTATCTGTCTGGAAATACTTTCCTTTTTAACAAGTGGAAAGATACAGAATGCAGTGGGCAACATAGACAGCCATACAACGTGTCGAGGGGAAGGGGTGGAATGATATTTCAGAATGACGTTTGTGTCAAATTCATAGCAGGAATAACCCATGCTCTGAGTGGCAGTATAGCACCAGGTCAAAGGCAAGGGTAATTGCCCAATAAAAGAAGAAAACAAGTGGTAAAAACAAGCATTTGACAATACATAGTCCATCCTATTTTTAAATAATTGTGATAAATTAAATTTAAATGAATGGTGCCATGATGTTAAACAGTTATGTGGGGTTGCCCTGGGTATTGCTATTTACTGATAAAAAGTCAAATGATCAGATCAATAATCAGCAATCACATCTAAAAAAAAATAATTCTAGAATTTATTCATAAAAATGTTTATATATATATATATATATATATATAATTGCGTGCAGTGGTGTTTTAAAATGAGGCAAAGTCTTTGCTATTTAACAAAAAAAAAATGTGTATCAAATATAAATCAAGAGTATAAGAGTATCAAGTTTTTTTTTTGCACGTATTCTAAAATAACTAAAGGCAGTAATATAAAATATTTTATTTTTTAATAACATAATTGCTCACACCAGTCATCATGTTTAGGCATTTTAATTAGTGTTCCCATTAATGCCTCATTTTGTTCATTCAGACCGATTTGTGAACTCGCACGCAAACAAGAGGCGGGATTAATCACATGAACCAATCATAACTCTTAATATCCAATCATAGTGCGATAGACTCGGCGCCCCAACTTTACCTGCTGGTGTCGCTGGTGTTACTTTAGAAAAACAAGTGATTCATACACTTTTAAATGTCATATTTTGCTATATTTACATTGTTTTATTTATTTATTGTTTGTTTAATCCAATTTCTTTGAGTTGACACTGCCACCTAGCCTCCTCCAGTAGCAACTCATTGCAGTACATGAGATCCAGGGGGCAGAGTTGGATCCAGATCTAAGGGGTGGAGATGGGTAGGATTAGGGGTGGGGTCAGGGATCAGGGGCGGAGATTGGTAGAATTAGGGGTGGGGTCAGGATCAGGGGGCAGAGATGGGTCGGATGTGGGGTGGGGTTAGGGATCAGGGGCAGAGATGGGTAGGGTTAGGGGAGGGGTCAGGGATCAGGGGAGGAGATTGGTAGGATTAGGGGTGGGGTCAGGATCAGGGGGCGGAGATGGGTAGGATTAGGTGTGGGGTTAGGGATCAGGGGGTGGAGATGGGTTGGATTAGGGGTGGGTCAGGGGCAGAGATTGGTAGGATTAGGGGTGGGGTCAGGATCAGGGGGCAGAGATGGGTAGGATATGGGGTGGGGTTAGGGATCAGGGGCGGAGATGGGTAGCATTAGGGGTGGGGTCAGGGATCAGGGGCAGAGATTGGTAGGATTAGGGGTGGGGTCAGGATCAGGGGGCGGAGATGGGTAGGATGTGGGGTGGGGTTAGGGATCAGGGGCGGAGATGGATAGGGTTAGGGGAGGGGTCAGGGATCAGGGGAGGAGATTGGTAGGATTAGGGGTGGGGTTAGGGATCAGGGGGTGGAGATGGGTAGGATTAGGTATGGGGTTAAGAATCAGGGGGTAGAGATGGGTAGGATTAGGGGTGGGGTTAGGGATCAGGGGGTGGAGATTGGTAGGATTAGGGGTGGGGTTAGGGATCAGGGGGCAGAGATGGGTAGGATTAGAGGTGGGGTTAGGGATCAGGGGGCAGAGATGGGTAGGATTAGAGGTGGGGTTAGGGATCAGGTGGTGGAGATGGATAGGATTAGGGATCAGGGGGTGGAGATGGGTAGGATTAGGAGTGGGGTCAGAATCAGGGGGCGGAGATTGGTAGGATTAGGGGTGGGGTCAGGATCAGGGGGCAGAGATGGATAGGATTAGGTGTGGGGTTAGGGATCCGGGGGTGGAGATGGATAGGATTAGGGATCAGGGGGTGGAGATGGATAGGATTAGGTGTGGGGTTAAGAATCAGGGGGTGGAGATGGGTAGGATTAGGGATCAGGGGGTGGAGATGGGTAGGATTAGAGGTGGGGTTAGGGATCAGGGGGTGGAGATGGGTAGGATTAGGGGTGGGGTTAGGGATCAGGGGGTGGAGATGGGTAGGATTAGAGGTGGGGTTAGGGATCAGGGGGTGGAGATGGGTAGGATTAGGGGTGGGGTTAGGGATCAGGGGGCAGAGATGGGTAGGATCAGGGGTGGGGTTAGGGATCAGGGGGTGGAGATGGGTAGGATTAGGGGTGGGGTTAGGGATCAGGGGGTGGAGATGGCTAGGAATAGGTAAGGTGGGAGGATATCCCCCTGGATTTCATGTTCTGCAGTGAGGACCATCTCGCCTACTCAGAGGAAACATCCCTTGCACTGAATTTCAATTTTTGTAAAAATCTTCATTATATCTACAGACAGATGTGTTTGGAGGAATCTCTCACCCTGAATGCTGAGCATCTGTCCTAGTTTAAGTGCGGCTCCTCTCACTTTGCAGAGAGTCCGAACAATCCTTTCAGCATTGGCTTCTGATATGAACGGATTTGAGTCCAGAACTGCTTTTTTCTGCCCTGCCAAAGAAGAATAAAAGAACCCAACTTGTAAATCACAGCCAATTAATTATTGAACCATAATGTCCAACCACATTTTCCCACCTGATATACCTCCAGATGCAAGGCTCTTCTTTGCCACTTCAGCAATGGCTCCAATGCCCAGTCCAACTGCTAAACCTGTGGGAATAATGAAATATTTAGCATTTGCTTGTTTGCCAAAGTATTTTTCGAGCTAATTAAACCACCAATCACACTATAATGGGTGTTATCTCACCTCCAAAGTTCACCAGCCTTCCCAGTCTTGTGACTGGAACTTTTCTCTCTCTGGAACTCTCACTTAACTGAGTAAATAACAGTAACAAATATAACCAGAGAAGGTGTTTTTATAATCACTGCTTTAAGATAAAATTATATTTGTAATGCTGCATAAATGTTGAAGTATTCAAAGTAAATAAGACCATAACATTTAACATTTCCACACTTTCAATCAGGACTGTGTAACCCACAAGAATTTACAGTTTAATGTGCTGTACCATTTGCTTATGTTTTCTGGAATCAGGTGTTTTGGCATCTTTGGTTGTGTCGACATCTTCTCTTTTCGGTCCACTGTTATATCTGTGATCTTGATGGAATAAACAGATCTGTCCATAGACATGCTGTTGAGCTGGACGAATCTCTCCAAATAGCCTGTGCCTCTCCAAAAACCTGGTCTGGATGAATAGATGAAGCTTTGGAAATGTTGACTTCAAATCATGGCAGATTATATAAAATATGCTCAGACAGCAGCTAGTCAATCTTACCTGTTCTTTAAGGTGAGGCGTGTTAAAACAGACTCGGTTTTGACCTTTGAGTGTAACTTTTCTAAAACTGTTGATTCCCCCCATCAATAACATTTCAGCTGCCATTGTTACCTTTCAGAGCTGTAAGCATTAGAACTGTCAGACAATTGCTTTTAGTTAGGGTTAGGGTATCATATTTTGAATAATACACATATGCCTATAAACTACTCTTTACAGCAGTTCAGATTAAATTCAGAAATGTAAAATGCATTCTCCATTGGATTCAGAAAGAACCCTGTTCAACCTCCATTAAACAAATAAGAGAGTGGAGTGAAATGACCAAACAAGCTTTCTGGCCAACAAGATCACCGTTTTTAAAGCAATAAAACTAACTTACTTTAATCCTTGGTGACATTCACTGAAGTCTTCATTTATAAGTGACTATGCTCAAACTCCATTAAGTTTCCGTGAGCTGTCCAAACATAACGTTAGATACGATGACATGCAATGAAACAGCTGTGTGACACTAATGTGGAAACTCTAGTGTGGAAACCATAGGGGTGGAAACAAACAGAGATCTGAGGATCTTGAGACAGCAGCAAATGTTACAAGCAGCCAAAAACGGATTCACTAAACGCTTCTTCCTCCAGGAGGCGCTACAGACAGGGTTGCCAAGTCTGCGTAACAAAACTAGCACAAAGGCTAATCAAAAATAGGCCAAAAGTAGACCAAAATATCAGATTTCACAGACTAGTCCCAGACTAAAATACACGTTGAACTGAAAGCACCTTGTAGTGACATATCTTAATATCAGTGCTATTGTTATGGTAAGAGATTGTAGCTCAAGTAGGCTATAGCCGTTTTTTCCCCCCCAGGCACGTTTATGAAAGCTACTTAAATTACCTAATTGTGACATTCACATATTTTATAGTCCCTGTTAAGTTATGCAAAGTGAACACTAGCCTATAATGTAGTGATCAGAAAACTTATATCTAGCAGTGCAAGACTTTTAAAGTTGAAAAACAGGCAGAAAAAAAACTTGGACTTGGCAACCCTGACTCCCCCCAGTTTTTTTTTTTTTTTTTTTAAATTTTTTTTTTATTATTATTTGCATTATGTACAGAACAAGACAGGGAACATACAAAAACTGTAAGACACTTACATTTAGATCAATACAGAGTATGGATTTAGAAAGAAGAAGAAGAAAAAAAAGGAGCAAGGGTCAAGGGTCAAAACAATCACATAGCCAGTATACATGAAAGGAATTAAAATACTAAAAAAGTAAATATTTTGATAAAGAGTGACATAAGGTTTCAAACTTTCTATTACGTTTTTTGAAATATTTGAAGCTCTGAAACATTTGAGTAAAATCACATAGAAATATACTAAAGGAGGGCTTACATTTTTTCCATTTACAAGTATGGATATGATATTTACCCATCAATAAAACAAAATGTACAACATCAATGAAGTGTAAGTTTAAATCACACTTAAAAAAGAGCACATCTTGCAGGGCTATAGGAGGAACCGTCTCCATTTTAACTGACAGCCAGCTATGTATATCAAACCAAAATTTCGAAGTAATCTGACAATAAAAGAAAAGATGATCGAGTGTTTCAGGACAAGAAGAACAAAAGCCACAAGGTTCCACCTCGAAATTAAATCATTTCTGGATAAAATCATTTACTGGGTAAACCTTAAACATAATTTTGTAATGAGTCTCCTTGACCTTCGGAGCAACTGGGTATGCCATATAGCATGTAAAAGCTTTATCCTTCACTGAGGTTTCAACATCACCCAAAAAATAGCACTGAAAGTCACCATTGATAATATGTTTGAGTTCTTTGTAAATAAGTTTGTTGTTGCACGTACTGTCTAAAAGGTCTACATTACATATTTTTAAAGAGGGAAGGGATACTGGTCTAGCTACAGGATCAAGAAAACTACTTTGAATTATTCTTAGCAATCCAATAGGTATAGCACTGCATACTTTATCATAACCTTTCATTGTAATTCTAACATTATATTTATTAATAAAATCATAATGAGAGAAGAAATATCCATTATCATCTAATAAATCATGAATAAAAATAATGCCTTTACTATACCAATCAGTTTTAAACAAATATTTCCTATTAATAACTATAGCCCTATTGTTCCATAGAGTGGAGTTGTGAGGGGAGAAATTGTGGGTAAATATCATTTTCCAAAATAGCAATACTTGTTTATGAAAATTTGATAACTTCAGAGGAATTTTACAAAGATCAAGATCACAAACCCCCAGTTTTTAGATTAGAGACGCAAACATTGTTGTATTTTCTGCCATCTATTGGTAAAAGCAAGTTCTGCGGTTTTATTTTTCATTATACTAACTTCTTTTGTGTGTCCTTCCATCTCTTATTTACCCTAATGAAAAATCACGTCTTTGACGCTCATTTAAACATGCTGCAAAAATCTTCACCACATTAGCTTGTGGTAAACTTGTTGCTCAATGACTTCATAAACAGGTTTGAGACCCATAAGGTATTTGTTTATTTTTTTTGGCATCACAACAAAACTGTGGTCATTTGCAATCATTCCCTGAATCGAAACAAAAGGGTACATCTTGAATCAAAAAACCCAAATGATTAATCAGTCCAATAATCTTAACACTTTTCAGTCAAATAAATGAAAATAAGCAATGTCTTCTGGAAAAAAAATACATATTTTTTTCTTGATCTTAATTTCTACTCAACAATACACATTTGTTTGTTTAAAGGACAGCTTTAAGCAGCTTTGCCGATGTGCGGTATTAATGTCAAGCTTTGATAAATGTTTTTAATTTGGGGAAAAGGCGAAGGGCATTCTGGGTAGTGACCTCTACGACCTTCTCCAAGGGAATTCCTTTGATTTTGGCGATATATTCGGCACTAATGCTGATGTTACTTGGTACATTCCTCACCTAGAGTAAAAACACAGATGTAAATAAACATCAAATCATGTTTATGACAGAAAAACTGAAAGCTGCAGTACCTGCTTCTCAGGTCCCAGCGCAGGAGCGTCCGTCTCTAAACACATGCTCTCCAGAGGAACCTGCTTCACCAGCTTCTGCTTCTTTTCAAAGGTGGATATCATGAGATGTGTGACTAATAAATGCACTGAGGTGTTTTTGTAAATTATGCTAAAAGATATACACTACAAGTTCATTTCAAAGAACATTTTCATATTAAGACTTTCGCTTAAAAGCTTGAAATTAGTTTGTATACACATAAAAATTATACATATATATATTTTTTTAAATCTTAAAAAAATTAGTTCATCAAATTTTTGAATGAACAGGCCCAAATATTTAAAAATATAAAAAAAGAGGTTTTATGTGTTTGACATTTCAGTCACTACATAATTCTCATATTAACATTTCTGTTCATGTTTACTGTTCAATTATACTTCATTGAGCACATACTGTAAAGGGAACTTGCAAATATTGGCAGGAAGAGTCTAAACTACGGTGGCTGAGAGAGCTCAAAGCGCTGCAACTTAAGCAAACACATGCAAATAGAAAAAAAAAACATGCAAATTAAGAAAACATCTTCATCAGTTTTACAACACATGTGTGCTCCAAATACTCACAACACAACCAAATACAGAAACACACTGCAAATAGCAAAGACCACAAGGGAAATGTTTCCAGGCGACCCCAATTAAGTGATGAATAAAATGAACTTGAACTTTAATCCGTGGGGGAAAAATTAATCCGTGGCAAAGGGTTTTAAAGTTGCCCAATTACACAGGAAAACCTTGGACTTGGCAACGCTGACTGCAGACCCCCAGTTTTTAGATTAGAGACACATTTTTTTTTTTTGTATACAATAAACAAAATATATTTATGTTAAACGTCATCAGAATACAAATCATTTTTTTTAAAAATAAAATAAAAAAAGACCATGAGGGTATCTATACATCAGTTACATTGTACAAACTTTGGCATGTTATGTTTAAGTTTCATAAGAAATGTTAGGCAATGCAGGGTCCTAAGATGATACGGCAAGTTTTAAAGTTATACACATAGATTTATAACGTGCATTTTAAAAACTTAAAATGTATTTTTATTTGCAGCAGTTATGTTAACATCAATAATACGTAATGTCTGTCGTAAGAACAGCTATTCGTCGGGACACCGTGCTGCGTTGTCATGGAAACATCCTAGGTGAAAATAATGAGGGAATGACGATGTATTTTGTTCCTTTACCAAGTGCGTTCCAAACGGCTACGTGATGGCACACTAGTGCCCTGCTCACTCCAAAGTCTACCCTTCGAAGGGAGTAGGGCATAGGGATGCCGGGTTCGTCACTATGGTTTGCGCTATTTGCAGCACGTTTCTGTATTAGGTTGTGTTGTGAAGTTTTGTTTCTGTATTTCCTTGAGTTGTGAGGATTTGTTGTGAAACTAATGAAGATGTTTTGCATGTATTTTCTTCAGTTGCAGCACCGTCGACCTCTCTCGGCCACCGTACAAAACCTTTTAACATTAGGTTATATTTACCTGATCACTCCTTACAATGGATGGAGGTATTGAGAAAAAATAACCAGCTTTCACACCCTCCATTGCAACTGAAGGTTTTCCATCAAATGCATGAAGAAGTGGATTTTCTACACCTTATTGAAAACAGACAAGATTGAAATCATGAAAAGCAACAGATTTATGAATAAGCAAGCACTGTTTGTCATGCATGTTTTGGTATGTATGCATACCCAGCTCCTTCAAAAGATGGATGGTTGGTCTTCCAGCAGATCTTGAGTGTACATTCCTAACAGACAAAACTCACTGCTATATGAAAGATCATAATGTCATTTTTTATGTGCACACAAATATCCAAAGCCAGAAGCGTGACACTTACAGAGGCAGATTTAACTGCTTCGCGATTTCAGCCTGTCGAATGAGTACCTGTCTCTGTCCGTCTTTCCCAGCGTCACTGTTGACTACACGTGGTGTGAAATCCAGGCCGACCTATATGTAATGATACATATTTAACATTTACATTTATATAAAAAATCATAACACTGAATAGTTCATTTGGGTATTGATGGAAGTGGACGTCTTTGTTTTGTTGCCTGTATTAACAAAAGTTTGACCAACAATGTTGGACTGCTCATTGAAACAATTAAAGGTAGGTGATTTTTTTTAGCAGTTTTTGTTACACTGGTTTAAACTCTCTTCTCATCAAAGCAATCAATACTAGAAGTGGTCTAAATATTAAAACATGCACATATATCTTTTGTACATATAAAATTTGGGTAACGCTTCCTTTTACAGTACAATACTTACAGTGTACTTACCTAGAAAGTACTGGCTAATATAATGTAAGTACATGGAACATGGGTAGGTTTAGGGGTAGGATCAGGGTTAGTACTAGTTATTACCCAGTAATTGTAGTTACTAAAATAAGTACATAGTATTTATATGGGTAGCTGGACTGTAAAAGGAAGCGTTACCAAAATTTGTTCGTCCAATCATTGCATTCGGTCCGAATGCAATGATAGGATGTCCCAGCTGTCTGTCAAGATATGTACAGGGTGTCCGCGGGGTTTTAAAAAGTATTAAAAAGTGATAAATCAAAATTGTCAAATTTAAGGCCATTAAAAGTGTTAAATTTAGTCTGAGAGGTATTATTTTTTAAAAATTAGGTATTATTTTTTTTCAGACTATCAGGTGTCCTATTTTGTGTTTGCGTTAGTCCGCATAAATATGGGCTTTAGCTTATAGATCTTTCATCCCTGTCTATGTTTGATGCTGACGTCATATTCAGTGGCTGGACAATATGACGATATATAGAGGCTATATAACCCTGATATATGTGGTCACCCGGATTTAGACCAATATAGGTATATTGTATTTATATAAAGCGTTCACAGGCAAATTTGCTTTAGCCTATGTACAGTAGATCTATATATTGCTTTTGTTTCCCTTTTATTGAAATCAGGCAAACATAAATGTCAGGCCAAACGATTGCTGGCTGCATGTCAATATCCATGGATCACTGGATCTTTAGTAAGTTGTTAGGAGTCCAACTATATTGAGTCCAACATATAGTTTAAATTGATCAAATTTTTAGTTTTAGTCGCATTTTCGTTGAATAGTTTCCCCTATAAAATCCAGTCACGCAGCAGATCTTTTGCCACTCAGTCAGGTTGAGGGGGGTTGTACCGGCGGGAAAGTGATGTCAATGCATTCCCTCTATTGTTTGGTGTGTAAAAAAACATCACTGTCAACTGGATGGGAGCTAATGCACTTCGGTCGCAAATGCAATCCACTAAACATAAAATGGAATGCGTGCTCTAAATCTATTCATTTTTGTATGTTATAAATGTGAAAATCTGTGTAATAGCGCTGGTTAACACTTGCAATTCAGTGTCATGATGGTTTTAAAAAAAATTCTGAAGGTAGTAAAAAGGCTATTAAAAAGTAGTAAATTTAACTTAAGGATTACTGTATATACCCTGATGTATTTCCATACCTTTGCGCACCTGCTAGCACAGACTTCACACGTCAACGCGTTTCGTAAGGTTATGCGGAGTTAGGCCTTGTCCACACTTATTATGTTTTCGTTCATTCATGAAAACAAAGCTTTTTGAAAAAGCTCTCCAAAGTGGATAAATTTGAAAATGCCGTTTTCGTGTTGTAGTGTTGACTGTCAAAACACAGGTATTTAAAACCGATCACGTAAGTTTAGTCATGTGACGCATACTGAACCCATAGATATTTATGTTTATACCGGTGTTGTGTCTGTTAGGTGCTATTCAGTTTCACAGTTGCTAAAATATGTTTATTTGCATTTGCTTTCCAACGGCAAAACATGAGAGCATTTTTGTGTTTTAGATATTTTCCTAAATAAAATGATCCTGCCAGAAGAATTGCGAGATTTATTTTTTTCATCTGTATCATCACAGTGAGCTTCTGTGTGGGTTTGCACATGCACAGTAATTTAACGTGTTCTTGCGTTTCAGTGTGGATTCGCAACTTTTGGAAAATGTTTGAAAACACAAATGTGGACGGAGAGCGATTTTAAACAAAAACGCTGTTTTCTAATGTATCCGGATTAATGTAGACGCAGCCTTAGGCCTTGTCCACACAGACACGGGTATTTTTCTACCGGAGTTTAAAAAAAAAATCCTGTCCACATGAAAATGCAAAAACACACTATCAAGCGCTGTCAAGAGCATGCCACTCCAGCAGGTGGCAATATAACGCTAACCGTAAAGCCACACTGGCCAATCAGAAGTAGAGCCAGACGGATTTATCGGCAGGCCGATATTATCGGCCGATATTAGGCATTTTCCAAACTATCGGTATCGATATCGCTTGACAGTTTTAGCAATGAGACACATCATCTCTCCCTGGCCTGTTATATTGAAAATGTATGTTTTACAATTTCCATTATGACGTTATTCATTGCTAAATTATGGCTCATCATAGACTAGCTAACTACAAAGCTAGCTAATGCTACGATAATCTGTTCTGTTGTGACAATAAAAGAAACGAGTTTCTTTTTAAAATGCATTATCATATTATTTTAGTTAAAACTCATAAATAACTACAAATAACTAATGTTAGGGAAATCCGTTAATGTTTTGTTGCGCGTTTCTGAAATTAAAAAATAAATAAAAAAATATCGGCCGATATATCGGATTTTAAAATCAATAAATATTTGTATCGGTACCGGCCTTCAAAATCCTTTATCGGCCAGGCTCTAATCAGAAGCCTAACAAAAAGTTATTACAGGTTCCGGTAGGCGGATAACGGTGCACACTCTGGCGTCACAAGGCAAAACCCCCAGTTTTACAATCTACATGACAACACAGTAACTGCCGTTTCTAAAAATCCTCACCTAGGCCAGGGGTTTTCAAAAATGTTCATTTTCAGTGTCCTGATACTGCGTTTCCATGTGGACGAACGACCGAACAGCGTAAAAAAGTCAGGATTATAAAAATACCCGTGTCCGCTTGGACAAGATGTTAACAGTCACAAACAAACAGCAGCCGCCTTTCACAGTTCCTCCTGAAACAAAACAATGAACTTAGGCTATGTTTACACCAACTCATAAAAGTAATTACGATATGGCAATTACGATATGTTCCTGCAGGTGGTACAACTAAAGCTTTAGGTTGTATACAACTTTAAGTTGTATACGTTCAACTGCTTTGAGACTTGAGGTAATTTTAACGTTTTTGTTTGCTCTGGCTGTACGCGTTCATGTTTTTTTGAAGGAGGCGTGTCTTTAGAGAACGCTGTGAAGAAAGGGTGGGATCTTGTGCTTTCAGAGCTAACTTGCTATTACTAGCCTCTCCAAAATTGCCTACCCTATTGAAATCTTATAGAACTCTATTCTCTACTTAACAACTAGTTAGACATTCAGTATATGTCTAACCTCACCAATAGCCACAATGTGCTCCTTGTATTTCTCAATCAGCGGCAATGCAGCATCTAAATCCTGTGGGTCAGAAAAGAAGGAAACCGTGTCAGCAGTACAGCTGACAGTAAATAAAATTAATGTATCTTTATATGCATATGTTTCAGACCTCCAGTACGGCTCCTCTGGGTTGTGCTGGATCTTGGACAGGATGAACTCCAAGACATGGCATAATGAATCCAGGGAACCTATAGGGAATTGAAGCCATTTAATATTGAGTTTGCTGAAAATAATACACAAGATAATATGTATATACCTTTGTGAGAGCTGTATAATTTTCTCAAATTCACCAGCATGCTCTGCTACAGCAAGAAGGGCAACAAGCCCAGCCTAAAAAATAAAAACAAACATTACTGCACTCGTAATATGGTTTGACAGAGAATATAGATTGAAAAAGGTACCTTTTTAGACTCTCCAATGACATCATCAATGTCCTAAATAAACAAAACACACACTCATTATGGAACTTCTCATACAGTTCTATAACGTTAGTATTATAAACATTGCAACTATTTTTCTTTCTTACACTGTCAAAATCTTCGGCAGAAATATGACAGTGACAGTCGATATATCCTTGCATAGATGTATATTTTCAGATCGTTAATAACCACCGTTCACACGGATCAAGTACAGAACAGGATGTGACGAATCCGACTACAGCGAAGGTTTATGTCATGAATATTAATTAGGTCATCCAGCATTGCTTTAGCCAATCATCGGCGATCGTCGTGTTTCCTAGTTAATATTCATAAATTGAGCCTTCCCATTGGTGGCGCTTGTTTCCAGATTTCTGAATGAGGAAGCTGAATTTTAAACGGTTTGTTCTTTTGTTTTGCAGTTGACAGGTAGATCACGTGAGTTATGTAGACAACCTTAGAACAACATGTGATCTGATACAACTCCCATTAGATCGCTGTGAATAAGAGACAGCGGCAGCACAATGCATCACTGGGGTGTTTTATCCCTTTTTTTACTCTCGATTGGCACCTGTGTTTGTCAATACAAGCCTACTTGGGAATCAGTTGATTCAAGACCTATACCGGAATGGTTCGATCAAGCTAAATTCGGCATTTTCATTCACTGGGGAGTGTTTTCAGTTCCCAGCTATGGCAGTGAATGGTTCTGGTAAGTCTGCGTCTGGTTTGATACTGGACTTTAGTTTGACAGTCAGTTGGGGAGTGTCGCAAAAGTGCAAAACCTTCAACAGTGCATGATTATATACAATATTTTTCTGCAGCTATGTAACGATTGAACTTAATTTAGTTAAAAACGAAGTAACGTTAGCTATATAATTTAAATGTGCTTTATAAATGTGCAATAGCTGATTAATGCAAGTAAATGCTTAAATTAACTAAATAAGTCTATTTAACTTCAGAGTGTTTTGACCAATAGATGTCAAACCACATTCAAACCTCTTGCCACACATCTTACACCGTGTGATATTATGTTTTAGTTGATTTTAGAGATTATTTTTTATCTTTGAACTATTAAAATCTATTTAATTTCCTGGTCATGTGACCTGATGCTGCTACACCCACACACATTGTTTTATATGAACATATATCTCTCACACATCTTTCATGTATTATTTTTTTGGAAAATGTCTTTATAAAAAAAATATATATATATATTATTGAAATCTATTTAAATTGCTTAGGTCATGTGACCTGATTATATCACACCTGTTTTGTATTATCATTTTGCATGTTTTTGATGATTTTATTTTTCAGAATGAGGAAGCTTACTCAGTTGCGGTATTTTTTTATTGTTGTTTGGCAGTTGGTAGATATGTGATGGATCACGTGAATTTTTGTAGACAACCACACTACATCATGTGATTTTTAAACAACTCTCGTTTGATCATCGTGAATAAGGGCACAAAACAATTCCCATTCACACAGATACGCAAAAACGACTAAAAACGCTGTATTCTGCTGCCAGGCCATTAGATGGTGATGAAACACTCTAGACTAAACATGAGGTCGTCATGGACCATGGTTTTCACAGATTCACGTTTTTATTGTTTACAGCTTTACACAGAACACACTTTCAAAAGTTTTCGTTTTCAGGCACCCAAAACGCCTTTGTCCTTTAAATAAACGACCAAAACTCATATAAATTTTAAAGTTTTTAGTTGAAAACAGTGTTGTGTAAACAGTCTCTTAAAGACTGTCTTTGGCAGCTATTTAAATTGCTTGGGTGTTGTGACCTGATGATGTCACATAAGTTGAAGAATCATTTTGTGTGTTTTTGGTGATTTTTTTTTTTTTTTTTTTTTAAAGAATGAGGAAGCTTCCTCAGTATGTCAAAATACTTAGAAGTTACTTAATTTAATTTAATTTAATTTAATTTAAACAGTTAAACAGTTTGTAAAACATTTATAAATATACATATATTAGGCCTATATAGCTACTTCGTTTTTGTTTCAGATCACATGTGGTTGTCTACATGAACTCACTTGATCCGTCACATACCTGCAGCATACAGCTTCCTCATTTTTTTTTAATTCTTTTATTCATACCATTTAATTTCCCTATCATGTGACCTGTTGTTGTCACACAAGGCCTGTTTATATTGTCAGATGTTTCTCACATAAAAGTAATTTCATAATAACTATGTTAAGTAAATGCTTAAGTATTTGTATTGGTTGTATTATGCACGCATAAATTCCGCATTTGATGCAAGGATGCTCGTCCATTTCCGGTTGTGGAGATTAAAGCGGAGGAAAACCGAGGAAAACGGGATTATGGCAGAGTCTTCAAAATGTACTGTCCTCCAGTCTTTGAAACGAAACGTACATGCGTTTAGATGTAATTTTATATATAGTTATATTTATTTCATATAATTTTAAAAAGAAGCATAAACACAACGAGGGGTGTCTGTTTTATCTGTTTTTGTGACTAACGTTTCTTTAGTATAACCATGGAGTATAAAATTCAATATAAATTCTCGGTATTGCATTGGACTCTACAATCGGCGGAAGTTATCGAGCATCCTTAATGCTTCACCGGAAATACCGCCGTGCATAGAGCCCATTGTAGTATTAACATGGCACTTTGAGTTTGAAGAATTTAGTGGGTCCAGGCCTTGGTGACTTTTTTTTTTTCTGAGAAATGCACAAAATAAGAATATGATGTTGAAATAAGAGTGGAGTGAACACAGCGACGATAGAGGGAGAATCAGATCAGTATATGATATGAATATGGTCAGTCTTGAACCATGTGCACCGTCATACTGTAGATATGTGCACAGTGCTCTGCGCCATGCATTTATTCAAGAAGCCGTTAGATAAGGAATGTTAAAGGTGCAGTAAGCAATTTCTGAGAAACACTGTTGATATTTGAAATCAACCCAAACAAACACGGCCCTCCCTTTATTGTTCCACCTAGCACCTTGTGCCAAACACGCGTATCTTGTTCTGTGAAACATAGCAAAACCTTTAGTTATAAGGTTAAGGGTACCCTCAGTTAAACATGGGTTGCAAGAAAAAACCTATGGATCCACTTAAGGAACTTTAAAGGAATAGTTAACTTAAAAAATAAAATTCTGTCATCATTTACTCACCCTCAAGTTTTTCCAAACCTGTATGAGTTTCTTTCTTCTGATGAACACAAAGGCTTCACAGTACTAATCATTCTCATTAAAAAGCTTGGAAGATCCAGGATATGATTGCTTGAGGGAAAGTAAATTATGTTCTGTAATAATAGAATGTTTGCAGATGTTAGGTGATATGAAATTGTTAAATTTGAATCAAACTATAAATGTTTAAAAAATTGTTATAAAACCTCCAAGGACATGTTTCCACATGCATGCCAACATCAGGTCACATGACCAGGAATTTAAATGGATTTTAATCATTAAAAAAAATTATATAAAATCATCAGACATGTTCCCAAAAACAGGTGCATGTAAGATGTGTGACAGGTGTTTATAAATATAAAACAGTGGAGGTGCCAACGTCAGGTCACATGACCAGAAAGTTAAATAGATTTTAATATTTAAAAAAATAAATAAAAATATTTAAAATACACAACAGGATATTTCCTAAATCCAAGTCATGTTAGATATGATATGTGAAGATATTATAATCATCGGGTCACATGACTGGCAAGTTATATTTTTTAAAAAAAACATCAAAAAAACATAAAATTATATTTTTTACAAATCCAATATGTGTCAAATATATGGCATGGATATGTGAATGCATTGCTAAACACCTTAACAGAACATAATAAAAGTAATGCAATAACTATGTAACTGTATCTGAATCATCAGGTCACATGACTGGCAAGTTATATAAATGTGAATATTTTACATAAAAAAATAATAATTATCAAATAAAACATAAAATTGTATTTTTTTACAAATCCAATATATGTAAAATATATGGCATGGATATGTGAATGCATTGCTAAACACCTTAATAGAAAATAATAAAAGGAATGCAATAACTATGTAACAACCCCTAGTGATTTTTTTCATACTTCACCTAATTCAGACTATTACATTCTATTAATAATGATATCCATATTTCGGATTCTTTGAATGATTTTTATTTTCATGCACTTTTATGGCAGTCCCTTAATCTGGTCAGAGAGTGCCTACTAATGTGCAAAGTCAAACTAACTTTACTACAGTGCAAAACACCATCAACAGCACAAATACAGTGTGAATGACGTGATGTTTTTAATCATTCACTCAATTATTAATTTTAATCATTCATTACTACAGTATGGTTTACAGTATATCAAAGCATGACACTACAATCTGATACCTTACAAAACTACAATAGTGAATGTGAGTTAATAACATTAAAACAGGTCATACAACCCGCCTATCTTTGTAAAATGAAATTATCATATGTTGCATGTTTCCCCTCCACCAGACACTTTACTTTTGAGCTATATAGCAAAAAAAAAAAAAACACTGTAATCATTTTTAAAAAAAATTTTCTCATTACAGTAATAAGATATAGATTTTTTTTTTTTTACATTACAATGTGCATAATCTTAATTTTAAAAATTATATCTGAAATGCAAATAATCCAAATCGTTCTAAAAAGCAGGTTTTATTTTCTTTAATCAAGAAGTTAAATGGCTGGTCACTTTCATGACAATGTTTTTTGTGGTTAATTGTGCTTAATAGTTTTGTTTTTCCAACAGGTGGTACTGGCAGGGCCGGAAATTCCCGTCTTATGTGAACTTTATGGAGCAGAATTATCCACCTGGCTTCACCTACGCAGACTTTGCATCCCAGTTCCACGCTGAATTCTTTGATCCTGTAGAGTGGGTTGACATTTTTGCCTCGTCTGGAGCCAAATATATTGTGCTCACAACCAAACACCATGAAGGTTTGTGAAAAACTACTGCACCGACTGCATTTCATTTCACTTTTGCATATCCGTCAACTCAAATTATTTGAATGCTATAATGACAATGAAAAACACTGATAAAAAAATTCCATGCTAAACTATAAAATAACTTGATATAATTGGTTTAACATCACATTCTATGTGCATTTCCTTTAAAATACTGTCAAATTTAGTAAGCATACAGTATGATTTATATATGTGAATAACAGGCCATTTCCAGAAGCCCCTATATGACCCATCATATACAGTATGATGATAAAAATAGTTTTGTTTCTTCTTCTTTTTTTGTTTATTAGTGGTGTACTGTACATTAGGGGTTGTTATTAAATTAATGTTTATTGCATTTCATGTTTTAGTTTCAGTTGTGTTACTCTGATGGTCTGTGTGGATTACCCTGTGCCCTGTCTATATATGAGTATTGGCCATTGTTACGAGCTACTCCCAGTCTAGGGTTGGGAGAGGGTAACAAACTTAAATAAAAATTAAGTAAAGCTTAAACGCAAGCGTGGAGGGTTCCCTTCAATCCTCTGCCCCAGAAATGTGAGTCAACACTGGATATCATCAATGAAAAGATTTATTGTATTTAAACAAAGAAAATAATGGGGGAATGCAATTTTCAGGAGATGGCCACCAAAACAACAAACAAAAAGGTTCTTACTGGTTGAGCAAAACTAAATAACCTATACAGGTAAAAGAAAAATAAATAAACAACATGTGCTTCCCTCTACTCCCTGACTGACCAAAAACAGGAAATAATGAGATATAAAATAAAAGATGACTCGGTCTCCCTACCGTTCCCCAAAAGAAATAAAAGAAAACAAATGCAAAGATTTCTATACAATACCTTTTAGTTACCAGAACAGAGTTATAAAGAAATCCTTAAAGAACTTGTCACAACTTGATAAGCAACCCTACTCGCTATCTTTGAACAGCAACGTGTACACACAGAGACAGAGTAGTCTTCCACAGACCAGGTCAATACACCAGCTCAGCACTCCATATTCACAACAACACAAGTCTGGTGCAGGGGAGAAGTGAACCTCCTCAAGCCATGTTCACTCTGCTCTCTTATAGTGCAGCTCCGCAACTCTCCACGAGCCTCAGGTGTGGCTAATTAGCTGCAATGCAATCAGAGTGAGGGAGAGACTGACAGAGCACAACTAACACAGCAATTTAACAAAGTAAAATACAAATCAAAAACACTTTTCATAATAATACGTCCCCAGGACGTAACACCATGTTTTATGGTGGTTATTACAATTTCAAGATACAAAAGCAGATTTTATCCAAGTAGATAAAATAAACAGGCACCAAAACACCATACCGCAATACCTGAAACATTGGTTTCGTCTGAAATCTTAAAACTGCTGCCTTCGGATGACACTTTCCAATGTAGGAAGGCATCAATGCACGTCTAATCCAATGTTAGCTTTACTTCCTGTCACCTGAGATACTTTCATCTGATGGATTTTTGAAGGCAGTATAGATGAATCCTTCACTGCCTTTGACTTCCCACAATCCTGTGCGCTTTCCATTTAGTGACAGTTGAGCTAAAAATAAAGATGGCGCCTGAAAGTTGTGGTTGGAGGTGAAAGTTTTTGTAAATACACGTTTTTTTTTTTCACTCGACCAACGATGTTAACAAATGAACCTTATTGTAAAATTCATTCCTGTGTTTAAATTGCTCAGGCTTTACAATGTGGGACTCAAAGTACTCGTGGAACTGGAACGCCATGGCGGTTGGGCCGAAGCGGGATCTGGTGGATGAGATCGCCACTGCTTTGCGGAAACACAGTGATTTGCGTCTGGGGCTTTACCACTCCTTGTTTGAGTGGTTTAACCCTCTGTACAGAGCCGATGCTAACAACTTGTACAAAACGAATGTGTTCCCTACTACCAAGACCCTGCCAGAGATGTACGAGTTAATCTACAAGTTCAAGCCTGAATTACTGTGGTCTGATGGTGACGGAGATGCGCCTGACACATACTGGAACAGCACAGGGTTCCTCGCCTGGCTCTATAACGAGAGGTAAGGACACCTTGAGATGAGTGTCATGATTACAAACCAAGAAACCAGGATGTCCAGAGGCAGCAGATAGGAAAAAATATCTAATGCAATATCAAATGTCCATTTCACACGCAGTTTACATTCAGAATTTCTCAATTAAATTACTGTACTGTATTACAAAATTGGTTGAATTATTTTCATTATTATTCATTCTTTAATATTATGTATTTTGATATTTCATGGTGTGAGACAATATTCACATATAATTTATACATAATATTTATAAAAAAATTAAATATTATTATTTAAATATTATTTAAATATAATTACTACACCCCTGTTACACCCCTAATATATATATATATATGTGTGTGTGTGTGTGTGTGTGTGTGTGTGTGTGTGCTACTTCGTTGTGGCTGTAGATTGTACCTCAGAAATTATTTTGAATTTTCTTCTTTTTGTAGCTATATATATTTCCTGTTCCTTTCATTTTCATTCACAAAGATCACAAGTATGACCGTGTTTTTTCAAGACCATTCATCCATTTATCTAATCATGTCCAGAATTTAGCAAGTGGCACAAAAGTCAGCAAGTTTCATTTCATTCAGATAAAAAATGTAAAAAATAAAAGTAAAAAATGAAAAATAAATAAAAATTTACAATGTTTAAAATGACCAAAGACCACCATCTACTATAGGGTTTAAAATGTTGTGATTTATATCCTGTTTGCCATTCTTGTTTATTTTGTTAGAATACACAATGATAGTGTAATTGCTTCATCTACCAGCAGGGGCTCACTTTTTTAACCTGTTAACTGTCACCCCCCCTTTTTTGAATAGACATGAAAATGCACATTTCGAACTTAAATGGTTGTAATTCAAGAATGCTTTGAAATATAGACATATGATTGGTCTTGTTTTAAAGAAGACATTTGGCAGATTTTTGTAGAAGTGAAATAAATTAAGAAAGTGAAACAGAAAAAAAGTTATAGAAGTTTGAGTTTATGGAAATGTACAATGTAAAAATATTAATTATTCATATTTTACATAAAATATATATTTTCAAAACCTGGGCTACTCTAAAATGGCAGAAAGATCAAAGCCAAAAATCTGAACAAGTTGTGTTTCAAATTTTAGGTTGATATCTCAAAAAATGAGCTTTCAGTAAGATTTTGTTTGAGCGCAGTACCAAACTTTTTCACTAGGGCACAATCAGACTCCATTACTGCCCATATAAGGGCGCCTGCATTTCCATTCGTGTTTTGAGTGATATGAACCATTATTTTCACAATTTTCATACAATTTCTGAAGTAGAGATCCTATTCAGAAGTAGCATGGGAAGTTTGGCAGATTTTGATATGAATTGAACCTCTAAGAAACACATACAAAGAACACGCATGTAAGTCATAGCTAGCTGCCACGTCACAAATGGTGAATTTATTATTTTTTTCTTGATATTTCAAACTTTTCAGACCTTTTTTTTCCAAAATAATTGAATGGATTCTATCTTTTGAACTTTTGGCATGAAAACAAACTGAGGTATCTACCATTTTTTCATGATTTTTCATGTTTACTGCTATTTTAAAATAAAGGTCTGAACACACCTTATGAGTATGAAAATATTCTTGTTTTATATTGATAAATTATGACTCCTCTGTAATATATTTTGAAAATCAGTCACCAAATATGGAAACTAGAGATTGTAAGCTTTCAAATGATATATAGTTTGTCAATATTATTTAAGGTATTTACTAAGATATTATTGTTTTAAAAATATAGTGGCAAACGTCCCACCTGTGGGACAGTGACAGTTAATAACTAGCTAAACCTCGCCCCAATGATCACCTCAGTCAAAATATTCCTCTTTACCTTATAACAGTAGCATTTTTCTCCTAAACGATTATTGATTATATGTCAATGTTTTGGAGTGCACTAGTGTCTAGATGAACTCAAAGCAATCAGACATAGACTAAAGACTTTATCTTTGATTTCATTTCAAAATAACATTGTAGAGGACCAAACAAGTTGCATACTAGAACTGTCTATGTAAAGTCATGTAGCATAACTCAGCGATTCCCAAACTGTGGTCAGCGGACCACATTTACCATTTACTAGTGGTCCGTGAGGGTACTGCAGGTGGTCCGTGAAAAGGCAAAATAAAATATAAAATATTTTACCAAGAAATTCCCATTAAAAAAAGGAAAAAGAATATGTAGGCCTTTATTTATATAAAATGTAAATTAAATTGTAAAGATGTGGTGGGTGATTGTAAATTAAAATGTAAATTAAATTGGAAAGATGTGGAGGGTGACAAAGTAGGATATTACGTTCATGTCGGGCTGGCAATAAGACTCCAATGCCTTTTCCTTTTAACAACTTTATTTTTAACCTGGAATAACGTTAGGCCTACTGTGTTTTCTTTAAATGTGTAACGTTATAGGGCAGAGGCAAATATGTTCTCATTATCACAAGCATAGCCTTTAAAGGCAGTTTAGGCCTATATGAAACGAAATGTTTATAAATGGAATGAATATAAGGCCTGTTATATCTTGATCCCGTGTTTCTGAAATGGTTTGCGGATGTGCTGTTAAGTGGACAAACTCAAGCCTACTTTTTGAGGACTTGTAGAACTCTGAAGATTAACGTTAATAATCCCCTAAAATCGATAAAGATTTTGAAATGCTGACTATATCCAAGTGTTCTTATTACTGTATAGATTTCATACTCCATTGCTTTGGAAATAAGCCTGTTGTTCAAATGAACCTGATTATAATATGTAATAAATAATATAATATGTGTATTATGAGGTGGTCCGTGAAAATTCTTGATTACAAATAGTGGTCCACACACACACACACACAAAGTTTGAAAACCCCTGGCATAACTGATGGCAAATGTGTGTTTTCAGCCCTGTACGTGACACTGTTGTGACCAATGACCGTTGGGGATATGGCAGCATATGTAAACATGGTGGATATTACACCTGTTCGGATCGGTACAACCCAGGACACCTGGTGAAGCACAAGTGGGAGAACTGCTTGTCCATTGACCAGAAGTCATGGGGCTACAGGAGAGAGGCCAAACTCAGTGATTACCTCACCACCGAACAAGTGATACAAGTGAGTTTTACACTCATTCGCTCAGACACTGTTATCGATGTGCAATCGGAAATTATTGAGTTTGTCCTTCACTTCATAAACCACAACAAAGAAAACACGCCTATCCACAAGTTTCCGAGGGGCGCTGCTGTAAAAAATAAAGTGGGTGAAACTTCCGGTGAGGCGGCAGAAGTAGCATTCCAATGGTATTTTGTGTGTTAGTTAGCGAAGAGGCTAGCTGTTTTTCTGAGAATTATTTTACTATTTAAAGACGCAAATCTTTATGAGAGATGGTGTTACGGAGTTCATGGACAACATGTGCTGTTCGCGGTTGTATGTATAACCGGACTAAACTAGTTCAGTGGCTTAAACGTGATTGTTTTGAACATAAGCTGAAAACGAAATCAAAGTGATCCTGCCAGAGCCCGTCTCTGATCCTGCCAACGACTGTAGTTTCCATCACCTCCCAAAAGACGACGAATCTTCCTGTGTACATTTGTTTAAATTCTTAATGTTCTATAAACTCTATCAGCATGTGTTTGGCTGTTCTCTACTGATGTTCCAGCTAAACTCAGGATCAAAGCCTCTGTTGACAGAATACCAAATGTGCCAGTTAATGTATTCAAGCAGCACATTCATTTATAATTTTGAATAAACTCCAAAGCACAATGACTAAGTGTGTATTTTTTATTTTAATTGTTTGTCAGCTCACACAACTGTCTGTCACCATGCCTTGATGAGTATTGATTATTAATAATGTTATTATAATACTCCCAACCAACGACTGCGGAGGGTTAAGGTACTGTTATTTCACCCTTTTTAATTTCGTTGAGGTTGTGTTCCCACATCGTTAGCTAGTTTGGATCGCTATAACTTGAATGACTGTCAACTGTTGAATGAAGGAGTGTGAAGCATGTCAAATCGCGCTTTGTTTACTTCCAACCGGAAGTCGCGCCC
Organism: Pimephales promelas; assembly: GCF_016745375.1. The sequence goes on from NW_024121099.1 coordinate 31,072,378, forward strand.
ACTTTTGACGCAAGGCCTCATGGGGCGTAGGAAACTTGTGGATAGAGTGCATATACTGCGTCTACTCTGCTTATAACGATAGTTCACGCAAAGATGAAAATTTTTCAGTTTCTGTCAGGATTAATATTTTCGAAGAACAGAAAGTTTAAAAAAAACAGCGTTTATTTGAAATCAAAATCTTTTGTAACATTATAAATGTATTTGCTGTCTCTTTTAATGCATCCCTTCTCCTTATAAGTACATTTTATTGGCCCCAAACCTGTATATATATGCAGTGAACATTTAGAAGTCCTTTGTTTGTCTTACAGAGTCTCGTGGAGACGGTGTCCTGCGGGGGGAATCTGCTGTTGAACGTTGGCCCCACACATGACGGCCGCATCGTGCCCATATTTGAGGAGCGTCTGCGACAGATTGGTCAGTGGCTTAAGGTGAACGGAGAAGCCATTTACAACAGCAGCGCATGGAGAGTTCAGAACGACACTGTCACTCCTGGAGTTTGGTCAGTTACGTTATGCATTCTCTCTCATGAACATTATTAACATGCTACTATTCTCTTCCCTCTTCTTCCGTTTAATCTCTTTCACCTTTATTTACCTTTAAATCAAAGTATAATTTTGCTTTGTCCTTACAGGTATACATGGAATCCGAAGGAGAACGCAATCTATGCTATTTTTCTTTCATGGCCCTCTGATGGGGACATTGTTTTGAACGACCCCATTGTGTCAGCGTCCAAGACTCAGGTAATGTATATTGTAGAAATTATATATAAAAGAAGAATCTTATTGATTAATTGATTGTTTGTAAAGCCCGTCTTTAAAACGTTAGCGACCAACCGTATTATGAACCTGGATCACAAAACCAGCCACGAGTACATAAATGGACAAATTTAAATGCGATTTTCTCAATGTTTCAATTTTTTTCGGCCAAATATTGTCCTATCCTAACAAACCATTCATCAATGGAAAGATTATTTATTCAGCTTTTAGATGATGTATACATCTCATTTACAAAAAAAAATTACCGTGGCTGGTTTGCCTTAAAGGTGCAGTAAGCGATTTCTGAGAAACACGGTTGATAATTGAAATCAACCCAAACAAACACGCCCCTCCCTTCATTGCTCCGCCTCCAAAATGCACGAACACACAATGCAAGAGTGAACGAAAAATGGAGAAGATGACGAATGAACAACAAAGAACAAAAAATGTACATACAATACACAAGTAAATACAAGCAAGTAGTGTTGTCACGGTACCAAAATTTCAGTATTTGGTACCAATACCAGTAAAAATTCACGGTTCTCGGTACCAATTTCGGTACCAAAGCTTAGTTTAAATTTACATATATTTAAGTGTTTATCACGGTTACAAGTATGGAAACTGTACATTTGCATTATAAACACTTTAGAAAAAAATTTGATAAAATGACCTAAAATAAACAATAGTATGCACTAACACATTTTTAAAGTTGTTTGTAAAGTTTTAATCCGTTAACATTTATTTAATGCACAATGAATGAAGTGAACAAACATGAACAACCAAGTGTTTGTATTAAATAACATTTACAAACATTAATTAATGTTGTAAAAATATATTGTTCACTCAATGTGTTGATGTGAACTAAGTAATGTTGATGAATGGTATCTTATTGTAGCATTACCAAACTATACACGAGATAAAACATGTTTTATTTGACTTGACTGTGCTTTTATTTAATCTAAAACTGCATTCATATTTAATTTTAAAAAGGCTTTTTAAACCTGCTGAGTTATAAAGGCAAGAATACGCCTAGAACTGGCACTGACATTAAATGACATAAATAGGGATGCATCAATACTAATACCAGTAGGCTACTCTGGTGTCGGGTGGATACTACTGTGCTCATGTACTCGTAAAACTACCCCGAAAGCACTTTAGAGGCCGTTCACATGTCGCGCGTGTTTTTTATTATATTTTTGCGCGTGCTTATTCTTTCCAAAGCGCTTGCTCTCACGCGGCGTCTGTCGTTGCTATGCAACGAGTTTTTATAATGAGCGCGCTTGCCTCGCGCCTATATTTGAAATTGCGAATTTGCATGTAATCGGCCTCTTATGGCAACGTGACATTAGCCTAATCCAAAATATTTCCATATGTGGCTCTTTCCTCCTTTCGTGTCAACAAGTGGATTCAGAGAGAGAGAGCCATATCAGCGTTATGAAGAGGTGCACCTTTCAGACAGCGCGTCTAGAACTGGATTAACCTGGTACTCGGTACCTAGAAAAGCTGGTACCGTAACATTTTTTTTTTTTTTTTGTACCGACTTGGTACCGAAGTAGTACCGAGTTTTTTGACAACACTACAAGCAAGAGTTTTTTTGTTAGTTGCCAGCAGCACATCAGCTCCAGACAAACAATAGCCAAGTTTCCATCCACTTGTCAATTGAATTTGAAGTTCGGTAAAAAAAAAACTCATGCAAATAAAGCTGGTGAAAGTGTGTATCCATCCAACGGCTTTAAAGCGAATTAAAACCTGTACGTAATGACATCACATGCTGATTTGCGATCAAATTGCTATAATTTTCGCACTGAATCGCACAACATTCAAGCCAAAATTTGCGAACAAAGTTTTGCTAGACAAAATGGATCACGCCATCTACCAACAAATGATCAATATTTCACAAGTTGTAACGTTAGCCTAATAGTGCTTATGTGCCAACTGATAGCGACATATGGAAGGGATAATGTATATGCGAGGCTTTATCCCGCTACCGAATAAATCAATAATTTGACCCAAAATATTGACTTTTTAGTTTATTGATTTAAAAACGATTGTATTGCTTCTGCTAAAGAAGATAGTCTGTTCCGTCTCTGGACTGCGTAAATGGCAACGCTCTGTTTTTCTATCCATTGCTATTCCGATAATGATACAGATGCACGTAAATGCCCAACGACAACGGAGGCGGCCTGTGGTGTGGGAACGACAGCGCTTCAAACTGTTTGGGAGATCGTTGTTCAGAGACACCTCACGGAAACCCATTTGGTTGAAGCATTTTTTTGCTTTGTCCACTTACATCTGTTTTTGTTGACAGACGTGTGCGCAAACAGAGCGGAAATACTGGCCGGAAATAAACTCTTCTTCTTCTATGTTTTGTGGCGTGTTGCAACCATAAAAAAACCTAAAACTTAATCGCAATTCATTATTTGAAGAGTTCAGATGCAAAAGCCTCTAAATGCCATTTTAAATTTTCTTCTAAAATGACTATTTTTATCAAGCTTGTATATTTAAGTTCACTCATTTCACTTAAATGACAATTAATAGGTAATCTTCTTTGCCATTTAAGTAAAATTACTGAACTTAAATATACAAGCTTGATAAAAATGATCTTTTTAGAAGAAAATTTAAAATGGCACTTAGAGGCTTTTGCCTCTAATCTGAACTCTTCATTTATTAATAGGCAAATAATGTTTCCATCAGCTTTTATCGCATAAGCCGTATATCTATCTAGATAAAATCCAATGAGACCGAACGCATTTCATTCGAGTCGATACTCATGAAATTCAATCAAATTTTATAAGGTATTTTTCATTCGATATCACTTAATTCAGATAAAAACGTGTGGATGATAACATAGCTAATGACAATCAAAACTGTCGTGTTACTAAAGCTAACATTAGAACAACAACATATCTTGGTTCCATGAAACAGAAAAACCAATGTTACTCAAATACAGAGCAGAAACAACAGAACCTCGGCATCCGTTTTCAGTCCTTCCCGCTTAGATCTCTCCAGCGCTGGAAAGCTTTTCTAATATTAACGCAGCTCACAAACCTCTTGCCTGATCATAACCCTTCTTTTTCCTGTGATTTTTTTTTCCTCTGACTTTTTTTCTTTTGTAATGTCTCTCAGCCATCTCTCTTTCTACAGTGTTTCTTCAAACCTCCCTTTTGCTCACTCTCTCTCCTCCCCCATCGTGAGTAGACACGCCTCCTACTACTGATTGGCTCACTCTCTCTCCTCCCTGATCATGAGTGATTTGCCCCCTAATGCTGATTGGCTCACTATCTCTCCTCCCCATCATGAGTGACAAACCCCTTTACTGCTGATTGGCTCACTGTCTCTCCTCCCCAACATGTAGACACGCCTTCTACTGTTGATTGGATCACTCTCTCCTCCCCTATCATGAGTAGACATGCCTTCTACTGCTGATTGGCTCACTCTCTCTCCTCCCCAACATGTAGACACGCCTTCTACTGTTGATTGGATCACTCTCTCCTCCCCCATCATGAGTGACACACCCCTTTACTGCTGATTGGCTCACTGTCTCTCCTCCCCAACATGTAGATACGCCTTCTACTGTTGATTGGATCACTCTCTCCTCCCCCATCATGAGTGACACACCCCTTTACTGCTGATTGGCTCACTGTCTCTCCTCCCCAACATGTAGATACGCCTTCTACTGTTGATTGGATCACTCTCTCCTCCCCCATCATGAGTAGACGCGCCTTCTACTGCTGATTGGCTCACTCTCTCTCTCCTCCCTCATTATGAGTGGCACGCCCCCTGCTGTTGATTGGCTCACTCTCTCCTCCCCCATCATGAATAGACACGCCTTCTACTGTTGATTGGCTCACTCTCTCCTCCCCCATCATGTATAGACACGCCTTCTACTGCTGATTGGCTCACTCTCTCCTCCCCCATCATGAATAGACACGCCTTCTACTGCTGATTGGCTCACTCTCTCTCCTCCCTCATTATGAGTGACACGCCCCCTGCTGTTGATTGGCCACAAGTGTATTGTGCTGCTCTGTCCGATCTGCTTTCAACAGAGTTTCTCAGAAATGGCTTACAAGCCAATGGCTTACTAGCTAATTTTCAGAGCATTCACATCTGAAGCAAAAACTGTTCTTATTCTTGTTTCAAACCTTTTCCAAAACAGGTGGTGCTGCTTGGCTATAAGTCCGTCTCATGGCAGTCCATGAGTCCCACAGGTCTGAAGGTCCATCTGCCCCAGGTGGACCCCAGTCAGATGCCCTGCTCCTGGGCTTGGACACTGCGACTGACTGGTGCGATGTAGCCTGAGGATAGCGGCACTGTTAGTTCCTGCTTTTTGGACTAATGAAGCCAAAGACTGAAGACACTGTTTTCTCCCAACTTTTACATTTAAATAATAATCATACAAAAATAATCTTTATGATGTTTTTTTATAATTTTTGTTTCATACTAGTGTATCCTAGTAGGGACTCAACGTGGTGTGGTGCTGTTGCTTTGCTAAGTGATCAGATGATCTTATTTTTTCCATGTACACAAAGTTTTTTTTTTCAAGAAATGAATTAATCAAAAGTGACAGTAAAGACAATTATAATGTTATAAAAGTTTTTAATTAGGATTAAATAAAAAAATATTTATGTGAAATGTTAATATGTTTTCCCTCAACTTTTACATTTAAATAATAATCATGCAGTGATTAAGTGCTGTTGCTTTGCTAAGTGATCAGACATTTTTGCATGGAAGATGAGTGAAAAAACCCCTAAGCCTAGAAAGCAGAAGATCATGGAGATGTGATGGTGGACTATTGGTGGACAACCACATAGGGACACACTTATCTCTCTGAACACCTTAGCAACCATATAGTGACCATATGAATTTTTAATAACCTGTGTGTGTTACTTCAAGAGGGCTACCATTTTCATTTTTGTTATCATTTGATTTATCATATTAATAAAATTTGATTTACATAATTTGATAATTATTCATTATTCATTTATTTCATTTGCTATTATTTGTTACTTCCTTTCTATTGTTGTTTAATCTTATGATTGTGGGGTTTTATAGAATGTGGAATGTTTGTCTTCACAAATAAGAGGAGAGAAATATCAAAATTTCACTTTGGTATATGATTTGGCCTTGTTGTACGGTCATTGTGCAGGTCAGATGAAGTCTGAATGGTGACTTTATATATAGGGCTAATCGTTTTGTAAGAAAAAGGGATCTATGAATTAACTACAGTAAATAAAAAAATGAAAAGGTCTTAATGTGAAGCCAGATGTTTTTTGATAACCAAATGAGATAAACTATTGGTGTTTTGTGTGCATAGGGGAGAGCGGGGCACAACCTAACGCATTTTGGTTTTATCTCAATTAATTAAAAAATAATTAGGTTAGATTAATATTTATTTTACACAAGCAACATACACATCTCTGCTACAAATGAACACTTAAAGTTTTTTTCTAGGACCTACCATTTTCGTACAGTTGCACTGAAAGTGACAGAAGTGCAAATGTTACAACTTACCCCATATTCGGGGTTAATTGTAACAGACAGAGAGGGTTAGTTGTAACACTTGAGTGCAACACACATAATTCAGAACTATTTTATTTGTATAGTTTGATATTGTTTGTGCATCTGTATAGACAGATATCCATACATCCATCCCTCATCCAATCATCCTTCTATTGTGGATCAATATCATGGATAGAGACAGAAAAGGGCTGCACAGTTTTGCAATAAATAATAAATAAAATTATAAAATATTGTAATTGCAATTAAATTAGATTTGTGTGTGGCAGCTGCATGTACAATTATTATTATTAATAATAATAACAGTAACAATAATACAAATGAGCTTAAAATAAAAATTTAAAGGGTTTATTATATTAAAAACAGTTATCATTCATAGTACACTAAATTTTAAATTTCAACATTGTTTGTGAAAGTCCAACAAAGTTAAATGTATACTCAAACCTGAAAAGTTGTGTGGCTCCGTTTTCATTTGATTATCATTGTGCACTAAGTTGGCGGCTTAGTTGTAACACAGTGTTACAACTAACCCCGCGGTGTATTACATATTTTAAACCTATAGCTGTCACAGAACAGAATGGCACAGACGGGTGAGTATGAACAAGGTATATTGAATGACAGTCACAGGATGGTAAGTAGAGTGCTAGTTGAAGTTGGAGAGGGTTATGAACAGTCTGATGATGTTTTCCTTATCTGAACAGGAGCGGGAGAATGGAGAGCTGACCGGAACAGCGGAGCTGGAGACTGAAGAGGACTGGCAGCAGACGGGGACCAAGAACAGGAACAGACGGGAGACTGATGGGTTGGAGATACAATGCAGGTAAGTCGAATCAGGAACGTGAGGTAGCGATAGAGAGTCTGTAATCGTGGTAGAGACGAGACCAGACAGTGAGTGACTGAATGAGGTGAGTATATATGGAGTGGATGATAGTCCGGATAAGTGATGGCAGGTGGTGACGACAGGTGGTGATGATTAGTAGTCAGGGGAACCGGAACGAGTAGGCGGAGTGAAGGTATCTGGTGCTGACGCAGATGGATCCGTGACAATAGCTAACCGTCACTAGGAATTGCTGACATGTTTCAAAACGGTGCTACAAGACAAGATTAAGGCAATATAAAGTTAGATTTGGAAATGTATACACCCAACTCAGAAACCGAAAAAAAATCTATGATGAAAAAATTTACTTGCATGGTGTCAAAACACTCTTTGTCCAGTATCTTCACGAAATATAATCAAAACTTTCCGCAAATTCACGGGAGACCGTCTTCTGGCAGCAAGAGAAAAAGAGCGGAAAGACAGCCTGCTTGATCCTGACGAACTATGTAAAAAGTCAGTGTTACATTTAACCCCGCATTAGGTTGTGCCCCGCTTTCCCCTAATTATCTTTTAAAATGAATAAAGCGACAAATTCACTCTTTAATTAGCATCACTGTGTCATGCAAGGAGTACAAAGTTCCAAAGCAAAGCATTTACTGAAAACAATATAACTTAAACTGGTACAGAAAGGCAGAAGGTACACACACACACACACACTAAATACAAAGGAGAACATTAAAGTGGTCATAATCTGGCTTTTTAAATTGTATTATTTGTTGACTGACATCAACTTATAACATTCGCTTGGTTTTTGCATTCAAAAACATCAAAATGGATATTGTAATAGGTTATTTTGTACCCTAGTTTTGAGCCTGAAAAACGCTGGGTTTTTATGGGCGTCGCGCACTGAAGACTTGGAAGTAAACGCCCACTGCTGTGAGTGGATAACAGTTTTGCATATTATAATGAGTTTCAACTCACCCGTCGATGCACTTGGGGGAAATTGTTTTGAAAACGTTCAATGTTGTAAAATGGCAACCAGAATGATTCGCCCCAGAGACCGTGTTGAACCATTCCTGCCTGTCAGATCCAATATAAACCCACGGCACCGTTCTTTACTCTTAATCAGTCTGGAAATCTAGTCTTGTTTACAACAATCCTACAAGAAATTAAGCAAACAGATGTCATCACGAGGTAGGCATCTATGGTATTCAGCTATGTGTGTAATGCAGGATTCGGTGGGCGGAGCTAAACCGGCCATGTTGAAATCATAGGTTTTAGCAGGTTTTAACTGTTGCTTGTTGCTTTAACTGTTGCTTTCTAACTGTTACGCGGCTAGAGTTTTGACACCGAGACAATTGGCAAATTCTTTCTTTTTCGCTTGTTTATTGTCATTGGTCTTTTCCCTTTTACTGTCTTTGTTTTATGAGCAGGTGACACTCGAGGAATTGGCAGTTTAGGTTGTTTCTGCTCCATTAGCACAGCTGCGGCACAATGGCAATCTTTGGTTTGAATGACGGCTGTGCAAGAGAGGGGTGTGATCAGCGCGTGCACGAGTGTGATTGACACTGCTAAGACACTCCTCCTGGCTCTGATTGGTTGTTTCTGACCGGGAGCGGTGAATTTCTGCAAATGGCAATAGGATCACTGGGAGGAGCCAGAGGAGCTTGATTTTTTCACAGATTATCTGTCTCATATTCCAGCCCATTCTCACTCCCAAGGCGTCACCTAACTGACGCCTTGGGAAGCATTTGTACATGCTTCAATATCTGACGCTTTAGGCGCCCTTTAGCGTCAGTTAGATGACGCCCTAGGATCGTGTGTACCCTACCCCCACCCCACACCTAAACCTAACCGCGTCCTCTAACTGACGCTTTCCTTTAGCGTCAGTTGGATGACGCCGTAGGATCGCGTCATGTAAGTGACGCTAAAGGGCGCCTAAAACGTCAAATATTGAAGCATGGTCAAAGGTGACGCCTTGGGGTGAGAATGCGTTGCAGCCATATTCTACTGTCAGAATATAATGACAGTTTTAACAAATATGTAAAATATTTTATTTACAAAATTTACCAACAGCAGCTTTAAGTTTTTCCTCTATTATTTATAATCAATGTTGATCTCAGCTTTAATTCAGTATATACAAGAATTTTAATAGTTTTATTTAGGAATAACTTAATGCCCCAATATTTGAAGGGATAGCTCACCCAAACATGAAATTATCCCATAATTTACTCACCCTCAAGTTATATTTAAAAAATATTCTGGCTCTTCCAATCATTATAATGGCAGTGAATAGTAGCTTATATTTTGAAGCCCAAAAAAAGCACATCCATCCATTATAAAAGTAGTCCATACGACTACAGGTTGTTAATAAAGGCCTTCTGAAGCGAAAATATCAATATATGCAACTTTATATAAGCCTAAATTAAATCCGTTTATCATATAAACTGATCGAGTCTCTTCAGAAAGTTAAGACTAATCCGCTTGATTCATATGGATTAGTTTTATCTTTTGAAGCGTCTCTTTTGAACTTTTTGGAGCATCAAAGTGGTAGTTGCGATTTCCTCAAAAAGATCTTCATTTCTGTTCCGCAGATGAACGAAAGTCTTATGGGTTTGGAACAACATGAGGTGAGTAAATGAAGAGAATTTTCTTTTTTTCTGGGTGTATTAACTCCCTTAGTGAAGTTAGGGTTAGGGTTTTTTGAATTTGGAGAGATGTTCATCTGAATAGAGTGTGTGGCAGCCTGAGCTACCCATAATGCTCTGCTTATGGCCGTCTTTGGAATCGGAGAGCATCACATGCTGCATTCAGACACACGTGGCCACTGCTCCCATATCAGAAACTCCCTATCGGAGTTATTCAGGGCAGCTGTGCCAAGAATAGTCCTGCACTGTTTGTGAACATCTCACTCGGCAGGGGGGGAATTTAGATTTAGCAACAGAATGTTCCTCGTGTATGTGAAACTCCCTTTTTGGTCTGTTTTCCGCATTTCCTCATGGTTTCCACATGCCACTGTCTCTGTTTTGGCAGGTGTCCGGGTGGTGTTTGTGCTGGTGTCTGGTCTGAGCGGGTAAAGCCTGTCGCTGGGAGGCAAAGTAGGAAGGACCTTTGGGGTTCCAGAGCCAATCTTCCATTACGTGTAGTACGACAGCATGAGGGGGTCTGTGAGGGGATTTCGTCCTGCTTCCTATTTGTGCACTACATGTGATATATGACATAGAAGCAATGACATTATTAGACTTAAGGGAAAGTCATTCTGGTTGGTTACCAAATTGTAGGGGAAGCATTATGCATTGTTTTTTAAACGAATAGTTCAGCTAAATAGTTTTTTGTTACTACATTATTTCTTTAATTATTCAATTCCAATAAAAAAACCCTAATCTGGTCTAAAATTAAAACAAAAAATTCTGAAACGTTCATCTGAAAACATTCTAATGTCAACACAAAATTGAAATGCGAATGTGTTTTTTTAAAACATTGCTTTTCATAATCTTTTAACAGAATCCAATAAAAAAATCCTTTCAGTGTTTTTTGACCTTGTTTTAGAGTACAGATATCTAAACATTTTTAAATGAAGAGACATTTACTTGAGAAAGTATTTTTTTTTTTTAAATGTAAACTTGTCAGTAAACTTGTTACTTGACTTGAAAATTACTAAATTATCAAGTCTTGTTTTCTGGAAAAAAACTACAACTCAACATAGCGAGTTTGCACTTAAAACAAGAGAAATATCTGCCATGGATACGAAAAAAACTCAACTCAACTCAATTCAACTTAATTTTTCTTAACCACTGGTGCTTACTTTGCTTACAAATCGCTGCATGCATGGTTACCACTTGAAAAGCTCACTTACGATAAACATAAAAAATCTGACAGATTTTGGTCCATATGGTCCTCCCTTTGGGATTATATAAAGGAACTCCCTTTTCTTCCAATCTAAAGGATGCTAAGTCAATGTGACCTTGTTTATGTGTGGTAGTTATTTTAATTTTTTTTCAATTATTACTGTCTTTTATGTTGTGTACACCTTGTAATACAAATAGAACTTTGTTGTGATTCTGTAAATGTAAATTATTTTCTATTGTGGGCAAACAATAAAAAAATAAATAAACAAATAAATAAATTAGCTTTAGAAGAAAACATTACTGGTGTGTACAGTATCTTGAGAGAAAACAATGACACTGACATATTTTAAGATGTCACTACAAGTTGCTTTCAGCTCAAACATGCATTTTAGTCTGCGACTAGTCTGTGAAACCGGTAGTTAAGTAAATTGTGTAAAGCAATCCACACTAATGTTCACCAAAACAGTACGGTGAGCATTGAGCAGTGGCACGCTGCAGGTGTGGTACTCTAAGCTAATGTCCTTGCTTTCTTATGTCTGCATTCATCTTCCGTCTCAGATTCCCTCCCTGCCTCTGTGCTGGGATTGTGGTGCTCCGGAGTGAGCAGAAATCTATTTCCGTCCCTGTGTATATTCCTCTCCGGCTGCTGCCATTGCCAGCGGCGTGTTGTCACGGTGATGGACATCAGCCCTCAGCCAATCAACACACACGTGTTAATGCCAAGAAACATGATCATTTTCCACTTACTTCCCACTGCTCATGTGAGTAAGAGGATTGTAGCAGTGCCTAACAGAAAGAAGTCAGTGTAAAATAGGACTCTTGGCAGTCATACACTGAGGATGGGAACCTGACCTGGGGGAGCTGAATGGGTTTGAATGAGGAGATCTGGCCAGGTGAGAGAGTTAGACATGATCTGAACTTGATAATGTGGAGCCTTTTTAATCCTGGCACATGGTTGGGATGCAGGACGTATTGGACTTTTGGCTGCTGTTGATGCTCTGAGGATCCAGTAAATAGATGTTATGTTTGTTAATATTATTTGAGTGATTAATGTGTAAAACAACTGTTAAATACAGTAAATATTGGCATAGTTTTGGTCATCCGAGGTGGTATTGCTCAACAGAGCTTGTATGGGCATGTTTGGACATGCATTCATTTCATCTAGACATGTTAACAAGGGTTTTGATCATGAGTCATGTGATTCTAGTCCTGCAGACTTCAATGGAAGCCTATTCATTGGCTCTTCATTCACTGTGAAATAGCACTTACTGTAGCATGTGTTGCCATGGTGATCAGAGAACACTGTTCATCAGAATAACACTGAGAAACTCAAGGCATTTATTTCAAAATCAAAAGCTTGTGACCTTCTCTATAGTCTGAGAAATACTGGGAAGATGCACTGTGACAGACATACAGTTGTGGCATTACAGAAATAGATCATCCAAAAAATGAAAATCCTGACATTTTCTCCATTAAAAACGCCATTAAAGAATTATAACACTATCTAAATGACTTTTGCACTATAGACTTGAATTGATCAAATGCATTGTGTGGGTAATAGGCTGAAATTTAAATCTTAAAGTTTAGTCATTTTGTTCTTGTCACAAAGTTAGTTGATAAGGGAAGGAGGCGGGAACTGCCTAACATTCAACTGTATTCAATAAATAAATAAACACAAAGCGAAAGTAAAGCGGCAGCCCCTCATGGACAACTGCCGCACACACATAAACACAGCGTAAAATCCAGGCCTGGTCCTCTTTCGTCCTTCACTGTCATCGCTCCTCCTTTTATGCTAATAAAGATGAATAAATACTATTACAAATGAAATTGTCAACATTATGTTCAGTTTAGCTTTAACTTCATTTTTATGGACTTTTAGTTTGTTTCTCTTCTGTAACCTGTTTCCTTTGTTGTAGTTTCCCACCGCTAATCAGTTGTCGTGGACATTCATGTCTGTATTCAGTTCATTATCTCTGTGTATTTAAGTTCCTCTTTAGTTCACATTTATTATCCTGTATTGTTCATGTGTTTGTGCTTGCACGCTGTCTCACATCTGTGGATTATCTGAGCTGACTTTGTTTAAATAAAAACACTTCTATTTTAAATCGTCTTCATCATCATTGGACTGAAACCGGGACAGAATACCAGACCAGAACAGAAAATGGATTTTGCAGTCTACTAGCGTGAAGATTAATTTGAATAAACTGGAAACAGAAAGCTGCCCACACGCATGTATATCAAATGAGGGATGTAATGAAGCCTTTTGAGCAAGAGAAAACCAGATTCTCCTTGAAAAAGAAAGAAATGCGGCAACCTTTCATAGACTATTTAATCTACTACTTTAGTCTAATACTTTAAATGGTATTAATTCTTCTGGTGATAGTTAAATTGATTGATAAACAATTAAGCTAGTTTAAACTAAGCTAAGGTTTTGTTCTATTTTATTGTATTTGCTAGAAAGAAAAAAAAAATCCCCTAAAACGCATCGTGCAGCCCAAACCGTAAGGGCTGGAGCTGTGAAACTTTGTCAGATGGTAGGGCCTCGAATTGTGGAGAAGCTATCAGAGTATGACCCCGATTGGCCCATAGGTGGCGCTACAGCAACCAAAAGTACTAAATTGCTCATAACTCCTAGACCGTTTGACTTAGCTTCAATGTTTTTACACCACTGTAATCCCTGGTTCAAGACGGACAAGATGTATATCTTTTTCGGATTTCCATTTGGAGCAAAAAAAAATTGTTATTTCGGTTTTTGTCCAAAACCCACTTTTGTGAACTAGTCCCTGGTTTTTTGCCCAATCGGGACCAAACCAGTCTAGGCCTATTCTCTGGACTCTCTAGATCAATAATTATCGAAAAAAAGTTGAAATTTTGCATTTGGTTGGCTGTAACAGGCTCATTTAGTAGTGGTCTGTGGCAAAATTCAGTCAAAAGCCCCTAAATCCCCCCCAAAAAGTCACAAATTCACAAAAATCGGTAAGCATATGTGTCCTAACATGGTTAGGAAGCATGCAAAGTTTCGTGAGGATCGGATCATAGGTGGCGCTATAATCGCCAAAAAGGTCTCTCATTATTAGGTGTTCAAGCATGAAGTGGATGTCAGTGGATAAATGCATGTTAAATAAAATTGAATGCCTTTCGATGCTTTTGTGCTTAAAGGCCTGAACTGCTTGAACACCGATAAATGCTGCTTGCAGCTTTAATTTTTGTTTATTATTACTAATATTTGTGTAAGTGTTATTGCTAGACGTTGTGGAAATTGTCCTGTGGGTTAGTATGGTTGAGTTCAGATGCAAAAGCCTCTAAGTGCCATATGAAATTTTCTTCTAGAATGATGATTTTTATCAAGCTTGTATATTTAAGTTCAGTGATTTCACTTAAATGGCAATACCTATTAATTGTTATTTAAGTGAAATTACTGAACTTAAATATACAAGTTTGATAAAAATCATCATTAAAGAAGAAAATTTCAAATGGCATTTAGAGGCTTTTGCATCTGAACTCTTGTTGGTTTATATGTGTTGTATGTTTTTGATCCAATAAATGAAGTAAAAGAAAAGGATTATGCAGCAAAACTCATCGACTTAGCCAGTAAGAATCTCTCTGTCTTGGACTTGTACTCTGCCCACTTTACTCAACTGTCTGCAAGATCCAAATTGGATGATGAGACCATAAAGTCTCTTTATCAGATGTGGGCGAACTATTACATCCCACTTGTCTTACCAGACCTGGGATAAGGAACCTGCAGAGAGGTGATCGTCCGTTGTCTGCAGTGTTCATACCCGCAGCTGATGAATGCATGCACCACAGATCCAGAGCCAATGTCAACAGCCCCGAGAGACCCTGAGCTTGAAGCCACTTCTGTCCCGAATGTCATCGTCCAGTCTGACCAGGTGTGTGTGTCGACCTCATCTGAGCAGGAGTGAAATAGAGAGGAGTTTGAGGACGATGACAGCCTTCCTCCATTGATTCCGCCCAGCCCACAGCCTTCATCGCTGCTGGTCCTACCCAGTTAAATGCCTTGATCGCCACTGGTCCTGTTCAGCTCAAAGACTTCATTGTTGCGAGTAATGCACCCAGCCTGCCTCCTCTGCCCATTTCAGTTGCTCCTTCTGCCCGTCCTTCACTGGCGCCATTCAGTCACTCGTCTCCACTGTTGGAACTACACGGCAAGTTGGCTCTGCCACGGATAAGCTGGGCACCAGCTTTGCGTTTGAGTGTGGATCCCCTGGCTTCGCTTCAGACTAACATTCCCGTAACTCCGCCTCAGCCCTTCAACCAGTCGGCTCCTTTGCCCCTAGGCTCCACATGGGATCGTCGTCCTCACGGCTCCACCGGGCTCCATCATCCCTCCGGATCCACCTTGGTTAGATGTTGCTCTGTCTGTGGCACGGACTTCCTTTCGCTGTGCTTCGTCCCTCTACCGCTTCAGCTCCGTAAGGCTCCGCCTTCCCTGCGGATCCTCCTTGGTCCTCGGTCGCACCGAGTCGCCTCTGGATTCAACTCATTGGCATGTAGCTGTGGCTCCACCTAGGTCTATGGATCCTACAGTGTCTTCTGGTCCTTTCAACGCCTCAGCTTCTCCCAGGTCTCTAGATTTCTCGGCTCCAACGCTGGGGGTCCGGTCTGGACAGGAATTCCACACTGGCTCTTCCACCATCGAATCCACCGTGGGGACCAACTGTGCTCTGGGCTTCCATCTGCATCATCATGCCATTGCCTCCTCCATGGTTCATTCAACCGTCAGTTTAGTGTCCTTCGTCAACTCCTTCAGGGGTCGTCCCGCCATCTATTCCACCTCGGTCAACACATTTTCATCCCAAAAAGTCATATAACTGACGTCTTGGGACGTCTTTTGACCGCCTTTTTAGGGCACCCTTAAACGTCGGTAGATGGTGATCCCGGGCCGTCATACAACTGACGCTTTACCTTTAACGTCAATTAGGTGACGGGTTAGGTTTAGGGTTAGGTTTAGGTCTGGGATAGAGTTAGGATCCCATAACCTCATCTACCGACGTTTAAGGGGACCCTAAAAAGGCGAATATTGACGTATGGTCAAAAGACGTCCCAAAACGTCAGTTATATGACTTTTTGGGATGAGACTGCTATGCCTCGGTCCCTCCTGTCTAGGTCTGTTTTTTTTTCTGCCTTCAGCGCCCCCACCCTTCTTACCCCTCAGTCGATTGGTTATGGTGCGAGGCCGTACCTTTCTGGAGGGTGAGTTCTGTCACCATTATGTTCAGTTTAGCTTTAGTTTAATTTTCATTGACTTTTGGTTTGTTTCTCTTGAGTTTCCTGTTTCCTTGGCTTTAGCAGTGGGGAACTACAACAAAGTTCACACTACAGGATTTTAAGCCTGATTTAGGACCAATTTGCAAATCATTGAGCTCGCCGACAGGTCAGGGTGTTATCGCGTGCAAATCACGGGGATTAGCGGGCGATGAACGCTCGTCAATCTGTTAGAATGAAAGAGCCAACAACGCAAAGAAGACGCTCGCAGACGCTTCGCAGATGAGTCGCCGAGCCCAGAAAAATATCTAGCATGCTAGATATCCAGAACTGTCGCATGACTCAACTTCAGTGATGTCATGAGCTACAGTCAATCATAGCAAGGCATGGGTTGAGGTCACCCATGTGTGCAGCACTAGTTTCTGTCTGACGTCCATATTGGCGTGTTGTGTTCTTCTCTTCTTCTGGCTATTGGCGCACGTGCTGTTTCGCGTCATTTCTGGTTCGTTTTATTGCGTGGTTTTTCGTGACCAAACGTGGTTTGTAGAAGAGATAGAATCATTGGGTGACAGAGTTGTTGTCAACTCATTATTTATTTGATTATTTTCAGGATTTAGACCGTACCATAGTACTGAAACAGCTCTCATTAGAGTCACAAATGATTTACTCTTATCATCCGATCGTGGTTGTACTGTATCTCTGTGTAGTGCGTTGTCAACTCGTGTAATGCGTTACCTCCTGTTGCGGATTAATCACAATGTGTTGTGTGGTGTGAACAGCTCAACAACTTGAACACTCCTGATTTCACTGAGAGCAAGTCATGTAGTGTGAACCACATAGTTCAACCCGGCGTTTTAAGCCTAGTTCACACTTTTTGCAAATCGTTGAGTCGACAAGTCAGGGTGTTATCGCGTGCAAATCGCGGGCGATTAGCGGACGATTAACGCTCGCCAATCCGTTAGTGTGAAAGAGCCAACAACGCATCAAAGACAGCTCGCAGACGCCTCGCAGACAGGTCACCGAGCTCAGAAAAATATCTAGCCTGCTAGATATCTCGAGCAGTCGCGCGACTCAATCTCAGTGATGTCATAAGTACAGCCAATCATAGCAACGCATCATGGGTTGAGGACACCAGGTAAATCTTACTTTTTCTTTTTTGCATTTTTTTTCTCAGAGCAGATCGTCGAGCAAACAGTGTGCAGCACTAGTTTCTGTCTGACGTCCATATTCGCGTGTTATGTTCTTCTCTGTAGTTTCGCGTCATTTCTGGTTCGTTTTATTGCGTGGTTTTTCGTTACAAAACATGGTTTCTAGACCAGATAGAATCGTGTTGTTGTCAACTCGTTATTTGTTTGATTATTTTCAGGATTTAGACCGTACTATAGTACTGAAACAGCTCTCATTGAGTCACAAATGATATGCTCTTATCATCCGATCGTGGTTGTATCTCTATGTAGTGCGTTGTTAACTCGTGTAGTGAGTTACCTCCTGTTGTGGATCAATCACGTTGTGTTGTGTGGTGTGAACAGCTAAACAACTTGAACACTCATGATTTCACTGAGAGCAAGTCATGTAATGTGAACTGCACAGTTCAGCCCAACATTTTAAAATCATGTAGTGTGAACTAGGCTTTAAAATCATGTAGTGTGAACAAGGCTTTATAAGTTGTTGTGGACATTAATGGAACGAGCACACCTGTCTGTATTCAGCTTATTATTTCTGTTTGTCCAGATACAGAAGCCACACGTGTAAACTTACCGTGTCCTGATTGGCTTATGATCTGATCTGCTTGATCAGATCACTGTGATCGCATGTTAATGCCAAGTCTAAACGCAGCCTTAGGTTAAACCACAGGAGTCACCTGGATTACTTAAATGTCTTTACTACCTTTCTGGCACTTGAAAGTGGTAGTTTCGTAGACTGTCGAGAGAGGAACAAAAAGCTCTCAGATTTCACTGAAAAGATCTTAATTTGTGGTTCAAAGATGAATGAAAATCTTACAGGTGAGTAATTAATTACTGGATTAACACTAGGCCTATTAAAAAAATTTGCTTATATCCAACCATGCACATTTTTGGTTACCTCGTGAATGGTGTATGAATTCTACAGATTCTGATCTGTTCTGTGTGCTATGAGGGGGTTTAGTGAGAGCATGTGATGTCACAGGTGCACGAGGGTTACTTGAGGATGCCTGTCAGCCTATTGAATATCCATCCACTTATGTGAGACAAAGAACGTGAAGTGCAGCAGAAATAGCCGTTTTTGTTGCCATGGGAACATTCCTCATTTCTGCACAACACATGCGTGGTGAGTGACATTTACAGTATAATTTCCAGATCAAAGCCATTTGCATATGGCACACTTTTAGTGCAATCATCAAACCTTTGTGGGGCTGATAGGAATCTGCACATACTTGATGAAAATGATGATTAATCAGTTAACGATTCATATTAAAATATTAGATCTTTAAAAATGGAAACATGGCATGCAGAGTAAGACATTTTAAAAAATATACTGTAAATGTATGTTTCTGGGAGAACGCATTGTAAAGCTTGTTATATGTTATTTATGTGTATTTGTATATGTACGCTACTGTTCAAATGTTTGAGGTCAGTATTAACCAAATAAATACTTTCATTCAGTAAGGTTGCATTACATTGATCAAAAGTGAGTTTTTTGTGACAAAACAACTCTTTTCAACATTGATAAGAAATGTTTCTTGAGCAGCAAATCAGTGACATGTGACACTAAAGACTGGAGTAATGATGCTGAAAATTGAACTTAGCATCACAGGAAAAAAAAAAAAATATATATATATATATATATATATATATATACATATATAGAGAGAGAGAGAGTGAGAGAGAGAGAGAGAGAAGGGACTGCAGCTTTCTATATTTGCATTAAGTATAGTGTGGAACTGCTCTGAAATGGCTGATCCTCCACAAGCATTGAAGGTCAAGTCTCTCATCTCTCTATAAATATGATGGTCTGTCCCAGCGGGTCCTCCTGCTCGGCTTTTCCACACGAGTCTGCTGACCAGCGGAAATCTGCACATTTGCATGTGATTTGATAGTGTGCAAATCGTTCCTCCTCCAATGGCTGGTCATGTCACAATGATGAATTACTGCATTCTGTGAAAATAAATAAACTCAGGACTGCTTCTGTACTATTAATGCTTCACATAAACTGGACGTAAACACAGCTTTCCTGACTCAGCAAAAAAGCATTATTCAAGAATAGAGTGGTAATTACCCATTCAAAACTTGTTGCACTATTAATTGGATGTTGTCATGCTGTTTCTAAAGTGAGATTAGCATGTTGATAGTAGTTGCTAAGGTATATTGTGGGTGGTTGCTTGCTTGCCCAAATCTGGTACTTTAGCTCAGTTCCCTTCTTCAATGCAATTCTATGAGATTTGTTATTTATTTGGATTTTTTTTTGTTCACAAATGACAATTATGCACTGCAATATCTGATTTTTTTACTCAGTATTTTGTCTTGTTTACCCAGTACAAATATCTTTTTTGTTTTAAAAACTATCCAAAATAAATTTGAGCAAGTACTAGACCAGCCAGTGTTCAAAACTATCTGCTTGCCTTAGCTCGATTCAAAACGGTAAGCTTGTAATAATGTTTTAATTCCAGTGGCACCAGTGGATTTCTGCGGGAAATTGTCTTTGAGTCATTACGTCACATCTGTATACATAAAGAAGAGTCTCGGCTAGTAGCGTTTGAGGATGTTGGAGGTGGAGATTAGCCTTTTCTCACAGCACTTGATATAATTTTAAATGTTAAATTGATGGCAGTTCCAGAAAGGTTCAAACGACAATCACCAGTGACAACTAGAAATTCACCCGTTGTAAAAAAAAAAGAGACTGCAACAAGGCCCATGCGAAAACAAGGATAAATATCTGTAGGGCAATGTAGTCATGCAATGCTGATGTTGTTAACATGAACAATTTGAGAACAAAGTATTATTTGAAAGGTTTGATGTGATATGATAAGCGATTGTTAGATTTAATCAGCGCGATTTACTGCTTCCCCTTAGATGTTCCTTACTTTTTCAGATGACGTTTTCCTGTGAAAATTCTTATGTTGGTCATACAAAAAGTAGAATCTGTGATTCTGAATGACAGTATCCACGCCGGCACGGCGACTGACAGCCCCACGCTCTCCTCAAAACATTGTGTTCATCAGCGCTATGCCGTGCCGAGGCACAACCCACGTAAAGTTGATAATTCTCAGAATAACTGCAATTGCAGATTTCAAACAGAGATGGCGACAAAGAGGAAAAACTACGGACTGCAGCTTTAAAAGCTGGGGAAAAAAAACTATCAAAATGAAGTAAGTTTAAGTTTAAAACAAGAAAAAATCTCCCGGTGGGGTAAGAAAAATTTCAAAAGCTCAATTTTTTTTTTTTTTTAAGAAAACAAGACTTAATATCTTTGAAAACGAAACAGTTATTGTCTTCACTAAAAAGGTGAATTTGTGAAAATGCTGACGTCATGATTATGCATAGCACGTGTTCAGTCTATAAGCGTGTAGTTTTCTTTACAAATTGACATCGCCAACAACACCTGGCATAAATAACACAACGTTTCGCACATCCGTGTGAACAGGGATCATTTTGACAATGTTGTCGTCTTTACGTCACAACCTTTCTGTTTTTCGTACTGTTGTCGTGTAAACTTACCCAAAGAAACAAAATGGCTAATATTTTTCAGTTTCAGTGTAAGTCATTTATCAAGACTCTTGAGAAATAATTAATGTCCAGAGAATGCATGAGTGAACATGAGTTGCTTGCCCGGGTATAAGCAATAGTAATAATGATGCTTGCTTGTTTTTTTTAATACTGGCGGGTTACAATGTTACTTAATAGACTAAGACTACAACTCACTGACGGTATCTGTAGTGTATCATGTTATCCTGATTCCCTCCGCTCCACTAATGCAGTGCAGTTGTCTTCCCCTGTTGTAACTTAAGATGATGGTCACGGCAGGTCAAGTATTTTTAGCTGTGTAAATTGTATTGTAAAGAAAGGTCAAGGTTAAACGCCAATTGAGATGTAGTGAGGACACTGAACAAGGGCTTACTTTCAGTGGTGACACTTTACTTGAAGGGGTGTGCATAAGCCTGACATAACACCTTCATAATCATGACATGACATATGTTATGAATATGAAGAAGGTTTTATGCATGTTTGTGACAGCTGTCATTAAGTGTCATTCGCTCAATTAGGACATTTTTAATGCAAATATGACATTGTTTAAGATGTCTTTGTCACAAAACATTTTCATGACACAGTCATAATGGCCTCATGACAGCCAATGTCAAAGCCAACCACATGACAGTTCAACTTAATTTTATGTCAAGTTGTCATGACAAAGACACTGACGGGTTATGATGTTATGGTTTATGTCAAGATGTCATAACAAAGACATTATAAACAATGTCATATTTTCATTCAAAATATCATTATTTCTTATAAATAATCATATATAATAGCTTAATTCCAGATGAAAAACAACATCATCAATGTTTCTGCACATAAATCTTGGAAGCCAATCAGAGAATCGAACAAAAAACAAAACACACCAGAAGAACCGTCCATTCCCATGAAGCACTGAGAATGTCAATCTCCAGCGCTTTAAAATTCCTTAAATATTTGTGTGTGTGTGCGCGTGTATGTGTTACATAATAAACCTAAAATACATTGTTTAAATCAAACTTAAATTTTCAGTTTTTATTCTTTTAAGAATAATGAATGGAAAAATACTTCCGGAACCAAGGCAGCTGAAAAAGTGGATGCACACTGTTGCACTATAACATTTTGATTAAACATGATGAATTCAAATTTGGTTTTGAAATGATGTGCATCAATAAATACGTTCAAATAAAACCAGGAGCATCTATGTTAAAAGAGCTAAGGGCAGTTAGGATTTTGTTTTGACTTTACTGCTGATCATTTATAACACTCATGAGCTAATGGCTAATGATAGCTGGCTGCAACTATCAGGACTTTCAGTTCCAGTTGTACAAGTAGTAGTAATAGCGTACTACTCTTAGAATATCTGCCATAGTTACTGTATGCAAGAGTATGCAATTCTAAACACAGCTTGAATCTTTTATTTCAGCACAATTTGGGTTTTCTTTTATTCAAACCCTTTCTGCTTTCAGTCCCTTTTCACAAGCAGTAACACAGCAGCACGTCCATTCACTTCTCCTTTGCGCTGATGCAAAAGTGGCTCGAATGTGGGCCGTTGCATAACCCTTCACAGGGTCCCTTTTCTATTTTTGTTCCTGGATACGCGTCTCAGTGAGGTATTTTCTGTGGTGACTCGCTTACATCTGTAGGTCTTCTAATGTACTCTTATTGAGCAAGACATGGATGACTGTTGAGACTTATTCCTGGCACATTTGTCTTTTTTTGAAGGTGATGTACAGCAATACGGGAAGCAGGAATTATGAGAACATCTGCATTTGACTGGAGACATTGGACAAGGCTGAATTTGGACTCCAGGTTTGTAGGTTGATGGCAATCAGTGTGTTATACGTTTCTCTGGGACTCAAAAGCAGGTGACTCGTCAAAGTCGGTCCTTGACTGCTCTGCTTTTTAATGTGTCCGTGTGTCTGTTACAGTTTTAAGATGCAACACAGCTGTATTTCATGAGATGCCAGGCATTCCGCTGGGTAGCGATGCCATGGGGGGGCTGATATGACGTAATGGCATTCTCTGGAGTCTGGTTATATTTTCCCGCCTCTGGCTTTGATATGTTCCTCTGGTTGTTGTTGTTGTAGTGTGGATGCATTAATGCAGATGCATGTGTGATCACCTAAAGGATGATCGAAGGTCAAACTTAGATACTTCTAGTTTTATGCCCACTATTTCAGATGAATTTGGATGAAAAGGATAAATTCACATCGTGTTACTTTGACAGATTTAATGTGATCATTGCCCCATGTCTTAGTGCTAAATCCTGTGGAACCATTGACACTTGTCAGCCCAGTTTTTAAAGGTGTATTTAGTCTCTTACATGTTTATCCACCATATTCCTCCTTCAGTGTGTTGAGGACAATGCAGGATTGAGATTGACCTTGAAAAAAGCACATCTGATCGCTGTGTTTTGTCATTCCTACATCCACGTTCTTCTCTGCTCGCTATCATCTGACAGACAGGCTGTTTAGATACAAACTGGACCCGTGGGAAACATTTGACTTCATTGTAGACCATGTCAAAGTTCGGTTTTAGGTTTTATAGCCTGCATGGCAGAGCTTGATATTTCTTCTTTATTGGCTATAGAGTTTGAATGTCCTAATTAAGAGGATTGAACCAGATAACCTTATGTAACCTCATTATACACACTCTGATGTATGCAGATGGTAATTATATTTGCACGTCTTCTGAAATTGTGTAGGCAGAGATGGAATAAGTTGCAATATTATTGTTTTATATTTTGTTCATATTGTGGCACTACCTGTTGACTTATTTGAACAGTAAAATGTTCACTTTAATATAATGGAATTTGGTCAGACATTTGTCTTGTGTTGCAAAATAGATGTATAGATACATTCCCTAGACTCTCTTGACATTCTACAGGGTACTTGACATGTATATATATATATGTATGTATATATATATATATATATATATATATGTTTGGTTAGTGAGGTACATAGTCATTAAACCAGGCTGTAACCACCATACATTGTATATTGAGGTAGACACATTCTTCCTAATATTCAGAATAGTGCATCAATAGGGTTTTTTTTTCCCAATCGTAGATCTTTTACATTTGTTCCCCTGAATCTTGAGCATTTGGATACACCCTTACATCAAAAATTTGAAAAAGCTTTTATTTGAAATAGAAAACAGAAATCTTTTGTAAATCTATTTACTGTGAACGGTCAATCTAATGCATTTCTTTCAAAAACATTTACTGACAGCAAACCTTTTAACAGTAATGTACAGTATATAATTGAGTTATTGATATTCATTCATATTTCAGGATTTGCCAGATATCTTATCTTATCAGATATCAGATTTCTTTGAAAAGCAACAACAACATTGCAAATAGAGATTATACCTAATTTTTTTATCCTTGCACAGCCGTGTACTTGTTGTACTTAGTTTTGGTCAATTCTCTAATGGAGGAATTCCTGACCTTACAGTTTGAGACGACCTTCGCATCAATCACAAACCTCAGAAAGACACAGAGATGGTGCTGGCACACTGCCTTCAGAAACACTCTACTCAGGGCATGGTGAGTTTATGGGCCGTTTTGGCTTGAAGATGGCTTTTGTACTCGTTTCATGAATAATTAACATTTCATTATACCACTCAAGTTATACTCCACCATAAAATAATTGAAATGTTTTTAATTTGTTAGCTGATAACATGTTTTTCACTGTTTTCAGACAATTTGGATGTGGTGCCCAGGCCTAAAGGTATATAGAGATGGAGACCATTTTTAAACAACTTGAGTGAACTATGCTCTTGAACATATGGAAAGGATAATTTAATCATTTTTGAATATGATGCCGATGGACTGACTACTGTACAATTATTGGGGGCCTGTTTAAAGCATTGAAGGATTAAACTTCCAAGTTAAGTGAAACTTTAATCGAAGCAAGAAGATGTTCGTTGTCACAAAACCAAGGGCAATGTAGCAAACTGGAGTTAGCATATCCTTATCATGGAGGCTACTAAAACCTCAGGTGAAGCGGAAAGTTCCAAACAGATTATCAGTTTAAAAGATGACGAAACACACTTGCCATCCGAGATGACCCAAAGAGGCCAATCCTCTGGCTCAGAGGACAAAATAAGACTTGTGGAGCAACCCCAGACCCCAGTTGTAAGTCCATCTTCTAGTATGGAGTCACAGGTCCTTGCTTCAGAAAATATTCTTACCTCAAAATCTAAAGAACAGTCTCACATCCAGCTCCGGAGGAAGAACGTTCCTCTCCCAAACAAACGATATCTTCAGTCGGAACATGAGCTGCTGTCAGAGGGCCTTCACAAAAAGGAGCAGAAGTCTGTTAAGACTGGGAAGTATATATGCCAGTATTGTGGGAGAGCTTGTGCCAAACCCAGCGTACTAAAGAAGCACATCCGTTCTCATACTGGCGAGCGACCGTATCCGTGCATTCCTTGCGGTTTCTCATTTAAAACTAAGAGCAACCTCTACAAACACAGAAAATCTCACACCCATGCAGTGAAAGCAGGTTTGGTTTCATTTTCAGAACAAGACAGCAAGCATATGGATGAGGAGTTAACTGTGGCAGAGGGTGAGATGCGTTTTGATGCTGAGCAGAGCAGTGAAACCGATGAAGAAGTCGTGGACAACTTGTCCTTGGAGACAACAAGCCATATCAAAGACAAAGAGGGTTTTGTGCATGAAAAAGTAGTGAAAGAGGCAAAAAGGGAAACCATGTGCGCGGCTCAGACTTCAGTCAAAAAGGAAACAGGGTCATCAGGAAAAGTATCTTTATGGCAGTTCCGGGAAATGTCGGCACCTGCGGCTATTGCTCAGGTGGACCAAATGATTGAATTCTCCACCATCAAGCAAAGACTTGCACTTCGGCTTACGGAGAAGAAAAGTCAAGACTCTGATCAGTCTCTTTCCCTGCCCAGTTCATACAGTAAAGGCAGCACTGATTCAGGATACTTCTCACGTTCTGAAAGTGCAGAGCAACAGATCAACCAGTCGAGCGTGAATGCCAAATCGTATCAAGAAATAATGTTTGGGAAATGTTATAGACCAACGACCAGGCCAAAGCAATCAATCACTGTACAAACTTGCATGACAGACATAAATGAAGCCACATCTAGCTTCATGATTACCTTGAACAAAGGCATGATCCCTGGTGACACAGACTCCTCCATTCACAGAAGCAAAAAAGACCTAGTTCGATCAATAAAAATTGATTCAGAGTCCTTCCAAGAGGAAGATTACCAAGAATGTCAAAACCCTAGCTCTGACTTTCCGGAAATGGCACCAGACAGTAGTGTATTCTTGCGCAGTAATTCTCTTCCAACATCGTCTAATTCGAATCTAAATGCACCAGAAGGGCTAAGAAGCAGTAATTCATTTGATGAAAGATTGACAGGTGCTGATGTCACCTACAGGGGTGCAATGGGTATGAGAAGACTAATGCGGCAAGCTGCGTTTGAGCACTCTGCTAACGAAGGACATGCGGAATCAGACTGCTACGCTCATCTGGCTTGTAGCTTAAAATCAGACTTGAAAATTCACAGCGTAGATGATTCCAAAATGGGTGCAGAAAACTGTCAAGAAGCTGATCTGTGTTCCATATCTCCATGCTCCTTATCTGAAAATTCTACAAGGAAACGAAGAAAAGACAAAAATGTCATGGAGGAAGAAGACTTTCATATCCAAGTCAAGCCTTCTGGACACTCAGAGGAACCTGAAACAAAGCAAACTACTTTAGACGCCGCCTTTTCTGACACCGAGAGAAAGGCTGGCAGTAATGTTATCTCTGTCATTCAACACACAAATTCATTAAACAGACTAAACTCGTCAGAAAAGTCAAGTGATACTAGATCGCATCCCTTGAAGGAGCATAACATGGAGGTTCACAGAACAGAAGGAGTAGACTGGCAATGGGGAAGCAGTGGTTTTCTACACCAGAAACTTCACATGCCTAAACAGCCACCATCTCAGCCCAGTATCCAAGTTCCAGAGATCAGAGTAACTGTGGAGCCTGACAGACCCGAAAAAGCTCAGGATGTAGGGGTCAAGCAGAAGGAAAAACACGCCGAAGAGTTCCAGTGGCCACAGAGGAGTGAAACCCTGTCACAGTTTCCAATGGAAAAACTACCACCCAAAAAGAAACGCTTGAGATTAGCAGAATTGGAATGTTCTTCTGGAGAATCTAGTTTTGAATCTGCTTGCACAAGTCTCTCCAGAAGCCCGAGTCAAGACAGCAATTTATCTCACAGCTCAAGTTTTTCCCAGTCTCTTGACAGAGAGGAGACCCTAAACCTTGTGTCTCAAGCTAACCCAGATGAGTTTAATAAGCCTTTGGAGTTCTTATCTGTGCCCGGTAGTTCACAAAGTCATCACAGAGAGATGAGACGTTCTGCTTCAGAGCAGTCACCCTACAAATTACTCTCAGAGGTTCCAGAATTTCGAAGCAAGTCTTTTGATTATGGGAGTCTTTCTCCTTCATCTACATCTAGGCTGGATGAGGTTAAAGAGCGTAGAAGGGCCTTCTTGGTTAGGCAGGCATCATTAAGTGGTGAACCCGAAACACAAGGTGGTACAGTCTTAGATGAAATGAGCAAGAGAACCTTACCAAGCAAAATATTTACACCTGAGGAAACCATTGAGAAAATGAGGTACTCTTTGATTTCCGGTAGTCAATATAGCCCAGTGCAAGCTTCATCTCAATATGCCAAACCAAATGTTTGCAATGTTCAAGACATGGATAGCATAATGCTTCTAATTAAGAAAGAACCTGAAGAATCCAATGCATCTGAACTTAATATTAACTTAAGAAAACCCCAGGAAGATTCTCAGAGTTTAGGCAATGTTTTGTCAACGATAGCAGTGCTTTCACATGCTCACCAAGCATTAGCAAGTCAAACCACTTCCAGCTTGTTAGTTCCTGTCAGAATTCAGATGCAAGTACCATCTTACGGAAACATAACGTACACTAGCATATCTCATATTCTGGATTCTCAAACAAACAATCTTATATCGTGCAGAGAACACAAAACTTCCTCCTGTCAAAGTCCTGCCATTGTCCTGCCACAAAATATTGATCTATCTCCAGTGTCAGGGCACCCAAGGCGACAACTGCAAAACTCACAGGCATCACCAGCAAAGCTTAATACAGGTATACCTCTATCATTAACCTCCAAAACTATCTCTACTACAGAGGCCCCCAGTGGTGGAGCAAACAAGCGCATGCTCTCACCTGCAAGTAGCATTGAACTCTTTATTGAAGCGAAACAGCAAAAAAGAGTCAAAGATGAGAACATTTATGGCCAGATTGTTGAAGAGCTTAGTGCTGTCGAGTTAGGAAATCTTGAAGGTGAAAAAGAAAGTCCCAAGAAAGGTTTCAAATCAGGAAGCACCCCAGAGTTGTGTGAGCCCACTGGGGTAGTAGATATGGATGAGGACAGCCAAGACTTTTACAGCAATCCAAAGTTACAGTCTCCTGCCATAATTCCTCAAGATGCTGCTATGATGGAGAGTAAACCGACACCTGAACACATGATGCCTAGTTATCGTTCTGGAATAGGTTCAATGCCCTCTGCTATCACTGGTGCTTTACTGTTCTCTAAGTTTCCAGGTCTTCACACTACTACTTGTGTGAGCTGGTGCTATCTCAACTCCACTAAGCCAAATAGCACCAAAACAGTTGCACATTTCTCTGAGTATGCCACATGGTTTGTGAGATGCCATAACCCTAACCCACCCGATCTTAGCACTGGGGTGGTTCTTGCTCTTCTCCGATCCAAACAGGGGAGGCAGAATACCATTTATTCAATCGCTACCATGCATCAGCCTGGAGTACTTGTGACCTCCACCCCCTGGAGACCGAAGCAAGAACAAGTATGTTGCCTGTTGTTGGTTTTTGCTGATTTGCCACTACTATGCTATATTTACCTTTACGATGATCCGATATTTGTTTAGTCATCTGTTCCAAATAGTCTTCTGTGGTATTGCAGGTAACTCCGGACTACAGAGAGGAAGATACAAAACAGGACGTGAGGATAAGAGACATAAGCCAGAGGGGCAAATCTTTACGAGAGGATGTTGCATCTACCTTACGGCAAATTGAACCAGTCCGTGTGAAGATTTTTGAAGGAGGGTATGGATATGTACTGTAATGCTAATGTTGATGTGTGACTGTCGAAATGCCCCCTAATGAAAGTGTTCTCTCTTTTTTGGTTGTTTATCAGGTACAAGTCCAATGAGGAATATGTGTATGTGAGGGGTCGTGGTCGGGGAAAGTATATATGTGAAGAGTGTGGCATTCGTTGTAAGAAGCCAAGCATGCTCAAGAAACACATTCGAACGCACACGGATGTCAGACCCTATATGTGCAAATGCTGCAACTTTGCTTTTAAAACTAAAGGTTGGTGTTACCATGTTCTTGTGACTGCAAAAGTTTGGGATAGAAAACTAACCTTGTCTTATTTTCAGGGAATCTCACCAAGCATATGAAGTCAAAAGCTCACATGAAAAAATGCCTTGAACTAGGGATTTCACCCACAGCCATGGACAATTCAGAGGATGCTGGTAGGAACTTTACTTCAGTAATGCTGGGCAGTAGTATCGCTAATAGCAAAGCTTTTAGTTTAACTGCATTTGTTCGTAGCAACTAGCAAGGTGTTAGCATCACTATAGAAGTGGAACATTTCCATGGATTTTGTTTAATAAGTAGTTGAATCTCGTTGACTAGTTGACTTTCAGTAGCAAATCTCCAAATCTGTTTTCTTATAAGGGCCTTAATTCTAACATGATACTAATTATGAACACCCCTAAATGTCAGAAAAATGTGCTAATTTACTTTTTTTTTGTTGCTCTTGCTGCTTGTGTAGATGACACCCAGAAGTCCTCTGGCATAATGCCATTGGAAACGACCATTAAACATCAGTTCTCAGATGTGGAAGACTCTGATGGTGTCGATGACGATGAACCAGACGATGATGAAGATGATGAATGTGATGGTGATTCTACACCAAAAACGCTGTCAAGAAGCACAAGTCCCCAGTCCTATGCAGTCAACAAGCCATGTATGTCTGGTTGTAACCCTAAACACTTTGACCCAAGCCGCAATCTACTGAAGGAACAGCTTGAAGTTTCCTCTCAGAGTATTGACGATGATCTGACCTTTGAGCAGTCAAGCAGCTCCTTTGAGTCTTGCCCATCTCAGCTGTTGTCGCCTTGTTGGGATTCACCTCGCCAGAGGTACATATCTCCAAGAGGAGACCACTCGCCACAACGTCACCTGTTGTCATGCCGTGATTCGTCTCCTTTAAAGGCCATTTCTCCAAGGAGAGATCTGAGCATCAGAGGGGACTTTTCACCCATCCGGCAGCTGTCACCTGCAAGACCTACAGGTTCGGACCCATCGGGGCAGCGAGCACAGTCTCCGCTGGGTCGACATAAAGGGGTGCTCAGGGCCGTGTCTCCACGGAGGGGGTCTTATCAGCATAGGACCCTCATGGATCCGGGAAGGAGTGTGAGATTTCAAGCTTCTGCCCTTAGACCAATCATTGGAATGCACTCAGATGTGGGAATGGTAGGCTTCTACATTCACGCATTTGGCAGACACTTTAATCTTTTTATATTAAATTCAAGGTACACATTTTTAACAGTTCTTGTTTTCCCTGAGAATTGAACCCATGATCTTGACATTACTAATGCCATGCTCTACTGATGGAAAGATTGCCTTTTTATGCATTTTGGAGACAAAAGTGTACCTTGTAATTTATCAAATAATTATAATTTGTATAACAGTTAACTAATGATTTAGATTTTTATCAGAAATGTTAGTGAGGTCTAAAAACCGTTGAGTACACCACTTAACTATTTTTGTAATGTAGCATTTCTACAGTTTTCTATGGAAGCTTGTTTTCGCCACTGAATTAAAAAAAAAAAAATAATTGCAAATTTTTATCTCACAATTGTGAGATATGAAGTCAGAATTGTGAGAAATAAAGTCGCAATTGCGAGATATAAAGTCAGAATTGCGTGATATAAAGTCAGAATTGCGAGAAAAAAAGACAGCATTATGACTTTTTATCTCAAAATTCGGACTTTTTTTCTCACAATTGTGGGTTTACATCTCGCAATTCTGACTTTATAACACATAATTCTGACTTCATATCTCGCAATTCTGACTTTATAACACACAATTGCGACTTTATATCTGACAATTCTGACTTAATATCTCACAATTCTGACATAACACGCAACTGCGACTTTATATCTCACAATTCTGACTTTATATCTCGCAATTCTGACTTTATAACACGCAATTCTGACTTTATATCTCGCAATTCTGACTTTATATCTTGCAATTCTGACTTAATATCTCGCAATTCTGACTTTATACCTCGCAATTCTGACTTTATAGCATGCAATTCTGACTTAATATCTCGCAATTCTGACTTTATAATACGCAATTCTGACTTAATATCTCGCAATTCTGACTTTCTAACACGCAATTCTGACTTAATATCTCACAATTCTGACTTAATATCTCGCATCTCTGACTTTATAATACGCAATTCTGACTTAATATCTTGCAATTCTGACTTTATACCACGCAATTCTGACTTTATACCACGCAATTCTGACTTTATAACACGCAATTCTGACATAATATCTCACAATTCTGACTTTATAACACGCAATTCTGACTTAATATCTCACAATTCTGACTTTGTAACACGCAATTGTGACTTAATATCTCGCAATTCTGACTTTATATCTCGCAATTTTGACTTTATAATACGCAATTCTGAATTAATGTCTTGCAATTCTGACTTTGTAACACGCAATTGCGACTTTATATCTCGCAATTCTGACTTTATATCTCGCAATTCTGACTTTATAATACGCAATTCTGACTTAATATCTTGCAATTCTGACTTTATAACACGCAATTCTGACTAAATATGATCACAATTCTGACTTAATATCTCACAATTCTGACTTTATAACACGCAATTCTGACTTAATATCTCGCAATTATGACTTTGTAACACGCAATTGCGACTTTATATCTCGCAATTCTGACTTTATATCTCGCAATTTTGACTTTATATCACGCAATTTTGCAACATGACATCATGACTTTTGCGTAAACATATACGCCACTTTCGCGCCAGGTGGCGTGTTATCTCTACGCATTTTGAGCTATCCGCGTGTATCCGCGTGTATGCGTATATGTCTACGCCATTAACGTCCGCGTCATTCCACGTGTCTGTACACGCAGTCAAATCTCCAGTCATAAATGCCATTAACCCCAGTGACGGTTAAGTTTAGGGATGGGGTTGAGGTAAGTCATATCTTTTTCTTTCCTAGGATGGTAAGGGAACAGTCATAAATGTCATTAACCCCAGTGACGGTTAGGTTTAGGGACGGGGTTGAGGTAAGTCATATATTTATATAACGTTAAGTCAACGGCGTTCATAAACACGCTGAAAGGCGATTATGCGTCTTGATAGCACGCCAAAAATGGAAATAAGAATTGGCGTGTCATACACACGCTATTTCATGAGATCAGTCTGCAATTTTGACATTATATCTCCTAATTCTGAGAAATAAAGTCAGAATTGCGAAATGTAAATTAGCAATTGTGAGAAAAAACGTCAGAATTGTGAGATAAAAAGTCGCAATTACCTTTTTATTTTCATTCTGTGGCGGAAACAAGCTTCCATAGTTTTCAGCCTTAAAGCCCCCCACCCCCACCCCCCAAAAAGGTTTTCCTAACTCTTATGCAGTTATGTTTTTCTCTGAAACATATGTGGGAAACCAATAAACTTTTTTGGTCCTTTTTGACAGCCATTGTCCCCATAAGCTGTCTTATTTAAATTTCTGAAAACAGCTTACAGAACTGAATGAACGAGTCAGCACCATGAGCAACGTTCTCAACCCTTCTTTTTCAGGATCAAGGGGATACTCCTCAGAATCTGTATGTTCCTGTTGGCCTATGCAGCAGTAGGGATCTGTCCACAACCCTGCTGCCCGACATCTTCAGCCATTTGCCTTTGCACTCTCAAGGACAGGTGCCAACACCTGTCCCGATGATCCCTATTGGGGGGATAAGAATGCCCTCCACGTCAATATCTGGTGCTGCTGGGGAGAGAAATACGCTCCCATCAATTCCACAGGGGAAAATATTAGAAACGGCTAGTTCTGGCCAGAACTCAGCCCCTGCCCTAGATCCTGGAGTGGCTTACAGTGGAGAAATAGCAACCTCTTCCACTGGCCTTCATTGCAAAGATGATAAAAAGGAGGAGAGCGTCTACATCTGTGCAAAAGCTATTGCATCCCTCAGAATCACATCTGAAGATGCCGCCGATAAACCACCTAAAAGCTGACTTTGTAAGCACTGTATAATCGCATTCAAAAGTAAAACTAAATCCAAGCTCAGACCAGAAACATACTTTATGCAAGTATTCATACATAGTGAATGGCTGTGTTGAACACACCTTACATGCGTTCTTGTGTTGCACTGGCAGTTCTTCTGTACTGAAGGAGCGATAGAGTTACCTTTAAGTGTCTGTGCCATTAAACTGGATGTGTTATTCTTCAGGTAGCTGCTGTTAAACAAGCCAAGTTTAACAAACTTTAACTAACTTGCTCAGCTAAATTCTCAATAGTTGACCTGGAAGAGAACAATGACTCAGAGCGCCACCTTGCAGCTTTATACATTGCAGTCTGACATTTCAGAGGGTAAAAATGCACAAAATTGTGTAGAGTGTGTTTTTGGCCTTGGAGTCTGACCAAGATTATTTGGAGTTTTGGTAACGTGGGCAAAAACTAATTATATGCACAACATCGCGCATTTTCATTCATTTCAATGCACATGCCATATTCTCTATACCTGCCATACCAATTTTAACTATAAATGTGTATAAGCTTAGAATTTACAACAATATGTGCGAAAAGAAATATTATTTCATGGAAACTATTTAAATGGCAGATCTGCATCTCACAGGACAATTTAAACAATTCCTACTACAGGAAGTGCATCAAGTCCCGAGTATAATACAAAGCACTGGTCGCAATTCTAACTGACATCGTCTCCATTGACTTCTGCTTGTGCCTTTTAAGAAGATGTTTGGATATCCCTCAAAGAGAGAAAGTCATTCGATGTACCCTATTTATGCACTTAACAATAGTGGTGGTCATAAAGGTTAACTAATATGAGATATTGTGGTTGCTTTTTGAGATTGCACTTACAGTATTAAGTACAGTATGTTAAAGTTTGCATATTGCATTAAGCTGTGCTATGACATTGCCTTGTATGCTGTTGTATATTTTTGCTGGCACCTTTATAACTTAACTGCATTATGAGCGTTCAAGATTATGAACCTGATGAATTCTTTTGTTTAAACCTTCTCCACCGTATAGTATTTTTCTAAATGTATCATACCTCGTTTCCTTTAGACTTTAGATTTTTCTGCACTTAAGCAAAGAAATGTCATTACAAGGCATTTTTAATATAGATCTGCATATTATGATATAAAAAGTGGTAAGTATTGTGCATTAAGATGACTATTTGAAGCACTTTCTAGGTAGCTGATAGACTGAATGCCGTGTCATCAATATTGGAGCTCTTTTGAATCATTTTAGATGATTTTTGTTTTCATTGAATTAATCTTGACACAACATTCCAGTCACTGTTATGTCAAATATATGTGCACATACAGTACATACACACATTTACATGTTTATACACACACGTACATATTTACAAACACACTCACATAATCGCTATCATGTACTGTAATTACTTTTGAAGAGTGTCTCGTGTAGAAGTAAACAAAAATGAAATGTTACATTTGAAGGGATAGTTGCTTTTTTCAGGTTTTTCTTGCCATCAGATAAATGAGTTTGTCTGGTGAACTTGTCTGACTGTTTGAATGTATGAATTTTTAACCTAAGTCATTTTAAATGTCTTTAAAGAAGGTATAAGTGCTATCTCATATTAAACATATTGATATCATATGAAGTAGCAGTCAGTTTATGGTATTTATATTAATAGTCTGAGTATTAAAAAATGCTGAGATGGTAAATTTAAACTGAGTTTATACTGAAGGAACTTTCATGTCATGTTTACAGTATTACATATTAAAGATTTTGAGGTATCTAATTTCAGTTTATGGCATTTTAGAAGTTACAACTGTTATTTATCTTTGGACTGGTACATGGTCATCGTTTAGTGAAGTTTATGAATGTTTCTTTTGTTTTGCCCATAAAGGCAGCTGATTTCTTTTTATTTAAATGTTTGTTTTTGTTTTACTCTGATTACAAGATGTCCTTTAGAAAAAATGAAAATTAAAGTTCTATCAAAAAAAAAATTGTTGACGATGTTCTTACCTCAAAAATGCAATATTCGTATTAATTATAATAAACAAATCAGATGAACAAGTAAATGTAAATTCATCTCTAATTTAAGTTTCAGAATAAGTTTTTGCTTCTTTACCATATTTAGCACATCATATATGCTTCTTTTTGCCTTATTTTGTTTGGTAACTCTTTACAATAAGGTCTCATTTGTTAACACTCTCCAACATGAACAATGAGCAATACCCAAGGCGTCATCTAACTCAGTGTTTCCCAAACTTTTTTTCTGGCGACCCACATTTTAAAGTCGATAAATCCTTGTGACCCAAAAAACATTAGGCCCATATAGTTCATATATCACGAAGAGAATTTATGCATTAACAAAATATGTATGACCATTTTTTAAGGTCATTTTTTAAGCTTCCAGTTAACTATTTAAAAGAGATACAGATATTTGACAAATCACTTTTTTTGTTTAACCTGTTGTTGACAATATGCAGAGGTGAAATGAGAAAGGAAAAGTTGACAGGGCATCTCATTGTTTTCATATTCTCATAGTTACAGTGTACATAATTTACTATAATAATTATTATAGGCTTAAATTAAAATATTCTGACACTGAGACTTTGTAACCATGCATGGCTCACTACCACTGCATAAAAATGCCTAACAGGCACACAAAAAAAAAAAAACAACTACACACACGATTAAATACAAATTCCTCTACCCCCCTAATAAATCTAAGGCAATATAAATGACTATAACATAGCATTCAATATAAATATTCCACATTTATGCCCAAACCATGGTAAATTATTACATTCAGGCTATTACATGGTAAATGTTTGTAAGGGTGGTGATTAGGGCATTTAGTCTTCTAACTTTATTCATGTTTCTTCTATTTTTCTCATCAGTAGTGTTGGGAATGTTAAGACTGTTTCATCCGATTTAAAACTAGTTAAAATCATTGAGTGATGTGTGGTTTGTAAGAGAGAGGAGTACGTGTCCGACGCTTCTTAAAGGATGTCGCGGGACCGGGAGTAAACGCAACTCCTTTAAGCTTTGCGTTCCGTTATCCACTGGGCCGTGCTGCCTAGTTCAAAGTAAACTAGTGAAACGACTGAAACCAGCGCTATTTTGTTCTCTATTTGTTGTTACTTACCGAGAAACCGCTTCAGGTGAAAAAAATCCGAATCGTTTCAGACCGTTATGCACGCGCGTTTGGCCAATGGCCAATTCATGGAAAGGAAATAATCAAACCAACGAATGATTATTATCGCTGGTTCAGTCGACAGAAATACGGGACACGCATAAAAACTGCTGAAATATTCGGACTGTAAACTTTTCTCTCAGGTCAGTCGGAGTGCTCATGGTACACACACAGTGCGTGCGTATAGTCATCCAGCTGCACGCGCCACTGCGTCCACGCGCATATCTAACCAAATTTAGCCGCGCGGCACCACCAGAAAATAGGAGGAGAGGGAGGTTGGGGTGCCCTCGGCCGTATGGAGATGATTGGCGGGCCGCACTTGGCCCGCGGGCCGCCAATTGAATAGCCCATATCTAGAGAGTAGCCTACAACACACTGAAAAATAGTGCTCGACTTGGCGACCCAGACAAAATCTCCCGCGACCCACGTGTGGGTCGGGACCCCGACTTTGGGAATGACTGATCTAACTGACGCCTTGTGCTATGTCCACACTAATACGTTTTCGTTTGAAAACGTATATTTTTCTCTCCGTTTCTTCCGTCCGCACTGAGACGCCGTTTTAAGTCAACAAAAACGTATCGTTTGGAAAACGCTCTCCAAAGTGGATAAATTTGAAAACGCCGTTTTCGCGTTGTAGTGTGGACAGTGAAACCGGAGGTACTGTATTTCAAAACGATGACGTAAGTTTAGGCCATGTCCACACTAATACGTTTTCGTTTGAAAACGTATATTTTTCTCTCCGTTTTGGCCTTCCGTCCGCACTGAGACGCCGTTTTAAGTCAACAAAAACAAACGTATCGTTTGGAAAACGCTCTCCAAAGTGGATAAATTTGAAAACGCCGTTTTCGCGTTGTAGTGTGGACAGTGAAACCGGAGGTATTTCAAAACGATGACGTAAGTTTAGTCATGTGATCCATGTAGTACCAATAGATATTCATGTTTATCGGTATTGTGCCTGTTATGTGTTCATTTTTACACTATTTCTAAAATATGTTACTTTCTATGTTACTTAAAATGTGCTATTCTTCATAGCACAGTACTGCAAAGATGATAATGTAGTCTACTCACATTTGCTGTCCTGCGGCAAAACAGGAGAGCAGTTGCGTTTTAGACCAAACATATGGTGACTGAATGCGATCTGGACACATCAGTGATGGTGAGATATTTTGCCAAATAAAATTATCCTGTTATTGTGCGATAACATTATTTGTTAATCAACATTATTGATTTTCCCATCTGTATCATCTCAGTGAGCTTTTGTGAAGTTTCACGCATGCGCAGTAAAGTGAATTTAGAAGTTTCTCATCCACACTGAAACGTCGGAAAACGCTAGTGTGGACGGAGAGCGTTAGGCACCCTTGAGACGCCCTAGATCGCGTCTAATCCTGACCCTACCCCAGACCTAAACCTACCTGCTGCGTGCGTGACACTAAGGGTCAGTTAGATGACGCCCTATGATCGTGTCATGTAACTGACACTAGAGGGTGTCTAAAGCGTTGGATGTTGAAGCATGGTCAAAATTGTCAGTTAGATGAAGCCTCGGGATGAGAATGCATTACTACAGTATTAATTCCCCTTTGTACAAATACAAATTTTGGTTTTAGCAATGTATTAGTTAATGTTTAAATCAACAATAACCTATAAGAATAATAAATGCTGTTCATTATTAGCTTATGATAACTAATGTTAACTATTTTCATTACAAATCTTATATTAATTTCAGTAAAAAAAAATTTAACTGGGAATTTACTAAATGATGTTTTACTAACAAAGTTCGGGAGGAGCATGTTCAGAATTAAACACAGGTGGAGCACATTCAGGTAATCAAGCCTAATTAGACACGAGTGGAGCGCACTCCCAATCAATGAAGTAAGAGGTATATATACAGCAAACTTAACTCAGTTCATTGACAGTCTAACAGCATCCCACCACCACCCCATCTCCTCACTTCTTCTCCTAAATACTCTTACAACAACGAGGGGGGGAGCACTCTGGGTTCGGGCAAAAATTCCGAGCTCGGAGCCCTCCCCCTGGACAGCACGCCAAATACGCATAATCTTTACTCTGTTTAATTGATGTAAATGTGAACTCGTGAATGAATTTAAGACTCCGTATGTAGCCATGAGAGATTAATGAGATTTAATGTTTGCAATGAAACATACATCTACAATAATACATAATACAATGAAGTTTAATGACAGTATGAACGAAATAACAGTGATTATGTTAGAGAATATGTAAAATGAGTAGATTATTATAGTGCAAAATATTTACAAACACTTATTTCTGCCTCTCACAGTGTTTTATTCACAGTGAGGTAAAGAATAATGGATGGATACCATGAAATCATGCAGTTTGATGATGTGAAAATGATCTTTTACATTTGCATTCTTTTGTCTGTTATTTTCAAGTTTACGATTGTCATTGATTTGTTAAATAGCCCAACCTTCTGCAGAGGATTTCAAAAATCTCAGCCATACACAGAATCAGGGTGATGATGGTGAAAATGTACATTGCGCTGAGGAAGATGGTCTTTTCAAAGTGCTCTGGTACCATACACTTGGTGAAGTTTATTTTCTTCTCTAGTGAACTGGTGTCACAGAAGTACAGCGAATGAACCAGGAACCCAAAGAGACGACTCTGGAGCCAGAATGCTGCCATCTCCAGGACGATTCGTAACAGTACAGAAATGATGTAGAACACTGTGTATGTTGGTCGTTCCAGTATATTTTCTTGATCTATGTTTTTATATGCGGCGTACAGATGAAACACGGCCCCTGGAACAAGAACCGTCACTAGCTGCAGGGCCCAAAACACCTACAAAAATAATTAATAACTTAATTGCACTGTAAACTTTTTTTTTTTTTTTAAATCCCATTGTTTTTACAAAAAATCCTGGCAGCTGGTTGTCAGAATAATTCTGTAAAAAAATATATTAAAATGTAAACATTCCAGACATTTCACATTATAAAAATTACTGTTAACCTATTAAGAGTTTATTTTTATTTTTTCCTGTAGTGTTTTTACAATATTTACAGTTAAAATGACAAAAAAATATATATATATAATTTACAGTGTGATGATGTATAGACTGGGGCTAGTTGTCACATTTTTTCCAATGCATATATTTCATAAGCTTAAATTCTTGACTGCAAAGAATAAATAAATACAGGTAAATAAGAAATACTTTTATCTTTGTTTCTTTTCTTTTCTTTTTTTTTAAATTTGACGTAGCCCAAACATTTAAATGGTTGTGATTCACATTTACACAAAAATATTAAGCAAGCAAAACTGGTTTCACAATTAATTCACATTTGTCACTATGATATTATCTTAA
This sequence comes from Pimephales promelas, assembly GCF_016745375.1. Next base: position 31,112,150 of record NW_024121099.1, read on the forward strand.
CCATTTATTATTACAGACTTTTGACTGGAAGTGCACAAAATAAATAAATAAATAAATGAATAAATAAATAAATAAAATGCCCCAATAGCGGGGTATGTTGTCACAGTCTCAATGGCTTTTTAGCATTTAGTTTAAAATAAAATAAAACAATAAAAATGGTTATGCAGAACAAAAGTAATGAAAAACAAAAAATGGATATGGTAACCAAATAGTTTGGGCCAACAGAGAGTAAGAATAATACAGTCACAATAGTTAAACTGCACTTGAAATTTATGTAAAATACTCTTGTCCTGAAAACGGTGTTCAACCTTTTTATAACTGGACTTTTGACTCAAAATTGAGATACAGTTCTTGTGAGAAAAAAATTGAGATACATTCCATCTTCAGACTTTCATTTTTACCTTAAAAATGACCTTTAAACTTTACCTGGGGTGTTACAGGTCTGAACTGATTGTAACAGAAGAGGTTGAGCTCCCTTCTTTCGGGGTCACAGCTGAAGTGAAGGGCCTCATTCCCATAAACGGCAAATCCCAGAACACCCAGGAAGAACATGCGGACGGAGCCAAAAAACAGGGTGTGGAATTGACCAATAACAGTTGGAGGCCGGAGCTACAAAATGAAAACAGTATAGGTACGTTTATCAGTGTATTCTGATTACAATCGATCTAATGGAAAATGTTGCCCATGAGCAAAGACATAGAAATGGCGCAATGACACACAGAACGAGCTGATGCTGTTGTTGACGCAGCACGTTTGAGCTTCAACAAGAACCAATGAGGTTCACTCTCATGTTACGCATCACGTTTGAGCTTCTACAAGAAGCAATGAGGTTCATTCTCGTGTTACGCATCACGTTTGAGCTTCAGCAAGAACCAATGAGGTTCATTCTCATGTTACGCATCACGTTTGAGCTTCAACAAGAACCAATGAGGTTCATTCTCATGTTACGCATCACGTTTGAGCTTCAACAAGAACCAATGAGGTTCATTCTCATGTTACACATCACGTTTGAGCTTCTGCAAGAACCAATGAGGTTCATTCTCATGTTACGCATCACGTTTGAGCTTCAGCAAGAACCAATGAGGTTCATTCTCATGTTACACATCACGTTTGAGCTTCTGCAAGAACCAATGAGGTTCATTCTCATGTTACGCATCACGTTTGAGCTTCAGCAAGAACCAATGAGGATCATTCTCATGTTACGCATCACGTTTGAGCTTCTGCAAGAACCAATGAGGTTCACTCTCATGTTACGCATCACGTTTGAGCTTCTGCAAGAACCAATGAGGTTCACTCTCATGTTACGCATCACGTTTGAGCTTCAACAAGAACCAATGAGGTTCATTCTCATGTTACACATCACGTTTGAGCTTCAGCAAGAACCAATGAGGTTCACTCTCATGTTACGCATCACGTTTGAGCTTCTGCAAGAACCAATGAGGTTCACTCTCATGTTACGCATCACGTTTGAGCTTCAACAAGAACCAATGAGGTTCATTCACATGTTACGCATCACGTTTGAGCTTCAACAAGAACCAATGAGGTTCACTCTCATGTTACGCATCATGTTTGAGATTCTGCAAGAACCAATGAGGTTCATTCTCATGTTATGCATCACGTTTGAGCTTCTGCAAGAACCAATGAGATTCATTCTCATGTTACGCATCACGTTTGAGTTTCCACAAGAACCAATGAGGTTTATTATTGTGTTATGCAGCACGTTTGAGCTTCAGAAAATGTAAAAAGGCTGCCTTCAGAGGAAGCATTCCACAATAGAAAGTAATCAAAGCATGTCGGAATCCAATGTTAGCTTTACTTTCTGTGTCCTTCATCTGATGGATTTTTGAATGCAGCATAGATGTGTCCATCACTGCCTTTGACTTCCCACAATCATGTGCGCTTTTATTCGGAAACAGTTGAGCTAAAAAAAAAAAGAAGGATGGCATCTAAAAGTTGCCGTTGTTGGTCAGTTTGTGTGTTTTTGCCCATTAAAACGAAATAATTTCAATGCAGAGAACTTGATCTGATTTTTCAACAAAAAATAATAAAACATAATCAGCATCAACATCACCAGCACACATTAGTTCTGTCTTACTTACGCATCCCTCATAGAAGTTCTTGATGTAGTTTAAGGACATGATAATGTCTTTTTTCTTTATGTTCAAATAGTCTGTAATGCTTTGCCCTCATTTCAGACCTGTTGCCTTCTGCTGAGCTCCAGCTCCAGTCAATGCATTTTCCCTTTCATCTGCTCTACCTTCACTGATTTAACCACGAGGTACAAAAAGACAACAAAAAGGCAAAAACAAAAGAACTGAACATGTGCTCCTCACATAATCCCCATTCAACTACGTCAGCAGAAAAAAAAAACAGGCCTTTTGAGGCATAATGGGGGAACAGCTGACAAAAAGTGAAAGACAAAGTAAATTAAAGAAACCAAGACATGGCAATAAAACAAATGCAACAGCTGATGTTTTCAAAACAATGTAAATGTTTTTATTATATCACTTATGCTATTTTGGATGTTGTATGACTATAAATCTATATACAGTAATTTTTGATTTTTCAAGATCAGTGGAAACAAAATGAACAAAGCAAAAAAATAAATATAAATTGAATTTGATTGTATTTTGAAGAAGCTTATCAGCCTGAGTCCAAGTGGAGAGCTCCTTCGCATTTATTTAGGCATAAAGCAAGACTCATGGAAAACACTTCTCTTGAATGCCTTTCCCAGCACTGTTTATCAAGTCACTAATGAATAGACTGTCAAAACCAGCTGTCAACATTTACCTATCCTGAACACATGGCACTCTGTTAGCCATGCTCTGCCTTTAGACTCTTTTCACACACTGAGATGAATGCAGAGATATATCTGATATATATATATATATATATATATATATATATATATATATATATATATATATACAAATTATTTTCGGAAAATACCTTAAATGCATAACATACATTTGTTTTTCTTTTTTAACATATACATTTTTAAAAGTTTTGCATGTTTACATTGTTTTCTTCATAATTAAGCACATTACAAATCTTTTTAAAAATGTAAATCAGCATAAATTGATGGCTAGCATGCAGCGCAAACACTTTTTTATAAAATTTAATTACATTTCCCCCCCATATTAAAGTCATGAGAATTTGTTTTGTGTGTGTACAAATTAAAAATGTAGAGAAAATATAATTAATCGTTAATCGGTAAACTAATCACATATAAGCTTTTTTTTGTTGTGAAATAGGATCTGGACATTTTTTAGATGTTTCACGAGATTCACAATTTCATATGATTGAAGTGCCCCTATTATGCTTTTTTGAATATTACCTTTCATGTATAGTGTGTAAAATAGCTGTTTGTGAATGTAAAAGGTCTGCAAAGTGTCAAAGATCAAAGTGCATGATAAATAAAGTAATTTTCTCTTAAAGGAAAGAATCGATAATGAACTGCCGTAACGAGTTGTCAGCAATAGAGTGCTGAAGTGATGACGTCACTTTGTAGGACACCTCGGAAGCTAGCGGCGCACGGGTTCCCTCGATCAAAAAGCTATGCATTTTCCCCATAGACTTTTGGAAAATGGCAAAAAATAAGATCTGTGTTCAACAAAGAGTTGTGACCCTCACACGTTTTGTCTATCACGATAATCTTTACAAGTTAATCCAAAATGTATACATGTACTTATATGTAAATGTATAATAAATCTATACTTTATAGCCTATATAAAGTTTTTAAAAAACACAACAATATAAGTTTAAAAAACCACAAGCGGAATTATAACTGGTGTGTTTTAATCTCATAGATAAAATAATACAAAATATCTAGAGGCTTTGTTCACCTTATTTTAGACGATTTAGCAAAAACCCATTCAAAAATCCCATAGACTTTAGAGAGAGGGAACCGGGAGTGCTAAAATGCTAACTCACTTCCGCGTTTTGGCCTACAAAGTGATGTGATAACTTCGGCACTCTATTCAAGTCTCACTTCCTGTTACAAACCTACGTAACAATGTAATAAATTTGCATTACGCCAGCCTATGGTCTTCAACGGCATTCGCGAACAATGTATTTATGACCCTAAAACATTGTAGTTGTGGTGTGAAAGAGTTTGGTTCGTCTTGTCAACATGTTGAGAAGACGCTGTTTTCAGAGCTGCAAATGCTTTGCTGCACTTCATAAGGATGAGGACTCGATAGGCTGGAATTGATATAGAAAAAACCTGTTCGTATTAATATGGAAACCCCAGGAGCTGAAATTCAACAACAGACGGGCCGTCTGACCAATCAGAGCAGAGGAGGCTCTCGAAAGGAGGGATTTAGAAAGACTGGATCTTTGAATAAACCATTATCAGACTCTTTGAGAAATGTGATGTGTAATGTATATTATTAGAAAATTAAAGCGTTTTATTTTTTTTTTTTTACATTGGATGCTAGTTAACCTATTTGCATGACAATGATAAAAATGGTTAGAAAATATGCTTAATTCTCTTTAAACTAACCTCAAAATGCAAAAAAGAAATGACAAAAGCATGTGTATATATATATATATATATATATATATATATATATATATATATACACATACATAAACTAGACCTGGCCTGGAAATTTCCTGAAAATGATAATTTATTAACATTTTCAAATGCTTTGATTTGTATGGAAAGTTTTTTGGCTTCATCCTGCATATTTACAGATTTCACAACAATCAAAACGTGTTTGACAAAAGGTCACAGATTTTTTACTGTAGATGAACATGATTTAAATTTCATACATTGCAGAACATGATTGGAATCTCAGTGTGGACAGAATTGAGTGTTCAGTGTGTTGTGTGTTGTGTGTTCAGTGCAACAGTGTGAGCACGATCCCTCCTGATTATTTTGAGGTGTCACGCAGCTGCTGTGTGTGTCCTGACTCGGCTCGGCTCCACTCACTCTCTCACTGCTCCTGCTGGTAAGTGTTTCTTCACGTCTTCAGTCTCATGCACTGTTATCATAGTTTTTTAAATGTGAATTGGTTTGACTGGATGTTTGATAGCCATACTGTAAAAGTAAATATATATTTCAACATGTTTTAAGTGTAACACAACATGTTATAGGCTGAATTTCTTAGGCTGAAGGTCTTGTGTGTCCGTTGAGTCCTTGAAAAATCAGTGCAATACATTGCAATGCATGAACTTTCATTTTAGGCTTTTATTTATTAAAATGAGCAATGCAATTTTTCAACATATCATTTGAACATTGACATGCTGAAGAATAAGCAGACAAGTTGACCATATTAAGGGTCTCTTGAAATAGACTTCAGGCCATGAACAGGTGCCATGTGCTTGTGAAATCAGGGGGAGTTATCAGCCTGGACTGCATGAGCGGCTAAATTTAACCAGATAAACAGGGGTAACAGACAGTTGCTCTGTATCTCAGGGGGTAAACAACCCTAAGCAGCTCTTTAGAATAAGTAATTACATCAATTCAAAGCAGTTATCTCACAAGCTCTAATGTGCATGTACACTTTTTAACACATAAGAGATTTTTTAGGCGAACTTTTCTGACCCCTCTGATTAAGCATTATTTAAAGCTTTTAAATAGTTTAGTTTTAAATAATTTATGAATAGTGAAACAATCAGGGAAATTCAATCAAAAAAAATCACTACTTGGTATGTGTAGCCTGCTATTACATTATTACATACATTATATACACTGCTATTGCCAAACATCATTTTGGAAAATATATTTTCCCTTAAAAAGTATTATATATGAATAAAACATTTATTAATCAGAAATTGTGTTAATCAAAGTAGACTCACTTCTAAAGTGACTTAAAAATCATTGTCATTACATTAAAAAAATATCAGTAACACTACAATAAGTTATCATTTGTTAAAATGAGTAAACCAACATGAACTAAAAGGAAGCAATAAAGCCTATTCTTAAAGCATTTATTAACTTTTGTTAATGTTAGTTCACAGTGCATTCATTAACAGGACTTTTGATTTTAAAAACGTAGTATTAAATGGTGAGATTAATATAATATACACTGATGTAAATAATACATAATAATAAATATAGCTGCAAGAAGCAATTATCGGGGTTCAATCGTTCTAAAGCCTTTAAGCACATGTATAAAAAAATAAGTTTTATTTAGCAAGCATGTAACCACTTTAATTACAGAGGGAAAATACTATTTTCAGCCAATACAGGCATTTTTAACGTTTTTTTAACAGTTGTTCTGATCTCTGTAAAAGTTTGCATGCTTCTTTAGAGTCGTACAGCAAACCATTTTTGAGTCATTTTAAAGTAATTTTGCATAGGAAATAAGGTTGTTCACCCAGTTAAAGTGTCACCTATGGCATAAAAGTTTCCATTCTTCTTTAACAACACCATTTTCAACACCTTTTTACCATTTATTCAAAGCTTGAACCACTAATAATAACAATAAAAGCCGCAGACGAGTTGGCCATTGTTAGTTCATTAACTAATCCAGCTAACTAATGCTCAAATGAAACCTTATTGTAAAAATTTACCATAATATCCAATCTTGTAATAAAACACAAGATGAAACATAGTTTGAAGACGTTTTCATAATTTAGTAGTAACAAATTCATCCCATCATCTTTCACTGACCCTGCCCTGTCTCAATAGTAAAATATCATCAGGATGGAGAGCTGTTCACAACCTACAAATGGAGACAGCAAGGCTGATGTGAACAATGACCTCACTGAGGATCTGAGTCAGCAGCTGGAGGACATTATCAACACCTATCAGGTGAGCGAACAGCCAGGTGAGCCTGAGGATGTTGAGGAAGAGGCTGTTCCAGGCAAGGCCAAAGAGCAGAAAATGGAAAAGAAGATGCTTAAAGGCCTCGGTGAGTCACACCAATGCAAGTTATTTAACATGTTACTCCATTTAATCACTGGCAATGTGATTAATGATAAATTAAAACAAGTATTTCCACTTTATACTGCTTATTTTTCCACTTCTCAATCAAACAGTGTGACCAAAGTAAATTGTGTCAATAATCACAGGGAAGGAAGCCATGCTGCTCATGCAAAGTCTGAATAAACTGGGAACGCCTGAGCAGAAACTAGAAGCTCTCATCAAAAAACATGCAGAACTGGTGAGTACAATCATTAACAATGTTCAACATTTGAAACATAAAAAAAAAAACGTTTCAATACCTAATAAAAACAATGTATTTCTAACATTGTATGCTGGTGTGCTGCTACTTAACTAACTTATGCTGCGTTCCAGTCCAAAATTGTCATGCCCTTCACTCGCCTACTTCCCTCCGTCTCGATCACTCAGATGTCATTCACGTCATTGCTTACACGAGTGCCCACTACTGAAACTGCAATGGGCTGAATTGGAACGTCCTAAGCACTTTAAATTCTCTTTAAAAATTGTTTAATGCAGCATCCAAATGAAAATAGGTGTGTTTGTGTCATAGAGTTGTTTGTTGTGGTGGTGATTAGACGAGATATGTGGTGACGTCAAAATCGTAATGCGTTGTGGGACATATAGGTGCCTGAAGTGTACATATGAAGTCGACTCGCTCCCTCTGTCAAAATAGAGGGAGTGAGGGCCTATCCATATAAACCTCCCTCGTCCACTTTGCGAAGTGGAACGCACTTCAAAATGGCGGCAGGGATTCCCCTGAGGGGAAGTGCTTAGGAAACTTTGCAAGTGTGTGTCTAAAAGTGGACTGGAACGCACTCTTAGACAACAAGGGTACTGTAAATATCCACATATTCAGCCTAAATTTATTTTCACAGCTTTGTAAAACCATTTTAAGTATATTCAGAAACAAACAGGCTTTACATCTGTCTATAAAATATATTTTATTTCAGTACAGATTTATTTAGGGTTGTCCCATATTAGACTGTCTTTATTGTACACAAATTAATGAATTCTCGAATATTTTTTTAGATTTAGCTTGTTGTATTAAAATTGTTTGTTTTCTATAACAAAAGAGATCATAACAACATTGTGTGTGCAAATAACTTGCAGCTGGAAGAGCACCGATCAGACCAGAAACAGCTGAAGGTCCTGCAGAAGAAACTTCTCCAGGTGCTGAAGGAGAAGGATCAGCTCCAGAGTGAACACAGCCGAGCTGTTCTGGCCCGCAGTAAACTAGAAGGCCTGTGCAGAGAGCTGCAAAGACACAACAAGACGTTAAAGGTGCCAATATCATCCAATCTCATGGATATGATTGTGTCAAAACATCTTATATTGCTTTAAACACTGATATCTACTAATGAGCACAAATCAAAACATGCTCGACAAAAATAAAAAGACAAAAGTGTGTCAAAGTGGTAACACTTTAAATTAAGGTTTAAAGGAGAACTCCGGCGTAAAATGAACCTTTGGTCTAATTACACATTGTTACCTAGTCAAAATAGTTTTATCTCTAAAAACAGTTTAGCCTATAACGCTAGTATAACGCTAGTATATAGGGCATAGAGTAATGACAAATAAAAATCGCTTGTTATTACCACTAACAAGGCTCAAAATAGCCCCACAGTAACACGGTAGCATAATAAGGGTCCCTACATTCAAACCGAAGCATTGAGAACTTTGTCAGTGTCCATACAGTTTAATAAGAAGATATTTTATACATACAGTCAACTTCGCGAATACAGGAAGAAGCCATCTTTGAAAAATAGTCTCTACCAGTTGATCTACGAACGCCGATCCATGTGCGCTGGTGAGATGTGAATAAGGTGATAAGGTGAGCATGAACAGTAGTCTACATGTACATGCCAGCAGCCATATCACCCTGTAGCCCAAGACTGGTTGCCCACTAAAGCTAAGCAGGGCTGAGCCTGGTTAGTACCTGGATGGGAGACCTTCTGAGAAAGCCAGGTTGCTGCTGGAAGAGGTGTTAGTGAGGCCAGCAGGGGGTGCTCACCCTGTGGTCTGTGTGGGTCCTAACACCCCAGTAAAGTGATGGGGACACTATGCTGTCAAAAGAGCACCGTCCTTCGGATGAGACGTTAAACCGAGGTCCTGACTCTCTGTGGTCATAAAAAATCCCAGGATGTCTTTCGAAAGAGTAGGGGTGTAACCCCGGCATCCTGGCCAAATTTGCCCAGTGGCCTCTGTCCATCATGGCCTCCTAATCATCCCCATATACACCAATTGGCTTCATCACTGTCTTCTCTCCACCAGTAAGCTGGTGTGTGGTGAGCGTTCTGGCGCAATATGGCTGCCGTCGCATCATCCAGGTGGATGCTGCACATTGGTGGTGGTTGAGGAGATCCCCCCCCCCTCTATGTGAAGCGCTTTGAGTTTCCAGAAAAAAAAAGCGCTATATAAATGTAATGAATTATTATTATTACATATTGAAGAGAAGAAAATGGTTGGTGTTTGTGTTTCTTCCGGAAACAACGGACCATATGAGATTCTGCACAGTTCAGCGCACTTGGATCGGCGTTCGTAGATCGATTGGTAGAGACTATTTTTCAAAGATGGCTTCTTCCTGTATTCGCGAAGTTGACTGTATGTATAAAATATCTTCTTATTAAACTGTATGGACACTGACAAAGTTCTCAATGCTTCGGTTTGAATGTAGGGACCCTTATTATGCTGTTGTGTTAGTGTGGGGCTATTTTGAGCCTTGTTAGTGGTAATAACAAGCGATTTTTATTTGTCATTACTCTATGCCCTATATACTAGCGTTATACTAGCGTTATAGGCTAAACTGTTTTTAGAGATAAAACTATTTACATTCGGCAATCATGAAAACAAATCTCAGATAACGGTTGACTAGGTAACAATGTGTAATTAGACCAAAGGTTCATTTTGCGCCGGAGTTCTCCTTTAACATTAGTTAATTATATTTGTTATATGAAAGTATTTCTAAAGCATTAATCAATCTAAGTTAATGTTAATTTCAACATTTACTAATACATTATTAAAATCCAGTTGTGTTGAGTCTGTTAATATTAGGGCTAACATGAACTAAGAATGAACATTTGTATTACATATCTACTCTCACTCTGTCTCCTCTCCACCAGTAAGCTGGTGTGTGTTGGGCGTTCTGGCCCAGTATGGCTGCCGTCGCATCATCCAGGTGATGCTGCACATCGGTGGTGGTTGAGGAGATTCCTATGTAAAGCACTTTGAGTGCAGAGAAAAGCGCTATATAAATGTAATGAATTATTATTATCTAGTTCAGTCATGAAACTCTAGAGGGCGCAGGCTGTGGTCCTTTACATGCAATTTGCAAGCTATCACATGACACAAGCTGATTGACCTCTTGCTTGCTCAACATTTAAATAGCCTGGTTCAATGTTTGCTGTGAGCGCTCCACCTTCCCCAGCTCCACTTGCCTAGATATGCTACGGGATTTATGTAGATTTATGCAGCAGCAGCATATCTTATGCTCACATCAGCATGTCTGTGTGTCTATTAGTAGTAACAAGTCCATACTAAAGAAGTCCCACCCTGCAAAAACTAATTTCGGGAGGTAGCGCTATCAGGAGGATGCATTATCACCGAAAATGCATCTTAAAGGACAACTCCGGCGCAAAATGAACCTTTGGTCTAAATTGGTACCTAGTCAATGAAAATATCATGAAAATAAATCGCTGAAAATTATCATGAAAATTATCATGAAAATTACCTAGTTGATGAAAATTATCATGAAAATAAATCTCAGAGAATGGTTGAGTAGGTACCAATGTGTTATTTGACCAAAGGTTCATTTTGCACCAGAGTTGTTCTTTAAAACCAGGTGGAAAGGGGCCTTCTACCAGGCTCACTTGATTTCAGGGACATAGTATTGTTGTTCGTCAAGGCCAAATACATTAACAACGTTCAATAACGGGCTAAAACCATTCCGAGAGTTGTGAATATTGTAAACAAAGATTAATAAATACTGTAGAAACTATATTTCTGTTAAGTAATGGGAACTGACTAAAAGGTTTTTATATTACAATATCACCCCCTACTGACAAACACAACAAAACACAAGATAACATGTCATAACATTCTCATCCCAAGGTGTCATATTCGACGCTTTTGCCAAAGCGTAGACATCCAACGCACATGGCACCCTTTAGCGTCAATATGAGACGCAGATATAGATGGGCCAGAAGGCGCCTCCTAGTGGTCTAACGCTAACCCTACCCCAGACCTAAACCTACCGATACTCTGTGCGTGTTATATTGACGCTAAAGGGTGCCATGTGCGTTGGATGTCTACGCTTTGGCAAAAGTGTCGTATATGACCCCTTGGGATGAGAATGTGTTGGTCATTATGACCAAGATGTTTTTTTTTTACTAGAACACACTTCTTTACTACAACTCACATTTGTCTGATGACGCTTTTGGTGCAGGAGGAAACCCTACAGAGGTGTCGTGAAGATGATCTCAAGAGGAAGGAAATCACCACGCATTTCCAGAACACGCTGACGGACATCCAGGCCCAGATCGAGGAGCACAGCAGCCGCAACAACAAACTGTGCCAGGAGAACAGCGATCTGGCTGAGAAACTCAAGGACCTCATAACAAAATGTGACCAGCGAGAGGCGGTACGGAAAACCAACAGGAGGTCACTCTTGTTTGACCTGAGATCATATCATTCCAATAAGTGATATTTTACATTCATTGAGATCCTTGATAAGACAAGAGGATATACAAGGGAAATTGAGACATTTTTCCTGGTCATCTCAAAGGAACATATTTTCTGTTTGCATTTTAGTTGAATAATAAATTTAGTAAATTTGTATTTTTGGTAATTTTCATTAATTTATAAAAAAATATATATTGTTAAGTATTTTTTATTACAGTTTAAAATAGGTTTAATTAGATTTTATTTCAATTAATGTTTATTTTATTTCAAGTAATTGAAACTTGAACTTGAAGTAATACACATGTTTTTTTTTACTGTTTTAGTTTAATATAATAACCCTGTTCTGAATAAAGTGCTTCAAACCTAGTCCTTAAGTAGAATATGGATAGAAGTAAGAATAATTTAAGAACAATTTTATAATCTTGTTTTTGGTTCTTCATTCTTCATGCAGAATCTTGAAAAAGTGTTCAAGCACCGAGACCTGCATCAGAAATTAATGGAGACAAAACTCTCAAAGGCCAACGTAATGCTCAAAGAAGCGGAGGAAAAACACAAACTGGAGAAGGAGCTTGTGAGTAAAATATCTAAAGAAAAAAATGACCTCAACTGCAAATAGTAAATTTGTATTGCATATATGATCTTGCATACAGTATGCTAATTTATCTTGCTGCTATTTTGGAGATGGTCCTCACTGCAGAACATGAAATCCACGGGGAGGAGATCCAATTCCTCCCATCTTACATATACCTAAACCTACCCAGCTCCACTCCCTGATCCCTAAAACCACCCCTAAACCTACCCATCTCCACCCCTTGATCCCTAAACCCACCCCTAAACCTACCCAACTCCACCCCCTGATCCCTAAACCCATCCCTAAACCTACCCAACTCCACCCCCTGATCCCTAAACCCACCCCTAAACCTACCCAACTCCACCCCCTGATCCCTAAACCCACCCCTAAATCTATCCAACTCCACCCCTGATCCCTAAACCCATCCCTAAACATACCCATCTCCACCCCCTGATCCCTGAACCCACCCCTAAACCTACCCAGCTCCACCCCCTAATCCCTAAACCCACCCCTAAACCTACCCAACTCCACCCCCTGATCCCTAAACCCACCCCTAAACCAACCCAACTCCACCCCCTGATCCCTAAACCCACCCCTAAACCTACCCATCTCAACCCCCTGATCCCTAAACCCACCCCTAAACCTACCCAACTCCACCCCCTGATCCCTAAACCCACCCCTAAACCAACCCAACTCCACCCCCTGATCCCTAAACCCACCCCTAAACCTACCCATCTCAACCCCCTGATCCCTAAACCCACCCCTAATCCTATCCAACTCCACCCCCTGATCCCTAAACCCACCCCTAAACCTACCCAACTCCACCCCTGATCCCTAAACCCACCCCTAAAGCTTCCTAGCTCCACCCCCTAATCCTTAAACCCACCCCTAAACCTACCCAACTCCACCCCCTGATCCCTAAACCCACCCCTAAACCAACCCAACTCCACCCCCTGATCCCTAAACCCACCCCTAAACCTACCCATCTCAACCCCCTGATCCCTAAACCCACCCCTAATCCTACCCAACTCCACCCCCTGATCCCTAAACCCACCCCTAAACCTACCCAACTCCAACCCCCTAATCCCTAAACCCACCCCTAAACCTACCCAGCTCCACCGCCTGATCACTAAACCCACCCCTAAACCTACCCAACTCCACCCCCTGATCCCTAAACCCATCCCTAAACATACCCATCTCCACCCCCTGATCCCTGAACCCACCCCTAAACCTACCCAGCTCCACCCCCTAATCCCTAAACCCACCCCTAAACCTACCCAACTCCACCCTCTGATCCCTAAACCCACCCCTAAACCAACCCAACTCCACCCCTGATCCCTAAACCCACCCCTAAACCTACCCATCTCAACCCCCTGATCCCTAAACCCACCCCTAAACCTACCCAACTCCACCCCCTGATCCCTAAACCCACCCCTAAACCTACCCATCTCAACCCCCTGATCCCTAAACCCACCCCTAAACCTACCCATCTCAACCCCCTGATCCCTAAACCCACCCCTAAACCTACCCAACTCCACCCCCTGATCCCTAAACCCACCCCTAAACCAACCCAACTCCACCCCCTGATCCCTAAACCCACCCCTAAACCTACCCATCTCAACCCCCTGATCCCTAAACCCACCCCTAATCCTACCCAACTCCACCCCCTGATCCCTAAACCCACCCCTAAACCTACCCAACTCCACCCCCTGATCCCTAAACCCACCCCTAAAGCTTCCTAGCTCCACCCCCTAATCCTTAAACCCACCCCTAAACCTACCCAACTCCACCCCTGATCCCTAAACCCACCCCTAAACCTACCCAACTCCACCCCCTGATCCCTAAACCCACCCCTAAACCTACCCAACTCCACCCCCTGATCCCTAAACCCACCCCTAAAGCTTCCTAGCTCCACCCCCTAATCCTTAAACCCACCCCTAAACCTACCCAACTCCACCCCTGATCCCTAAACCCACCCCTAATCCTACCCAACTCCACCCCCTGATCCCTAAACCCACCCTAAACCTACCCAACTCCACCCCCTGATCCCTAAACCCACCCCTAAAGCTTCCTAGCTCCACCCCCTAATCCTTAAACCCACCCCTAAACCTACCCAACTCCACCCCTGATCCCTAAACCCACCCCTAAACATACCCATCTCCACCCCCTGATCCCTGAACCCACCCCTAAACCTACCCAGCTCCACCCCCTAATCCCTAAACCCACCCCTAAACCTACCCAACTCCACCCTCTGATCCCTAAACCCACCCCTAAACCAACCCAACTCCACCCCCTGATCCCTAAACCCACCCCTAAACCTACCCATCTCAACCCCCTGATCCCTAAACCCACCCCTAAACCTACCCAACTCCACCCCCTGATCCCTAAACCCACCCCTAAACCTACCCATCTCAACCCCCTGATCCCTAAACCCACCCCTAAACCTACCCATCTCAACCCCCTGATCCCTAAACCCACCCCTAAACCTACCCAACTCCACCCCCTGATCCCTAAACCCACCCCTAAACCAACCCAACTCCACCCCCTGATCCCTAAACCCACCCCTAAACCTACCCATCTCAACCCCCTGATCCCTAAACCCACCCCTAATCCTACCCAACTCCACCCCCTGATCCCTAAACCCACCCCTAAACCTACCCAACTCCACCCCCTGATCCCTAAACCCACCCCTAAAGCTTCCTAGCTCCACCCCCTAATCCTTAAACCCACCCCTAAACCTACCCAACTCCACCCCTGATCCCTAAACCCACCCCTAAACCTACCCAACTCCACCCCCTGATCCCTAAACCCACCCCTAAACCTACCCATCTTAAAGGGTTAGTTCACCCAAAAATGAAAATTAAGTCATTAATTACTCACCCCCATGCTGTACCAACCCCGTAAGACCTTCGTTCGTCTTCGGAACACAAATAAAGATATTTTTGATTAAATTTGAGAGCTGTATAACTACCACATTGGCTCCTAAGGGACTGCCTCTTGACGGGCCAAAAAGTCAATGAAGAAAATGTTTAAATATCCCAAGTGACTACCGTGGCTCAACTATATGTTTATCAAGCGACGCGAATACTTTTTGTGCGAAAAAACAAACAAAAATAACGAGTTTATTCGACTATTTCTTTTCTTCCTTGTAGGCCAGAACGAGACTTCCTTATAGATTTCCACGACGCATGCGCGAGAATTGCGATCTGAAGTAGTGTAAGCTGGCGTAAGCAGATCGCAAATCTCGCGCATGCGTCGTGGAAATCTAAGGAATTCTCGTTCTGGCCTACAAGGAAGAAAAGAAATAGTCGAATAAACTCGTTATTTTTGTTTGTTTTTTCGCACAAAAAGTATTCGCGTCGCTTGATAAACATATAGTTAAACCACGGTAGTCACTTGGGATATTTAAACATTTTCTTCATTGACTTTCTGGGCCGTCAAGAGGCAGTCCCTTAGGAGCCAATGTGGTAGTTATACAGCTCTCAAATTTAATAAAAAATATCTTCATTTGTGTTCCGAAGACGAACGAAGGTCTTACGGGGTTGGTACAGCATGGGGGTGAGTAATTAATGACTTAATTTTCATTTTTGGGTGAACTAACCCTTTAACACCCTGATCCCTAAACCCACCCCTAAAGCTTCCTAGCTCCACCCCCTAATCCTTAAACCCACCCCTAAACCTACCCAACTCCACCCCTGATCCCTAAACCCACCCCTAAACCTACCCAACTCCACCCCCTGATTCCTAAACCTACCCAACTCCACCCCCTGATCCCTAAACCCACCCCTAAAGCTTCCTAGCTCCACCCCCTAATCCTTAAACCCACCCCTAAACCTACCCAACTCCACCCCTGATCCCTAAACCCACCCCTAAACCTACCCAACTCCACCCCCTGATCCCTAAACCCACCCCTAAACCTACCCAGCTCCACCCCCTGATCCCTAAACCCACCCCTAAACCTACCCAACTCCACCCCTCAGAACCGCCTCCGCCTCCTGGATCTTGTACTGCAATGAGGTGCTACTGCTATTTTGAGCCCAGAGAAATATAAACCATAAATGATTGCCATTCTGTTTTTAAGCAAAGAACTTATCTGTTGAAACAGGTATACTATTTTTTTCTAGGACTATTTAACTACTTCTATCTATGTATTTTCCAGTTACTGAAGCAGACTGCAGAGGCCAAAATACAGGTTAAACTTCTGAAAGTACAAGAGACTGATATGAAAGCCCAGGTACGTTTTCATCAAATATTACAGATCTCTACTTTTTTTTCATCATATATTTGTTCACAAAATAACTCGCTTGTTTTCCGGTTAGCTTGCTGTGTATTCGGAGAAGTTTGATGAATTCCAAGGAACGGTATCTAAGAGCAGTGGTGTGTATGCCAGCTTCAAACAAGACATGGACAAGGTGTGTATCCCTGACACATTTCTTGTCACTTTATAGTTGTTAAGTCATTATACTGTATTATTCTTCAACGTATAAGAAGAACATTGTAAAAAAAAAAGTAATATTGTAGAAATATCAAGTAACTATTAATCAATAGTCAAATAATATACAGTACATATAATCTTTTTTTTATTTGAATGCATCAAATTGCATTGTTGAAATTTAGTTTGCAGTCTTTTTACATAAAATTCATCAATATTAAGTGTGTTTTTGAGCTATTAAAAGGGGCTTGGGGTCTCTCGGTTTCAGGTTTTGTTGTTAATTAAAACTATTAAAAACTTTTTGTTAGACGAAATAAATTCTTCTTCTGAAATAAATGCTTCTACTGTAATTCATTTCCCTCTGATTTTAGGAATAACATTTGGGTAAGGGTTAGATATGGTATGGTTAGCATTACATTTCCTGAACAGGAATGTTGTTCTAGGATCAACAAAATGCACATCTTATTCTGCAAAATCACGACGTCTATTACTAAAATAACACTAAGCTAAGATGTTGATTTGTATCACAGATGGCAAAGAAGATGAAAAAGTTGGAGAAGGAGGCAACTGGCTGGAAATCCCGTTTTGATAACTGCAATAAAGCTCTTCTTGATATGGTTGGAGATGTAAGTTGCTCAGTTCATACATCATAAATCAATATTGTAGAATGCAGCGAACCATCTCTGTATATTTAATGTTTGCAACTAAACAAGCTGTACAATAAGAATCAAGAGTATGAATCTTGACACAGTTTTTCAGTATTCCTGAAAGTCTAGATATGGAGCAATATGATCATGATTGTTTCATGCAGAAAGCACTGAAGGAGAAGGAGATTGAACTCTTCACCCTGAAGACCCAGAAACTTGAGAATCTCTGTAGAGCGCTTCAAGACGAGAGGAAAACACTTTCCCAGAAGCTCAAAGGATCCCAACAGGCCGGAGCCGACAATGCAGTGGCTGCTGAGAAAGCTACAGAAGCAACCGAGGAAGTTCCAGTAACTAAAGAGGAAGAGGCAGTCTCAACAGAAGTGGTCAGTCAAGATCCAGTAACCCCCATTGAGCCAATCTGTAAGTCTCCCGCAGAAGCATCGCTGACCAAAGAGCTCTTCAATGTGAAGGCTGAGAAAGCTCGGCTACAGGAGATCGCGGCGGCGTTCACCATTCGCCGCCACATGCCGCCAGAGGCTTGCGAGGACTCAGACATCTGTGCCGAGAGTCTAGACGACGCTCAGGGTGAGCAACAGGTCGTAGAGGAGCTCAACTTCACAGAGGAGATGCCACCCCTCACTGACACACTGTCTGAAGAACATCAAGAGCTCAGAGACAAAGACATGCAATCTGTTGATTAGACAGACTAATCCAAATGTCAATCTCTCACACATTCACGAATAAAGTTTATTCTACATCTTTGCGCATCATGCTTGTAACTCGATGTTTGAACTATTACACCATACATGCTTGTGGTATTGTGTATTTCAAGACAGCATAAGCGATGTGAGGTTAGACTTCATTTACATTTATTCATTTAGCTGACGCTTTTATCCAAAGCGACTTAAAATTGCTATATATGTCAGAGGTGGCATGCCTCTGGAGCAACTAGGGGTTAAGTGTCTTGCTCAGGGACACATTGGTGTCTCACAGTGGATTCGAACCCGGGTCTCTCACACCAAAGGCAAGTGTCTTATTCTTATTCAAAGGCAAGTGTCTTATTCACTAACAACTCTGAACTTGTGAAACGGTGACATGGTGCATTTATTTGGAGAAACTTTGATGCAACGGTTTGTTGCAAGCATTTCTCTCTCTCTCTCTCTCTCTCTCTCTCTCTCTCTCTTGCCTTTTCTCCTTTTTTGGGATTTTTTTGGATGTCCGTGGCATCCCCCGTAGGTTTCTGAAGAGCATTTTTGAAGCTCAAAGTGGGCGGAGCCGACCGTCGCCATCTTGGCAGCGTGTCACTCCCGGATAAACAAAAATGGGCAAAAAGGCGGGATTAGGTGAGGTGACTTGACGGCAACAGACAAAAGGCTATTAGTGACAGCAGAGGCAATCCAGCTGTCACTCAAGTGGCCATGCCCTTAATTCAGAACTTTAAAGGGGGGGTTGACTGCTTTTTTTCTTTGCATGATTCTGTTTATGGGGTGCAATATAACATGTATTCGTGGTTTTTCTTTTTTTTTAAAGTCTTATTTTTCATAAACTTCACCTTTATTGTAAGCCACGCTCTCCTCTGTCCCCTGAACGACTGGTTGACTGAGTCTATGAAACCACTCCCTCAGAAACAGGCTATGGGCTCAGATTGGTTAGTTGTATGGTGATTGGTTAAACTGTTGCTCAAGTTGTCCGGAAGGTTAACGCCCATTACCTTTACGGGCGAAACGTGCCTGTGGTCCGGTCCAGATGTAAATAATGGTGTCGAACTGCAGTATCAGTTTGAGGCAGAATCAGACCGAGAAAGCGGCGAAGAAGAGAGGCTCTTCTTTGTGAGAGAGTCTTCTCTCTCCTCCATGAGGCCGTATCTGGTTGGAAGCAAGGCCTGCTGGGCCCTCGGGGCCCCCGTGGAGGGGGTTCCCCATAAACAGTGATTGCGGCTGGATGAAAAACTGAGAGAGGGAGGTCTCATGTGGACTGTCTCTAATAAAGCCTGAAAAAGATCCTGAACCAATACGCATTGTGAAATATCCGAGTGGGAAGTATGCTCTAGTAAATTTATGAGTCATTGTCCCAAGCGTGGTTATACCTTCATTAATGCTAGGATAGATATAACACATGCACACTGCATTCTAGAAGAAGGTGATGTCCATCAAAGTGTGAGTCATTAAATGAAAATTAATTAAGTGGGAGGCATGATACAGGCGAGGTTTACATCGATCCTTAGTTGTTTGTATACCAAGGTACATACCATAATATATAGACAATGAAATAAAAAAAAAAAAAACAATTGCGACTACTGTCCAGCAATAAAATGTGGAAAACAGAGCTGCACAACAGAGTTCATGGGTCACAGGCCCCTGTTTTCAGTTCCTTCGTTTTTTTGAACTGTCTGTGATTTGACATGGCAATTACCAACAGCTGTCCATCTGCTAATCAGCTGTCATCCGGGCTTCCCGAAAAATATATGGGTTTTACCCTACACTCTAAATCATGGTCAAGGGTCCCAAAAATAAAGCGTGCATAATAAAACAAAATCACAAAAGAACACCAAATCAAAAAAAAAAAAATGGAAAACCGGTGCCTAATACACACAAAAACACACAAAATAGAATAGACCATAATCTCTCCATATGATATCTATCAGAATGAAGCTAAAAAAAAGTGCATCCATCCATTATAAAAGTGCTCCACACAGCTCTTGGAGGTTAATAAAAACCTTCTGAAGCAAAGCAATGAGTTTGTATAAGAAAAATATTTATATTTAACACGGTACAATGTAAAATTCTAGCTTCCAGACAAACGAAACGGCCATATGCAGTCTACTTGTATATTAAAGCAATCAGTGTGTCATGGTGTGGCATAAATATCAGCAGTACGTTGCATTACTCGCATAAGTTGCGTTACGCTCAAGTGGACTCTGTTTGTTTGTTTGGCCGGAAGCTAGTTATTTATAATAAAGGCCTTCCTATAGAAGGCCTTTATTAACCCTCTGGACCCGTGTGGAGTTCTCATAATGGATGGGTGCACTTTTTTGAGCTTAAGTCTGATGATTGCAATGTTGCAAATACACTGTTATTATAAAGCTCAGAAGCGTCAGGGTGTTTATTACTACTGTAGGGTGTTTATTACTACTGACTACTGTAATGCTTTATTAGCTGATTGTCCGGCATCCTCAATAAACAAGCTACAGTTAGTACAAAATGCAGCTGCTAGAGTTCTTACTAGATCAAGAAAATATGATCATATAACACCGATTTTATCATCTCTACACTGGTTACCTATTAAGTTCCGTATCAACTACAAAGTACTACTACTGACCTATAAAGCCTTAAATGGTTTAGCTCCTATGTACTTAACGGACCTTCTTTCGCCCTGCAATCCACCGCGTTCCTTAAGATCACTAAATTCAAGGCTTCTGGCCATTCCTAGGATATCTAAGTCCAGTAAAGGAGGGAGGGCGTTCTCGCATTTAGCTCCAAAACTCTGGAATGGCCTTCCCGATACGGTCCGAGGCTCTGACTCGCTGACACAGTTCAAAACTAGATTAAAGACGCATCTCTTTAGTCAAGCATTCACATAATGCTTACCTTCTAGTCCTCTGTTATGCCATACGGAACCGTTTGCCACTGAAACTGCTTAACGCACCAGTGGGGCTCGACAGCCTTTTAGACAAACGGGTCGGCGCGTATGGTTGGGTTGCGGAGAGTTTGTGAGATAGTGGTTTTCTAACACCGACTCCCTTATAATGGAAATCATTATGAACATCAGCTATGCTAATTATTTCCCATCTGCCATGCTGTTATCTCGGGACGCTTGTCCCAAGAAAAATGGCGTTCGTCAGGTCCAGTTTTGGATCCATCCTCTCACGGGGATTTCGGATGCCCCACCGCCTGTGATGAGACGACCAACGCCTGTGAAGAGACGACTCAACGCCGGCGATATGTTGTTTTATATATAAACAATATTTATATTTAATATTTATATATAAACAATATGAATGTTAGCCAGAGGAGAACTGGCCCCCGACTGAGCCTGGGTTCTCCCAAGGTTTTTTTCTCCATCCAATCTGATGGAGTTTTGGTTCCTTGCCACTGTCGCCTTGCTTTTGGCTTGCTTTTGGCTTGCTTAATTGGGGTTATTTAATATTTAATATTTAACAATATTATTGATCTGTGTTGCACTACTTTCATGTTATCACTGTGAAGCTGCTTTGATACAATCTGTATTGTGAAAAGCGCTATATAAATGAATGTGACTTGACTTGACTTGACTTGACATCTTACAAATGCCCAAGTATGCAAACTTTATGAGAATTGAATAACCTTCAAACCTGATCAAACTGTTTGAAACTTTCATGAAAAGATTTGAAGATTTGAGTTTATCTTGAAGAGTATTGCTTTTCAAGATTGGGTATTTCTTTATATACACACAGTATACATTCAGTAGTGTTCTGTTTTGTTAGTAATGTACAGATTTTTGTTGCCTATTTTACAGAAACCTGGGTCTATCTGTATGCTCTTCAGCCAGTGACATTGAGGCGGTTGTTGCTCCGTTATACAGATTAGCTAGTATTTGGCAAGAACTTCCCCTTGTCTACGGCGAGAAGTCTTTCAATTACAGAAATGACAATACAAATAATTCCATTGTGTTTGTTATCAGTGTTTTGTGTTTTGGTATTCTCTCTGTCCCCATATACAGGGGCCATGTCTTTTCTGTACCGTGGACTAGTGATGCTTTTACCAGAAATGAAAGGTTTGATCTCCCAGAAACTGTGGATGATGTGGAAAATATGAGAAAGTAGGTCAAGTGTACTGTTTTTAATTCACTAATAATAGGCCATTTATTAGTTTAGTTAATAATATCATATTTTCTTTAGCAGGCGCAAACACAAGCGCTCAGTTTCCTGAAGCATTGTTCCAATGAAAGCTTTTGAGAGAAGGGACAATAATGTACACAATAAATGCATCATAAGATCTATGGTTAATAATGGTAAATAATATAATATATGCAATATACATACAAAAGAAAACCTGAAAGTATAGTTGCCTTCAGATGCCTTTAGACCTTGTATTTTTAAATATGACCTATTCCTACACTTTTAATGCTTTTTTGCTTTTTTGTTTATTTTTCTTTTGTTCTTTAAATGTATTTCCTCATATTTGATATCTAATGTATCTAAGTGTTGATATATTTTCAGTGATCTGTTCCTAGTGTTTTTTTAAGCTGTTATATATGCTCAAAATTCACATCCAGCCATCCATAAAACCCGCTTTTAATGAAGAGATGCTTTTAGAGACGCACAATAGTTTGTTAATTAACACGTGATGACCTATAAATTCTATTGTATTGTGTTATACATTAGTGTATGAGTCTGAACAAAAGGATAAATTCATTGCATTCATTTTTGGGGCACGTTCATCAACACCCGATCTAGTCATTCTAGTTCAGAAGAGCTAAACAGATTTTGTTATGTTTTTCAATGAATTTCAGTTTACTTAAGTGTATTGGAAAATAAAATGTAGTTTACAATCAATTGGTCACTAAAAATATTTCTTCTTAAATTAAGCTTAAATGGAAAAATGAACACTCTCTCCGTTTTGTACGTCAGTGCTGTAGCCATTACATCAGGGCATCATGTGAAAAGAGGTTAGCCTTTCAACTCCTGTGTGTCAAACTCCTGTGACAAACAAACCTCAACAATCAACCTGAATGTCAAGTCTGAATGTTCAACAGGCTGGGAAAAAAAAAAATAGTGCAGGCATTTGACATGAGAATAGTGTTAAGGTTATTGAACCTCAGCAGATTTGACTGCTAAAAATATAAACTGTTAAAAAATGTCATTATCTGACAACAATCTAAACTTGTCAAGCTATGAAGGAAATGCAAATGTCATGGCACTGAAAGGGGTCCAGAGGAGCTCAGGAGACCATTCGACAGTGGAATTCAACCCAACTTTTTTCAATCTGAAGATTGCAATTCCTCAAATAGATTTTGTTTTGTTGAAACTACTATTATAGTTTTTAACTGTTTTGAGTGGAAAAATTTATTGGGCTTTTTAAGTCTTGAGCCTAATAATGCTTATGTGCCAGCTGATATGGCTATGTATGGGATAATGGATGCGAGGCAGTTGTTAAAAGGGTTGTACTCGCTATAACAACCGCCTCACTATTATCCTGCTTATTACATATAAATCAACCAAATAAATCAATAAATCAATAATTTGACAAAATATTGACTTAAAAACGAGTTTATTGATTTAAAAACGAGTATTGCTTCTGCTAAAGAAAATAGTCTGTTCCGTCTCTGAACAGCGTCCATGGCAACGGTGTACTTAGCAACGCCGCAGTCTGTTAACAAGAAATAACAGACCACATTCTACATTAGAACTCAACCAAGCCACGTAAAAACAAGCAAAACTAACCTAAGAAAACAACGACGCTATAAACATTGCTATGATGATGCCGATGCACGCAGACGACAGCAGAGGTGACTGTGGTGTGGGAACGACAGCAGTTCTGGGAGATCGTGGTTCACGGAAGCCCTTTGGTTGAAGCATTTTTTTTTTTTTTTTGCTTTGTCCACTTACATCTGTCTTTGTTGACATCCGCCATGTGTGCGCAAACAGACTGGCCGGAAATGAACTCGTCTTCTGGCGTGTTGCAACCATAAAAGGGCCTAAAACTTAATCGCAATTCATTATTTATTCGGCAAATAAAGTTTCCATCAGCTTTTATCGCATTAGCCATATATCGATCAAGACAAAATCCGATGAGACCGAACGTATTTCATTTGAGTCGATTTTCATGAAATTTCATCGAATTTTACTGTTTCCATAAGGTATTTTTCATTCGATATCACTTAAAAACGTGTCGATGGAAACATGGCTAGTATCACTCAGGCTACAGCCCCCTCTATGAGGCAGGCCTATGCCTTGAAGTGGAGTCTGTTTGCTAACTGGTGTGCTTCCCTCCAGGAAGTACCGCACATGGGAAGAAGACGCATTTTTAAATGTTTTTACCTGAAAACACTCGGGATTAAACTGACTTAAACCCTGAGATTCTCAAATCTCGGACAGATATTATGTGTCACTCAGCCTGATGCTCTACAGAAGTCTGCTAGAGAGTCGCAGTTGGCTAATCCCCAGGATGATGCCACAGTCTTGTGCCAGATATGCCATTCACTATCCAGAGGGCCAACCTCTGTTTGGAGACAGCTCCCCCTTCTGCTGTCCCTCAAAACAGACAAAGAGCTGCTCAGAGCTCCTGAAGCTCTGCATGCGGTCCAGATAAATGTGCAGAGGGCTGAACACAACAAGGCTGGGTCTGGGTCTCAAGGCAGTGCTTGCAAGTTCACCACTTGGTTCATGAAGCCCTGATCACACCAAGTTTAGTTTTGTTCCGCGCGATTCGACATGTTGAATCGGCGTCGGGCCGTTGGGGAAAGAGAGAACTCTGATTGGCTGTTCAGCTCAGTGAAAGAGTCAGTGCACGAGAATAAAAAGCAAAACAGCGAGTAAAGAAGTCA
Organism: Pimephales promelas; assembly: GCF_016745375.1. Next base: position 31,136,896 of record NW_024121099.1, read on the forward strand.
AAACGGTAAAGATAGAAGGCTGTTCTTATGTTACGTCATCTTACCTGAGTGTTCCTTGGCGAATATTTGAATATTAACATGAGTTTAGTGGAATAAAGAAAGTGTTCAGCAGGATTGATATTTAAAACGGTATGCACGCGCTGCTTTGTTTACGTGTGTATCTGCAGTCGGCAGCATCGGTTTTCCTTTTTGAATGACGAATGTATAGACTAATATATCTGCAGAAATAGACAGTTGGCTCATTACATGCAGGCGCAGAATGCACATTATAGCTGACGGTCGACATCCACACACACACACAATTTTACAGAACTAGGAACTGAGAGACAATTGAAGTAAACTTGTGTGTAGTATAAAAGTCCAACTTTACACTTGAAAACAATCTAAACTCTGTTTTTATGAAGCAGCGCTTATTGATGCGATTATCAGCATCAAGAGATGAGACTTTGCTGGTGGTGACGTAGCTCCGCCCGCAATATCATGCACGCAAATGCGAGTGACACAACAGCCAATGTCGAGTATTCGCAAGGGGGTAATTCATCAACCGGAAGTTGAAGCCGGCCAGGTGCCGCCATCTTATAGCAGAACTTCACCTGAATTAGCATTTCCATTGATTCCCATTCATTTTGGTGTCACTTTCACAGCGAATAACTTTACATCTGAGGTGTTTGAAGACTCCACTTGTCCATTATTTATTTCTAAAGAAACACGACAATGTATAAAATGCTTCATTGCCTTGTAGCTTATGGCCCCGTAGAAGCAGTTTCTTGTAAAAGTAGGCTAACGATTGCGTCATAACCAGTGTTGGGGAGTAACGCATTACAAAAGTAATACATTACAGTAACATATTACTTTTTGCTGTAACGCAGTAGTGTAAGGCATTACTAATCAATTTTCAGTAATATTTTACTCGTTACATGTTCAGTGAGGCTTGTATTACAGTTGTATTACAGTGAGGCTTGACTTTTAGTTTTAATTGTAAAAAAAAATAAGTTACCTGTTCGTGGTCAGTCAATAGCCACGCGTGGTGTCCAAGTTTGTAAATAAAGGCTGATATATCTGTATAGCGAAATGCACATTTCATTTCATAAGCAGAGAGCAGTCTGTTTTCTTTCATTTTGAATTGTTCTGTTTACAAGTAGACATTTCAGTATAGATAGGTCTGTGGAGTAGGCTATACTTATACGCTGAGTTTCGGTATAGCCTATTGGCTATTTATGAGACGCGCACCAGCACACTTGTCTGCTTTTACTTCTTAAAGGCAACAGACTATGTGAAGGTTTTAGAGCAGTCTTTTAGTGCCAGTTCAGAGCGGTCGCGTCTGTAAATTTGTTTTTTCCTCATAAATGCAACCACGAAAACTAAAATAAAATGAATATTTTAAGTTATATGGAGACTGGACAGCCAACCCTTCCTCATCCGATTTGCGCAGTGTAATTAAGAGAATTACAAAAAATATATTTTGCCTCCTATTTTTTGTCACGCATGAATGTAGTTACAGCCACAAAGTTAAGTTCTACTTCTGTAGTTATTTTGGTAAAAGTAACTCAAAAGTAATACATGAGTAATGTAACGCATTACAATTCTGAGGCAGTATTATTGTAAGGTAATGAATTACTTTTAAATAACAGTAACAAGTAATACCTAATGTATTACAGTTTGGAAGTAACTTGCACAACACTGGTCATAACCAAGCGACTCTCTGTCGCACAGTAGAGAAATTACCGTATGGACAGGAGGAGAAGCTCACGGGCAATCGGGAAAACATGGAGGCAAAATGACAAAATAATTAATCAGAATACCTAGAAAAAGTTTCTCCTTCTCCTAGCTCATGGACAGCTCCTACTCACACTCTCCGCTTCTGCAAGTTTCGGAAGGGAATGATTCAGATTTCACATGCCACAGCACTAGAAGACAGACGGGTTGCTCACGTCACATCTACGTCGTCAAGCTCTGTTTGAGTCGGTTTTAGTCAGGAACGGAAGTCCTAAAAAATCGCTAAAATGGGCTTTGTCTCAATTGAGTTCCAATGAGATGGCTCTGTCCACTTCTTATAGACCATTTCACAAGATGTAAACAACACTGGTCCAGAAGCACTTCCTGTTTCAGTTTTTTAACACTACATAAAAGCTGGGATAAAATACAACCAACAGAACATTTAAAACTGAATCAAAAAGTTAAACAAACATCTTTAAGATGTTTTCTTTACATGTGAAATAAAGAAAACAGTTACAAACTGAAACAGGAAGTGCTTCTGGACCAGTGTCGTTTACATCTTGTGAAATGGTCTATACTGTCTATGAGTTTTCCCAATTAATGCATGAATTTAACAACAGTATTTAAACTTTGTTACATATATACCCTAATTGACCATTGACCCATCTATCAATAACACAGCAATCACTCAAAACATCTATAGAAATAGAAACTGCTCACAGCACATTACAACATAGCAATGCATAAATTTGATCAAATTAATGCTAAATTTCAAACTCTAAATCACTCATAGAATGTTCTCCCTTTTGTGAGTAGGCTTTATATTTTTTTCTTTGGCTATTTTACATAAACTTGACTTGCAGCCAGGTGGCATTAGGAAAATCTGAGAGTATAGAATCACTTGCAATCTTAGAATCAGTGATCTTCATCTCTTTTAGATGCTTTCAGACAACAGACTGTTAAATACAGTATTACATATTCCTACATTTATAAAATGTGCTAATTTGTTGTTCTTGTTCATATGTATATTGTCATGTTTAATTTGTGATGTCTATATGTTTTCAGCGTTCGGGGTGATATAGACATATGAAGTATTTTATTGTTTCTTTAAGCAGTTTTATATTCATGCTCATAATTCACATCCAGTCATCCATGAAACTTCTAATGAAGAGATGCTTTTAGAGACACACAGTACATTATGTTAATTAACACATGGTGACCTATTCTCTAGCTATTATAATGTTATATGGTCTGAATCTGAACAAAAGGATAAATTCATTGCATTCATTTTGGGGGGCACGTTCAGCAACACCCGATTTAGTCATTCTAGTTCAGAAGAGCTTAACAGATTTAGAAATGTATTTAACTGAATTTCAGTTTACTAAATGTATTTGACAAAAAACAGTTTAGCATCATATGGGCACTAAAAATAGAGAGATTTCTTCTCTAAATTAAGCTTAAATGGCCATATTAGGACCCTCCCCATTTTGTACGTCAGTGTTGCTGTAGCCATCAAATGAGGGCATCATGGGAAATGAGGTTAGCCTTTCAACTGCTCTGTGTTAATAGGACAAACAAACCTGAACAATCAACCATCAGACTGAATGTTAAACAGGCTGGAAAAAAAAAATCAGTGCCAGGCATTTGACTTGAGGATAGTGCGAAGGTTACCTCAGCAGCTTTGACTGCTTAAAATATAAACTTAAAAATATCTTTATGTTATAAACAAAGCTTGTCAAGCTATGAAGGAAATGCAGAGAAATGCTTTTGATTTGGACTATGAAAGGGGTTCGGAGGAGCGCCGGAGACTTCAGGAGGACATTCGACAGTGGAATTCAACCCGACTCAGCCTGTTTGAGATCACTGATCCTGATGAGGTGAACACTTTTCTTTTTCCTAATGTTAGAACTACTGTATACTTTCAATCTATTCACAGTGGAAGTATTTATTGGGTTGTTTATATCCTAGTTCCCCCCTGAATTTCAGTTGGAAAAAGAGGAAAAAAATGCATGTGATCAGATAATTTGGCCTTTGAAGAATTGGATGATTCCTACTGCCATCTTAGACTTTTGGTTGGAAATTTTTGTGTCTTGGAAAATCTGAGCACATTTTGAGAAAGAGTTAATATATCTCCAGACAGTCGAGATAAGAGATGTCAGGGGATTTTTCTTAGGACAGAAATGTGAGAAGTAGGAGAGTTAAATCTCCTAACTCTTCATTTAATCTCATTGCTGTCTAGTTTGATTACAGTATTTCTGTGTTCAGAATTTAATAGACTTGCTTTTTTTTATTATTTAGGACTGTGTATTCCATGGAGTTGTTCGTTTCTACCTCCAAGACCATATTTCAGGGAACTGTGCCACCAAATGCATTTGTATCTCAAGCACTACTACCACAAAAGAGGTCATAGAAACCCTGCTGGAGAAGTTTCAGTGTGATGAGGCACTAAATCCTTTCCCATATTCGTTATTTGAGGTCTTAAAAAATCAAGGTGAAACCAGGAATTGAACTCTTGTTTTGAGACATTATGTTCTTGCCAGTCTTAAAGGATTAGTTCACTTTTCAAAAAACTTTTGCTGATAATTTACTCACCCCCATGTCATCCAAGATGTTCACGTCTTTCTTTCTTCAGTCGAAAAGAAATTAAGGTTTTTGATGAAAACATTCCAGGATTTTTCTCCATATAATTGCACTTCAGTGGGAACCAAACGGTTCAAGGTCCAAAAGACAGTTTCAGTGGAAACTGCAAACTGTTCAAAGGGCTTTAAACGATTCCAGACGATGAATAAGGGTCTTATCAAGCGAAACGATCGCTCATTTAAAAAAAAAAAATAACAAAGTTTAAGTTTTATAAGCTCAAATGCTCGCCTTGCTCTGTACTGCGATGCACGTTCATGATTCTCCTGTTCGAACTCGTTCATCAAAATGAACAAATCTTTCTCTCGTTCGTTGAATGAACCAAATGACTCAGAAAAAGATTTGTTCGTTTTAATGAACGAGTTCGAACAGGAGAGTCACAAACGTGCGTCACAGAACAGAGCAAGGCGAGCATTTGAGCTTATAAAACTTAAACTTTGTTATTTATTTATTAAATGATTGATCGTTTCTCTTGTTAAGACCCTTATTCATCGTCTGAAATCGTTTAAAGCCCTTTGAACAGTTTGCAGTTTGTACCGAAAGTGTCTTTTGGACCTTGAACCGTTTGGTTCCCAATAAAGTCCATTATATGGAGAAAATTGCTGGAATGTTTTCATCAAAAACCTTAATTTCTTTTCGACTGAAGAAAGAAAGACATGGATATCTTGGATGCCATGCGGGTGAGTAAATTATCAGCAAAAGCTTTTTCAAAAGTGAACTACTCCTTCTGTGTTTTTGCCATTCAGAGGATAGACAACTGGACCTTTCAGAAAAGCCCTTGGTGGTTCACCTCAACTGGGGTAAAGATACAGATGGCCGATTTGTCTTGAGGAATGACACTTCTGTAACTTCACAGGTGTGTGACATCACTATCATTCTACTAAATACAATATGCAAGTTAAATTAGTTGGAAACATTTTATAATGCGTTTTCATTTGTTAACATTAGACATGAAGTAACAATGATTCTAAAACCCTTTAAACATAGGTAATGTTAATTTCAACATTTGCTAATATATTATTTAAAAAAAAAATCTATATGTTGACTTTATTTAATGTACCTGAGCTGAAACATTAATACATACTGTAACATAATGTTCGTAAGGATTTTGGAGTGAATTAAAAACCTTTTTTATAGAATGGCTGTCTGGAAAATAAGGAAAAGGTTGGGGTAATCGAGAATTTTAAAAGGACATTATCAAGGAAAGAGAAGAGTAAAAAGAAAGAGACGAACAAAGAAGTTTCTCTTAGTCACATTTTGAAGAACGATGTCTCTGAAAGTAAAACGAACAGGTAGGAAATCTTTTTTTTTTCTTCACCATAGCATGACTATTCTTTCTTCCTAGAAGCATTTGTGATAAATCCTTGAGGTGGTGTGGTATTCCTAAAAAAATAAACTTATCATAAAGCTATAGTATATAGAAACCTAATTTGTTTAATATGACTGTTTAAACTATTTTTAAAAAATCTTATTGAGTGTGTGCAAATATTCATATTATAGCAAAGGTTTTGTAGACACCACACCATATAGTATATCCTATGCAATGAGACTAGCAACTGTCTGGTTACAGATATTCTTCTAAATATCAGAAAATCGGCTGAATTGATTCGAAAAATGGTAAGACTCAATTGTTTAACCCTGAGGGAGTTGTAAAATGAGCCTATTTCCAAAAAAAAAAAAAGTATCCCTTTAAGCATATCCCAGTTAAAGCAACATTCATCATCCCCCAAAAAATATTTGTATATTTTCCCTTTTCATTACAGCAAAACACAAGACTACCTTAAAGTGAAATGGAATCTCCCAATCAGCATTTCTTTAAAGGAAAAAGGTACATTTGTGTATCCTGTCACAATGAAATTACTCAGTCTGCACAAATACACAATTCTCTGTACTGTAATTTGCGTGTTACGTCATTGATTTCTGTTTCAGATGACGATCGTTTCTTGCGTGCTGTGATAAATGACATCAACAGCTCCACGATTCACTTTAAGCTCTCGCCTGCATATGTGTTTTATCTGGTTGGGCGATTTTTAACCAGCCAACCTGGGCAGAGGAATAAACCTCAACAACAGACTGAACAGAGACTCCGCATTATATTTGACAAGATTGTGAGCTTGATTCAAGACATCATTGAGGTATTCAAAAATCTATTATTAAAAAAATGTACTGTATGATTTACTCGATGACCTAAAGATCAAATTCCCTGATAATTTCCATGAATGTGTCTGTGTTTCCTGTTTAGAAACAGAGGAACATCGCAGTGGCTCTTGCCTTTTGGATGGCCAACGCCTCTGAGCTCCTGAACTTTGTCAGACGGGACAGAGATCTGTGTCCCATCACACTCCAGGCTCAAAACACTCTTGCCCAACTTGTGCAACAGGCTTTCAGGTATGATAAAAGTGATGTTTGTAGCGAGGATGATGTATTTTTGACCGTTTAATAAAGCATTAATTTTTCCTCAGGTACCTGTCACATTGGCTTCAGGTTGATCTTGAAAACCACTTGCCTGTATTCTTTGCTGATGTAAAAAAGGAAACAGCTCAGGCAACAGAAATAGGTAGGCCTACATTCTTATTTACCTCTTTTTTCCAATGCAGTTTAATTCAAGTTTATCTGTACAGAGCATTACACAATTCGTATAGAGCATCACAGTCCGAGAGAGCTTTGGTGCCGGAAGTAAATTTCCCATTCATTTCTCCCATTGACGTTTTGTAAAATCGAGGATAACCAGCTACGACTGAACTCATAAGCATACAACATATCATTTCGAGTGAAAAAACTAAGAGAAAATCCAAAAAAAGTCAAGGGTACAAGACTGTTTACACATTTTCATTTCCGAGGAAAGGAACATAAACCACCACGCCTCACTGAAATGCGCTGAAGTCACCGTGAAAGAGCCTTCTGAGTGACTTCCAAATCTGACGACGGCCACGGGAACTTTTTCCTACAGTGAATTTTATATAGTGAATGTGCAGGGAAACTCCTTTTCCTTGATTTACTGAAGCTTAAAACACATTTGCAGCTGCAAAACCAAAACATTGAGCATCTGGCTCGCTCATAGGCTGCGCTGCGGCAACTGCACATCCAATGGAGCGGGGGCGTCTCTGAGGTGCGACCAATGAACTAGCCCTATTACACGATCTTCAGGTCTTCACGGACCTTCGCGGGGTTTAACCAGTTACACGACTTCCACCAATCAGATGCATTACTGTGGGATTGTTCAGGATTGTGGGTAATGAAGTACAAGACATCACAAATTAAAAGCATTTATCTTAAAACAAGGTTAGTGCCCCATTAACTTTTGGCGTTTATATGAGCATATGCAATAGTTTAGTACAGCCGTAGCTGGTTTTAAGTCTACCATTACGTTTTTGTGGCTTAAATCCCAAATGTATATGGAGAAACTGTATTAGTTTCCAAAACCCAATGAAAGTTTTGTATGTTGATGTTTGCGTCATCTGAAATCGTCACAAAATCTCTTCTGTGTTTTCTGTACATCCTTTCACACAGACTGTTGTGGCATATTTTGAATGAATTTTGTCCATATCAATCTATATTATTGTGGTGTCATCTTATACGCACAACCGGCACATCCGGGAACTTAACTGTCAATTTTGTCCCAGGCCAGCCCCCTTTTGGGGGAAACAAACTAGATACTCATAGACTTCAATACAAAATAACGGCAAAAACCAACGTCCGTACACAGCCGATAGGCGTAAATAGCTTGAGAAATCATATAAAACATCTCAAGTAATTATATGTCCACCCTGCCTGCCATAGAGCGTGAACATATATGGTGGACATATAATTACTTGACAAGTTTTATATAAGTGATTTCTTAAGTTATTTACGCCTGTCTGCTGTGTACGGACATTGGTTTTTGCTGTTATTTTGTATTGAAGTCTATGGGGAGTCTAGTTTGTTTTCCCCCAAAAGTGGGCGTGAACCTATTCAGAGACAATCTATGACGCAGCACCGGTTGTGCATATTCAGAATTACCCCCAATTAATTGTGAAAACAATCTGGTTGATAAATTTGCATGTCAGTCAAATGGATCAGGTTTTGTATGTTGCACGTTTGGATCCACCCAGCTATCAAAAATATGTTCTATGAATGTTTGGCTAATGTTTCCATTAAAGTTATGAAACGTCATTTCTGAATTTTCAGTCAAAGCAGCTAAGGCTCATTAACCTTCATGCTATTCTTCCAGTTATTTTGTTATTCCCAGTTTCTCTTTTATGTTTTAAATGTTGTTTTTTATGTGATTATGTTAGAGAAAATGTTTTCTCTGTTTTAATATTTTGCAAGTATTATGGGAACGTTAATTTTGAATGTTCTCTGAACCATCTACAAAAGTAGTAAGTAAAAAAGTAGCAACGTTTAAAAACTTTACACTGAAGTCCAACTTAAATGTTTCTGAAAAACCCTCCATAAATGATGTATTGGAAGAACTGTTCATACTGGAAGTTTGTTCAGAACTTTGAGAGTTCCTTGTTAGCCAAAGTTCTGAGAATGTTCCCTGTTACCGTCCGGTTCCGAGTCCAACAAATAATGCTGAACTTTTAGCATTGTGCAGTTGAGCAAAAAACAACCTTAAATTGCTCCAGATGATGAAACAACTGGATTAAAGATGGTGACATTGCACATGGTAGCAAACAAAGATTTTGTTCTGTTCTGAATTTGTATTTTTAGAAGGCGTCTTGAACATTCTCATAAAGACCATGAGTTTGCTCCGAAGGTGTCGGGTCAACCCTGCTCTGAGCATCCAGCTGTTTTCTCAACTTTTTCACTTCATGGGGGCCTGGATCTTGAACCGGTTCACTGCACCGGGATCAACGCTGTGCTCGAACTACTGGGGCAAAACTCTACGCCAGCGTCTGAGACACATAGAGGCCTGGGCAGAGAGACAAGGGCTGGAGCTGGCTGTTGACTGCCATCTCAGTCGTATAATCCAGGTAGCGTATCTGAAAACAGATGATGAGAAAATGATGTGCACTCTTAAAAATAAAGGTTATTTATTGGCATCTATGGTTGTGTGAAGAACGTTTAACATCCTTCACACACTCTTAGAAATACAGGTTTCAAATAGTTTTTTTCTCCCACAGTGATACCATCAAATAACCATTTTTGTTATTCTGTTATTCAAAGAACCATTATTTTCTTAGTGTGAAGAGCATTTTAATATTCTAAAGGCCATTTTACACTGTAGAACATGTTGTTCAATGAATGGATGATAAAGGTTCATCATGGAAACATCAATGCCAATCAAGAACCTTTGCTTATAAGTGTGTAGTGGTGTAGCGTAGTTACAAATAGTTGTTCAGTTCAGAGTAAGACAGGAATCGTGTCTTTGTGGCCGTTTTTCTGGTGATTAAGGGATAATAATAGACTTCTTCACCTGACAAATAGTTGCCGAAAGCAAAAATCTTTTTTGAAGAAAGCATGCTAGACTTAGCACCCCAAAATTAGCAAGTATTGGATTTCATTTATAATCAAATATGATGCAGGGTGGTGTTTTTAAGTTTAAATTTTCTTCATAAATGTCATTTACCATTTAATAAAAATAATAATGGTCCTCTTAAAGGGACAGTTCACAGTAAAATTATATCTAAGTCATGCATTACTTATCCTGGTGTTGTTCAAATGTATGCCTTCTTTCATTTATGGACCACGAGAGGATTTTTTTTTTAAATGTCTTGCTTGTCCATATAATGGCAGTGAATAGCAACCAGCATCAAGCTTTTTAAAAAGATGCAAAAGTATCACAGAATGATCCCATGTGACACGTGCCGTACATCACAACTTGTGTGCATTTTCTGGATGATATGGATACTAATAGAGTCTTACAAAAGTGCACACCATGCAGCCGTACACCAATGGCCAAGGTCAATTTTGTTAAATAATACATAAAATTTCACTAATGTTTTTCACCAAATCCTACTCCCAGAACACTTGGAATATACAGCACGTATCTCAAGGGATTATTCTGTGATACTTTTGCATCTTTTAAAAAAAGCTTGATGCTAATCACTATTCACTTTTGGCTTGTGTTGGCTAAGTTTTAAATATGGATATTTTTTCTTACAAATAAACGCTTCACTTCAGAAGGCCTTTATTATCTCCCCGGAGCCATGTGGAGCACTTTTATCATGGATGGATGCACTTTGATTGACTTCAAAACAGAAATGGACAATGGGCTATATGCACGCATAAGTTCCGCATTTGACGTAAGGATGCTTGTCCATTTCCGGTTTTGTAGATTAAAGCGGAGCAAACCGGAGAAAACGGGATTATGGCAGAGTCTTCAATATTTACTGTCCTCCCGTCTTTGAAACGAAACGTACATACGTTTAGATGTAATTTTATATATAGTTATGTTTATTTAATATAATTTTAAAAAGAAGCATAAACACAACGAGGGGTGTCTGTTTCATTAGTATAACCATGGAGTATAAAATTCAATATAAATTCTCGGTATTGCATTGGACTCTATGATCGGCGGAAGTTATCGAGCATCCTTAATCCTTCACCGGAAATAACGCCGTGCATAGAGCCCATTCACTGCCATTATAAAGCTGAAGAGCCAGGACATTTTTTTTAAATAAAACTCTGATTGTATTCGTCTGAAAGAAGAATGTTATATACACTAGGATGGCTGGAGTAAAACGTGGGGTAATTTCAATTTTAAGGTGAACTATAAAATTAAAAACAGCTAGCTGAAAGTTCCTTGGGGAACTAAAATGGTTCAATCCTCCTTTTTGGAACCTTTATTTTTAAGAATGTTAAAAAACAAAACAAAAAAAAAAACATCTTTATCAACATCAAAAGATCTGACCTATACGGGTTATGATAGTTATTTCCTTAAAAATGCTGCTTCTCCTCAGGCGACGATGCTCCTGACCATGACTTCTCACTCCACACGCGACGCTCTGATGATTCAGTCCACATGTTACAAGCTAAACTCCCTGCAGCTAAGAGCACTGATGAGCAAATATCACTACGCCCCAAATCAACCCCACTTTCCACCCGTAAGTGATGGAAAATGATAGCTCGCATGAAAATCAAAACAGCTATGCATACCGGTATTTTTGTCCCACTGATGTCTACATTAGAGTTTGTCATTCACAGGCACTGATAGAGCGCGTAGCTGCCTTGGCGGAGACCACAACAGACGTTCTGAGAAGAGAGGGAGGAGAAATCCGACTGGAAGAGGAACTAGAGCTTCACCTGCCTTTCCTCCTGCCTGAGGACGGGTATTCATGTGATTCCCTGCGTGGCATTCCCAAGGGATTTCAGGAGTTTTTAGAGCCCATCTGTCGCAAAGGTACTATTCAAGACAAGTAGCCTACCTTTATTTTTAGTGCTTTATACAATACAGATAGTTTCAAAGCAGCTTTACAGAGATAAACAGGAAAATAAGGATTAATGATGCAAACAGAATTCAATTCTGCTATAAAGCAGCTCTAAAAAGACAATACCGTAATTCAGCAAAGGACAGTTCAGTGTTGATTCAGTTCAGTTCCACTTGTAAAGTTCAATTAATATGAGTTCATTTCAATTCAAAGCAGCTCTGCAGAAAACAGGGTCATCATCCAGCTAAATTCAGTTCAAGTTTACTTCTCATCAATGGTGTCAAAGCTCAAATCAATAATATTGCTGAAGGATTTAAAGGATTTTGTCATTATTTACTAACATGCAGTTCCAAACCCATAAGACTTTGGCTAATCTTTGAAGCCCAAATTAAGATTTTTAATGAAACCGAGAGGTTTTAGTAGTCTTAGTTATTTCAACATTTGCAAATAAAAAAAAGTTGTGTATGTTCATTTTGGTAATAATCCACTGTCAACTACCAAACAAACAATACATACATTTTTAACTGATGTTAACAAATGTTAATAAGCGGCACAAGAATATCACTCATTCATTACTTTATGTTAGCTATTGCTTTAACGAATAAGACTATATAACAATCTGTGAAATAAGTTGTCTTAAGATATGTCCACTCTGATATGTGCAGAAAAACATATAATAATTGCATTGTAAAGCTTTTATTTTATCATTAAGATAAACATTTGTATGTACATCATTTACTCACACTCATGTTGTTCCAAACCCATAAGACTTTAGTTTTAACCAAATTTTGGTTACCTGGACAAAAAATCTCTCATGTTTTGTTAGACTAAGCAGGTCATAAAGATGTCATAAATTGAATTATATGAATTGAGTAGTTTAATCAAGTCTTGTGAAGACACAACCACTTTATATAATGAACAGATTTAATTAAGGCTTTTATTCACATGTAAACAAAGATACATAGAGTGCATCATACTGTAAGGCAAATATGTTAGATGTGTAAGCTAGAACAAACCTATATGGTTTGCATGTTTGAGCTTATGTGTTGTGCCATATGTGTTTGTGTGCGTGTGTGTGTGTCAATCAAGGTTTGGTTACCTGGACTTTTAATGGAGGGACAGAAATATTTCAGGTTTTATAAAAAAAAAAAAAAAAAATCAATTTGTGATTCAAAGATTAAGGAAAGACTTACAGGTTTGGAACGACATGGGGGTGAGTACACTTTTGGGTGGACTATCCCTTTAAAAGTCGATACATAGACTTAAAACCAATGGTTACTAAAAATACATACATATATGAATTACTATTTAATGGTTATCAAAAACTTGTGCCAAATGAACTTGTGACTTTTCTAGGTCTCTGCAAATTAGTTTCTCATTCCATCTGTGTTGGGACTTGGACCATTTTCTTTGGCCTGTCAGATTGTTCCACTGAGTGTTCAACTTGGGTATGTTGCTCATTTACAGATAAAACATAAATTAAAGTAAACAATTCCTAAAAATTGCAAATAATTGATGAGGTAGTAATGAACCTCGTCCTTATCCATCAAGTACACCTGGACTATGGAGGACCTGTTGTTAACTGTTAATCAGTTTAAGCTTAGCCTACTTAAAGATTTTCTGCATTAACTCTGAAACGTTCTTTATACATGTTATGTTATCAATATTAGAAACCTGATCCAGTGAAAATAACTCTGAAGAAACCTTTGCATGGTGGAATGGGAGTGAGCATAGTAGCTGCCAAGGTAAGACTAAATTCAATAAAAAGTCATTTTGTAGCAATTTACAATAAGGTTTCATTTGTTAACATTAGTTAACAACATTAGTTTACAGTTGTGTCTGTCAAATGCACTGTCAACTAACAAAACAAAGAACACTAGGATAAACCTCATTGGTTCTTGCAGAAGCTCAAACATTCTGCGTAACATGAGAATGAACCTCATTGGTTCTTGTAGAAGCTCAAACGTGCTTCGTATCACGAGAATGAACCTCATTGGTTCTTGCAGAAGCTCAAACGTGATCCGTAACATGAGAATGAACCTCATTGGTTCTTGCTGAAGCTCAAACGCGCTGTATAACACGAGAATGAACTTCATTGGTTCTTGCACGTGAAGCGGACATGCTTGAGCTTCCATTTATCACAACTGATGTGTGTTGATGAATGCTTATATGTGAATAAAAACCTAAAATTCTATCTATCTATCTGACTAAACTGCTCAATTAATAATATGGATTCATTTTACAATCTCTTTATGAACGTTAAAGGAGTAGTTCACTTTTGAAAAAACTTAAATTTTGCTGATAATTTATTCACCCCCATGTCATCCAAGATGTCCATGTCTTTCTTTCCTCAGTCGAAAAGAAATTAAGGTTTTTGATGAAAACATTCCAGGATTTTTCTCCTTATAATGGACTTCAATGGGAACCAGGTCCAACCGAGGTCCAAACGACAGTTATAACAGTTACAGATGCAGCTTCAAATGTCTTTAAACGACACCAGACGATGAATAAGGGTCTTATCATGCGAAACGATCGGTTATTTCAAAGCTTATTCCAAAAATGTAACTTTTCTAAGGACAAATGCTAGCCTTTCTCCATTCTGTGAGGCACGTTTGCAACGTCACGTAATAAGTAATTACGTTCAAAAGGTCACGGGCAACGTAGCCAGAAGTACAGAGTCAGAGTGTTTACAAGTTGAACGCATAGGTTGAACGAATTAAAAGGAATTAAAAAGGTAAAACAACGATGTCGGACGATTTTGATTCTGTACTTCCGGCTACGTCGCCCGTGACCTTTTGAACGTAATTACGTATTACGTGACGTTGCAAACGCGCCTCACAATATATTACAAGGCTAGCATTTGTCCTTAGAAAAGTTACATTTTTGGAATAAGCTTTGAAATAATCGATCGTTTCGCATGATAAGACCCTTATTCATCGTTTGGTGTCGTTTAAAGACATTTGAAGCTGCATCTGAAACTGTTATTAACTGTCGTTTGGACCTCGGTTGGACCTGGTTCCCATTGAAGTCCATTATAAGGAGAAAAATCCTGGAATGTTTTCATCAAAAACCTGACGTCTTGGGACGTCTTTTGACCATACATCAACTTCCGCCGTTTTAGGGTACCCTTTAACGTCAGTTACATGACGATCCTGGGACGTCATACAACTGACGCTTTACCTTTAACGTCAGTTAGGTGACGGCGTAGGTTTAGGTCTGGGGTAGGGTTAGGATCCGATAACGTCATCTAACCGACGTTTAAGGGTACCCTAAAACTGCGGATGTTGACGTATGGTCAAAAGACGTCCCAAGATGTCAGTTATATGATGTCTTGGGATGAGACTGCGCTGTAGAGGAACAGAAAGCTCTCAGATTTCATCAAAATATCTTCATCTGTGTTCCGTATAACATTTATATATATATCCTACAGGGCGCTGGACAGGAGAAGCTTGGCATTTTCATCAAATCTGTCGTCCAGGGAGGAGCAGCAAATGTGGTCAGTATCGTTGAGCAAAAAACAAAAGCATGAGCCATAAATGTGCCTATTTGCACCATATTATTTACTATTGAGTTTTGATGAAGGATGGCAGACTGAATCCAGGAGATCAGTTACTGAGTGTGGATGGCAAAAGTCTCACGGGAGTGTCACAGGAAAGGTGAAATAATCAGTATATCACTTAATTATTTAGTGTTATTTAAGACTCTTATGCGTGTATGACAAGGCATGACAAGAACTACTGCACATTTGGAAGTGAAAACTGATTTAATAATGATCCTTTTCAGGGCTGCAGAGATAATAATGCACACTGGATCAGTTGTAACGCTGGAAACTCTCAAGTCAGCAGCCGCATATTACGGTTTTGAGGGAGTATTTACCCAGCCGCCACAAGCAACATCTAAATGTAGTAAATATTAAGCACGTTTAATTATAATAATTATACATTAACCATTTGTAACACTTCAATTAAAAATCATGTTTGTACAGCCAATATATAATCTATGGCTTTTGAATATGCATGCTTTTGTTTTATGTTTGTTAGATCATGATAATGGTGGACAGTCAAAGCAGAAGTCCAGTGTCTCTGATCTCTGTGACAGTGCCGAACCATCAGATTCTGGTCCATCAAGACCAGTAACCTTTAGAAACCAGCACTCAATCAGCAGAGCAAACACAAAACAAAACCAGAAATTGCTCAAGAAGAAACTGGAGTATCGTTCAAATCCCAACCTGACATGTGAGTGCTTATATTTGCACATTATTTTTTGTTTGTTTTTGGGTTGTTAAGCTCTTTTTCTGTTTCTGTCAGACACGGCTGTTGATCCAGTTCTCCAAGAAAAGATTATACTATCTTTATCCACTGACAATTTAATGGATTCTGTGAGTATCATTGATCTACTATTTGATAGCTTATAATATTATTATTATAGTTTTTTTTTTATTATTATTTTATTATATATATATATATATATAAATGTGTGTGTGTGTGTATTGAGGCGGTGTGGCATCCTTATATATGTATATGTATGTATGTATATGTTTATTTTATTTCAAATAATATTTGCATGGTATTGGTGTGAGTTTCAGTTTTAATTAATAATAATAACCCTGGTAAAGATTCAAGTTTTTGTTGTTTTTGCTCTTTTGACCTCACTATCTATCTTCTATATTTCTATATCTCACCCAGGTGAAACCCAGAAACCCTCTTTTAAACACAGATACTTATCACAGAGAATATCTGACCCTGCCAGCATCCAAACAGCATAGCAATAAAGTACCAGGAACCACAGGAAAACCTCAGGATATTTCTGTATTCTCCAGGGACCTGCAAAATATCAACATTATGGTATTTGTGTGTTGCACTTTTATTGCCATGTTTGATATTTGTGCTTCCGTAATATTTTCATCAGAAGCAAAATAACACACACACACACACACGTTTGTTTCACTATATTAGTGAGAACATGGCATAGACTTCCATTAATTTTTATGTCAGTTTAATTATATTTTACTTACATAAATCTATTTATTTATAAGCCTTTTTAACTAAGAACCAGTAAAATGTCTTTACTAGTCAGTTGTCATAATATTTCACTATATAAGTGAGGATGTTTGGCCCATACAAATATAAGTAACTTTATATTATAATTGACTATAACTGAAAGTTTTAGATTTTATTATTGTCTCTCTCTCTCTCTCTCTCTCTCTCTCTCTCTCTCTCTCTCTCTCTCTCTCTCTCTCTCTCTATATATATATATATATATATATATATACACTCACCTAAAGGATTATTAGGAACACCTGTTCAATTTCTCATTAATGCAATTATCTAATCAACCAATCACATGACAGTTGCTTCAATGCATTTAGGGGTGTGGTCCTGGTCAAGACAATCTCCTGAACTCCAAACTGAATGTCAGAATGGGAAAGAAGGGTGATTTAAGACATTTTGAGCGTGGCATGGTTGTTGGTGCCAGACGGGCCAGTCTGAGTATTTCACAATCTGCTCAGTTACTGGGATTTTCACACACAACCATTTCTAGGGTTTACAAAGAATGGTGTGAAAAGGGAAAAACATCCAGTATGTGGCAGTCCTGTGGGCGAAAATGCCTTGTTGATGCTAGAGGTCAGAGGAGAATGGGCCGACTGATTCAAGCTGAGGTATGCAGCAAAGCATTTGTGAAGCCACAACATGTACAACCTTGAGGCGATGGGCTACAACAGCAGAAGACCCCACTGGGTACCACTCATCTCCACTACAAATAGGAAAAAGAGGCTACAATTTGCAAGAGCTCACCAAAATTTGAAAGTTGAAGACTGGAAAAATGTTGCGTGGTCTGATGAGTCTCGATTTCTGTTGAGTCATTCAGATGGTAGAGTCAGAATTTGGTGTAAACAGAATGAGAAAATGGATCCATCATGCCTTGTTACCACTGTGCAGGCTGGTGGTGGTAGTGTAATGGTCTGGGGGATGTTTTCTTGGCACACTTAAGGCCCCTTAGTGCCAATTGGGCATCGTTTAAATGCCACGGCCTACCTGAGCATTGTTTCTGACCATGTCCATCCCTTTATGGCCACCATGTCCCCATCCTCTGATGACTTCCAGCAGGATAATGCACCATGTCACAAAGCTCGAATCATTTCAAATTGGTTTCTTGAACATGACAATGAGTTCACTGTACTAAAATGGTCCCACAGTCACCAAATCTCAACCCAATAGAGCATCTTTGGGATTTGGTGGAACGGGAGATTCGTGCCCTGGATGTGCATCCCACAAATCTCCATCAACTGCAAGATGCTATCTTATCAATATGGGTCACTCTGCCATGTAGAATTAAGGCAGTTCTGAAGGCGAAAGGGGTCAAACACAGTATTAGTATGGTGTTCCTAATAATCCTTTAGGTGAGTGTTTTGTACATACAAATTCAAATTATTGCACCCACAATCACAAAGAATAACTGTTGAATCTCACAGAAACAGGCACATTCTCAAGACAATATTTGGAGTGTAGAAAATGGACGCCCTCTTGTGGACAGATCAAGATACTTGAAGAAACAGCAAGAACTGAGCAAATGGAACAGCCTTACAACCATAAGCCCATTGGATTCCAGCTTGTCCAGCATGGGACACAAAAATGGACTCTGGAAGATCCCGACAACCACCCAGTCCATCCCTCTATCGCAGCCGAAAAGAATGGACGTCCCCTACTCGCCACAAGCCAACAGTCTTTCGTTTAGCACATTCCGTCAGCCTGCGGAAACCCAAATTATGCCTCCAGCACATCAACATCAGAGCAATGCATCACCATCTCAAAGACCACAGCAGCTCCTCAAGAAAAAAACGGTTGTCTTCCACTCATCTGTGAAGACATCCCAGAATGACACAGCCTCAGAACCTTTAAGTGCTAATCTTGAGAAAGTGGTCGAGAAGACAAGTAAACTCGCTACTACAGACCGGCTGGGACAGGAAGTGCAGCAGCTGCAGGCCAAAGTGTGGCGCACCCTGGAGGAGAGTGAACGTCTGCGCAGACTCTCTCTAGAGCTGCAGTTCCAGAGGAGACTAGAGGAGTACCAGCACATCGGGGATGAAGATGAGGATGAGGATGATGAGAGCCATTCCGGGGAAGAACGGAAGAGGTTTCAGACAGGAAGTGATGCAGTGGTGAGATGTGTGCACTGAAACATCACAATAACAAAACAACTTAATTGCCAACCAAAAACAGAAGTATTTCAAATAACACACCACATACCGATAGACACTTTATTAACACATTTTATTAATGTCATCCTATAGAGTAAGTGTGAGAAGAATGAAACTGCGGCTGACCAGCAAAAGGAAGGCCACTTTTGTCAAGAGGACAGTTTGAAAGGTATTGGACAGTATTTCAAAATCAATGTCAATGATTAATATTAATATTGGTTAATGTTGGTTGACTGATTAATATTGGTTTAGACATATGTCTGACAATGATTTCTGGAATTGCAGATGGAATCAAACATGAATCTTTGGGATATGAAATGAAGTTCTCTTCTAGGTGAGTCTCAACTCTAAATTCATAATTCATTCTGCTTTAACTCTCCAAAATAGGGGGAGAGTGTCCTATTTCGTTGTTTTCTTTACTTTACTTACTTTATTTTATTTCTAAAGTACTTTACAACTGCACCTACAGACCAAAGTGCTGTACAATCAGCAGCATAAAAACAAAACTTTACAACTTTAGTCAATATTTCTCAGACCATGTTTATTTTAATGGTAATTTAATGACTGTTCGGTTCAGTTTAACCCCGTAAAGCCAGAAATATTAAATAACAGTACAAAAAATCTAATAGTTTGAAGTGGACAGTTTATTGAACCTTTTTGACAAATTATTTAACTGCCAACTTTTCCTGCCATTGACAGAATTTTGCGGAAATCTGTTTTCCGTGTTATATGATAGGGGGCGCTATTACAAATCTTAATCTCCGGTCTGGATCAAAATAGGTGAAGAAGCAGAAATTAGAAATGTTATTCAAAAGCCTGATTAATTATATTTGATTCATTTTCACATGATTTTTCGGAAAACTGATGTATTCAGCCCAGAAATTTGTCTTAAATCTTAATCTGACATTTATGAAATTTATTCTGAGATCCCAGTTCAGTTCTATCTTTATTATATCATTGACTGTTGTGTATGTCATTGTGTTTTATTGCATTTTATTGCACTTTTTTTTTTTAAATATGATTGACAGAACTCTGATTTCTAAATAACAATCATTTTAAAATGTCTATTCTAGCATAGCCCTTGTGACAACTTTTTGCTTCATTTGTTTCAATTGTTTATTTACAAGAACCCGTATTAATTCAATGCAATCAGGTGTGTTTTTTACTCTTACAGTGAAACGGATCACAAACGCTTCAAAACACAGCGAGCCCCAGAGAATCTGAGCTTTAAGGAGCGTCAGCAGCTGTTTTCTTCAAGTAAAGTCAAAGTGTCCTGATGAAAAGGCAAACCACTAAGAATTTTTTTCTTCTGAAGGCTACTTGTCCATCATTCAGACCATCTGGTGTCTTAAAAAATGAACAAGGCTGAATTATAGCTCATGATTTGTTTCTAGATCCTCCTTGAACCGCATGCAAGTTTTAAAATTGTATACACATAAGGTAAACCGGTAATACTTATGCCTAACTAATGCACAGATAATACTGAATTAATGTGTAACTAATGATTATCTAAGCTATTCATTAATGATTACCACATTAGGAACTAATTAAGAGTCTGTAAGGTTAATGTATTAGTTCATACATGAATTGTTATTAATTAACTATGTAATTGTTGCTTAAATTCATAATAACTCATATGTTAACTACCAGAATGAGCCAAAGCCTTGTATTTCAACTTCCAGATAATATGACAGGTACACTAATATGCATTAATACATGATTAATTACTTCTTTTTTAGTGCAAATTCATGTGCAAATTACTACAATTACTAGTTAATAATAATGTGCCCCGACAAGTAAAGTCATAACATAATGATACATTTGCAAATCATTAGCTAATGATTAATTAAAGCAGACAACTGGAAGTTTGAAGTGCATAGCTTTGACTAATTGTGGTAATTAAAACATTAATTTACACTATTAGTTAATACAATTATGTTATTAAGGAATTAATACACAATGACACATTGAATTAATAGCAATTCATGTATTACTTAATCTATTAATCATATAGACTCATTATTAGTTGCTGATGCAGTAATCATTAATTAATGGTTTAGTTCTTCATTAGTTATACATTAACTCATGATTATCTGTGCATTAGTTAAGCATGAAATAATGCATATTAGTGCACCCGTATTGTAAAGTGTTACCGGTAAACCCATTTAAGATAGGCCACTTTTTCATTTCAGTTATTAAAAAAGTGGCATAGTTTATTTAATTTCACCACTGCTTTTCACATAGTGGCACTATATTATAGAAATATCCTGTAGGAATGTATTAAAAGTGGAAATAGCAGGATGTCGTAGTGTCTCTCATTACAGTTGCTTTTTCATTTGATAGCAGCCTGTACAGCCTTGATCAAGATAAAAAATAAATACATACATTGGAAATTAATAATTCTTTATTGCTTTATACAACATTGTTCGTAAGCATCTGCCTCAAAAATATAAACATTTTCTTAAAGTTTTCTTATTTTACACCTTATTTTGTTGATGAAACTGCACCACAATTTGTTCCTGCTCTCGGGTTTCAATAGACCCTCGGCGTATGCTTCTTATCTCATTAATGGCGTCGATTCCACTGATTTTCCTGCTCTTCACCAGGTAGCAGGCGAGCATCGTCCCCGTCCGGCCAAAACCATGCAAACAGTGCACCGCAACAGCCTGCCAAAGTCCATTAGACAAACACAGAGATGCTTAAAGGGATAGTTCACTTTCAAATAATTTTTTGATATGTTTTATCTTACCTCAAGGGCATCCAAGATGTAGGTGTCTTTGTTTCCACAGTATTTTCAATTTTGCTATTTTTAGGTCAAACCGTTCTTGTCTGTCAGTAATATAATGGAGGTCTATGGTCACCACCTCAATAAGCATGCACAGAGAAGTCGAAATTAAACATGACTTAATGACTCGTAAATGTAAGCACACATTGATGGCATAAGACACGAAACGAGCGGTTTGTGTGAGAAAACGAACAGTATTTATATTGTTTTTACCTCTTGTAACCACAAGTGATCTGAAGACATATTTAGATATACAGGAAATCGCAATGGAAGATGATTTCAATATATTTAAATATGTCTAGATCTTCAAAGTGAAAGGTTAAACTTCTGAAATGTCTGTGTAAACAATGAGTGATGCACACACGCGAGAGAAGTGCCCTCGCCCTCAGGTCACTTGGAAGTGGCTGTGATTACAAGAGGTAAAAACGATATAAATATTGTTCGTTTTCTCAGACAAACCGCTTGTTTCGTGTTTTAGGCCATTAATGTGTACTTACATTTACGAGTCATTAAATCATGTTTAATTTGGACTTCCCTGAGCATGATCTTTAAGGTGAACCCAGGGTGGACCCCATAAACCTCCATTGTATGACAGACAGACAAGAACGGTTTGACCTAAAAATATTAAAATTTAAAATACTGTGGAAACAAAGACACCTACATCTTGGATGCCCTTGAGGTAAGCTAAAATATATCAAAAATTAATTTCAAAGTGAACTATCCCTTTAATACATATTTGCAGAACACAGATGTGCATGAAGAATGTTTTACCTGTCCTTTCGCATTGGCCTCCTCCACTATGGACAAGAATCTCTTGATCTGGTCAAATGTAGGGGCGCAGAAGTCGTGAATCTTGATATGATGAAGGGTGAGGTCTGGACAGGTGTCGTGGTAAGGAGGATTGCGCTCACACAGGGTCACGAGGTGCTTGATGCCGTTGTCCAGCAGGTACTGATAGTGGGCCGTCATTCGTGGCATTGCCAGTCCTGCCACCTTACCGGGATCCACCCAGGAGAAGTTTGGAGGTTGTGCCGAAGCCATAGTTTTCTCTGTTGTGAGAGTTACATTAAAACATTGGTTAGAACTAAACAAAGCCCACTGTCGCATATCTGTAAGACTGAGAACAACCGTCTCATATTTACAAATCTTTCTGCTTAAGTGCTGTTTGTGCCAGTTATTATAATTAAATCTAAAACCAAAACCATAAAAATAAATAAATGTTAACTGAAATAAAATATGAAGCTGCTTGCAAAGGCAGGATTTCACATTTTTGTGTAGTTTAACAAAATAAAACTAAATAGAAATGAAAATGACAGAAACATGCAAAAAAAAAAAATGAAAATAAAAACATTTCAAACATTTGCACAAGGTTTGTCTTAATTAACATTAATGCATTATCATTCTTATACATTGACTTAAGAGCATGTATAATTCACTCTTTCATTACTTCTTCTGAAACAGTTTGGTTCAAACATATGGCTGAATTAAACCAGTATTTCAACTTGCTATTATGCCATGTTTACTACAGTAAGTTGACCGATTGGATCTACTACCACTGCAGGGTAGTTTGTGACGTCAGAAACACCAGTGACTTTTTTCACAGCAATTTTAAAGAGAAAAAAAAGCAGTTTTAAAGAGAAAAATTACTCAGATGGTGTTGACCTAGAAATTTGCACATTGTTTGTCCTAAAGCATATTAAAAACACCACATAGACATATATAAACAACATTAAAAACTTGATTTTCACCACATGGGGACTTCAAAAGATTCCATATTCTGTGGCTCCATCTAGTGGGCAACATTAATATCACAGCTTGGACCCCTAATTATATAATAATCCTTATTAAACATTTGTTACAGCTGTAAAACGTTTATAAAACTTGAGTCTGGTTTAAACTTATGAAATATATTTGTTATATAAGGTCAGGTGTAATAGTTCAATATACAATATGTGGCAATTTTATTCCATAGCATATTATTATTATTATTATTAGGCTACTAGCCTATCCTATAGTATTATTATTATTATTTAAGTAGCCTAAAATACAATTGAGTACAGTATGAGTATAATACAGAAGCAATATAATAACTATGAATAAAATTGTAAATAGTATTGCATAAACTGGAAAAATATTATAGTCAACAAAATAAAAATAGTTCCTGTAGCTCAGAAAGTAAAGCATGACACTAGCAAGTCAAAGGCCATGAGTTGATGATAATTAGATGTTTTCTCAATTTCCTCCTGTGTAATGACCTTTCATTCAGTATGAATGAGGAAACAGGTTCGAATTGTTGTAAAAATCCATTTTTCCCTTCAATTTTCACAAATGTTAAAGACAATAAAGCAAATGTTTTTATAACCTCAAAAAGTAAATGGAACAAAAAATAAAGCTTTTATTTATTTAAATACAGCCATAAATACAACCCACAGACTAGCGTTACACACAAAGAATAATTATGTAAGTTAATGCGCTCAAATTTATTTTACGCATCAAAATCTGTTTCCGTTAAAACAAACATCTCAAAATAATAACGTCGCCGTGGCTTGCAAGGCAGGCATGAAAACACGCTAAACTCTCCCTTAAACTGCGTGAATAGGCCTACATGAGAACAGAGAACTGGGAAACAACACAGTCCACTAATGATACTAACATTTACAAACATTGTGGAAAACATTTTGTTTATTTGTGTGGAAAATGGCATTCAACGAATCTGCCACCTGTGCTGAGAAGCTAGGTAAAATGTTGACCCCTGCTACTTTGACCAAGCGTGTATGTATGGCGTGGGACAGTGGGAGTGGTAACTTACAGTGTAAGAATTAAGAAAGGTTGCAGTTTAACATTTGAACCTCCGGGGAATCACCCGTTTTACGCCGAACAGACGAGCACAAATACTGCAAAAGGGACGCGGTACCTCGTAATAAAACCAGAATCAACATTGGCTCGTTTTTTCGGAGATGGTGAGAACTGAGGGATTTGAATATTGTAAAGGCGACGCGGAGATGGCGTTTCGCCGTTTTTACACAGGAGGTGAGTAACGTTAGTTAATATATTTAACATATTCAGCAGATACATTGCCATACAAGTTAGTTAGCTTTAAATTCATTGTATATTGTCTATTTTGAATGGTCATTTAATCTCACCATGGTTGTTGTAACTTAGCTGTGCTGGAATTGATTTTCAAGGAAATAACTGTTAACTTACCGTGTGTGTCTAATAATTGTTATAGCCAGTAATATCTTCAGCCAGTCAGCTTGTGATTTTCCATCTAAACTGATGCTAAGTGTTTTAGTGTTTGTTCAGCTATGAGAAAAAACAATATTCATTCACAGAACAGAAACACAATCAAAACAATGTTCTTCTGTAAAATGAATGCATTTTTTTAACCGCTACAATCATGTGTACCTTTAAATAACATTGTATTTTTAATGCAATTTTACAGTTCAAATAATATATTTTTGATATATTACTGCACATTGTATTTCATATTTATTATGTCACGTTCTTGGTGTACAGGGTAAATTTGTCAAGTATTTTGATTGCAAGTAGAAGTAGGCTAATTTTCTCTGTAACGTTAACTGTTACCTTGTTCAGTTCAGTGTTGACTCGACGTGGTCCATATCAGTCCACTAAACGGTTCCCTTCTGGACACCCGGATAATCACACACTGCTTGTGTTCTCTAAATACCAATGCATTTATCCATATATTATTTTAGCAAATAAAATGTCGTTTCTTTTGAAGTGAACCCTGCTCGACAGCCGTCGAATTCGACCATTAATGCCTGGCCCACGTCACGTGTGCTACATGCAGCTCTTCCTCCAGAGGGCGCTCAAAGGCCACAAAGCCGCATTTGAACCACATCAGAGACGATTTATATTCTGCTAGTTAGCGAACTACATCAACTGTTAAACAACAGATTGGAGATTAAAATAATTTTGTCATGGTTAAAGAAATGTTCAGTAATATCTTATACAGATTTCTGAATTTTGGCGCAATTGTATCTCTATTATATAGTGTTGAAATGGCAAATATGCCAAGTTTCGTCATGCTGGCATGTGTGAAAGTTATTTAAAACAAGTGTGTTACAACTAGCCCCGCGCTCCCATTCACATGCATACATTGTTTCATCTGCACAAAACATAATGTTTGTCTGAGGTGGGAATCGAACCCCCAGTTTCCCAACGTCATTTTTCAGGCGTAACGTAAATAATTTTTCATATCACGGCACGTAACTAAGATTTATAGGCTGGACAGTTATTTATTTAATTAGAACTAAACCTCGACAATTAAATTAGCAAACTATTTATGCAGAGCAAATGTACCTATCCAACATTTCATGCCAAAGGTTTAGTAGTAATATTAGCATGTGATTAGCATGTAGCATGTCAGGATGGCCGAGCGGTCTAAGGCGCTGCGTTCAGGTCGCAGTCTCCTCTGGAGGCGTGGGTTCGAATCCCACTTCTGACAAAATACGTTTTTGTGCTGGACAGGTGAATTAATGGTGAAAGTAAAATAATATTTTTGTGCTGGTGTTTTCAATTTTGCCACAGACCCACACGATATCATTCTTGTTAAAGGGATGTTCATCCTAAACACCTCAAACTTTTATATACATCTGTTTAGTTTCTTCTGGAAAAGGCCCATTTATTTTGTGAAAAAATATATATTATAAATGTCTGAATGTTAATTAGAGAGATATTTAGTTTGTATTCAATTTCTTCCAGCTAACTGTAGCATTGTACTCTTAGAATCATTTTTTTATTTGGTCATTTACTTATTTTCTTATTCTAGTCTCTTATTTATCTTTTTTTTAATATAATTTTTATTTATATAAAATATTATGTATACACAGTAGTCATTTTAAGTGGGTCAAAACCGTTCATCAAAGTTATACATGAATTTTGAACAATACTCGTTCTTGTCTTAGGACCTTTTTTTGATCCACTTCTAATATTGACTACTATTACTTTTCTCTCGTCATTTCCATAACCCCCAGTACTTTCCCTGCAGTCCATTGGGGGAAACACCTTGAACTAGAGTGTTTGTGTTGCCATATCAAAAGCTCATATTTTCAGTCTGCAATAAAATTATAGTTACGCCATATAGTGTCTTTAATATGATACAAATAGTTTTTTTGTTTTTGTTTTTTTACATATGATTTGTCATTGATTGCAAGCTGACAAAGTCTGTTCAGAATAGCATAGGCCTAGTAATTCACCATGCAGCTTGTGTATTGTGCATATTAAAAAGGTGCCATGAGGTCATATAACAACCATATTTTTGTTTGAAATATAGAAGAACTACTATTTTAAAAAAAAAGTAGTGGTGAGAAGTTGGATAAAATCACCCATCGATCAACAAGCTAAACTTATATATTTTACACTGGAAAAATATGCAATGCAAATATTGCACAACACATCCATGTGAGTGTTTAATAGTCAACTGGTGGTTAATTACAAATAAAAAAAAAAAGAGATACAAAATACAAGCAGATTCAAAATAGCACATTCGTTTTTACACCAACATTAAAGCAAAGATATGCCTTGATTCATTTTAATATCCATATAGTTGTACCATTTACATAAAGTAGTCCGTTTTATAGTACACAAAGAATGTCCTTTTTCAGTTAGCTAAACTTAAGCTACTAACTTGGAATATAGTCCAGTGGACTATGGACAGGAAGCGTATTCAGAGGGTGATCTATTTCCTGCACTGACTCACTGCGCATGTCATTTAAGGATGTTTTCACCTCTGTGGTTCTGTGATATGGTAAAGAATGAAGGCTTATGGCTTGTTTTAGTGGTGTAGCTTGGCAACCACGTGTCACAGTCACATGATCTGGCTCAGAAACCCTGGGAAACTGCCACAACGGTGTGTCCTCCTGCTGCCGGTGTGTCTTCATGTGGGCATTTCGACTTTTCACCTTCAAAAACACCCTATGAAAAGAGAGATAGTGAATCAGACCGCAACCACTGTGATTCATAACTGAATGAAGATGTTTCTGTTTTTGACTCAGGACGCAGCTTACTTTCCACACTCACTGCAGGGAAAGACGAGGGCTGAATCAGTATCTCCGCTGGTTGTGCTGTTGGAGGGAGAACTTCTCACAGAAGCCGAACCCAAAGACTGGGTCAGCGTGGAAGCTCTGTGTTCGGCTGGAGAGCTACAGAGCAGCCGGAGATTGTTCTGGTTCCACGTTTCTCCATTTGTCTGCTGGGAGAAAAAGTGGTAATAGTTTACCCTGAAACAAATGTTTATTTGATCCAACCCCCATGTTTCCTTAGAACAACAGTATATGTTTTATTAAAACAACAGTAATAAGTTGCAAAATGGACAACACCATAAAAAAAACATGCAAGTCATCCACTATATACCCAATCATACAATAGCTTTGTCTGAGCAACTTCATTTTTATTGTTTTAACTGTCAGTAAACTGTTCTCGAATAAGACTCTTCAGAGGGAAAGATTATATGTTGTATTGAGTACTTACAGATGGTGCTTTTATAGTATTTTTTGCAGAAGTTGTATGGAAAAGATCCATTGTGAGAAAGATGTGCATTTTAGCGTACTTTTAAAAAGTCTACATATAACAGACAATATTCCAGCACCCCCATGTCATCCAAGATGTCCATGTCTTTCTTTCTTCAGTCGAAAATAAATTAAGGTTTTTGATGAAAACATTCCAGGATTTTTCTCCATTTAATGGACTTCAATGGGGACCAAACGGTTCAAGGTCCAAAAGAAACTTTCAGTACAAACTGCAAACTGTTCAAAGGGCTTTAAACGATTCCAGACGATGAATAAGGGTCTTATCAAGAGAAACGATCACTGATTTAATAAATAAATAACAAAGTTTAAGTTTTATAAGCACAAATGCTAGCCTTGCTCTGTACTGCTATGCACGTTCATGACTCTCCTGTTCGAAATCGTTCATCTTAATCTTTTTCCGAGTCATTTGGTTCATTCAACGAGCGTAACAAACGAATTGACTCAGAAAAAGATTAGTTCGTTTTTATGAACGAGTTCGAACAGGAGAGTCACGAACGTGCATCGCAGTACAGAGCAAGGCGAGCATTTGAGCTTATAAAACTTTAAAGGTTCTCTAAGCGAGATCCTGGGTGTTGACGTTCCGAATATTTTCAAACAAATCGGAGGCTAGCTAGACCCTCCCTCCTCCGCATCTCATCTCCTCCCCCTCCCTTCCGTGCTTCCTGAAATAATTGTGAACGTGCATTTCTAGCTAATTATATCCTTGTGCGGGTTTGGCGAACATAAGCGTCAATTTAGAAGAAAAAAAACAATTTAACGTTACCCACCTGTCCAGCAAAAACAGAGCAACCTGAATGTCGGACTGGAAGCCCTTCGGAGTTCTCGCCATCGTTCAAAAGCTTTGCTACCGATGTAAATTCGAACAGTTTGCACTGAAAGTGTCTTGGATCTTGAACCGTTTGGTTCCCATTGAAGTGCATTATATGGAGAAAAATGCTGGAATGTTTTATCAAAAACCTTAATTTCTTTTTTCGACTGAAGAAAGAAAGACATGGATATCTTGGATGACATGGGGGTGAGTAAATTATCAGCAAAAGTTTTTTTGAAAAGTGAACTACTCCTTTAAGTGTAAACTGTATGTGACGTTTTCAGAAATGTAATTGCATATGCAGACACATAATTGCGTAAAATTCTCCTTTTGTGCTCCACAGAATTGGTTTGGAACTACATAAAGTTGAGTAAATAATGACAGCATGAACTTTTAGATAAAAAAAAACTCCCCATAATATGATTTAATAAATATAATTCAAAGCAAATCCTAAAACTAAAATCAACTTGTACAAAGAATTGTCTTTAATAATTGTCATTATTTGGAATATGAAACATTTGTTGCTGTATTGAACATAATATACAGTATATAATATATAACTATATATAACACAGAATTACATTTTATAATATGCAACAGGCTGAAAATGATCGACAAGGGAATTATATATCACTGAATACACAGTGAATTTAGGTTGATTGGGTACATTTTGCCATTGAGATGACTGGGAAAAAGTGTCCCAATCAACCTAAATTGTTTTCCAGTGTGCTGCTATGATGTTGCTAAAGTGTGGTGGGTGTTTTAAATATGTTTATCTTTGGTTACTAAGGTGTTCTGAGTGGTTGCTAGTAGGTATGCTAACGATTAAGTGACAATCAATTAATTTAACCTATCGATGGGTCGGTTTACACAAGCTCATCACTAGAGCGTATAGTTCCCTTTCAAGTCGGTCTCTCAACATTGCATGCTAATGCAATGAGGTATCCCTCTCCTTCCTTGAATACTGAAGCCTGATTGCATCAAAGCAGTTAAAATTACTGGCCAATGGCGACTGAAAGTGAAAGCTACGGGCGGATCCATTCAATATAGCTCAGTTCCGTTGCCTACGAATTTTTCTCTTCCTCTTTCACGAAGCAAGCATCGAATTCTTGTCCATCTTGTCTTGGCAAGCATGTAAATCAAGGAATGTCATGTGTGTGTGGTGGACCCATCGAGCTCCCAAACATTATCGAATTATCTAATCATCGTATGGGTTTTTTTTTAGGAATATGCAACATTATTGCTGCATTGAACAGAACAGGCTATACTATATATACAGGGGTTGGACAATGAAACTGAAACACTGGCCAATGTTGGAGGTTTCACATCTATATGCCTGGCGGCCAATCTTCAGAGTGAAGCACGGGTGGATCAGTGATGGTTTGAGCTCCAATATCATGACAATCCTGATTATATTTAATGGACACGACACTGCCGAGGACTACCAAACCCTTCTGGAGGATCATGAGCACCTGATGCTCAAACCGTGTATCAGCATGATCATGCACCAACACACACAGCAAGACTTGTGACAGAAGGGTTTGATGAAGATGAAAGTGACGTTGAACATCTCCCATGGTCTGACAGTCACCAGATCTGAATATTATTGAGGTGTTTTGGAGG
The DNA here is from genome assembly GCF_016745375.1 of Pimephales promelas. The sequence continues at coordinate 31,167,566 of NW_024121099.1, forward strand.
AGCCAGTCCACCAGCATCATATAGTGACCTGGACACTGTTCTGGAAGAGGAACGGCTCATAATCCCTCTGGTCACTGTGAAGGACTTCTATCTGTCAATTGGTGCTGTATTTGGATGCAAAATGAGGCCTTCACCATTCTAACAAATTATTGTGTAGTAAAACCAGGTGTTTCAGTTTTTTTGTCCAACCCCTGTAACACACAATTACATTTTATATAATGCAACAGACTGAAAATTATAGCGGTAACAGGAAGCGGAAGGAGAGGCAGCGGCAGCCACATGCATTGGGCCCGTCTGATGTTTGCACGTCAGCGCAGCTCCAGCGCGTGCATCGATTGGGTGTCCTATTCTGAGACCAGCTTTCACTCATCTGATTAAGCCTGTAACCTGATCCCTTTTGGCAATGCGGGTGAGGATGACGATGATGACACTGTGGACTCGGGTGATTGGTCCTGTCAGGAGTTTGAGGCTCACCGCAGTGAGGTTCTTTCAGAGACTTTTAAGGCCCTGGGCCTCGAACAGCCAGCAAGGTTTCTGCAGTAGGGTCAGAATGCTGGCGCCCCCCCAGAGATCCGCTCAATTGTCCACCGAAGTCCAAGAGGAACTCTCACAAGTTTGCTGCTCCCCCTATTTGGCCCGAGCCCAAGCGGCAGGAACTCATCTCACATCTGTCGAAAGAGTCAGTTGTTTGGGGCATACCAAACCGCTGCCCTTCGAGGATGCTATTATGGCCCACCTGTGCCAAATGCTTCCCTATAAGCCGTGCCGTGCTACTGGCCTCGTTGCCAAAAAGATGGGCAACTATGGCGGTGCTGCAAGTCTTCCAGGCGAAGATGCTGCAGGCCTTAGACGAGAAGGGTCCAGATTCAGAGGCTTCCAGGAAGCTGTCGGCCACTGACCTTGCACTCATGGCGATGAAGAAGACCGCCCCAGGGCATTGGTCACAGTATGGGCAGCCTGGTGGTCCTTCAGCATCACTTGTTGCTGACGTTGAGGCATATACGTGACTCGATTTGGTAAAAATTTTACTCGCTCTGGCATGTGGGAAGAGAGTGGGTGACTTGCATGCTATTTCTACAGAACAGCTTGTGTGGAATTTGGGAAGTATGTGTGAATAGTCAGACTGACACCCATCCCTATATTCACTGTAAAGCCAAGCTTCTAAGCTTTAAAACAACACCTATTTGGTGCTAGATAAGCAAGTGGTTAAGTAACATGATAACTTAGTAGTGCCCCTGCTTTGGATTTAAGGTTAAAGGAGTAGTTCACTTTTATAAAAACTTTTGCTGATAATTTACTCACCCCCATGTCATCGATGTCCGTCTTTCTTTCTTCAGTCGAAAAGAAATTAAGGTTTTTGATGAACACATTCCAGCATTTTTCTCTATATAGTGGACTTCAATGGGAACCAAATGATTCAAGGTCCAAAAGACAGTTTCAGTGCAAACTGCAAACTGTTCAAAAGGCTTTAAACAATTTCAGACGAAGAATAAGGGTCTTATCAAGAGAAACGATCGCTCATTTAAAAAAATAATAAAGTTTAAGTTTTATAAGCTCAAATGGTCGTCTTGCTCTGTTCTGTGATGCGCGTTCATAACTCTCCTGTTCGAACTCGTTCATCAAAATGAGTCAACTCGTTCATTTCGTTCGTTGAATGAACCAAATGACATGAAAAAAGATTCGTTCATTTTGATAAACGCGTATCACAGAACAGAGCAAGATGACCATTTGAGCTTATAAATAACTTTATTTTTTTTTTTAAATGAGCAACCGTTTCGCTTGATAAGACCTTTATTCGTTGTCTGAAATCGTTTAAAGTCCTTTGAACAGTTTGCAGTTTGCACTGAAACTGTCTTTTGGACCTTGAACCGTTTGGTTCCCATTGAAGTCCATTATATGGAGAAAAATCCTGGAATGTTTTCATCAAAAACGTTAATTTTGTTTTCGACTGAAGAAAGAATCATGCTTATCAGCAAAAGTTTTTTTTTTAAAGTGAACTACTCCTTTAAGGTCGTTGAATAATCGATTACTTTACATTAATTTAAACAACGAATTTATGTAAATGATTGCTACACAATAACACGACTTAGAATAATACACAGGACATATAGATGAGTAAGTACATGAGATGTCACAGAACCCAGAGGCAGAATACAGCATGTTTTAGAGAAAGGTGTGCGGTAAATGACAGGAAGTGGAGAAAGCACCTAGAGGTCTCAGTATAGATACTCACAGAGTTTGACACTTCACAGACAAACACAGCGCTGGAGTTTTCTGATATTTTGCTGTTGGATTCTTTGTTCGGTTGTGCAGTGTTGTTTATCGCCCAGTCTCCCTAATGAAATATATAGGCTATGCATTAAAAATATTTATTACTATAGATCATTCAAATTCAAATCAAATCAACAGTCAGTTTGATGTAAGCGAATAACTGTAGTAGCATTTCACAAAATTAGTCTTTTAACACTCTATGAATGTAATAAATAGATTACAGAAAGTATGCATACACTTAAATCACTCTTAAAAGTGTCTGAATGTCTTTGAATAAGATAACATATCAAAGCGCCTGCACTTTTAAATTGATTTCTATAAGTTCATCTTAACTTTTTTAAACACCTGAATCTCAGGTCACTGCTTTTGCCCCGCAGAGGAGTGTTTCTAGTAAACCGTTGTTACTCACCCGCTGGTCTTGAACAGGAGTGGCCAGAGCTGTACTGATTCTCGCACCCAGACGCAAATGTTTTTTCCATGTGTAATAGTACTCGACACACTGAGACACTGACTTTGTCTTGACCTAAATAAATAGAAAAACATTATTTCAGTCACCAAACCAAATAAATGCTAATGTATTTACAGAAAACAGAAGTGTATTTATTGCATGACTGCAACTACCATTTTCTGAACGAGATGGAAGTCCTTGTGATGATTTAAAAGTGCTTTGTTTAGCTGCCGTTTCTCCTGAAGTGTCCACCTGTCTGATCCTAGTTGATGATAAGACATAATGTAAATGCATTTAGTATTTTAAGTCCCTTTACTTCATTTATAATCTTATACTTCCTCAGGAAGGATTTCTTGCATATGAGAATAGCACAGAAAAAGGAAGACAAAATGTCTCTTTTTATTTTTGGATACAAAATCTTTTGAACAGTCACGCACCTGCATAATGATAGCCTGTTTTGTGGCTGGATGTGTTTACCGTTGATAGGAGAAGCTTTTCCAAGGTGTTCTGGAACATAATAGTTATTTTAAGGCTTTTTAGACAAGTTTTAGTGGCAGGAAGCGATTATAGGGAATATAATTACCATAATATCTCCTCTGCACTCAAAAAGACAGTGAAGGACATATTCTGTGTTTGCTCCGCCACCAGGTAGTACACTAGAACAAGCCATTTTCAGAAGGTTTTCCACTAAAAGGGGGAAAAAAATCAATGGTAGTCAGATTTTTGGACCGTTTTTTTCCCTTCCATAACTGTGGACAAAAAAAATAACCCTTTAAAATGTATAAAAATTACATGCACATCGTATTAAAGGGTTAGTTCACCCAAAAATGAAAATTCTGTCAGTATTTACTCACCCTCATGTTGTTCCAACCCCGTAAGACCTTCGTTCATCTTCAGAACACAAATTAAGATATTTAAGATATTAAGATCACTCCTGCATACAGTCCATAGGCTTCTTGAGGGACTGGCTCTTACTGTCCCCGAAAAGTCATTAAAGACATCGTTAAAATAGCCCAAGTGACTACAGGGGCTCAATCTTAAGTTTATCAAATGACGAGAACACTTTTGTGCGCAAAAAAACAACAAAAATAACGACTTTATTTCAACTATTCACTTCCTTCTCCATGGGCCTGTAGTCAGTTAACGTAGTGTGATTGCGTAGAGCTACGTCACACTATTGGCCGACGCTGGTCATGTGTGTGTGATGCGTGTGACGTACAATAACAGAAGCTTACGCTATTAAACTAGTAACCTGACTCAAGAGGTCTTAAAAATAGAAAGGCTATTAAGACTGATCTTGTACTTTCCAAATATGTTTAATTAGCATCCTTTTTTGTAATTTGGTCTTGTTTTATTTATTTATTTATTTTAATTTTTTTTATTTTTTTATTTATTTTATGGTCATTGTTTGTCTTGTATGTCTGTTTAGTTGTGTATTTTGTGTATCAATCCTGGCATAAACAGATGTTGTTGTATTATATTGTTAATATTGAATAAAGCAAAAAAAAAAAAAAAAAACTAGTAACCTGACTCGCGCAGAGGGAGAAATAAACGAATAGTTGAAATAAAGTCGTTATTTTTGTTTTTTTTTTTGCACACAAAAGTGTTCTCGTCGTTTGATAAACTTAAGATTGAGCCCCTGTAGTCACTTGGACTATTTTAACGATGTCTTTAATGACTTTTTGAGGACAGCAAGAGCCAGTCCCTCAAGAAGCCTATGGACTGTATGCAAGAGCGATCTTAATATCTTAAATATCTTAATTTGTGTTCCGAAGATGAACGAAGGTCTTACGGGGTTGGAACAACATGAGGGTGAGTAAATACTGACAGAATTTTCATTTTTGGGGGAACTAACCCTTTAATCTAGTTTCTATAGTTCTATAGTAGTCTAGTTAACTTTATTTCTTTGTGAATTTTATATTCTGCTCTGCATTGTAAAAGTTTCTGCATTCTTTAAGCACAAAAGTGAATTTTTAGCACAGATGTGTGTTTTTAGTTACCTTTCTGTTGGTTATCAGGGGTATCCAGGTCTTTGGTGGGCAACCACAGAAGAACAGCATTATGGGTATCTTCCTCTGTGGGAGGTGTGCTCTGAATGTTTGGGATCTTTGCTTGAAATTCTTCACCAACATTAATGTGACTGTAGAGAACATGTAAGAACTGTTTATGTACTGGTTATTTTAATCTGATATTGTTTAAATGTAATAAATAAAGCAAGCAGTTGACCGTAAAATAATTTGCAGTTACACATTGTTGAGCTTAAAGGTGATATGTCTAATGTTTTCGATCTTGTTATGGTATACAGTACCTTAAAGGAGTAGTTCACTTTTAAAAAAACTTTTGCTGATAATTTACTTACCCCCATGTCATCTAAGAGGTCCACGTCTTTTTTTCTTCAGTCAAAAAGAAATTAAGGTTTTTGATAAACATTCCATGATTTTCTCCATATAATGGACTTCAATGGGAACCAAATGGTTCAAGGTCCAATTGAGAGTTTCAGTGCAGCTTCAAAGGGCTTATCTAGGACCCTTCGAGTCATGACTCAAAAAGATTTGTTCATTTTGATGAACGAGTTTTCAGGAGAGTCACAGGAGAGTCACAAACGCGCATCACAGAACAGAGCAAGGCGAGCATTTGTGCTTATAAAACGTAAAAATTTGTATTTATTTTTTAAATGACCGCTCGTTTCGCTTGATAAGACCCTTATTCATCGCCTGGTGTCGTTTGAAGCCCTTTGAAGCTGTACTGAAACTCTCATTTGGACCTTGAACTGTTTGGTTCCCATTGAAGTCCATTATATGGAGAGAATCCTGGAATGTTTTCATCAAAATTTTTTTTCGACTGAAGAAAGAAAGACATGGACATCTTGGATGACATGGGGTTGAGTAAATTATCAGCAAACGTTTTTTTTTTAAAGTGAACTACTCCTTTAAATCATGCAACTTGAGGAGGTGGGATATTACTTTTCTAAGTTAATAAGCTTTTTTTCTGGCAGACCTGATTGAATAAAATATGAAATGGGAGGGAAAAACTATTTCATTGCTTCTGCATTCCACAAGTGAAAAACCACAAGTTTGTGGGTAGAAGTTTTAGGAGTGAACACAAAAGCATTGAAATATATTTTCTTTCATTTCATTTCTCTTCCATCACCATGTGCCTATCATATCATAAAAAAAAAACAATAAAAAAAAAAAAAAAAAAACAGAATACCACTGAGACTTGAGGATGAACTCTGGGTATTAGTTGGGCCAGAAAAAAAACTACCTAGCAACTCCATAGCAACCGTATAGCACGGCCCTGGCAACCACCAAGCATCATAGCATTTCACATGTTAAACATTTCATTTGTTGACATTAGTGGCATTGCATTTACACCCATATTATCTTTACGTAAAAACAACTACTTACGGAGTTACTTTAATTGCTTTTTCACTTGAAGTCTCACCACAGTCATCCTTAACACCTGTTAGTTACAGATAAAGATGCATATTATAATGATGAAAATAGAGCTACTGTAATAAGCATTCACCATGCATCTAAAATAAAGGCCTGTTCACAACAATGATGATAACTAAAACGAAAGCAGGATAGGTTCTGATTGTCTGTCAATGTTTTTATCGTTCATCAGCTGGAAATAACTGTTCTGAAAATTATTCCAAAGACATTGCGCCATTTGTGTTAGTTGAGGTTTGGACTCTGCTATACTTTTATGTTTTTAGGATGATTTTTATAATTATATCTTTATTGTCATAGTTATTGTCCTTGGTGTGAAAAGGCCAGAATTCAGTAAAAAACAAATCTTTAATCTTTGTTATTGTCATAAAATCTTGAGACATAATAATCTTCACTACCATCTGCAGAAGACTCAACCCCACTGCTCTTTCCTTTTCCGCTGACAGCACTGAAAAGGCCCGAGCCCGGGCGTGCGGGGCTGAGCATTGGTGGAGGAGTGTACGGCACGTCGTCCCCCATGCTGCTCGCTGTCCTCAGCTGACTGCGGAAGAGCACAGCACCTCGGGACTCCTGACCGGCACTGGGCGGGGGAATCATCAATGGGACCAGACAGTGGCGGTATTTCTTTTTCACTTGCTTTGGTGCACATTCTTCATCCGAGGCAGATCTTTTTATCTAGAATGCGTAATGAGAAATCAGAGATTACATAATTTAATTTGATAATGTTAAAGTGATAAAAAAAACATGGTTTGAGTAATTTTAAAGTAACCAAAATATGGAGTTTTAAAGTGATTTTACATGGTTTCATGACAGGATTGAATTTATTCAATTATAGATGTATCTTTTGTCATATCACTGAATTACACTAACTGTTTGCAAACAATAGCACATACAGTATTAGCATGCTAAATGTTAAGTCTTCTCTTTAAATAAAGTGCTAAATACATATTATATATGTACCAGTCTTCAGCCTAAACAAAAGCTCTATTCTTCCCCACAACATAATGTGTAATTATTCTAATTGACAACATTGTTCCTTGGAAAGCTTACTGGAACTACACTTAAAAAATAATTGAAGTACTTGATTGGTTTACATTTGTCCCACATTAATATTTATTCTAGTACATTGCACATTTTAGAGAAAAGCATCAAAAAGTACACACACACACACACACACATACACAGGAATACATTTTTGAGACTATAAAAACTGTTCTCTTATCATTTTTAAAATAAAATCATCCAAAATGCAGAACCAACACAAAAATAAATTGGTGACTGACACCCCTGACACATTGAAAATGTACACACACACACAGAAAAAAAATCATCCAAAATGCAGAACCACCACAAAATAAATTGGTTACACTGACACACGTACACACACACACACACACAGAGGGAGGGAGAGAGAGTGCAAGAGAGATGAAAGGATGAGACAAAACAATATAGCACGCGCACACACACACACAGTTAAAAAAAATAAAGTTAATTTCTGTTAATTTTTGTTCTGTTACAGTTAGTAACTTAAATGTTGATTAAAATTGTACAATTATTTTAAAAACAGATGATTGAAATAAATGATAAAATCTAAAGAATTCAACATTTATCTTTGTAACATCCTGTTCACGTTTGATTCTAATAATGTAACATTATTAAAAAACTTTTTTCAGAACAATAAATGCTAAACTTTGACTTTTTTTTGTTGTTGTTGTTATAATTGTGATTTGATAATATTTAGATATGAATCCAACTTGTGAAAATACATATCTTTTGGTTACCGGTAGCATATAATTGAGCTCTATAGCTATCTAGTGGTTAAAGCGATTTTTTTTTTCTTTTTTTTCTGCATTTTCCAAAAAACTTAAACCACTTAAAATTATCCATGTTATCCCCATGAATGAAAGTCATTTATTTATAAAAATTTATAATATATCATAAATCCTCTAAAAACCTGGAGACCCCAAAGATAACTAGTCGGCGCAAATGAAGAGAATCAAAGTTAAATAGCCAACCCAATCTCACAAGAAAATGTAACTATTTTACAAGCTGGTGATTTCGTATAAATTTGTACGAAAAAAACAAACAAACAAACATAAAGGTCCACCCCTAAACATAAGTCAGTGGTGTGTTTGCAGATAGTTCAAAAATTTACAAATGAGATTGTACAAATGTATAAAGTTTAGCCTCCAAATTTGCCAAAACATAGTTTTCAGAAATAGCCTTTAGTTTACGTCACAGCCATCAATGCACCCCTTGCTAATGCAAATCTGGTGCAGAAGGCATTCGGTAGAGGGACATTTTTATTTTAGGGAATATTCAAATGGACACATATTTGTAAATGCAAGATGCGTCATCAATATTTTTGAGAGAATGCACAATTTAAATGCATATATGGCTAAAAGTATTTTTTTTTTAAATAAAGTTTATGAAGATTTGTGAGAAACTAAATATTTGAAGCATGAATCATGTTTTTCTATTTCTAATTTTGAGCTTCGTCAGTCTTATTCTCAGAAAGCTGAAGTGATGTTCAAGATCTCAATGTTAAAGCTTTTAATTTTCTAAACAGAGGCTAAAAATAACTGTATTAATGCCAGAAACTCACACAGGAAGGGTGGTTTTGTACAGAAGCGAGGGGTGACTGTGCACCACACTTAATTAAACCGCTTGGATCATCTTTCTGGTGGCACAGAAGGTTGAGCATAAGTTTGTTTTGGGTCTGGTAATCCTTGACGGGTACAGACACAGGTAAGATGATGGGGTTGGTTTGAGCAACCTCAGTAGACAGATGAATGTGCCCGTCTCTCTGTTAAAAGATAGAAACTTGAATCAATGGGGCAAATCAGCATGCTGTATTTCATGCAAAACTACGTCTTTTAGACAAACAACCCCATAAATGATCCAAATGAGTGTGGATTGTACCATTTTGAGGGATGTGGGGTGTGTTCGCAGTCCTCCATGTGAGCGCATGTGGCCGTTCAGTGCCGGAAGACTTTTGAACTCCCTCTGACATACGGTGCATCTCATCTTTGTATGAGATCCCTCCTCTCTGGACAACTCAGGTTCTGCTCTACAGAAATCCAAATCCACAAACTATATTATACAGTAGTCAACATTTGAAGTGGATCAAAAAAGTTCATCAAAGTTGTCCTAAGTATTGTTCCTAATTCATGTATGACTTTGAAAGGGATTGATTAACGTCAAATGTTGATGTGAGTTTAGTTCACTTAGGGGCTAAAGATATTATGTACAATGTATTGTGTATGTATTATGGCATGACTTTTTTTTTAATCCTGTCACTTATATGCGTCACTTAACTGTGTCAGTGATAAACATCACCAAATAATAATTAGGCTCATCACTACACCAAATTGTTATAAATTATTTTACCCCAACTTTACCCCGACTTACTTTATTCTATAGCAAATCTTCAGTGCTTTATTGTTTATAATGTTACAAAATGTAAACTATATTATCGTCTAGCTCTAATCTGCTAAATGCAAGTATGTTACATGAAGATATATTAAAGGAGTAGTTCACTTTTTAAAAAAAAAAACATTTGCTGATAATTTACTCACCCCCATGTCATCCAAGATGTCCACGTCTTTCTTTCTTCAGTCGAAAAGAAATTACGATTTTTGATGAAAACAATCCAGGATTTTCTCCATATAATGGACTTCATTGGGAACCAAACAGTTCAAGGTCCAAATGAGAGTTTCAGTGCAGCTTCAAAGGACTTTAAACGACACCAGATGATGAATAAGTGACTTATCTAGAACCCTTCGAGTTATGACTCGAAAAAGATTTGTTCATTTTGATAAATGAGTTTGAACAGGAGAGTCACGAACGCTCATCACAGAACAGAGCAAGACGACCATTTAGGCTTATAAAACTTAAACTTTTTTATTTATTTTTTAAATGACTGATCGTTTCGCTAGATAAGACCCTTATTCATCGTCTGGTGTCGTTTAAAGCCCTTTGAAGCTGCACTGAAACTCTCATTTGGACCTTGAACCGTTTGGTTCACATTGAAGTCCATTATATGGAGAAAAATCCTAGAATTTCATCAAAAACCTTAATTTCTTTTCGACTGAAGAAAGAAAGACATGGACATCTTGGATGACATGGGGGTGAGTAAATTATCAGCAAAAGTTTTTTTTTTTTTTAAAGTGAACTACTCCTTTAAAACATGATAAACAACATAACATGATTTCCTGTAAAGCTGCTTCGAAACAATGGGTATTGTGAAAAGCACTATATATATTATTTTGACTTGTCTGAATTGATAAGTAGGGTTAAGGTTAGAGTCAAACCTGAAACGAGGTGAAACAGCCTCATCTTGAATATCTGGTGACGATGCCTGCAAGACATTTTTGAGAAACCTTTAACGTAAATAAAAAGAGTTGCTAATGAAGTATTCAACTAAAAAATACAGTACCTGTGACCACTGAGGCGCATGTGCAATGAGATTGTGAAAAATATCTCCTCTCATAGTCGCTTTACAGACCCCTGAACTCTTGCTCTGATAAAGAGGACTGCAAAGATCTTCACTTCTTTGAGGGAAGTTGAAACCAGATCGATCTTCTTGGGGACTTGAAAACACAGGTGTGCTGGGTGCAGAGTGATCACTAAACATGTTGTTTTGCTTTGCCGGGATTGATTGATCTTGTGACTGAAGGGTGAGATAAGGATTGCCAGGTTGTGAAAGTGAACGGAGATACTGTTGGTCCTGGTAATGGAAGATCTGCTGCTCTGGGACTTTAAAGTCTTGCCGGTGGCCGTAGGTTGGTGATTGAACATGTTCATGGCTCTCTAGAGAGTCATTGTGAGTTTTATGTGCATATATCCCTTTTTGTTGTTGATTTAAGGCCATTGGATATGACATTGGGTGGCTTTGATAACCATGCTGATGATGCCAAGGGCTTTGTGGCTTATGGAGACTTCTGTTTACCTGCTCCAAATTGTTCACTTTCTGTTTGTGTTGCTGGTATCCATAGTGAAACTGCTGGTGGTTTTGGTAATGGCCGTGCAATGAATGTTGGCTCTCTGACAGATGGAAGCCGGGCTGTTCACATACCATTTGCGTTTGGCCTTGAATGACCATCGTGTTAAAAATTGGAGACTGCAAAGATTCCCTGTCCGACCCTTCTGGAAGACTTTGAGGTAAGTGCAAACACCCTGAAATTTGGTTTTCTGAGTGCTTATCGTCTGTTCTGTTGCTATCACCAAAGAGAGGGTGAATATTTTTTGTAGGGAAGGCCTGCGAGAATGAGTCCAACCGTTGAGGATGAGAAGCACTGCCGTTGTCTTTGCACGTGATGTTGTTCTGAGACGTGATGTTAAACGGGTAGATTGGATTAGTCTCTTCTAGTTCTTCATGAGAAGATCCCCATGATGACCTTCCAAACTGATTATATTCCCAGTCCCCGGCACTGTTTGGCATGTCAAGCATTGGAGAAAGTTCATGTGCTGGAGTGCCAGGAGATGTTAGTTGCTCGTGGTTGAGAAGCGGAGACACTGGAGATGATTGGATCAAGCTTAAGTTAGGTACACCGTAGTGTGTTACTCCCAACGCACTTGGGCTGTGCTGGAACAAATAGGTCCTGTTGGTGTGGTTGTTGAACTGATTCGTCTTGTACAGGTTTTCTGTCATCTTTAGAAAGATTAAAGTGCCACTTCTGCACTGTTAAACTAATGGTTTGAGGGGGATGTTATTACATGGAGGTTTGAATGTCAACATGAAACTTTTCCATCATTGGTTATTCCGTCAGCGGTTTTAAAAATAGCGTTTTCCTGTAAAACAAGACAGAGCAAGATCTTATATTTTTCTGAAAGTTTACAAAAGCCGCGTTTCCACCGCAATTACCAGGAACTATTTGTCCCAGGAACTTTTTTCATAGGAACTTTTTTTTGCCCCAGACTGCTTGCTTACTGCGTTTACAACACGGACTAAAGTACCTGTCCGGGGCGGGAAGATTATGTAGTGACGTTGAACTGCGTGCGACTGCTCCTCCCAGTCTGTGCGTTTGTTTTGAGTTTTGTATGGAGGAGATTCAATTGGATTGCGATTGGATTACTAACGAGGTAATTAACAAAACGGCAGAAAAGACATTGGACATTGACCGTGAGATGGATGGGACAATCAGCATGTTCAGCGCACAAGTCCCACCCCGAAAGTTCCCGAACTCTGAAAAAGTACAACCTCGACAGCAGGGACTTTCCTGCGAGTACCACCCCAAAGTACCACCCCAAAGTTCCTAGTTCCTGGGGAAAGTTCCTGCGGTGGAAACACGGCTAAAGACCAACATTTTTGTCTTGTTGGAAAGACCTGCACCAGTTAATTGTGCACAATAAGATCAGAACCTGTTTTGTACACACTAGCATTTAAATGCTTTAGGGTTAGTAATATATATTTTTTATTTCTATTTTTATTCTGCAAGGATGCATTAAATTGATAAAAAAATGACACGTTCATTTATAATGTTTCTATATTTCTATTTCAAATAAATCCTGTTCTTTTAAACATTCTATTCATTAATAGTGGAAAAAGATTTCCACTGTTTCCACAAAAATATGAAGCAGCACAACTGTTTTCAACATTGGTGATAATAATAATAATGTTTTTTAAGCGGCATATTAGAATGAGTGACACTGAAGCCTGGAGTAATTATGCTGAAAATTAAGCTTTGTCACAGGCATAAATTACATTTTAAATTATATTCGAATAGAAACGTTATTTTAAATTGTCATATTTCACAATATCACTTTTTTTGTAGCCTCTTTTATATAAATAGTCTTGGTGAGCACAGGACAATTTACTGAAGTCCACACGTCGATGTTGTTCACAGTTTATTTCCATTTTATATTTCAAACACTTGCCAAAGTCTAGATCGTGTCTAAGATTAATTTGTTCATTTTTCATGCAGACAGGAATCTGTCTTTAGCAAACTAATAATATTTTATTTTTCCACCCACAACAGATACAGTAAATTCACACCATGACTCAGTCTGATGCTTCCTCTTAGAATATGAAGTATAGACACCATCTTATCACTTCCTGTCACATGGTCTTCTCAGAATATAGGACGACAGTTTGATCTGTATCTAAAAGCTCTTTGAAAGATGCTGCTGTCCTAAAAAAATATTATTTTTGGTGTATAAACATGAATCTCTCATCTCTCAAAACTGGCTTATTCTACCTCTAAAGTATTACCAATCTGTGGTTTGTCTTACAAAACAATGTCTGCTAATGTACAGAAAAAACAATGCATGTACTTTGTGTTTTTTGTTTAAAGAAAGTGTGCTAACAGATCATTCGTTCAACACTCTGACACTCAGATGCTGTTGTGTTAATCTGATTCAAAGGCTCAAGTGTGCAGTGTGGTTTAGAAAGTTTCCATCTTCACTTTACTCTGAGTGCGTGAAGCTGTCAGACTCTGACCAGTGAGTGGAACGAGGCGACTGTTAGACCTTTTGAAATAAACTTAAAAGTGACGGTGTGTGTACAGACAAACAAAACTGAAAGATCTGTACTTTCTCGAAAAAAAGACACTACTGAGGCACAACATCATCTAAACCCTCGTCTATTAAAAGAAAAAAAAAAATGAGACACTTAAAAACTAAACAGTCTTTAAGTTAACACCAATTGAAGGCTTTTTTTATGTCGGCCTCATTTTTTTTTTCATAACTTGGTTCAACAGTTTTTGGAATTCAGTAGTTGTGTATCACACATTTACTGAGACATAGTTGTAGTTACAACTATATTACAACTACATGTATTAATTGTTGTAATACATGTAAACATTATTCTTTACTTTTTACCTAATTTTTTTTCTCCATCCAACTGTTCGGGTGGAATATTGGAATTCATGAAAATGATAAATTCTATATATATATATATATATATATATATATATATGTATATATATATATATATATATATATATATATATATATATATATATATATATATATATATATATATATATATATATATATATATATGTGTGTGTATTGTAATTGCATTATAAATAAATATAATATATCTATGGTTTCATGGAATTATGAGTCACTTTTTAATTGAATCAGTATTATTATTTATTGAATTAAATATTTATACATTTATAAACACCATCATATTTAAATACTTAAATTAATAATAAATAAATGTATTATATAAATTTATTAATAAATAAATTAATTAAATAAATTAAAATCAGCACTTGTGCGCCTCAAGCAAAAAAAAAAAAAAGACAAATTAAAATCTATTTTTATGACTATTCATCTCAACATTAGCTGAGTAACTTGTTAAGGTCGGTCACATCTCAAGTTTAATTTATACTTCCAGCTAAACTTTATCTATTCTTGAGGTAAACCCACCTCACCTAGTGCCCACTACAGTACAGTCGACTATTAAAACACTGTACATGTGTTTTCAATTACAACCATTTTTAGAAACTGCATCTCAAATATTTGGCTCAACAAATGAGCCATCAACTGCATTGAACTCTTTTAACCATATTTGTGCGTACAGTATAACGCAATCAAAGTTTGCAACACCGATCGCAACCCCACTGAGGTCAATGCATGCAAGTATTACTAAGACATTATTCACTGACAGTATTACTGATCTGTTCATTGACTGTAAACTGAATGTCACAATTAAAATAACAAACATTTTTTACTTGCACTTTATTTTAAGGTGTCTTCATTACTCTATAATTATACACTTAAGGACTGAGTAATATTAAGTATATGTACTTACTGTAGGCTTTGGTTTAGGGTGAGTTGCTTGTAATTATGCATAATTTATACTTATTACTATTTTACAGTATGTGCACTTGGTTTTATAAGGTAACTACATGGCGTAGGTTTAGGGGTAGGTTCAAGGTTAGTACCTAATTATAACCCAGTTATTGTACGTACATGCGTAGTATGTACATGCGGTCGGAACAGGAATATATAATAAAGTGCTACCGCTATTACTATAACTGCTTGTAACATATGTAACAATGACACTGTAAAATAGTGTTTTCCTCTTTCCAGTTTGTTATTTGTATTTAAAATAGTCTTGAGCAGTTTGGTCATCTTTAGAAGATAATGATACATGTATTTCTGTGGTAAAAAGTAATCATGCTTACCTCACTCGTTTCTTTATGTCCGTAATGCACTTTTTTAGTGCATCAAAATGACCCATCAAGATGCACTGAATACCATAAGATGCAAAACCCTATCATAACAAACGTAGACGAGGTCGGCACAACGCATAAAAAACCCTGAATAACTCAAAAGCACTTCTGAAAATGGGAAGTAAGTTCGGTTCATACTGCTGACTAAGGAATTGTGCTTGTGTCCTCTTATAGCTGTAGCAAATGTCTAAAGGCCTGAGAGGGTTCAAGGAAGTTCAGGAAATGTCATCTTTCTCTTCATGCTCAGAGACTTCCGGGGTTATAACCACAAGCTATTTTCTCAATCTGCTATTATTTGTCTCATAGATTCATCTGTGAAATGGAGGAGGATAAAAAAGTTGGCCTTCTGATGAAAATGGTGCATCGAAAGCTATAACATGACAGTGTTGTTGTACATGGCATCCTACAATGTGCGTCTTTCAATCCAATCAAATGTAAATGTTGCCAATGTAAATTATGGTTTCATTATTCTTGTATCAGCTTAGCCACAATTCGTCATTCACACATTGAGAAAGGTCAGTGTTTCTGTGAATGTGTCCTGTGGTAAACATTTACTGGTAGAGATTTGCTGCCATCAGCAGTTTCATAGTGCATAATGGTTAGATATGAGTTGATGGTCTCCTTTAAGAAGTATGTGTGCATATATAGCTGAATATGAATTTTACATCTAATTCCTTATGTTTATGCTTGCTTGTAGGCCTGTTGATATTCAGTGAACAGAATACTTGCGGCACCGTCTTACTAATCTTCATCTCAAATCAGTAAGCTAACAATTTACAATGTTTATGATTGTACAATCTGTAGTTATACACCCGCCACGTGAGTTTTAGTTGTATTTTATTGGAATCTTTTCTTTATGTAACATTTTGTCATAAAAAAGGTTGTTGCACTGATTTCACTGTTAATTAAAGAGACACTGGCTGCATTTGCATGCATGAGAATTTTCAGATAAGAATCTGGTCATAACCATCATGTAAATGCATCAACCCAATTACTATGAGCAAATGATGTGCATGCAAATATGGTTCAGTTCACAATTAGTTACTATAAGTGTAATTAGTTCTAGGGTGTTTTCTGTCTTGTGTTTTTCATTTTATTTTATTTAAAAATGAATTTATCGCGCAGCAACTAACGTTTTAAACATTTTCCACAAGATTTCACAAAATAGGCCCCATTTAATTGTAGAAAATGACTTTAGCTTTAAGAAATGATAAAACATTTGTAATTGGTTCTGCAGTGGGTTTTCATCATCATCTTATCTGATCATAAAGTTGCACCTGCTAACCGAAACCTTCTATTTCCATCGCAGTTTAATAGTTGAGGGACAGTTTAGTGTAAATTAAAAGTTTAAACGTAGCAGGAAATAAAGTAATAGTAAACTATTGGAAGCAATAGATTATTTGTAGTTTTATTTTACACTGCTCTGATTAGACTGCTCTGTGATGCATCAGAATGGGCTAAGGGTAAATTATATTTTAATGAACTGAAAGGAAAATATATTTTCACTCTGTGTCATAATCTGCTTCCATTTTGTGTGGAAGTTCTATATTCACTATATTCATTAAATATAGTGTTTGAGTTTTACAAAAACTCGTGTAAAAACAAAAAGTACTTACCTTTTTAGAAAGTGAAAGGACAGATGATGAAGCTCTGAATAGTGTTCATTTGTCATCTTTCAGCCGAAAGATCCAGGATCACATGACACACAGACACACACTGCCATCAGCTCAAAGATATTTTTTTTTGTTTCCTAATAGCAGTTCAGTTTTCAAGATCGTAAATCTACCATATGTCAAGCTGTAATTCGGTGGACAGATCTACAGTGAACATCAGTAGTGCCCTCTGCTGTAAAACGCACTTCCGCTTCAACATCCTCTAAACACACTTTCACTATGACACAGTTTGGCTCACACACCAAACATTAACATAAGAGGTTTTAAATGTATTTATTTATTTGTTTGTTTAAAAAAAAAAATGTTCCTCTTTCTTATTCAAAAGTGTAATAATAATTCCACTGTAAGAGTCAGAAACAAACCTTCAGCAGAAGATCTCTCCACTCGTACACAGTCTAATCAGTCACACCTGCACCCACTCCCCTTTATAAGCTGTCACCTTCCAGTTAATCACTGTCTGGTCGTGTTTTTTCACCTGTGTATACTCTAGTGTCCTATCCACAAGTTTCCTACACCCCATGAGGCCTTGCGTCAAAAGTGGGCGCGACTTCCGGTTGGAAGTAAACAAAGCGCGATTTGACCTGCTTGACACTCGTTCATTCAACAGCTGACAGTCATTCAAGTTATAGCAATCCAAACTAGCTAACGATGTGGGAATACAACCTCAACGAAATTCAAAAGGGTGAAATAACAGTACCTTTACCTCCGCAGTAGTTGATTGGGAGTATTATAATAACATTATTAATAATCAATACTCGTCAAGGCATGGTGACAGCGAGCTGACAAACAATTAAAATAAAAAATACACACTTAGTCATTGTGCTTTGGAGTTTATTCAAAATTATAAATGAATGTGCTGCTGTAATACATTAACTGGCACCAGGGGCGGAGTGGGACCAAAAAATCTACCGGGAAATTTCGTAGACCACCGGCCCTCGTCGCCGGCACGATTAGCCAATAGCATTTACAGTTTTACTGATTTAAAGGGAACTTTGTTGTACTAGTATGCTGGAGTAAAGATCATAAATGGTCGTTCTTTCCCATAGTACTTTCTAAAACTAGTTGGGTGGACTCTGTGCCTCTAGGGGGGTTCGGGGGCATGCTCCCCCCAAGAAAATTTTTGACATTTTAAGGTTATAATGCATCAATCTCATGCTCTCTGAGAGATCGAAATTAAGACCCATGAACTGCTTGTTGAACAAAGAAAAAACATTAATTTGTACCAGGACAATAAAGAGGGCTCAAATATTTTTTTAGTTATGAGAGTCTCAGTTTGCATTACATTATCAATGGTGTTTTAGGATGCCAAACAATTATTATAATAATGTAATAATGATTTATAATTATTCCTATGACGTACTGTAAAATCCATTTATAGCCTATAAATGTGTAAATGAAAATGAGTATTTCAAAAGTATATTTTAACCTACATTACACTATAATATAGGAAAATTAAAATACTTTTGTCCTAATTTCTTCAATTGCAAGAAATAAACCCTTGAGCTTTTATTTAGGAGAAAACACCAGATGATCGCGAGAGCAAAGTAATCACGCAGCACAAACTGATGCTATTCTAATGTCAGTTATTATAATGGCGCAACGCCATATGGTTTCAATTTTAGTTCGTTGGCAAAATATAACGCTAGAGACCTTAATGTTAGGTTTTACATTTTACATCTTTACATATCTGTGTTGGGAAAAGGGAGAAGAGAGAGTTTGGCAAGGCGGATTCGAACTCGCGTTCAGCAGCGCATCAAAAAGCTGCATTCAAACACTTCACGCCCTACGACCTACGCCACTGAGGTTGTTCTATGACGGGTGTCGTTTTGCTGTAAAGACAGGCATTTAGTGCAAATATATGCTCCGTTATAAAAAATGTACAAAAAATTGTTTTCTTCCCTTAGCTTGGGCCATGGCGAACTTCCAATAAATATATTTTGTCAGACCGGGCCGGCCCTCGCGGCCTCGTAACACTACCGGCCCACCGGGAAAACTCCCGACTCTCCCGATTGCCACTCCGCTACTGACTGGCACATTTGGTATTCTGTCAACAGAGGCTTTGATCCTGAGTTTAGCTGTAACATCAGTAGAGAACAGCCAAACACATGCTGAGTTTATAGAACATTAAGAATTTAAACAAATGTACACAGGAAGATTCGTCGTCTTTTGGGAGGTGATGGAAACTACAGTCGTTGACAGGATCACTCTGATTTCGTTTTCAGCTTATGTTCAAAACAATCCCGTTTAAGGCACTAAATTAGTTTAGTCAGGCTATACATACAACCGCGAACAGCACATGTTGTCCCTGAGCTCCGTAACGACATCTCTCATAAAGATTTGCGTCTTTAAATAGTAAAATAATTCTCCGAAAAACAGCTAGCCTCTTCGCTAACTAACACACAAAATACCATTGGAATGCTACTTCCGCCGCGTCACCGGAAGTTTCACCCACTTTATTTTTTACAGGAGCGCCCCTCGGAAACTTGTGGATAAGTCCTATTCATTTCCACAAACCGGTTCTTTTAGTTCATTTCAATGAACCCATTCAAAAAAATGATTAATCGGTTTGTACTACGTATTTCTTTTCTAACAATTCAGTGCCATATTATATCAATGAACCATTCAAAAAAAGTAATTTGTGCCAATGCATATTGAAGGATTCAAATAAAACGTTATTTGTGAAACGCATATTGCTGATTATTCACTTAAGTTAATGGTGTTTGTGGTCATAGTATCATTCGCGGAACCTTTGTTGGACATGACTGACCGATATTGAGTAGCCTACATATTGGATAAGATTTCTTAATGTTTCGCACCTACAGCACACATTATAGACATGCATTAACGCAGATATGTTATACATGTCTAAAGGATATAGAAAGAATAAACCAGTCTTTTAAACTTAAAATATAATCTGAATGCACAATAAACTATTGTAAAATTCGAATAAAATGTTGTAATAAAATGTTATTTAATAACAGTATAGTAGGGGTACGTGCTACAGTCTTGCTTAGTATAGCCAACTGTAAGATTACAAATTTAAGAATATGTTTAAGATCTGCTGATCCTACATCCTTACATTACATCACATGGGGAACTACACTGTATTGGGCATTCAAGGTGAACATTCAGTTTACTGATTAGATTCAATATATTTTCCATTGAAGGGGTTTTGTCAGTCTTTGATCTTCCTGCTGAGAGTGTGAATGATTACACAGTTCTTGTGACCATGTGATGTTCATACAATTTGGGGGGTACCATTATCTTCAGTCAGTGGTAATTGCCTCTTGTCTTTAGTTGATTCGATTTAGTGGTCATCTCTAAGGCTGTGTAAGGTCCAACACTTTTAAGAACTGTCAGCACCTTTAAAGGGGTGGTTGATTGCCATTTCACTTTTTTTTATTTTAAATAGTGTAATGTTGCTGTTGGTGCATCTGCAAAGTTGCAGCGCTGAAAGTTCAATGTAAGCAGAGATATCGTCTTTTAAAAATCAGGTTTTAGACGTCACTAACCCATACATTTGCATCAACCCTCCCTCCGGAATATGCAAAAAAGGGCATGGCCATATTTCTGCGGCTCGTTGAAAGTGTATTATGTTCATCCAGCTGTCAGGTCTTCTGTGTACGTTGTAGTTTGTCAACAATGGAGACAATTTATGTTTGATTATGTTCCTGAAAATGACGATCGTAATTTACAGTAGCTCTCTGTGCTGTGCATTTAGGGAAGACAGCTTCCAGAATCTCCACGAATTCACCACTGGATTCAACTGGATTGTAACTAAAACATAAAGCAGTTCCAACTTTACAACCAGAGGCAGCAGTTGTTGGGCCACAACCTGTAAGTATGCTAAATGTATTTGCATGTATAATTTTAGACGTAATGTTTTAGTTCCCTTTCGTAGTCACTTCGAGTTACGTCAGAAGTGACGGAGAATGGGGGTTTCGCATAGAAAGCCAATCCTCTTCGAGTATTTAAAAACGAGCCAATGGCATGAAAATGCCTTGGGGCTGCGGAATTTGCATAGCGTAACTCCGCCCCACGCCGTGGGTATAAAAGGAGGAAGTGAACGCAACCGCAGTATGTTTTCGCTTCGGAGCCAAGAGACCTCTTCACTCCTAAAGCCATTCTCACTGACAAGACTCTTCGAAACGAGCGTCCTCTTCAGTGTTTGTGTGACGGCGGTACCCAGCGAGATTCTGCATCGCCTGCGATCTGAGCAGTGGTCTGCCAGACTTTGCGCTACTCCCTGGTCGCCTCAGCGCTGAAAGAGTGAATTTCCTCCTCTCATTGAAAGAGCTGCACGTGGCACGTCTTTTTCAAGATGTCTCGCCCGTGTTCTTCTGGGTGCGGTCGATTCATGTCATCTTCTGATGGTCACGATCGCTGCTTTGTGTGTCTGGGCTCAACATGCAGCAGCAGCGTTCGTGGATGACTCATGTTCCTTCTGTGGGAACATGACCATCTCTACACTGAGATCTAGACTCAATGATCTGACTAATGTGAGAGTCCCCGTCTCCGCTACTCGATCTGCTTCTTCCACGAGAAGCTCTTCGACTCGCGGACAGGGTGATCTGACGGTGACAGTGTGGAACAAAGCCCTGACGATAGTTCCTCGGGCCACACCCCCCGCTCCAGTGTTACGTCTTCGACTGTGCATCCGTGCGGGGTAACTCCTGCGCGCATGCCAGTCGACCCGCCTCGCTGCCCCTCCGGGGGGACGTCTGTGGTTCGAATGACCCCGCTGGTACAGTTCCTGGAAGCTTGGCTAGAGCTCCCCGGCCTGTCCCGCTGGGTCATCAGAACGATCAGATTCGGCTACGTGATTCAGTTCGCACGGTCTCCTCCCCGTTTCAGGGGAGTTCGCTCCACGATGGTCGGTGGCTATGCCCCGGTCATGAGAGCGGAGATTGCGACCCTGCTGGCGAAGGGTGCAATCGAGACGGTCCCTCCAGCCGAGATGAGGTCCGGGTTTTACAGCCCCTACTTCATTGTGCCCAAGAAGACCGGTGGGTTACGACCGATCCTGGATCTGCGCATTTTGAACCGTACTCTCCATCGACTACCGTTCAAAATGCTGAAGGATCTCTTTTCTCGGCATGGAGATAGACTCGGTCACCATGTCCGCGCAGCTCACGAACGAGCGCGCGTACTCACTGCTGACTTGTCTTCGACAGTTCGAGGGCAAGAGTGCGGTTCCACTGAAACTTTTTCAGAGGCTCCTGGGGCATATGGCATCCGCGGCCGCGGCAACGCCGCTCGGATTGCTTCATATGAGACCGCTTCAGCTGTGGCTTCACGATCGAGTCCCGAGGTGGGCATGGCATCGCGGCACGCTGGAGTCACTGGAACTCCGAACCTTCTTCCCGTGGTCGAACCTCAGCTTTTTACGGACCGGTGTCCCTCTTCAGCGAGTTTCCAGGCATCTCGTTGTCTCCACGGATGCATCTACCACGGGTTGGGGTGCCATGTGCAATGGGCATGCAGCCGCGGGTTCCCGGACAGGACCCCAGCGCCTCATGCACATCAATTGCCTCGAGCTGCTGGCAGTACACCTGGCCCTGCACCGCTTTCGAGCACTGCTCAGGGGTCAACACGTACTTGTCCGTTCAGACAACACCACTGCAGTAGCGTACATCAACCACCAAGGGGTCTACGCTCACACCGGTTGTCGCAGCTTGCCCGCCACCTCTTGCTATGGAGTCAGAAGCACCTGAGGTCCCTTCGTGCAGCGTACATTCCAGGAGACCGGAACCTGGCAGCCGACGAGCTGTCACGGGTCCGCCCTATCTCCGGCGAATGGCGACTCCATCCCCAGACGGTCCAGCTGATTTGGGACCAGTTCAGGGAGGCACAGATAGATCTGTTCGCCTCCCGGGACTCATCCCACTGCGCCCAGTTTTATTCCCTGACCAAGGGTACGCTCGGCACAGATGCACTGGCGCAGAGCTGGCCGCAGGGCCCACGCAAGTATGCGTTTCCCCCAGTGAGCCTTCTTGCACGGGTTTTGTTCAAGATCAAGGAGGACGAGGAGCAGGTCTTGCTGGTAGCCCCTTATTGGCCCACCAAGACGTGGTTCTCCGAACTCATGCTCCTCGCGACAGCACCTCCTTGGCCTATTCCTCTGAGACAAGATCTACTCACTCAGAGACGGGGCACTCTGTGGCACCCTCGTCCCGATCTCTGGAGGCTACACGTGTGGCTCCTGGACGGGACGAGGCAGGTTTGAGTTCGCTGCCACCTGCGGTGGCGGCAACCATCACTTCCGCTAGAGTGTCGTCCACGAGACACCTTTACGCGTTGAAGTGGAACCTCTTCGTCAGCTGGTGCTCTTCTCGCGGAGAAGACCCCCGGAGATGTTCGATCAGTGTCTGCTTTCCTTCCTGCAAGAAGGGTTGGAGCGCAGGCTGTCGCCCTCCACCCTTAAGGTTTACGTCTCATGTTGCAGTTGAAGGTAAGTCCTCAGGGAAGCACGACCTGGTCATCAGGTTCCTGAGGGGAGCGAGGAGGCTACATCCGCCTCGTCCTCCCCTCATACCCTCTTGGGACCTCTCAGTAGTTTTAAGTGCTCTGCAGAGGCCTCCCTTTGAGCCTTTGCAATCGGTAGAGTTAAAGTTTCTGTCCATGAAGACAGCACTCCTGGTTGCACTGTCCTCCATCAAGAGGGTGGGGGACCTGCACGCATTCTCCGTTGACGAAGCGTGCCTGGAGTTCGGGCCGGCTTACTCTCACGTGATCTTGAGACCCCGGCCTGGATACGTGCCCAAGGTTCCCACCACTCCCTTCCGGGACCAGGTGGTGAACCTGCAAGCGCTGCCCCTGGAGGAGGCAGACCCAGCCTTGGCACTGCTCTGTCCGGTACGTGCTCTCTGCACCTACGTTGACAGAACGCGGTGTTTCAGGACCTCAGACCAGCTCTTTGTCTCTCATGGGGGGAGCCAGAAGGGAAGGGCTCTCTCAAAGCAACGGCTATCTCACTGGATAGTGGACGCCATTGCTTTGTCTTACCAGCAGCAAGGCCGACCGTGCCCCCTTGGTGTGACGGCCCACTCCACTCGGAGCGTGGCTTCCTCTTGGGCTCTAGCGCATGGCGCCTCGCTAACACACATTTGCAGAGCTGCAGGCTGGACGACACCAAACACCTTCGCGAGATTCTATAATCTGCGAATTGAGCCGGTCGCTTCCGCCAGTACTGGACCCGCTTTGGTGTCTTCGCTTGCTCGCCATTCCACTCCTCGGATTGGATAAGTGCGTTATTCCTCAGTAGTCTTCCGTTGAAGCCTTGAGTCCTCCAGCACCAACAATGCGAGCACCACTGCTGTTGCTCTGGTTGCCGGCTAGGTGCCTCCATTTGCACGGTTCCCTATGGTAACTGTCTCATGTGTATTATCCACTGTAAGCCTCTCTGAGCATGTGTCTTCCCTTGGCAAGCCATCTGCCACCCCTGGAGTTAAATTCTAGTAGCCACCTGCGGTTGGTGCTCCAGTGATCTCCATATGTGTTCCTATGCGGCCATATGTGTATTGTAAGTCCTCCTTCGGAAGGCATCTGGTAGCATGTCCCTCCCGGGATATGTTTCCCAGTGTACCTTGGTATTCCTGTGTTAAAGTAGTACTCGAAGAGGATTGGCTTTCTATGCGAAACCCCCATTCTCCGTCACTTCTGACATAACGTCTCCGTTCCCTACTTAGACAAAAGCTTACAAACATTTTGGACCTGAATTTTGTATATGTACTAATGTTGTAAATGTATGTTTCATGTATATACACATTATGGTGTTATTTTTCGATTTGATCAAGAACGTAAACCAGTGCCACGCTGTTTGTGTATATAGTTGCCAGTCAGTTTGATGTTATTTTGTGTGAGACAAATGTGTATAGAGTTAGAAAATATAGGCAAATGACGTTTATAGGCAAAAATATAGGCAAAAAACGTTTTGTAAGAGCCGTGTGTGGCGAGGTTCTGCTTGCCTCTCTTCATCGCCGATTTCTGGGTCTGATTCTGTCTCACACTGATACTGCAGTATCGACACCATTATTTACATTTGACAGGAACACATATGCAACTTTCGCCTGTAAAGGTAATGGGCATGAATTTTCCGGACAACGTGCACTACAGTTTAGCCAATCACAACACACTGGCCCAAACTAACTAATCTGAGCCCATTGCCCGTTTCTGAGGGAGTGGTTTCATAGACTCAGGAAGTCAACCGGTCGTTCAAATGATGGAGGAGAAAGCAGCTTACAATAAAGATGAAATTTATGAAAAATAAGACTTTTTAAAAAAGAAAAACCACAAATACATATTATATTGCACCTTATAAACACAATCATGCAAAGAAAAAAAAGCAGTGAACCACCCCTTTAAGGACTTCCCATTGAATGCCTTTAAGATACCATGTAAATTCCCCTTAGTTAGACTTGCAGCTAAGTCTATGATGACTGCAGCTACCGACAACTCATGTTCTCAATAAAGAATCCTGCTGAAGATACAACCATGTCTCCTGGTCTTCGCTTCTGAGTTTCCTACACAACTCGCTCTTCAGACTCGGTAATTCTCGGTAATCCTCTGCAAACTTCGACAGTTGGTTGAACCGGCTCTTTCGGATCTTTTTGAGTCAGACGTGCTACTTCGGCTTGTAATTCTTGCGTCATCAACCTGGAACTAAAGTTCGATTAATGAACCGGCTCGACCAGTTGCTTCCTGTGAACTGTCTCAAAAGAATGATTCGTTCAATAACCGAACATCACTTATATACTGTACTCACCTGGTATGCTCATCTCTGAGATCTTCTTCAGTCATCTGTCTGTCTTCTGTCTTCAGTCTTCACCAGTTATCTTCAGTCGTCATTAGGCTATATGCACGCATAAGTTCCGCATTTGACACAAGGCTGCTCTTCAGTTTCCGGTTGGGGAGATTAAAGCGGAGGAAAACGGGATTATGGCAGAGTCTTCAAAATTTACTGTCCTCCCATCTTTGAAATGAAACTTTAATACCTTTAGATGTAATTTTACATATAGTTATATTTATTTAATATAATTTTAAAAAGAAGCATAAACACAATGAGGGGTATCTGTTTTGTCTGTTTTTGTGACTATTGTTTCTTTAGTATAACCATGGAGTATAAAATTAAATATAAATTCTCGGTATTGCATTGGACTCTACGATCGGCGGAAGTTATCGAGTATCCTTAGACCTTCACCGGAAATACCGCCGTGCATAGACCCATCAGCCCACTTGCACCAGTCAGCACCAGCAACAAACAGGACTGTTTATTATTCAGCTACGTTCTGAGATTGTTCTAGTCTAGTAGCCAACTAGGTGAACTGGGAAATGTTGAGTATAGCAGCAATGTGAAGTATGGGTCCCCAGCATACAGAAACTGCTGGATGCTAATTTAGCTTAATCGTCCATTTTGACCAGATATTTTGTACTGTATGGCCAATTTGTACAATATGTGAGTGGTTTTCGAGGTTTTAGAGGATGCTGATATCATTTCTGGCAGAAGAGCTAATATTATTACATATTTTGATTTATTTAGGCAAATTTTGATTACTTTCAGAAATCATTTTATGTTATTTTTATGGTAACAAAATAATCTTACATTTCAGAATCATGAGTGCTCTTGTGAATCTTTATGCATTGTTTTCAAGGTGTAGTGAGGCTGAATCCCCTCCTGACACTTTTGAAGATTCAAAAGTTTATTTTTGGATAAATGATGAATCTTTGTTTGGCTAAATGTTATGCATTCCTGGAGGAAAATGCAATGCGGGTATTTGACTTGGATTCTGCAACTGTACGATACATATTAATGAGGTAGCTCTTTAAGACACCCAATGAGATGACATCACCTAAGCCCATCACCATGTATGATCAACGAACTATGTACAAATATACACTATGCCATACAAGACAGGTCCCGCAACAGGCAGAAGGGCTGCCCAGGTTGGTCTGCAAGTTGCAAGATCCAACAAGGACCCAGTAAAAAACTCCGCCAGACGCAAGAGTTAAAACTAAAACTGAAGTCTGGAGTCAACCCGGGTTGAGTCAGCCGCCAGACGCAATTCTAAGAAAGAGGGCCTCACCTCCGCACCACACAAAGCGCACACCACCTTCAGGCAAACTGCTATACATCAAAATTAATTAACAAAAGGTAGTATCATAATCTTCACTATCCTCATCTGTTCTTTCATCATCTTCTCCAGACCCTTCATCCCTCTCTTTGTGTTCTTGGTGTTGTGTAAGTATGTTGCATCATTGCCTTTGCAGGAACAACAGCTGACAACATCCAACAAAGCAAGAGGAGCAACTGGACTTGAATCCAGGGTGGGCATAATCTGTTCCTCTCCTTCCTTTAGGTCCATCTTCTTGTCTCATCCAAACAAGATGTTATCCACAGCCGGTGGATAATGCTGGTCTGCTGCTTTCCATAGCAGCACATGTAGGTGGGCACATCTTCCATGAAGTTGCGTATTGCACTCTGGAGGAGGTAGTGTCTTTAGTGCTGGGGGCCTTTTGCGCTTTTGGTAAATTTCATACCGGGCAGAATCCAAGGTTACAGACTTCCTCTGATTGTACAGAGCCAGAAAGAAGGCCATTGTTGCTTTTGTGATCTGTAAATCTGTGGCTTCTGCCTCTCTAATGCAGTGGAGAAGCTTACCAGGTACGACTCTCATGGCCTTAAGTGCTGACACCTTCCCCTTCCCAACAGGATATGAGGTATCCCATCCCAAAAGAACATGCATGGCCAGAATGGAACCACATTGGTCACCCAGATTCTCTGCAGTTGCTTTTATGCTGAGAACAGTGCCATTCCATTTTTTTTTTCCAATAAACCATAAGAACAAAGACACTTGTGTCATCACTGGGAATGTGAACAGTTGAAGTGTTACCCCATACCCCATGTCTGACAGCATCTAACATGTAAGATATAAGTGATATATCGGCCTCATCATGAGTGTCAATGCTGATCTTACTTCCAACATTGAAAGTACACGAGTTCGCTCAGCCTTTGTTCGTTGTACTTGTTTTCAAGACTTTGTCTCGACTAGATAGAGGTGTATTCAATGAGAGCTTGTGCTGGAGCTCTCTCCTGCTCTTCCATGTCTCTCATGGTCCTTGGCAGGCACCTGCAAATATCTGTCAAAGATGACAAATGTTTGGGCAGACTTTCCATGCTGGCTGCTAGATCTGCTACTGCCCAGACGATGGGCACACTAAGTGATACATGAGCTGAGATGCATCAACAATGACAACATCTGATGGCTGGGGATTGCAGACTGGAATTCCAAGCATCTGGACAAGCACTGACTTTTATTGCCTTTTCGGGATCATCCATTGTCATCAATGATTGACAAGGGGACTGGGCTTAGCTCATATTTGAAGAAAGAAGAGAGCGCAATTTTTCTCTGGCCTCCTACCACCAACAGTCGAGCATATAATGACTCAAGGTCACAAACAACCATCCCACTGACCTTCATTCTCTTTTTTCTGGAACTTCATAGTCACTACCTTGTTAGAGATGGGTGTATGAAATGCCTCAGGAAGTGATGAAGAGAACTTTTCACACAATCTTCAGCCTGGCCAATCTTCAGTGCATCTTCCACAATCACTTTTTCCATCAGCCACCTGTCTATTTATGATGTGGTAGAGCAAAGTGCTCTCTGTCATGAGTGGATTTGTGTTTTCCTACAGTATCCTCACAGTTTTAGAGTGGTCCTCAGCTCCTGTTGTGCTTCACCCCCCTCTCTGTGTCTGTTGGACACAGTCTTCTCTGATGCGACTGTATCACTGTATCACACATCCAATTACATGAGATGTGTACATATGCCAAATGATTGGATGAAAACTTCAACTTACTCAGGGTTGGTTGAAATACCCTTCATACCCTCTGCTCCCGTCCTTTGCCTGATGTATGCCTGCACCCCAAACATATCGGCATTCACTGCAGGTGCACCATCTGAATGGCGGCACACATGACTTCCAGCAAGAAGGTCATCTTTTGCAATGGAAAGAAGGTTCTGCATTTTGTGTAAATTCCAAGTGATCCATCTTACGTAGTGGTGATGACCAGCAGCAAAAACGTCAAGGAAGTGTTGTTGCAGCAGCCAGTCACCCTCCCTCTCTGCTTGCCAGAATCTATGTGCTATTATTGTTGGAGTGATCCAATCCACCCATAATAGGCCTGTTTAGGTGCTGTCTTGCCTTTCCCAGAACTTCTAGTATCTTCTGATGACTCTTTTCTCCCTTCTTTAAGAATTCATGAAGAAGAGCATACATAACCATATGGAAGGCTCACATGGCCCTGGGCCAGGACTTTCCATTGAAGATAGATTCTAGGCCGCCAAATAATGCTCCTCAACCTACCAGCTCCTCGAGGCCTGTTGAATTCATCAGTTCCCCAATTGAGCCAATGAATGACATCAGGGTGTGCATCATTCCATGGCTAAGCAACACAGATGCCCATCGCTGTGGGTCACCCCATTTGGTCTGGCAAGCAATCTTGTACAGCTCCATGTCAAATGTTATATGACTGGAGCTCATGCCAAGCCACTTGAGGGATATGTCCAAGTATGTAATGGTATGGAGCACTGTATCAGGATGATCAGGAGCTGAGTGGAGCAATGGTACAAAGACACTTATAGTCTTCATTTTAGACACACCTTCATCATTGTGACGATCTTGCACAATATTGTAGGCCAACCAGTCCAGGGGAAGAGGAGTAGAATGGAGCTGACAGAGCCAAGCATCATCCCTCCTCTGTGCTCTAGAAACCCTCTCTAGTACCCCTTTTCCACCGAAAAAAGAACTGGTTCGGAACTGGTGCTGGTTCAAAGTTGGTTCGGAGTTGGTTCAACTTGCTGGAGTTGCTGGAGTTCCGGAGTTGGTTCAACTTGGTTCAACCGATTGTGAAGTGCGTCTGGCAAAAATAGAATTGCGCCATGGAACAAGCGCACCTCGTTCTTCATGCTCTTAAAGGGAATGTGATACGACGCTCTTATTGGTTTATTTCCGTTACGCCCAAACCACACCTATGAATAA
This sequence comes from Pimephales promelas, assembly GCF_016745375.1. The sequence continues at coordinate 31,197,636 of NW_024121099.1, forward strand.
TGAAGCTACTCCAGACCAACCCCTTTTAGATTTGCGCCAGGCGCAAGAGGCATTTATCCCGCCGGGAATATAGCAACAGCGCCGGGATCCGCCCACAAAGTTACTTGCGCTTTGCGCTTTGACACTTTCAGATCGTTCAGTTTCAGATCGTTAAAATAGGGCCCTAAGTTTTTTAATCTTTTCGTTTGATATGTAATCTTTACTGATAAGTTATGTACCCCTGTCTTGTGTCTTTTTTCTTTCCATTTATTTGTTCTATATTGTGACTGTTTTCTTCTTTGCTTATGTTTTAAATAAAAAAATAAAAACGCTTGCGTGTTTCTGCAGTTTCTCCTGGCTTTGCGATGGTCAGAAAATATGTTTAGAACACATCTAAACCTGACCCAGCCCGACGTAAACATGACGTGCTAAAAGAACGGTTCTAGTCCAGCAAAGAGTTGGTGCCGCTTTGGAACCAGTTTTCCCTGCCGCGAACCAGTTCTTTGGCTGTCGAAACACAAAGAACTGGTTCGCGCGCAGGCACCGGCTCCGAACCGGCTCTCAAAATGCTTTGGTGGAAAAGGGGCTTAGAATGCTCTCTTGTACAGTAGCTGTTCTTGGCACTTCATTCAAAGTGGGTGGAGTCAGCTTCTTAGGCCCTGTATAATGTTCAATGACAGAATTTCACAGCTTGGAGCTTTGTCAGACGGGGTACTTATAGCAATGTAGTCCCACCGTCTGGAGTCGCTACTCCAGGGAACAGGATCCCTGCAGGATTTTGCACAAACTGAGTGGCCATGGCATGTGTTGTGCAGCAACCATTGGGTGTGAAGACTACAAGATCAAATTTATCACCCAAACTTTGAATAGGGCTAATGCACCTCTCCAGTCCTAATACCCACAGGTACTTATCTGCATCATCTGAGGCATATTTGGTAGCTGACTTCCGTAACCGGAAGACCTCATCATATGTTACAGCAAGAACATGATTATTTAGGTTCCGAACCAGTTCTGAACTTTCCATGCTTATGAAGTTTTACAACTAGCCCCAAACTTGTCTGATTCCAGATGTTAATGATGTGCTGCTGGATTCATTGAGCAAGTGTGAGTGCTGGTTTGGTCAAGTTTCTTCCCTGGACACAAGACTTAGGAGAGTTGGACTTGTATATTGAATGACCCTTTCATGCCTAAAGCTGCAAAGGTCGTATTCACGAGACAATGGAATATTCTGGACCTCTGCCCGCACTTTTCTGACAACCTTGTCGACGACATTGTCGTCATTGGACAGGCCAGTTTGTCCTACTAATTTGAGTGATTTACCAATGTACTAAAGCCAACAATTGTCTGGCATCCTTCAACTCTTCAACTACAATAACGGCATCACCATGATAATCACACAGTTTGGCTAGCATTTGCTTCTGGCACAAACTCCCAGAATTAAGCTACAAAAACATGTAATTCGGAAACAAGTCACTGACTTGTTTGCACTTGTGTGGTCTATGACCGAAGCTAGGCAGCTGTCAATTGGTTTACTAGCAGTTGCACTTAAGTCAATAGGTACCTTCATGAAAGCATAGTAAAACTTTGAGTGACACTCAGCATCAGCTGCAGGTAGGTTCATGATGCCATTCACCCATAGCTTCACAACTTTTGCCAAAACATCCTGCTGTTCATCACATTTAGACAAAATCACATCTTTGAAGGATGGAAAGCCTGGCCTATCTAAAGTCTGAAATTTTTGGACGACTCGATTCCACATATTTTTTGTTCTTTTTCTTCACAAATAAGACACCAGCACAAGCACTGTTTTGAATAATCAAATGCAGAGTGTTGAGAGTGAATGACTCTAACACGAGTCTGGCTTGCGTTTACTCACATTTCTAGAGCGAGAAGTAAATGAGCTGTAGCAAGATTTGTGACATAGCACAGAAGCTGATGAAGCACCATCAGTAGCAATAATGTTTGACAAAGTCTCATGTATGGCTGTATCTAGTTCGTGGCTAACTCGGGTACACTTACATTTGTTGTGAATGTTGATTAGTGTACATTGTCCCTTTTCAAATAAACAAATAAATAAAAAAAAAATCTCTGAGCTCCTCACACTTACAATTACATTTATTTATTTAGCTGACGCTTTTATCCAAAGCGACTTACAATTGCTATACTGTATATGTCAGAGGTTGCATGCCTCTGGAGCAACTAGGGGTTAAGTGTCTTGCTCAGGGACACATTGGTGTCTCACAGTGGATTCGAACCTGGGCCTCCCACACCAAAGGCATGTGTCTTATCCATTGCGCCATCACCACCCATTAGCATTCCCACTTAATTAGCATAGTAGCGATTCGTTTGGACCCAGATATTTTTAAGTCACCATCTTTGCCAGATTCAGTGTTCCTTAAATCACAGTATAAAGGACAATAAGAAACAAAGTGAAATTCATCTTCCACATCCTTGAGATCACAGAATTCACACAAATGTAAATGTTCAGATACCTTTAAATCGACCCACTTCCACTGACAGAGGTAAGGTACTAGTTCTCAATAGCGCACAGAGGGACCTGTTTCTCTTTAGATTAAGGAAAATATAAGGTTCTGTAACAAAATCATTCTTAAACTGAACATAATTTCTAAGTTTTGGCTTCCATATATCTTGTTTCCATTGATCTTCATATTTACTTAAAGGGTTAGTTCACCCAAAAATGAAAATTAAGTCATTAATTACTCACCCCCATGCTGTACCAACCCCGTAAGACCTTCGTTCGTCTTTGGAACGCAAATGAAGATATTTTTGATTAAATTTGAGAGCTGTATAACTACCACATTGGCTCCTAAGGGACTGCCTCTTGACAGCCCAGAAAGTCAATGAAGAAAATGTTTAAATATCCCAAGTGACTACCGTGGCTCAACTATATGTTCATCAAGCGTTTCCTTTTCTTCCTTGTAGGCCAGAAACGAGACTTCCTTAGATTTCCACGACGCATGCGCGAGAATTGCGATCTGAAGTAGTGTAAGGAGATCGCAATTCTCGCGCATGCGTCGTGGAAATCTAAGGAAGTCTCGTTTCTGGCCTACAAGGAAGAAAAGGAATAGTCGAATAAACTTGTTATTTTTGTTTGTTTTTTCGCACAAAAAGTATTCTCGTCGCTTGATAAACATATAGTTGAGCCACGGTAGTCACTTGGGATATTTAAACATTTTCTTCATTGACTTTCTGGGCCGTCAAGAGGCAGTCCCTTAGGAGCCAATGTGGTAGTTATACAGCTCTCAAATTTAATCAAAAATATCTTCATTTGTGTTCCGAAGACGAACGATGGTCTTACGGAGTTGGTACAGCATGGGGGTGAGTAATTAATGACTTAATTTTCATTTTTGGGTGAACTAACCCTTTAACAATCTTTGTCTGACAACCTTTTTATTACATTGAAGATTATTTTAGTACATTATATGCAAGTCAGACACACACAGTATTGTCGAAACTTCTCCAGACCAAGGGTGATGCTTTGCTCTGTCCCAATTAAAGATTTTCCTATTTAGCCTTTCCTCTGGCAGACTAGCAAGAGGGTTCCACAATCGAACCATTTCACACCTTTGTTTTACAATACATGGATCCCATCCTGCATCCCCATTCACAGCTACCTTCGCTGCATATTTATGTACCCCAAGAAAACCTCTTAAAGCACGATTTTACAGTTACAGTCAAAAACCTCTTCAAAACCCCAAACTCCTGCAGCATAAAACAAAACTGAATCAACCAAAGATTTATATAGTTGTGTAAATGTAGAAAAACCAAGATCTGTGTTTCATTTTGCTCAACACAGCACCTAATGCCCTTCCAGCAGACTCTGCTTGTTTTTTCCTTCCCTCGGTAAACTTCATATTTTCATCAAAAACAAAACCAAGTTATTTATAATGACAAGTATACTTTAATGACTCAGGGCCAAACTGAAATGTATGAATACTCTGTAATTAACTTTTTCCCTAAATTGAACAACTTGTGTTTTTTTTCATTATTAATAGTAAGACGCCATTTACAATTACAACACCATGAACTCATAATATTCAACATATTTTGTAAATTCACTTCATTTTCTGCTATCAAAACAATGTCATCTGCGAAGAGCAGAATACTGAAATCCATGTCCTCAATTTGCACACCCAGATTTCCCTGCTTTATTTCTTGAGCTAAATTATTTATATAGAAAGCAAACAGGGAAGAGGAGAGTAAGTCTCCCTGTTTCACCCCAAAAGGCATTGGGAACCAATCCGTTCTCAAATTATTTATTTGTACACAAGCAATGAGGTCTCTGTAAAGGAGTTTTATAGCATTATAAAAGTTTCCATTAATACCAAATGAAAGTCATTTAAACAGCAAAAGGTCTCGATTAACACAATCAAACGCCTTTTTGAAGTCAACAAAGCAGGCAAAAGTACTTTTACCATATCCAAACAAGCTCTCACCACCGAGGATAACACATAAATATAATCAATACAGGCCCTATTTTTCGTAAACCCATTCTGTTCATCTACCATTCCCCATAAGCCTCAAAAAAGCATCAAGTCTGTTGTTAAGGACTCCAGAGTAAATTCTATAGACTGTGCTAATCAAACTAATCAATTCAGCGGGACTCTAGGGTCATCAATTATAGATTTCGGGATAGGTTTGATAATTGATCTATTCCACATAGATGGGATAATACCATTTTGAAAACATATGTGACATAAAAAATGTAGAACATTACACAAGCTAGGGTTCCTAAGTACCTCGTTAGGGAGATCTTCAATGCCCACAGCTTTAGTTTCCTTGGCCTCCTCTAATGCAATTTCACTGTTCAGTATATCATTTTGATAGTATATACGTAGTATTCATCCCAGTTTCCAACTCCAATTTTACTTTACAATTTTCTTCTAAGAAATGATCATCAAATAAAGAGGAACTACTATAAGAATATAATTCACAATAATCATTTTCCCACTTTTTTAATATTTGTCCGCATTCAAAAGAAGATCCACCACTTTCCAATAAAACCTCCATGGGTATTAATGTTTTCTTTTTTGGGCCTAACTTACGTATTTTCCTCCAGAATTGCTTAGGATTACCAGTTTGTAACTGTTTTAATTTGAGCACTTGGCCTCTTTCAAACCTTCTTTTGAAAAACCTTAGCTTTCTATCAAATTTAGTCTGCCACTGCACAAATTCGCTATCCAAAGCCCTCCTCTCCCAAGATTTCCCAGGACCACATTTAAGAAATATTCTGTCTGCAGATCGCAACTTCAACCATAATTCATTTAAAGAGCCCCTATATCATGGATTTTTGAAAATGACTGTTCATGTAGTGTGGAATATAGCTCTAAGGGAATGAAAACATCCTGCAAAGATTTATATCTGAAAGTGCACCGTATATAAAGTTATTGTCTTTCAAAAGTGAGAGTCGACTCTGAGTCTATGAAATGAATTGTTTTTGAAACAATGAGTCATTAGCTGTTACATCGTGACGTAGAGAGGTCATTGGCCGCTCCCAACAACTGCGCAAGCAGACTTGAAGTGACGTCTAGAACACATTCAAATACTTCAGCTGAATCGCATCATGTCGAGAAGACGCTGTGTTCTACATTGCAAAGATAGTTCAGCCACTTGTTTCCATTGTCCAGGGACGAGCATGTGAAGAATCAGTGGTCAGAGTTCATATTTGCAACGATACCACAACAGTATAGCCCGAACCTTGTGATTTTAATTCAAAAACATAAAAGAATTCAAATGTGGATTCGCAAGCTGGTTGTTCCTGAAGGAGGGCTCAGTATCCAGTGTATATGGATCAGGTTCATCCTCCTCCGATTGACAATCTGTAAGTAATATTAATAATGTTTGCTGTTATGTTTTCTGTAGCATGCACAATATAGTTATATTGTGTTGTGTGTGTTGTGTACACTCCGCGCAGCTTCTAAGCGGGGTAAAGTTAGTTTTGTTTTTGATATTCACCTTCGCTCTATATAATAAGCACTGTCCCTCGAAAGCCCCCGCAATGTGAGTTTCGCCAGGAAAGCTCGCTCTTGACGGAGACGCGTCAAGGGTCCGTGTGCAAAGTGCACTTTTTCTGACAAGTTTGTTCAAACACTATATACAATTTTCAACACCTGACAAGCTATAATCCTATAATAAACATTAAATCCAAGACATGTTTTCAAATTAACATGAGGCATTACTATATAATCCACAACAGCTTTGCCCCTTACAGAAATGGAAGTAAAGTTGTCATTTTCCGGATTCAGCCTCCCATTAAGTATACAACATTTAGAATCCTTCAAAAATTCCAGAAAGGTATGACCATGCTTATTTGCATTCAAGTTCACAGCTATTCGAGGAGAAAGATCATCACCTTCCACATAATCCTTAAGCGCCCCGGTTCGGCTATTAACATCACCGCATATATAGATTGAATCCACCTTGTCAGTAACAGTATATAACAACAACGCCAATAGATGGCTGAAGTAGAGATGTGCATTCCTGCCCCAGACAGATGATTCCTGGGACAGGTAACATGAAATTAAAATGAATGAATATTGCGATTCTCTATGCTCAAAGCGTAAACAATATCCCATCAACTGTTTTATCAACAATGCTAACTGAGCACTGCTCCAGCACAGCATTTTTAACCAAGAATCCCACTCTACCCGAGGCTTTAACAGCCCTCTTATGGGCAATACGATTATGTCCAAACCAGGTGAATCCATCAAAGTCCAGGAAGTCATTACATAAGTGATTTTCATTAAGAGAAATTAAGTCAGGATCTAAACATTTAAGTAGCAGTCTCTGGAGTTCACAATTTGACAGTGTCCACCCATTAACATTCCAGTGGGCTAACAAAAACTGTTTATTAACAAACCTGACGGGCTGGGCAAGCCCTTGTCAAACATCCCCACTATCAGCAGTCGACCCCTCTCTCGTTGCACGGCGAGGCACCTGCATCCACTTCACCATGTGTCCATTGGCAGCCAAGTAGAAATCCCTCCCGACTGCAGTTTCACGGATCAAAGTTCTAAAATTAAGTTCCAACATCCGTTCGTCATGTGATTTCACTGAAGACACGTATACATCCTTGAAGCCGTCGTTATCTTTCAGCTCCGATTTTCTGCGTAACGCGGCCACTTTCTCCCGAACCGAGCTCAGCTCCACTTTAACAGGTCCCAGTCGGTTTTCGCGCACCTGCACCCGCTCCACCGCAACGGGGCAGCGCGCAGTGTCGCATCCAATGCCAATGTGTTGCAGGTCTTTTACTTTAGCCATTAAATCCTCTTCCTCTAGATGAGGAAGCCCCACAACGATCAGCGAGACATCTGGATCAAAACTATTCTTCTTAGCCTCTTTCTCAGACGTTTTCTGCTCGATATTTTCCATTCGTGCACACAGAATTCCCACCTCAATGTCTAAATTTGTTTTCATGTCTTCAGTGGCCTTCTCTATCTCTTTCAGCACAACGTTCTGACTTTCAGCCATCATCTTCTCCATCGACTCACACAACTTCAATTCTCAATTCTTAATTCTCAATTCTCAATTCTCGCGTTGACTTGCTTTCCCATATCAGTTTATGTGGTCCAGTCTTGCGTTAATTGCTTTCAGTTCTTTCATCACCGCCGCACTGCTGCAACACTCAATGTCATTTTCATTGCTGTTTTTGGAGGTTCGCCCTTGTTTATCTTGATCCCCCATCCTTTTTTTTCTAAAATTACGCACTTCATGCCACAGAGGGAAGGTATAAACTTTACAATCCCGATAAGTTCAGTTTTAACCAGTAAATCACAGGTTTAGCAGGTTATGCTGGGGACCCATTCTTCACATTTCTGCAATACAATGTTTTGTACTCAACATTTTCTGGGTTCACAATGGGCCTCTATGGTCTGGCTACTAGAGTTCATGAACGTTTGTTAATAAGCATCCTCTTGTTGAAGTTCCCTGTTTTGTCTTCTGTTGCTGACAAAAGACCAGACCAAAATGCTACGTGGATTAGATTCAAGTGAATCCCACAGCAGATCCATTTTCCGATCTGGTGCAAGCGCTATGTCTATCACTGTAGCCACTTCTTCTACATATGTCTCTGCCAGTCTCATGGCCCGACCAGTGACATTCAGAGAGGAGGCGGAGGAGCAACGTTTCTTTTACGTTGCTCACACTCTACTTTGAGATGCAATCTCAATGTTTCGCTACTGCTCAAATGAAAATTACACATATCTCCCCATTCTCTGGATGAGCGTTACAGTGGGCAAAACTCAATTTTGGAATTGAACGGTCCTGTTACCATCAACTTTCATCAACCATATCAAGGGCGTGTTCGGCCAAACGTCCTGTTCACTCTCAGTACATGATCAGCTGTATCGATTACATCAAGGGAGTTACACTGTGGCAAATTATACCCTTCAGTTTCGTATCCTCGCTGCCACCAGTGATGCGAACAAGACCACCGTCATCACTGCCTATCATCATGGTCTCAATTCATCCATTCGACAGCAGATGGCAATCTACAATGACTTTATTGGTTTCGAAAACTTCATTCAGCACCAGTTTGTCCACCACGCCCAGCGGTGAGTACTATCCAGTTACCTCTTATCAATCCCAACATTGAAGAGAACTGATGTCGTATTAATTACTCATCGCTGTTCTGTTCCAGCGAAAGCCCTTATAGATTCAGGATGAGCAGGACTTTTCTCTCTCGACCTTCTAGTCTACCCAAGAAACCGTGTTTTCAGGGTTTCTTCAGTAGTACCTCGTCATGCAATGTGGGCTGTCCAACACATCCTCTGTATTTCAAGGGTTTATGAGCTTGGTGATCCAGGAGTTCCTCCACTATTTCGGTATCATCTACTGCGACAATCTGATCTTCTCCCGGAACCTGGCTGAACATTGTCACCACGTGACGCAGGTCCTCCAGAAGCTCCTTGACTACCACTTCTACCTGAAGACTGAAAAATGTGAGTTCCACCGAGACACCATTCACTTCATCAGATACTGTACAAATTCAGGTCCAAAATGTTTGTACGCGTTTGTCGTAGACCCAAAATATCATAACTAGTAGCCTAGTGGCTATAAAGCCAGCGTTGGCATTTGATTAAACTAAAACATTACGTTTGAAATTATACATGCAAATACATTTAAAATGATTAAGTCTTAGCCTACCTACAGGTTGTAAGTTGGAACTGCTTCACGTTTTAGTAACAATTTCTTGTTGAATCCGGCATTGAATTGGTGGAGATTCTGGAAGCTGTCCTTTATAAATGTGCAGCACAGAGAGCTAAATTACGATCGTCATTTTCAGGAACATAATCACACATAAATTGTATCCATTGTTGACGAACTACAGCGTCCGTGGGAAGCCTGAACACAGAAGACCTGACAGCTGGGTGAACACAACACACTCGACGAGCCACAGAAATATGGCCATGCCCTTTTTTGCATATTCCGGAGGGAGGGTTGATGTAAATGTATGGGTTAGTGACGTCTAAAACCCTGTTGTACTGTAGTCCCAATCGAGTCGTTTTTGTAGGCAATATACTTCCTGATTTTTAAAGGACAATATCTCTCCTTACACTGAACTTTCAGCGCTGCAACTTTGCAGATACTGTTCATACACCAACAGCAACATTACACACTATTTAAAATGAAAAAAAAAAATGAAATCGCAATCAACCCCCCCCCCCCCCCCCCTTTAACAAATCCTGATTTCTGAACATTTGTTAAAGCTCCAGTCCGTAACTTTTTTGGGTTAAAAACTATCCAAAAATAAATTTGAGCAAGTACATGACCAAGTACTGCTTGCCTTAGCTTGATTCAAAACGGTAAGCTTCTAATAATGCTTTTAATTCCAGTGGTACTGGTGGATTTCCACTGGAAATTTGAGCATGTCTTTGTGTCATTACGTCACATCTGTACACATAAAGAAGGTGTCTCGGCTAGTGTTGTGTTTGAGGATGTTGGAGGTGGAGATTTATAATAGCCTTTTCTCACAGCCCTTGATATAATTAAACTTATTCTTTTGATGGCGTATCCAGAAAGGTTCAAACGACAATCACCAGTGAAGATTCACTGGAGATTCACCCATTGTAAAATGCCAAAGATTTTGGACTTCCGAAGGGCTACAGGAAAGAAACAAACAAAAAAAAAAGACACCGTAACTGGGCCCATGCGAAAAGGATAAATAACTGAAGGGCATTAAATGTTATCAAGCAATGCTGATGTTCTTAACATTAACACTTTGAGAACAAACTATTATTTGCATGGTTTGACGTGATATAATAAGCAATCAGCAATTTAATCATTGCAATACACTGCAAGGATTTTTTCCCTAGTTGGTCTGAACAAAAGTGGATGTTACTTGCTTGTTCAGATGATATTTTCCTGTGAAAATTCGTATGTTGGTCATACTTCCAAAAAGTAGAATCTCAAAATGTGCTCCGAGCTGGGCCCACAAGCACTTTGTGCCACAGTCGAGCCTGTGCATCCAGCACAGTGGCTTGGGCGCAACAGCACTTCATGTACAGTACCCGAGTCACTTTAAACTCCTCTTCTAGGAATTTCAGAGGCAACCAGAGCATTGTGGTGTTTCTATAGAGGGCAATGTAAGTGAGACTGTTGGGCAACCCTAACCATCTCCTGAGATAGCTCTTACCTTTCTTTCCAAGGTCTCCACCGTGGAAATGGGAACCTCATACAAGTAGCGGTCAGAGTATTCTTGGCAGTATACCATGTTGGTAAATCCACGCTTTAAACTTGCCGGGGAGGCCAGATTGGTCTGTTGCTCTTAACCAGATGTCCAGCTCTTGACGGATCTAAAAATCTTTGTGGACTTTTGGGATATTGTAAGTACACTACTGCAGGAAATATATCACACTGTCATGATTTCTGCCAAAGAAAATCATTCTCTTTTTTTTTTTCTGAAGAGAAGAGATGGTTACCTGGGTAAAGTGTTTTATAAAATACTTGTCAGCATGTTTCTGGATGTAACGGTAAATATCATTATCCATGTATGAAAACCTACAGTATGTCTGAGAAGTCCTCACAAATAGAGCTTTTAATCCAGTTTATATTATCTCTTTCTCTCTCTCTCTCTCTCTCTCTCTCTCTCTCTGTGGGTGTGTGCGCGCACTGAACTGGCGTGTAGTTTGAGGAAGTCAGTGGCACGCGTGGGGTGTGTCCAAAACACTCACGTCAGGAGTTCAGCTCACTCTCTCTTAGATTCATATGAATTAAACAAACACCGGATGAGAGATAGAGAGTGAGAGAAAGCTGGACTGAACACAGCTCATTCTCAGGTCTGATACGCATTTTCATTTTGATATTTGAATTAGAGATTATGACCGTTTCTAACCTTGAAGTCTAGTGTAACTTTAAGAAGGAAGTTCAATAGGTGCTGATGTGTTACAAACTTCATTAGATGTTTCCATGTTCAGAATGTGATTCTATTTTTTATGTTGACTGGGTGTTTATGCACCCAGTCAGAAATATGACACTACTGTAGCTTACCAGGTGAAACGTGTGTGTGTATATGGATGTTGTGGAATGTTTGTTGTCATTATGATTCACAAATATTCAGCTGACGTCTTAAACAATGGTCAAAATATTTAGCAATTTGATTCAAACTAGATGTTTTAGTGTTTTGACAACTTTCTGCTGTACATCTCTCTCTACCTCTGTTTCATGTGAAGCACTTATTTCCTTTACAAAGGCAAATGTGTGAATGTTTAACACCTTCACAATTTCCAAACCAAATTGTAACTTGTACCACATGACAGGAAACCAGTGTTGTGGTAGATGATTTTGATGAGTTTAAGAGAATTATAATAAAGGTAGTGTTTTTCAGGATTGGCACTCATCTTCTTGTAGAAGACTCTTAGCAAAGCTTAACCACGCTACATTTCACTTCCTATTTTCTCTCTATGATATTCTGAAAGTGGCCGTTGCTTCTGCTTGACATCTTGTCATTATTTTAACTTGTCATGTTTTCTGTCCTGTGACTCAGACATCATATGGTAACTCAGGAGTAAACTCGTTCACACATCAAAAACATGGAGCACGTCCAGGTAGGAAATGTTGCATTAGTCTCAACATGTTGAAATATAATGTGTTTAGTCAAGAACGTCACATCCTTTTACTCGTGTCTGTAATAAGAGAGTTATGTATGGAATTGTTTAGAATAGATCAAATATATCACTTAATGCTTAATGTTTCAAATAAAACTACATGTAAGCTGTTTGTAAGACTGTTTAGCTTACGCTCAGATAGTTCTTTTCTAAGATAGTGTCTTATATATATATATATATATATAATGTCTATTATTTTTTTAGTTATTTTTTGTGTTTTTATTTGTTATAATTTCAATGCTCGGCAGTCTCTAATAATAATGATAATAATAATTAATCCCACATTATTATTATATAAATAATAATAATAATAATAATTATTATTATTATTATCATCATCCATTTTCCAAACAGCTTGTCCTAGGGTTTGGTTTGAAGCATTATTATAATCAATATTATTATTGTTGTAGTTTTTATTAATTTTACAACATATATTTTATTTGTTAATGTTCCAAGTAAAATATATTTCAAGCTGTTTTTAAGATGGTTGAGCTGACTGTCATACTTCTAGGATTTATATAATTCTAATCACTATAATGATTAGAATTGATTCTAATATTTAATTGTCAGATAATAATTCATCCTATATTATAGTTAATCACCTATATTATATCCTATATTATAGTTAATCATTCTATATTATAGTCAATTTATAGGTACAATTTTCAAAATTGCCTTTTCTATGTAGGATTGAAGGATTATTATTATTATTAATAATATTAATATTTAACAATTTGATTTAATAACATTTGTTTTCAGATTCCCAGTTTTGAATATTTCCAGGTGTAAATGTAAAAAAAAAAAAAAAACGTAAAGCAACCTACAACTTAACCTCTAACTGGCAAAAATATGGACATGAAGCAGAAGCGTTGCATCATAGTCATGCCTCAGCTTGAATGTTGAATTTCTCTCCACAGAGCTGATAGTCAGTTAAACCTGTGTAGAGATGTCGGGTGACACCAATACATTGTCATGGAAACCGCCTCCTCCCGGTCACCCACATGTGTCCGCCGAGACAGGGGATAAATGCAGAGGGGTGGTGAAAATCCTCAAAGTGTGCTTCATAAGCAACAGCGCCAACCTGGGCAAGAACTTCAAACTGGTCAAATGTGAAAGTTCCTGGAATATCAGGGTGAGGAGATGAACGTGCATTTTTACACATTGATGATGAATGCAATATGAAGTGCATCTTTCTGTTGTCTTAATGAGGGATCTGACGTATGATTTTATTCTGCAGAGGATTATTAAGTCCATCCTGGACAGCGGACGACTTGGTCCCAACATCATGTTCTTAGAATGCTACGGGCTGTTGCTCAAACACCTCAAATCAGACGAGGTTCACTGGCTGCACCCGAACCTCACCGTAGCAGAAGTGGAGCTGAAATATGAACAGCAGCACGTCGAGGCAGAGTGGAGGTTTGTGTGTGTGTGTGTGTGTGTGTGTGTGTGTCCCACACAACAGAAAGTAAGGGTTATTTATAAGGGTAATTACATTGTACTTACTCAAATATTTACTTACTATACAGTTACGGTTGGGGTTTAGGGTTAGTGACTTGTAATTATGCATCATTTACTATTATTTCTATAGTAAAAACATGTTTTAAAGGGTAACTACGTCACCCTAAAATAAATATAAATAGATATATTTTCATTAACTTTTAGTTATTACCGGTATATGTTTTGCCCATTTAAATTTCAATCTAAACATAGTATACAGTATGCTACCATTCAAAAGTTCCATTTATTTTATCAAAAATACAGTAGAAAGAGTATTATTGTGAAATATTATTACAATTTAATATAACTGTTTTCTATTTGAATACATTTTAATATTTAATTTATTTTTGTAATCCAAAGCTGGATTTTCAGCATCATTACTCCAGTCTTCTAGCCTGACTTCGTCATACTCATATTCAAGAAAGAATATGAGTCTGAAACCCCTCCATTGGACTTTGATTTATGAGGCGTGTCGTAACCGAACCAGGACAAAAAAAAAACAACCTCTGCCCTCAATTGGATAGTCGGTAGACCTACCAACCAATCAGAGCAACGCATAAGTCAACTCCTTTGTATAGAACGTAGCCTACTTTATTTATTTTAGAAGTTAAATAACGAGTGTTGCTTCTTTTACTTACTTCTCCATGAGTGCCACCAAAGGAGAAACCACAACGACCACAGGCTTTTCATTACGTCCCATCTTCTTAACGATCGTCAGAGCCAGCCTAAAAGTTACACTTTTCCCGAATCATGTAGGAAGGACGCCAAAAATATCTTTCTGATCGACAAATGCCTTGATTGCAGTTTTCTGTTTGTCTATTAAAATGAATGCGCTGTCGATTTTTTTTTTACAAAAGACGCGACAGCGGAATCTATACATCTCAATTATCCAGCTGCAGTCATATCTGACAAGCGCTCTTTGATGACGTGAGGATTACGTTACTGAAGACCACCTGTCAATCATCGTATATAAAGCCCGCCCTGGCAATTTGATTGGCCCGATGATTTCTGAACCGGTCATAATTACTCCTCAATGGATGGAGTCCAGACCGAACTTCCCGTCCAAAAAATTTTGTGGGCGGAGTTCGGGCTGGCATCCAGGCTACCAGTCTTCAGTGCCACATGATCCTTTAGAAATCATTCGAATATGCTGATTTGATGCTCCAGAAACATTTCTTATTATTATCATTGTTGAAAAAAGTGCTGCTTCATATTTTTGTGGAAACCTTGATGCATTTTTTTTCAGGATTCTTTGTTGAACAGTATTTATTTTAAAAAGAAATCCTTTATAACATTATAAATGTCTTTACTGTTACTTTGTATGGTCAGTTTAACGCATTTGCTGAATAAAAATATTAATTTGCTTTTTAAATGGTAGTTCATATATTTGAGCCAAACCCTCAGTAAAGTCTTACAGTTCTGGAAATCAGTTTTTATATATAAATGCTACTAACTCTGTTTTTGTTCTTCTATCATGATCAGATATGATTTGAGGATCCGTTACATTCCTCCTGATTTCCTGGAGAAGTTAAAAGAAGACAAAACCACTATGCTCTACTTCTACCAGCAGGTCAGTACCTGTCACACTAAAAGAACTCACTGAATAGTAAAGGGAACACCATTTGCACTGAAGCATCATGGATGTCTGATGTAGCACTGAAGTGCTGCCAGATTGCGTGATGGTGGTGTGCACATCTATAAATGTGATTAAAGTTTGATGTTCCTTAGGTTCGCAGTGACTACATGCAGCACATTGCTAGCAAAGTTAGTGATGGGATGGCACTGCAGTTGGGCTGTCTGGAGATCAGGTAAGTTTGAACATTATTTCAAGGTGCTTTTTTATATTTTTCACCTTTAGTGTGTAATGCTCTGCAAAGTTAAAAGGAAGTCACTCCAAAGGGAGTTATTCTCTATGTCAGTGCACACTGTTTCTGAACTCCCATAAACGCCTCCTTTGTAGTCTTGAGTTTGAGTCTTGAACTACAAAAGATGGCTGATGTTTCGGTTGAGTGTTCGATGGCTGACATGTGTCTGTCTAGATCTGCATAGCATGAAACTTGCTGATGACATGTGATGTCTGCGTGAGCAGATGCACGGAGGTATGAACATACCTACAGGAAGGACGTTGTATTGGGCAACCATTTTATGGTCTTGCACCTTCCACAGACGATATAAATAGATTTAGACCACTTAACTTAGTGATTGTATCAGAATGTGAAGAGACTTTCTATGGAATTACTTTTGTGCCAATAATATAGAACGTAACTTTTCTAGAAACTGATGAAAATAAAAATTGAAACTGAAAAAATAAATAAATCTTTGAACCTGAAAAGAATAAATCGCGGGCACATACCACACTTAATACATTGCATGTTTTGCTAACTATTTCTAATATGTCTTTCGCTGATCTGAACTTACAAATGCGCTTCCAGAGTTTTCAGTTACGCTTCTGAAGTTTTCGTTTACGCTCCCTGAGTTTTCGTTCGCAGTTCTGACACATATCTCTTGTGGGGGCGGGGCTAGTAGTAGTGTGTTCTCATTGGCTACTGAGTTTTTGATTCACAGCACCTTCTTGACCTGGCCCTTTAAACAATCTTGCTAGGAATCAACTGAAAAAAATGAATAATTATCATCACTGTAAAAAATATTTTCAAGATTTGTTATCACAACATATTTTCTTTTGTCAAATCAACTTTATAATATTTTATTTAGTTGAGATAACTTATAATTTTGAGTTTCTGATGGTTAAATTAATCTACTTCATTGTATTAACTCACTTTTTCCAGTTCAATCAACTTAAAAATTTTAAACAAATTTTAGTATACCCACTTTATAATTATGGTAATTAAAACCAATTAATAAGGCATTCCTGTAGCTCAAGCATTTAGCGACGCCAATGGGTTTGATTCCCAGGGAATGCAAGAACTGATAGAAATGTATATACCTTTGGATAAAAGCGTCTGCAAAATGCATTACTAAAATATAATAATAAAAGGCAACATATTACATAGAATGCTGCAGAAAAGTCATTTTCAAATGACATCCCTTCAATTTTTCTTCAATTCTAACAGGAGGTTTTATAAAGACATGAATGCCAGTGGCCTGGAGAAAAAATCAAACTTTGAACTGCTGGAGTAAGTAGTTTGTCTTGTGCTGTAAGACAGTTTTACGTTAGGATATGCACAGTGCATTGATAACATTTCTGCTCCTGTCAGGAAAGATGTCGGCCTGCAATTGTTCTTCCCTCAAGAATTAATCGTCAGTATGAAGGTACAATCATTTTCTTGACCTATTTGAGAATAAGACTTCAAAGCGATGCAAAACACACTAACAGCGTTTCTGACTTTTAATTAATAATGATAAAATGTTGTTATTTCTGGTGGGAAACAGCCGAAGCACCTGAGAAAACTGATCCAGCAAACGTTTCAGCAGTTTGCGTTGCTGAAGGAGGAGCAGTGCATCATGAAGTTCTTTGAGACATTATCTGTCTTTTCTAGTTTTGACGACGAGGTTTTTCCTTGTGAGCTGGTGGTAAGTTTTTTATTTTATTTTTTTTATTTTAGTACAGCCATGTTAATAATGGTTGATGTGTGAGATTTTCTCTGAAATAACATAAGAACTAGTTTTCGGTGGATGGATACATTCAGTCCAAAACGTGTGAAGGTCATTGCATTAGATAACAATCTCAAAGCAAATGTAAGTAGCAATTGCATGCTGTAAAAATGTCACTTTTGCAATGGCTATGAAATCAGATAAATACTTTTAATATACTTTTTTATCGTTTTAAACATAATAATCGTCTTTTGCTAAATGAAAAATGCGCTTGTTATCTTTCTGTTGCATAGATAACATGTCGCTTTGACATTTTGTTATCTTTTGCATCCATGACATTGATTCAAGTATGGTTTAGGTGACCAATGTAGATCAAGCTGTAATTGTGATGCCGTAAATGTTGCAAATGTCTGATTCTTCTGTAGCAAGGATGGAGCGTCTCTGTGGATCTGGTCATCGGCCCCAAAGGTATTCGGCAACGCACAGACAAAAGCTCTGTGGTAAGAAGAACATCCCCTAACACGTTTATCCCACCGCTCAGCCTTTTCTCTGTAAAGCAGCACTCACACATCTAAGTGACAATAACCACTTCGATTTGTCAATTAACCACAATGGAAAAAATGTAGCCTCAATTTCGCTGGTGTCAAATAGAGTAACCCAAATACACTCGAGATGTCTATATAGTATTGTTTATTTTTGATTATGAGTTAGTTTTAGTATAATTGAGATACTATTATAGAAATATAATAGTTTTTATAAAAGTTTTATTAACTAAATCATATTTGTATTAATATTATTTTATTAATATTTTAGTTGTGTTTTTAGTAACTTTAGCTTTAGCTTAAATTAAATAAAAACTTAAAATAAACTTAATAAAACTTTTGTAACAAATGAGCTCAGAGAGGAATTGTATTAATTGTATGAATAATTAATCATAACTTGTTAGCTACATCAAGATGAACTTGTTTTGGCTAAATTAATATTAAAAGCAATTTGTTTGTCCTTATATGTATTACAAATATGTATTGTGCACAAGTTTTATTAACTAAATCACAAACACAACTAATCTAAACAAACATACACACAGTCACACATACATGGGTAAAATGGCAAGTGACAGAATGAAACAGAAACAGGGAAGGAAGCTATGCAAATATTAATTAACTATGAAAAGAACCATCAGCTTATTATTTTCAAAGCCTTGTAGAAGGGTTTACAGCTTATTGCTAAACCTCGGTTTAGTCAGTTAATTATACGATACTTGCATTGCAGTTTTCGTAAAGTTCCTGATTTGATGGTTCTGTGAGTCGACAATGTTTTTTTTTTTTCTGCATTGAATGAAGAAGATATGATGAACTCGCATGGTTAGGTGGACTCCGTCATGGTCGAGGAAGTTGCGCATGGCTTTATGTGTTGGGCCTGCCAGCCCACGACCTCATGGTCGAACAAGGTTTACTGTCCCTTGCTTGCTTGTTGTTGTCCATCGAATCCGATGATGATGTCCACTTATGTCTTTAAATGGTGAGTTTTCTGGTGTCTGAATAGTCCTATCCTGGATCCACAGTTTCTATTGCAGGTGGGGCATACATGGTATTGGTGTTTTGGTGTTACTGATATGGGAGTGTTTCTCCTGAGCTCTTTGTTGTCTCTGGACTGTCCTGTCCTCCTCCAGTTCTTGGTCCCATCTAGACATAGCTACCGCCAGATGTTTCGGTCAGCAGCCATGTTCTCCAGGTCTTCAGGTTTTATTTTGCACTTCTTAAGCTCTTCAATTGGTCTTTAAAGCGTTTCTTCTGACCTCCAGCAGAGCACTGGCCTTGTTGAACCTGGTCATATAGGACTCTGCGGGGCAGACAGTTGAAGGGCACCCTCCAGCGCAGTTGGTGCTGGGTCATTGTGGCCTCAATACTCTTGCAACCTGTGATTCGCAACCTTGAACGCCAAGTGATTCCCAGTATGCGCTGGAGACATCAGATATGGAAGTGTTCCAGGGACTTGATGTGCCGGCTGTAAGGAGCCACAGCTGTAAAGGAGGGTGGTCATGCAGACCTCTTAGTTGATGCAGAATAATTTTGTGTCGATATGAAGATTCTTATTCCGAAAAACCCGCCGCCGGATTCTTCTAAAGGCCGCTGATGCTTGTTTGATTCTGTTCTGGACCTCATTGTCAATACTATCGTCTTCAGAGATATTGCTCCCCAGGTATTTGAATGATGGAACAACTGACAGATTTTCATCTGCAACAGTGAAGATGGGTGGTGTGGGTGGGATTTTTGCACTCCACTGGCAGATTACCATTGTTTTGGCAGTGTTGATGGTCAACCCCATCCTCACTGCTGCATGGACTGGAGGTCTTGTGAACAGTGAGATACGAGAACTCCGTCATTGGCAATGGCAGACACTGTCTTCAATCTCCTTATGGAGAAGCTGGTTGACATATAGGAGGAAGATGTTAAAAAGCACTGGTGGTGCTGACTTGAGTTTGCTTGAGCTGTGTTGGGCAAGGAGTCAGAAGCTTTCCTTCTCAGTACTCTGTTCAGGGAGCTTTCTTGCTTGTGCAAGCTGTGTAACATTTGAGGCAGCTTGTCCGCCTGTCCTTGTGCAGCCTCCGATTGACACTGTGTGAAGTCGACTGTGGTCGGTCATCCTGTGGTGTTTGCAGGTTGAGGGTGCTGTCTTCCATGGGTTCTCCCAGTGTTTTGGCTGATACCTGGGCTGTTGCCATGGAGACAGTTCTGCACTTGTCCTCTGCTTGCTCTGTCTAGCTGTTGGTAGTGCCACCGCCAGAGCCAGAAAGGCATGTAGGCAGGGCCGGAATAACCATTAGGCCAACTGGTCACTTGCCCAGGGGCACAGGACATCTAATGGGCCCTGGGCACCGTCAAATATTATGTTAGATCACGTTATAAACGCCGTCCTCCCTTTTCTCAATTATATGCAGATATTTTCAACCCGTTCGATCAAAATATGTTAAATCACGTCAAAAACTGTGTCTGTCTTCCTACGCAGCGAGCGAGTGCGAGCTGTCACGTCGACTCGTGTGACTTGACGCTCTGAAATTTGAAATCAGTGAGAAGATGGAGAAGCAGTTAAGTGTGAGCGCTAAAAGAAAATTAAAAAGAGAATTTGAAACAATTTGAAACATATTCCTAAAATAACCTTTTTTTTTTACTTCAAATGAGTGCTCTCTGAGAAAAGGCGATGATATCGCGGAAATCCCTCCTTCACCTGTGGTCACGACAAGCCAAAACAAAATAATTTAAAGTGAAAGTAAGCGGCCTTGGGCTCGGGTATCTGTTTCAACTATGAATGTTTTAACATTCGCCATGTATTTGGATGGTTAACTGTTCTTTATTATAGGCTTTACTTCAACAATCATCCTCTTCACATGCGCAAACATGTGCTTAGAATACAGTGCTTGCGCTGAATGGTATTAATTGTAGACTATTTAAACAGAGCAGTGCAATTCTTATATATTAGGTTGACTATTTTAGGATATTTTGTTACAGCTAAGGAACAGCCTGCGATGTCAAGATTGCAATGCTAGTGTGTGTGTGTGTGTGGCGCGGGCATGATCGAACAGTGGAATGATGAGTTATTCACATATAATCTGGAATGCATTGTGTTGTTAGGCTCACCTTTCACCCAAAGATGATAATTAATTGATAATAATTTTAAAAGTTTGTATGAGTTCAGTCTTGAAATGAGGCCAGTTGTAAGGCCCATTTGTTAAAATAAAATAAGAATATATAATAGTGCATCAACATAAGATGCATAATATAGTTGATTGTGAAACAATAAACATGATCTTGACTTTGAACTATAATACGTGCAACGGTATAGCCAATGGTTTACTTTTACTTGTTGGCTCTTGTTGCCCAGGGCACAGGAAATTGTAACAAGTAAAACAAAAATAAAACAATAAGATAAAATCAGAAAGTGAAAGGAGGGTTTTACCTTTTTATTTGGAGATATGGCTATAAAGGTGTCAATTGTGGGTGAGACTTATAAACCTTGGGTAGCCTGTTAGCTAATCTAGCAGGGAAACCTGCAAACACCTCAAGGTCAAAAAGAGAAACAAACAATGGGAAGTGTTTTTTAGTTCTATATGAGGCCTAGTGTGTTTATCGGTATCCGTTCTTCTTGCACTAGGCCTGGCACTAAAGAGTGAGGGGGGGTAGAGAAGAAACAGGAATAAAGGTTATTAATAAGCGGTATAACTCATTGCTAGAACTACTGTAATCATATACAGAGAGGGAAGATGGTGATGTTAAAATAACTAAAATATAGTCAAAGTAAAAAGTAGAAGGTCCTAAAAGGAAGGGTAAATTGACAACTTGATTTAATTAAATTCCTGATGTAATTAATAATCAATCGTTTTGTTTTCTGTGCGGAAACATCCGAAACGCACCCAGAAAGCTGCCCCCCAGACAGCGCGTGCATAGCCACAAAACATGGCTATAAAAGTTAAATAGGTGAATAGCCTATTGAATCAAGTTCTATTGCATGTCATCTTGAGCTTGAACAGACAAATTTAAACAAAATTGTAAAAAATGGCATATAGTCGGTTATTTCTTAAGTGCACGTAAACTGTTGAAATGAAAACATGTTTTATACATGCTCTTAGGGCTGGGCGATATGGCCAAAAAAAAGTATCACGATAATTTTTTTTATATCAGTCGATATCGATAATTATCACGATATATGTCAAATATTTATTTTTTTCAAGTTTAAAGGCAGATTTTTGCAACTAAGTGAAAGTAGTATAAACCAGAGTGTTAATTGTGTTTTTAAACTACTCTTTAAATTTATGTTCATTAACAAAAACAGTAACATCTTTTTTTTTTTCTTATGCAACAACCACATTTTTATTTGGTAAAAAGTAATATTCTGACTGTTTGAGTTGTATTCAAATTAGCCATTGGTCATTCAGTATCATCCATTTAGATCATGATAACCACAAATAAAACCAGGTATAGCCTATAACTTAGCTCCTCACTATCATGGCATAACTTTATGGTTTCTGTATTTTTTGTATGAAAAACAACAGCCTAACAGCTAAATATACATTATTAAATACTGTACTTATATTCCATTAGTCATAATACATTGTCAACATTAATAATATTATACAATTCAGTATGTATATCCCACATTTCATGGTGCAGTTAATATTACCAGGCTAACCTTACAGTAAATCCATGGTAGGCTAAATGGATTCAGTATCAATTCAGATTCTGACTGTATCGTTGCACGCAGTGTTTCTCCTTTTTGTCAGCGGTGTTTCATCTGCCTTTAAACTGTTTTTAAACTTGACTTGTTCCGGTTTTTTGACGCATAAACATTATCGAACGTTTATCGACCTCTTGATATCGTTTTATCGAGGAAAATTATATCGCGATAATTATCGTTATCGTTTTATCGCCCAGCCCTACATGCTCTTAAAGTGACAGCAGCCTAATAAACCTACTGCTGTCTTTGTCCTCAATGTTAATCTAATAACAAAAGACAAAGAGCACATCACTCACTGCTCTTGACTGGTTGAGCCCTGCTGGAGCCGCTCTAAATATTAACAGTGCTATTAAATATGACAGAGCAACAATATGAACAGTGAAAGTAACAGTAGCTTTTACAATACATTTTATTGTACATCATTAAAATGCACAGGCATAATTAGGCAGGAACATATCTATTTGCTAAGCCAACTAATTTAATTCATATGCAATTGATTTCTATACCCAATATTTAAAAAATAAATTGTATATTAACGTGGCTTTCTTTGTGTCCTCATTAGCCGGTCTGTCTAGCCACATTTGCGCAAATTCGCAGTATTAAATACACCCTTCAGGATGATGGAAAGACACTTCTACATATATCTATAGACGGAGCTAAACAGGTAAATGCATCTAATTTTGTCTGAACATATTTGCTGAAATGAATGCTTGATTGAGCTGTTTACCTTCCTTGACTTTCTTATGAAGATTAAAATAATGCATATTAAAAGATTTGGCCTTTCTGTTTTGTCTTTTTCAGCCTTTGTCTATCAGCACCGCATCTCTGGCCATCGCAGAGAACATGGTGGATTTAATTGATGGCTACTGTCGTTTGGAGCATGGAAACGACGAGACGACTTTAATAGTGCGGCCTAATAAAGGTGCATATGTGTTATTATTGTCACCAGGTCATGAAACCAACATCATCTTCTATCGTAATTTAGTATCCACAATGAAACCAATGGAAATAGTTCCTCTGCTTCAACTGATGAGACTCGCCTCATCAGTGCGTTACCATCTCTAGTATAAAACGCATAGTGTATGCTGTGTTTGCTGCCATATGAATAACAAACCACCGTTTGTGTCTACCAGACCGAGATTCTCGAATCTCTCTACCTCCTTTACCCTGCAGGTGAGCAGCTTATTTGGCTTTTTCTGTATTTTGTCCTACATAATTAAATTTTATAGTTTTATATAGGATTCTGTCTGATTGATCCTGTCTAATCTTCTATTTCAAAGCAGTATGGAAATATATGTGTGTGTGGGGGTGTATACCTTTTTATTATTTCACTTTTTTTGTATTTTGTCCAAATTATAGTATATATTATATCTTACTTTATCTAACTTTTTATTTAACTTATTTATTTTATTTATATTTCTTATTTAAATTTTGATTCTTTCTCATTGATCCTGTCTAATTTTCTAATTTTATATTGTAAAGCAGTATGGAAAACACCAGATCTGACATGGAAAATAAAAGTATGTAAAACAATGCCTATGTATCCGCAATTATAAAAGATTGTTAGATAAATACAGTTTTTTGTTTCATTTAAGTGTTTTTTTCCCCCCCACAGGTTCAGATATTTATTCAGAGATACCAGAAAATAAACCAGATGCACGTAAGAACAAAAATATATTTTAAGGGATTATTTAAAAAAACAAAAAAATCATTATTATTATTAATTTAGTTTGACATCTTTAACTCAAACCGCCTATATTCCAGCATGTAAATTCAGCCTTTCACGGAACGACGTTGTGCTCGGTCGGATTCTAGGTGAAGGTTTCTTTGGTGAGGTTCATGATGGGATTTATAAAAGCAAGGTTAGTGCGTCAGTCACACACCTACAGGTCAAAATATACAGTGAATCACAAGGATTTAGTAGAAATCGCTACAAACCTATTCAAGTTTAGCTTTCTGGACAGGAACCTCACACATCTTGTGTGTTCTTTTAGACGGGGGAGCGAGTGAATGTAGCTGTAAAGACATGCAAGGACTGCACAGCTGATGTGAAGGAGAAGTTCATGAGTGAAGCTTGTAAGTTGTCATAAAATGGATAATTCCGCTCCCTGAATACGATTGGCTGAGCTGCATTTAAACCTGTTGTAAATTACTCTACAAACACACACCTGTGACCGCATTACATGAGTATTACTGCACCAATGCGTCTGTGTGTTGTTTGGAAACCATTCCGCTTCTGAAGAACTACATTGCTTGGCGGTTTTATATTCACTGTAATCCATGGCTTCACTGGACTTATTTTATTTGTCCTCCACCTGTAGAATCAAATTGATGCCTAAATAGAACAATAAAACCCTTAAAACATTGTTATCATGCAGTGATCATGAAGAAACTGGACCATCCACACATTGTGAGACTCATAGGCATTATCGAAGAGGATCCGGTGTGGATTGTCATGGAACTTTACCAGTATGGAGAGGTGAGATTCATTTATTTCATTGATTTCAAGCTTGACCATGGTTTGCTCATTTACAGGAAAATAGTCAAGTCACCTTTATTCATTTTCACAGCAATTAACAGAAAAATAACAGTATTAATGATGCAAACTTATTCATATTAACCTGGTTAAAACCAGACCATTCTCAGTTGTAACAGAGTTATGGTCTGGCAAAGCGTCATAGACAAATCATTTCCAGAGGGGCGTCACCAATAGACGTCGCGGGTAGACCAAAAACCAATCAGAGCGATGAAGGAGATGACGTATGCAGAGCGGCGGCCGGCGGAGAAACATCTCAGTGTTGTTCTTTGCGAACGAGTGATGTTTGACGGCGGCATCCATCTTTATAATGTAGGCTACAAAATCTGCTTCAAAATCCCAGCGCTGTCGTCATCGTGTAAAGCCCGCCCCAACGTTTCTGATTGGTGCCGCGATTTCGACGGACTGGAAATGGGCTTGAATGAGCGCCTTGCCAGTCTAACTTTCAGAGCAAATTTGCCAGAAGTTGTCTGGGTTTTCCCAGGCTGTATTCATATTTGAGACAGGATTAAATTCTGCACTCTTAGAAAAGAAGGTTATCTATAGAACATGTAAACAGGTCTGTCAGATGCTTCATATATATAACCTTTTATAGGATCATTTTATGGATTTAGTTTTAATCCTAAAATTTTTGGGCCTTATTTTAACGATCTAAGCCCATGTTCTATAGTGCAATGTTCTAAGGTTGTGTCCAATCCACTTTTGCTAGTTTAACGACAGGAAAAAGTTTGTTAAATGCGCCCGGCGCATGGTCTAAAATGGTTGTCCATATTCTCTTAATGAGTAATGGGTGTGTTTTGGGTGTAACGTGCAATAAACCTATCAGTCTAACCTCCCATTCCCCTTTAAAAACAAGTTGTGCTCGCACCATTGAGGATTCACTATTTACAGTACATGACGGAATTTACAAGCTGTAAAACTGAACGCTTCTCGACCGAGGAAACGGATCTGCTCATGCGCTAGGTTAAACAGGGTGTCCGTGGGGTTTTTAAAAGTATTAAAAAGTGATAAATCAAAATTGTCAAATTTAAGGCCATTTAAAGTGTTAAATGTAGTCTGAGAGGTATTATTTTTTTTAAAATTAGGTATTATTTTTTTTCAGACTATCAGGTGTCCTATTTTGTGTTTGCGTTAGCCCGTATAAATATGGGCTTTAGCTTATCTGGGCACAATCAAAGATCTTTCATCTCTGTCTATGTTTGATGCTGACGTCATCAGTGGCTGGACGATATGACGATATATAGAGGCTTTATAACCCTGATATAAGTGATCACACGGATTTAGACCTACCTATATTGTATTTATAAAGCGTTCACAGGCAAATTTGCTTTAGCCTATGTAGGTCTATATTGCTTTTATTTCCCTTTTATTGAAATCAGACAAACATAAATGTCAGGCGACACGATTGCTGGCTGCATGTCAATATGGATCACTGTGACTGGATCTTTAGTAAGTTGTTAGGAGTCCAACTATATTGAGTCCAACATTTAGTTTAAATTGATCAAATTGTTAGTTTTAGTCGCATTTTCGTTTAATAGTTTCCCCTATAAAATCCAGTCACGCAGCAGATCTTTTGCCACTCAGTCAGGTTGAGGGGGGTTGTACCGGCGGGAAAGTGATGTCAATGCATCCCTCTATTGTTTGGTGTGTAAAAAAACATCAATGTCAACTGGATGGGAGCTAATGCACTTCGGTCGCAAATGCAATCCACTAAACATAAAAATGGAATGCGTGCTCTAAAGCTATTCATGTTATAAATGTCAAAATCTGTGTAATAGAAAGGTCGCTGGTTAACACTTGCAATTCAGTGTCGTGATGGTTATAAAAAAAAATTCTGAAGGTAGTAAAAAAGGTATTAAAAAGTAGTAAATTTAACTTAAGGATTACTGTATATACCCTGTTAAAGCGAGCAAGCAGACCATCTACGGGACAAAGTGTAGTGGTTTGTGGACCCGCCTATAGGCGGATATTATAACGGGCTCTTTAAATAAATAATAAAATTGTGTGCCATTGACTTTAGACCAGGTTTTTGTTGGTCAATGGCACAGTCTATTTCAGTTGCCTCAAAATAGCAACCCGCCATCAATGCGCCTGAACACACCTCATTTTCAGACCAGCACGCCCATGAATTGGGCTCAAATGAATTTGCTATTTAAACATGGTGCAGGATATAAAAATGATAACTGCGTCAGGCTGAAGCTAGCAAAAAATACTTGTGTTGCATTGAGCTGGGTGTATCATAAGGCCCTTTGAATTAAGCTGCTCGTAAACATACTTTTTATCACTGGAAAATGTTTAAATAACCTGTGAAACATGAAAGTATTATGATAAGATATTTCTTCTTATATAGAACCTTTTTGGCATAAAGAGTTTCTTAAACCCAACACATCACACGGATAAACTCGAAACCTCATGTAAGATGACAGGAGTGTCACCAAACCAAGAATAAACCAGATTGAAGTGACAGAACCCAGACAACAATATATTGTTAAATCACACAAAATTACTCATTAAGCCAGGGATGAGGATTGTTTTCCAGTATATTGACTTATACAATCACTCTTCTCTAGTGTCACAATAAAGAGTAAATCTGCAATATTGTACGTTATGCAATATTGTTAATCGGACTTTAATATCATCCTGTTTTTTCTGTGATTGCTTCAGCTAGGAAATTACCTGATGGAGAACCAGCAGAAACTAAGCAAAATCACCCTGATCCTGTACAGCTTGCAGATCAGTAAAGCCCTGGCTTACCTAGAGGGTGTTAACATGGTACACAGGTACGCCGATGCACTTTTTGAACTGTGTGTCCCAAATTAAACATCTCTTTGCTTAAATATATTATGCTATTAATATTAATTCTTAACTAGTTAGTTTGAAATTTGGGGCATTTGCTCTCGGTTGGTTATCGTTTTCAAGAAATCAAGTTTTAATTGTTTGTCTTTGTGTATAATCAGGTTTGTTTGTTCTCTAATCAAGTTCTTTAACAATGTGCAACAATGTACTAAGTACATGATTATAGAAGAATTCTTTTTTTTTTTCTAGTTATGAGCATTTTTCAATAGCATTTTAAATTGGAATAAAGACGCTGACACATTTGTCTTGACAATTTTGTCGCTAAAATTGTAGGTGTTCTAAATACACAAATAATATTATAAAACATTAATAATGACTAAAAATTGTTTCGATTTTTTACCAATTCTTTAAAAGAAGTCTTGTCTGCTTACAATACCAAGGCTGCATTTTTTTGATCAAAAACACAGTAAAGACTGTAATGCTGTCAAATAATATTATAATTTAAAATATCTGTCTTCTATTTGACTAAATTTTAAAATGTAATTTGTAACTGTGATGAAAAGTTGAATTTTCAGTATCAGTATCAGTACTAATGATGATGATGATAACTTAATTGTATTAAAAGTATCACATGATCATTCATAAATCATTCTTACTTGATGATTTGCCACTAAAAACAATTTTTATTGTTTATAAAATCACTGTTGAAATCAATTTTGCTGTTTAATATTTTTGTAGAAGATTGTTTTTATAAGGATTATTTGATGAATTGGAAGTTCAACAGTGCAGAAAATATTTAAAATAGAAATCTTTGTAACATTTGAAATGTCTTTGCTGTAACTTTGTTGAAACGTCTTTGCTTTTGTCTTTGCATTTAATGCATCACTGCTGAATAAAGGTGATATTTTTGAATGATTATAAAAGTATAACTTTTAGACACAAAATCCGGACTTTATTTCTCACACCTCACAGTGTTTTATTGTTGGTGTTTTCATATCTTCTTTAGACAATCATGTATAACATCTCATGCATGTGGTTGTGCAAAGCCTATTTGAGTGGTGCATAGATAATCAAGTTACTCAGTTCACTGTTTTCCCATCAGAGACATTGCTGTGAGAAATGTGCTGGTTGCCAATCCAGACTGTGTGAAGCTGGGAGACTTTGGCTTGTCCAGATACATAGAAGAGGAAGAGTATTACAAAGGCAAGCTCTGACTAGACGTCACAGATCTAACTCACACTAATATAGCAGTTTCATTTCAAATGCCGTCAAATGACACTTTGTTCTCTCTCCGAAGCCTCCGTGACTCGATTACCTATCAAATGGATGGCGCCGGAGTCCATCAACTTCAGACGGTTTACCTCGGCCAGTGATGTCTGGATGTTTGGTTAGTGAAGAGTGACGTAGCGTTAGTGAGATGAATGCGTTTAAGGATGCACGACGTGTTGTGTCACGTTTGCAAAGCGCAATGCAGACTTTTCAAAGCTGAATCACTGTTTTGATCATATTAGGGAATAAATCAATGTAGTCATCAGCATTTTTCAGGCCATCGTCATTTCCTGTTGTCATTCTCCAAACTTTTGACGACCAAACTTTTCACAATCAAAGTTTTGCAATGAACGTCTAAATTAGTTCAATCGACGCATTTGTAGTTCCTGATTCTTGGCGGCTTCCTGTGCTTCTCTTTTCAGCTGTGTGCCTGTGGGAGATCATGAGTGGAGGCCAGCAGCCGTTCTTCTGGCTGGAGAACAAGGATGTGATAAACCAGCTGGAGCAGGGTGTCCGCCTACCTAAACCCGAGAGGTGTCCGCCAACCATTTACTCCCTCATGACCCACTGCTGGGCCTACATCCCCCGTGAGAGACCCAGCTTCGCTGAGCTAGTGTGCAAACTGAGGTACGACACTGATAATCATCTTTTTTCTGTCATCCTTTGGCTAGTGTTACATTATATGCTGCTCACGCTCTTGTTCACGCAAATGCTTTTAAACCATTCAACCCCAGCAAGACAAAAGAGAACACACACACACACGACGCACAGAAAGACGAGCGCCAGTACACAGACTTGCCAGAATCTGCGAGTTCTCTTTCACACTTGAACAAACAATAACACAATTAGGCCAAAATGTCAGTCTTAAATGAACGCGAAGAGTTGTGAGAAAATGAGACGCGTGTGAGATCCGCGTCATGTGCAGCACCGACAGGTCTTGAAATGACAGCAGCCACTAACGCTGTGTGTCATTAATGTTAATCAAAGTACAGAGGTAACCAGGGCCCAAAATAAACACTCGTAAATGAGTATATGAAACCGTGCCAATCAGCCAGTAAAAATTTTTTTAATTCTAACAATGCAATCTTGTAACTTAAAGGGCACCTATTATGCCCCTTTTTACAAGATGTAATATTGGTCTCTGGTGTCCCTAGAATGTATTTGTGAATTTTCAGCTCAAAATACCCCATAGTTAATTTATTATAACCATTTGAAAATGTCATTTTGGGGCCTGCTTAAAAATGACCTGTTTCGGAGGTATACGGCTTTAAATGCAAATGAGCTGCATATCCCCACCCTGCCTTTGGATGAGGGCGTAACTTGATACCTATGGCAGTCGGTAAGCAGAAGGGGAGAGCGAGAGACGTGCAGTTTTGAACGTCATTCAGCGTACGTTTGAATCGGAATATATAAATAGTACGAAGAGACTCCGGCAGAATAAACATAAATGAGAATGGACCAGTACGTCTCGGTATGGTTATTTGATACATTTATGTACTTTAGCGTTGTAATCGCGTTCCCTTTGAAATGATGGGCATGTGCAACACACACACACAGACACACATAAACACTAATGCTGGCGCAATTTTTTTGAAATTACATACACATACTGTGATAAAGTTTGCTACGTACAAGCGAAATTACATTTATGCGAGGGACGGGGACCTGTGGCGTCATGTTTACTTGTCATACGGGTGCTTCTGTGGCAAATGTGAGGAGATGGCTAACATACAGAACAACAACATATATGCAGTTTTTAATACAATATCTTTAAATATATACAGTATAAACGTGTGGTTGTTACACACTATACAAACAAGGTTTAAATTATATAGCCTACACAGACATCCTACAACGACAACAACTTTAGACGCATTTGTTGTTGAATTGGCTGACATTGACTGAAAAGACTATTTGCTCAAAAATCATAAAACACACTTACTGTTACTGGATGTGACGGTGGATCGCAAACAGTAGACGACGATCCACAGTTGAGGATTAACTTTTAAGCCACAACAACAGGATTAACCCACGAGTCCACGACAGAACACTTATGTTTCCAAGAGACAAGGCTGTCGTCGTTGAAACAATGGAGGATGGTGTGTACAGATCACCGAGGGCGGGGTCTAGGCCACAGCCACACTGTCAATCAAACCCCTGTCTCCCGTTCTACGTCACAAAGAGCTGAATCTCAGAACAGCTCGTTCTGAGGCAGTGCATATGATTTATTGAGATTGTAAAAAAAAAACACTGGGTGGATTTGTATCATTCTAGGGTGGTTTTGCTCACACACTGCCAACACACATTTATGTTCAAACACCATGTAAAAGTGAATTTTCCATAATAGGTGCCCTTTAAGTAATATTAAGATACAGTATACAGTATATAAAATATTAAACATTATAAAATTAAAATGTTAAAAGTTATATTAAAGGAGTAGTTCACTTATAAAAAAACTTGTCATCCAAGATGTCCATGTCTTTCTTTCTTTAGTCGAAAATAAATTAAGGTTTTTGATGAAAACATTCCAGGATTTTTCTCCATATAATGGACTTCAATGGGAACAAAACGGTTCAAGGTCCAAAAGACAGTTTCAGTGCAAACTGTTCAAAGGGCTTTAAATGATTCCAGACGATGAATAAGGGTCTTAACAAGCAAAACGATAGCTCATTTAATAAATAAATAACAAAGTTTAAGTTTTATGAGCACAAATCCTCGTCTTGCTCTGTTCTGTGTGACTCTCTTGTTCGCACTCATTCATCAAAATGAACGAATCTTTTTCCAAATCAATACGTTCATTTCATTCGTTGAATGAACCAAATGACCCGAAAAAAGATTTGTTCATTTTGATGAACGAGTTCGAACAGGAGAGTCATGAACGCGCATCACAGAACAGAGCAAGGCGACCATTTGAGCTTATAAAACTTAAACTTTTTTTTTTTTTTTAAATGAGCGATCGTTTCGCTTGTTAAGACCCTTATTCATCGTCTGGAATTGTTTAAAGCCCTTTGAACAGTTTGCAGTTTGTACTGAAATTGTCTTTTGCACCTTGAACCGTTTGGTTCCCACTGAAGTCCATTATATGGAGAAAAATCCTGGAATGTTTTCATCAAAACCTTAATTTCTTTTCGACTGAAGAAAGAAAGTCATGGACATCTTGGATGACATGGGGGTGAGTAAATTATCAGCAAAAGTTATTTTTTAAAAGTGAACTACTCCTTTAAAAATTCAAACAAAACATGTAAATCATACTGACTAACACTATAAGTGGTCGGAAAAATAACATACACAAAAATGTAAATATAAAATAATAACAATAAAATAAATATATTACAAATAATATAAAAATGATCAAATAAAAATGTTAATAATAATATATAATAGGAGTAAAAATGATGTCAAACTGTAACATCACGAGTTTTCTGTTTGCTTCCCACAGTGATGTTCATAAAATGGAGAAGGAAATGGAGGTGGATGAGCTGAGAGCCAGAACCCGCTCCATAAGCATAAAGCCGATTCATGACGCTCCACCGAAGGTATCTGTCTTTTCACTCTCTATTTCTCTCATACGGTTATATTTATCAAATCATAATTTTTCTGTCCGTCTCCATTCTTGTTTTATGAAAAGCCATCAAGACTGAAACCATCTGGTTTCAACACTCTCAATCCACATCTACATTGGCAGGTGAATTTTTCCTCCTAAAACGTCTGTCGTTGCTTTAACTGCTCAAAATGCAGCCTCTTTGTAGTTATAAGTAGATTCGCATTATAATGTTTGTTGAAACATTAAAGAAAAATGCAGTTCCACAGGTCTCATTTCAATCTCTAAGAGATCTCCTCATAGTCTCATAATCTGAGATCTCAATATGAACTCAAACTTTTCTCATCAAATTCTCCCACAATTTATATTTTTTTGGATATATTTGAGGGAAACGTCTGAAACAATGTTAATACTGAAATAAAACATAACTGAGAGATCCATTGCGTCTCCTGAGCAATGAAAGAGAAACTCCTGAGCAATATACAGTATTTGTGTTTTACTCTGTGGATGATGCATTTAAAATTAGTTGACGTACTATAAACTATAAACAGCTTTATGTTGGTCACGTCTATCTAGGTCAAGTCACACCATTTCCACCAGTATGTGTGGTTTTGGCCTGCTTTTCTGCATTCATGCTTGAAACCGCCATGTTATGCATGACATTGTGTGAATATGTTTTAGCGTGTGGTTTAGTTTTGCTTGTGTGTGTGTGTTTGCTTGTGTGCGACCAACTTTCCAGCTGCCCGAGTCTCTGCGCATTAGCTCGCCTGTCCTCTCCAGCCCGCCAGACTGGCGTTCCGCGCTCACGCTGACCCTGCCGCTGTCCCCTCGCCGTGGCAGTATGGGGGTAAGAGCCCACCTGCCTTCAGTACTGCAAACATACTGCTCTTGTGTGTCCTAGATCATCTCACTGATCTTCTCACTCTTTTTCCAGTAACATTTTTAAATCAAGATACATTTACTTGAGAAGCAAAATCAGATATTGCATCAGATCATTTTCTAAAAATGTATTTTACTGGAAGAATGTTTGTTCATAACTTTGAGAGAACCTTGCCAGAACGTTAGCTGGAGTTCTGAGAACATTCCCTTTTAGCTGGGTTTAAAATACAATTTAATTTTTCTGACGGCATTGGCAGACAATTATTTCTTCTTTTAAGCTTAAACTGACTTAATATTGATATATTTTTACTGAAAACAAGACTTAAATGTCATTTTTCTTAGTAAGTAAATGTTTCTTGATTTTAGAAAGTTTAGAAATCTTTACTGGAAAACAAGACAAAAATACTGAGTAAAGGAAATACAATTTTGCAGTGTTGCTAGAAGGCTTTAAAAAAGCCAATTAAACGCACAGACCAACAAACACTGCCCAATAACCTAAATGACTCCATGAGATTGCTTGATAGGTACAGTTCCCTTTCGTAGTCACTTCGAGTTACGTCAGAAGTGACGGAGATTGGGGGTTTCGCATAGAAAGCCAATCCTCTTCGAGTATTTAAACACGAGCCAATGGCATGCAATGCCTTGGGGCTGCGGAATTTTGCATAGCGTACTCCGCCCTACTCCGTGAGTATAAAAGGAGGAAGTGAACGCAACCGCAGTATGTTTTCGCTTCGGAGCCAAGAGAACCTCTTCACTCCTGAAAGCACTGTTCAAGACTCTTCGAGACGAGCGTCCTCTTCAGTGTTGGTGTGACGGCGGTACCCAGCGAGATTCTGCATCGCCTGCGATCTGAGCAGTGGTCTGCCAGACTTTGCGCTTCTCCCTGGTCGCTTCAGCGCTGAAAGAGTGAATTTCCTCCTCTC
This sequence comes from Pimephales promelas, assembly GCF_016745375.1. The sequence continues at coordinate 31,231,965 of NW_024121099.1, forward strand.
ATTGAAAGAGCTGCACGCGCACGTCTTTTTAAAGACGGTTCGCCCGTGCTCTTCTGGGTGTGATTGATTTCTGTCGTCATCTGATGGTCACGATCGCTGCTTTGTATGCCTGGGCATTTCAGCATGCAGCAGCAGCGTTCGTGGATGACTCATTTTCCTTCTGTGGGAACATGACCATCTCTACACTGAGGTCGAGACTCAATGATCTCACTTGAGTGAGAGTCCCGGTCCCCCCCGCTCGATCGGTTTCCTCCATAGGGGGCCCGTCGACCCGGGGACCTGGGGATTTTACGGTGATGGTGTGGGATAAAGCCCCGACGATTCCTCGGGCCACACCTCCCGCCTCAGTGCGAGAGCCAGCGAGCGTTAGTTCGATTCAGTCGGTTGCTTCTTCGGTGGCACCGGCTGCTTCGGGCAGCGCTCCAGATGATGATGCGATGTCGATCACAGCATCACTAGGCGGGCTTGACTCCTCGGGAAGTGAGGATGCGGCCGCGTTGCCTCCCTCGGGAGCGTCAGCGCCGCCGTGTCTGATCCCGCGATGATGGCCGTGCTATCTCGGGCGTCCGTGAGCATCGGGTGGGGGTGGAACTCCGCCCCATCCCGATCTCTCGCGGCTGAATAATTGGTTTTTGGGTAACGCTGCCGCCTTACGGCCACGGCCAACCCCAATTTCCTTTTTTCCCCGAGTTGCATGCGGAACTGACACGCACTAAAAAATAAATAAATAAATAAAAAAAATAAAAATAAAAAAGCGTGCTTAGTTCCCCGCCCTTCCTCCCCTCGGCGATGCGGCTGTCTGTGGGTACGCTGGGGCTCCCCCGGTCAACCGGCGGTTGCTCTCAGATGCCCCTCCAAAGCCTATGGGTTCTCGTCGTCTATGGCGGCGCGATTCTGTAGAGCGGCGGGACAGGCAGCCTCCGCCCTGCATATGATGAGCACCTACAAAGCTAGCTGCTCAGGAATGTGCACGAGGAGGTGACGGACCAAGCGAGCTGCGAGCCTGTCGCCTACCTTGTCCTTAAACGGGTCACGGAGGCGGTCGCTCGCTCCCTTGGTCAGGTGATGCCCACCGCTGTGGTCCAGGAGCATCATAATGTTCGGCGGTGCGGTCCAGGACTTTGCCCAGCACTTCTCGACCGCCTAGGAGCAGACGAAGGCGGTTTCTCTGCCCCGACGGCCAGCTGCTGCCTCCAACCAGCCGTCGGCTCGGACGCCTCCGCCAGCTCGCCGCCGAGGACGCCCCCCTGCGGCTCCCTTCCCTCCCACGCGGCCCCAGCAGCAGCCTTCAGCCGGTTCGCGTCGCGGAGGAGGCCACAGGTAAGCGTCCCAAGAAAAGAGCCCCCCCTCAGGCCGCGTGCCCCGCTAGACGCCAGGCGAAGCGATGTTCCTGAGGCGGGCCGCTCAGTGATAGTGTCATGGTTTTTCTCAGGAGGCGGTGGCAGGGCCCCTCCTTCCCCGGTGGAGGGCCGGTGGGGAATCTTTTGTTCTAGCTAGCTCCCTGAGCTGGTTGAGGAAAAGCTGACACTGTCATTGAGCACACAGACTGGAATGAGCGCGCACGACGTCCAGTGCGTCGCCCCGTTCATTCCTCTCTGTCTCGGAGGGCGCGGAAGGGTGCGTGTGTCGTCCCCGGGCTACGCCAATCCCTTCCCCCTCTGTCGCCAGACCCCCGGCAGAACAGACCCCCGTGGAACGCTCTGCCTTCCCTGGTCTCTTCTGTCGGGGAGCGGGTTTCGACGGTGCATCCGGACGGGGTAACTCCTGCACGCATGCCGGTCGACCCGCCTCGCTGCCCCTACGGGGGGACGTCTGTGGTTCGCATGACCCCGTTGGCTCACTTCCTGGAAGCCTGGCTAGCGCTTCCCGGGGTTCCCGCTGGGTCATCAGAACGATCGGATTCGGCTACGCGATTCAGTTCGCACGGTCTCTTCCCCGCTTCAGGGGAGTTCGCTCCACGATGGTTGGTGGCAATGCCCCAGTCTTGAGAGCGGAGATTGCGACCCTGCTGGCGAAGGGTGCAATCGAGACGGTCCCTCCAGCCGAGGTGAGGTCCGGGCTTTACAGCCCCTACTTCATTGTCCCCAAGAAAGACCGGTGGGTTACGACCGATCCTGGACCTGCGCATTTTGAACCGTTCTCTCCATCGACTACCGTTCAAAATGCTCACGGCCAAACGCATTTTCGAATGTGTTCGGTATCAGGATTGGTTTGCAGCGATCGACCTGAAGGACGCGTACTTCCATGTCTCCATTCTCCCACGACACAGACCGTTTCTCCGGTTTGCCTTCGAGGGCCAGGCATACCAGTACGCCGTTCTCCCATTCGGGTTAGCTCTGTCCCCTCGCGTCTTCACGAAGATCGTCGAGGCAGCCCTTGTTCCCCTTCGCGAACACGGGGTTCGCATCCTGAACTATCTCGACGACTGGCTGTTACTAGCACACTCTCGAGCTCAGGTTTGCGAACACAGAGACCTGGTGCTACGGCACCTAGCCCGTCTGGGCCTTCGGGTCAACCGGGAAAAGAGCAAACTTTGCCCCGTGCAGAGGATCTCTTTTCTCGGCATGGAGATAGACTCGGTCGCCATGTCCGCGCAGCTCACGAACGAGCGCGCGCACTCACTGCTGGCTTGTCTTCGACAGTTCGAGGGCAAGAGTGCGGTTCCACTGAAACTATTTCAGAGGCTCCTGGGGCATATGGCATCCGCGGCCGCGGCAACGCCGCTCGGTTTGCTTCATATGAGACCGCTTCAGCTGTGGCTTCGCGATCGAGTCCCGAGGTGGGCATGGCATCGCGGCTCGCTCCGAGTTCCAGTGACTCCGACGTGCCGCCGATCCTTCTTCCCGTGGTCGAACCTCAGCTTTTTACGGACAGGGTCCCTATTCAGCGAGTTTCCAGGCATCTCGTTGTCTCCACGGATGCGTCTACCACGGGTTGGGGTGCCATGTGCAATGGGCATGCAGCCGCCGGTTCCTGGACAGGAGCCCAGCGCCTCATGCACATCAATTGCCTCGAGCTGTTGGCAGTACGGCTCGCCCGGCACCGCTTCCGAGCGTGCTCTAGGGCCAGCATGTGCTTGTCCGCTCAGACAACACTACGGCAGTAGCGTACATCAACCACCAGGGGGGGTCTACGCTCGCGCCGGTTGTCGCAGCTCGCCCGCCACCTCTTGATATGGAGTCAGAAGCACCTGAGGTCCCTTCGTGCAGTTACATTCCTGGAGACCGGAACCGGGCAGCCGACGAGCTGTCCCGGGCCCGTCCCATCTCCGGCGAATGGCGACTCCATCCCCAGTCGGTCCAGCTGATTTGGGGACCAGTTCGGGGAGGCACAGTTAGACCTGTTCGCCTCTCGGGACTCGTCCCACTGCGCCCAGTTTATTCTCTGACCCGCGGCTCGGCTCGGATGCGCTGGCGCACAGCTGGCCACGGGGCCCACGCAAGTGTGCGTTCCCCCAGTGAGCCTCCTTGCACGAGTGTTGTGCAAGATCAAGGAGGACGAGGAGCAGGTCTTGCTGGTAGCCCCCTACTGGCCCACCAAGACGTGGTTCTCCGAACTCTTGCTCCTCGCGACAGCACCTCCTTGGCCTATTCCTCTGAGACCGGACCTACTCTCTCAGAGACGGGGCACTCTGTGGCACCCTCGTCCCGATCTTGGAGGCTGCACGTGTGGCTCCAGGACGGGACGAGGCAGGTTTGAGTTCGCTCACCTGCGGTGGCGGCAACCATCACTTCCGCAAGAGCGTCGTCCACGTGACACCTTTATGCGTTGAAGTGAAACCTCTTCGTCAATTGGTGTTCTTCTCGCTGAGAAGACCCCCGGAGATGTTCGATCGGAGTCATGCTTCCTTCCTGCAAGAGGGGTTGGAGCGCAGGCTGTCGCCCTCCACCCTTTGGATTTATGTCGCGGCCATTGCCGCGTCTCATGATGCAGTGAAAGGTAAGTCTATGGGAAGCATGACCTGGTCATCAGGTTCCTGAGGGGAGCGAGAGGGGGCTAAATCCGCCTCCCTCCCCTCCTGCCCCTCTGGGGACCTCTCAGTAGACCTGGGTGCTCTGCAGAGGCCTCCCCTGGAGCCTTTGCAGTCGGTAGGGTTTTTGCCCTGTCCTATGTGACAGCACTCCTGATTGCATTGGTATCCATCAGGAGAGTAAGGACCTGCACGCACTCTCTGGTGACGAAGTGTGCCTGGAGTTCGGGCCGGCTTACTCTCACGTATTCCTGAGACCCCGGCCTGGATATATGCCCAAGGTTCCTACCACTCCCCTCCGGGACCTGGTGGTGAACCTGCAAGCGCTGCCCCTGGAGGAGGCAGACCCAGCCTTGGCACTGCTCTGTCCGGTACGTGCTCTCCGCACCTATGTCGACAGAACGCAGTGTTTCAGGACCTCAGACCAGCTCTTTGTCTGTCATGGGGGGAGCCAGAAGGGAAGGGCTCTCTCAAAGCAACGGCTGTCCCACTGGATAGTGGATGCCATTGCTTTGTCTTACCAGCAGCAAGGCCTTCCGTGCCCCCTTGGTGTGACGGCCCATTCCACTCGGAGTGTAGCCTCCTCTTGGGCTTTAGCGCACGGCGCCTCGCTAACAGACATCTGCAGAGCTGCAGGCTGGGCGACACCCAACACCTTCGCCAGATTCTATAATCTGCGAATTGAGCCGGTATCCTCTCACGTACTCGTTTCGGCCAGTTCTGGATCCGCTCAGGTGTCTTCGCTTGCTCGCCACTCCACTCCCCGGACTGGATAAGTGCGATATTTCCTCAGTTCTTCCATTGAAGTCTTGAGTCCTCCAGCACCGACGATGCGGGCACCACTGCTGTTGCTCTGGATGCTGGCTAGGTGCCTCCATGCGCACGGTTCCCCTTGGTAACCGTCTCATGTGTATTATCCACTGTAAGCCTCTATGAGCATGTGTCTTCCCTTGGCAAGCCATCTGCCACCCCTGGAGTTGAAATTAGTAGCCACCTGCGGTTGGTACTCCAGTGTTCCATATGTGTTCCTATGTGGCCATATGTGTTCGTAAGTCCTCCCTTCGGTAGGCAGCTAGTAGCATGTCCCTTCCGGGATATGTTTCCCAGTGTACCTTGGTAATCCTGTGTCAAAGTCGGATCCCCAAAAAAAAAAAAAAAAGAGGTAAGGCTCGGGGTCCAGACTTTCGCAGGGCACTGGAAGACAGCTTGAAGATGGCGTGATGGCACTGACCCCCAATCTCCGTCACTTCTGACGTAACTCGAAGTGACTACGAAAGGGAACGTCTCGGTTACGTATGTAACCCTCGTTCCCTGAGTAGGGAACGGAGACGTTACGTCTCCCTGCCACTTCTGCTGTATCGCTGGGTAGACGCCGAGTTCAGTCTTGGCTCCTCAGCGAAGACATACTGCGGTTGCGTTCACTTCCTCCTTTTATACTCACGGAGTAGGGCGGAGTACGCTATGCAAAATTCCGCAGCCCCAAGGCATTGCATGCCATTGGCTCGTGTTTAAATACTCGAAGAGGATTGGCTTTCTATGCGAAACCCCCAATCTCCGTCACTTCTGACGTAACGTCTCCGTTCCCTACTCAGGGAACGAGGGTTACATACGTAACCGAGACGTTTTCTTTCCTGTGTTGATGTATTGTCCCATTAAAACAGGAAATTCAGCTGGGGGGAAAAATCATCCTATTTAAGCAACAAACTGCCTTTAGTTGATGTCACAGCCTTGCAAAAACACCCATGACAGCTTGTGCCATAGACTCAAAAAGAGACTTTCGCAATGAATCAATTTCAGCCTCTTCCTTTGTGACCTACTTATGGTCGAGAAAGGAAATAAAGTCTGAATGTTACCACAACAGAAGACACACTACAACTACAGTATGATTTGCTTCATGCTGATGCTAGTCGGACGCAGGTGGTATTTATAACTCACTCAGAGGGAGGGGCATTCCTATTCAGCATTTGATTGGACTTCATTTGCATTTGTATTTATGCATTTGGCAAATATTACATTAAGTTTTTGCCCTCCAGGACTTTGGCATTGCTAGTTCTATGAACTGTTTGAGCTACAGGAATGCTTATTGACGAAAATTGGTGTAGTCCAAAAGAGTGCTTTTAGAATTATTTATATACCATTATAGTGTTTATTGATATTTTTAATAATTTTCCCCTCCATTTGTTTTATTATTTTTTTAATGTGCCTTTGTAATTTTTACTAGATTATTTTATTTTATTTAGGTTTCTTTTATATTTGTTTGAGTTTTAATAATTTATTACTTAATAATAAATTACATTTTAATAATACATTTAATAATTTGTACTTTTTTTAAATTTAGTTAGTTGCCTAATTTCCAATTTTTAGGTTTTCAAGCTTTTATTTATATTATTTTATTTCAGCTTTATTTTAATGACTGAAAACTATTTTTAATAATATTCATAATTAAAAAAATATGTAATATAATAATTATAATTTCAACATATAGAGTACTATTTGCATATTGATGGACTGAATTATAACAGACATGGAATAAAAGCTGCAGAACTGAGTGAGTGTTTCTGTATGTTTGTGAAGGATCGTGGTTTTCCTGAGCCCAGCAGTAAGGAAGATGCCCAGCGGCTGTGGGACCTGGACAGGCAGCGTGTGCAGGAAACTTTAAGGAGGCAGAAACAGGAAATGCTGGAGGACAACAAGTGGCTGGAGAAAGAAGAGAAGCTTTTGGTAAGTCATCGATAGTGTCTCTCGTCAGAGCCGTCCCAGCTAACAGGTGTAGATTTAAAAATCTTGCTTTCCCCTTATTAATAATGTTAATTATTTTGAGCAGACACCAGTTATTTTTCCAAGAGATATCTTATTTATTTTACCATTTTATATAAGGCATAGGAGAGAGTGACAATGGACCAAACAAAGATCTTCATTCCTGTGGTTCATTCATTCCACACAAACATGTGGTTCCCATTAACATAGGAATGTACACTCACCTAAAGGATTATTAGGAACATACTAATATTGTGTTTGACCCCCTTTTGCCTTCAGAACTGTATTAATTCTACGTGGCATTAATTCAACAAGGTGCTGAAAGCATTCTTTAGAAATGTTGGCCCATATTGATAGGATTGCATCTTGCAGTTGATGGAGATTTGTGGGATGCACATCCAGAAGCTCCCATTCCACCACATCCCAAAGATGCTCTATTGGGTTGAGATCTGGTGACTGTGGGGGCCATTTTAGTACAGTGAACTCATTGTCATGTCCAAGAAACCAATTTGAAATGATTCGAGCTTTGGTACATTATCCTGCTGGAAGTAGCCATCAGAGGATGGGTACATGGTGGCCATAAAGTGATGGACATGGTCAGAAACAATGCTCAGGTAGGCCGTGGGATTTAAACAATGCCCAATTGACCTATGGCTAAGCCACGCCTTTAAACACGATGAGCCAATCACAGTGCACAGCTAACCCAATAGACTCAGACATTCTCTGCTTCCACGTCCATTGAAATCCATTGCAGTTAGTCAGTTTTCATTAATTTTTTCTTGTCATTTTAAGTTTAAAATGGTCAGACGGTGTGCATGGGATACATGCAACTCTGACACTAGGTTCCCGAGAGGCTGAGCGACGATTTGTATTTTTTTTTTACCCTTTCCCAAGGCACATCTCAACCAAGATGGATTAAGTATGCGATTATAAGTTATGCGGTGGAACACAACACCAACTAAACATGGATAAATTAAGGATGTCTACATCTGTTCTAAGTTAAGTCAACAACGTATTTGAACGTTATCTTTAAAATCTCTAACGTAACGTTACACTAATATTAGAAAACGTTAACTTCTAGCTGCGTTTTACATCATGCGTCACTTAGTATCATTAACATATCTGTAAATAACCGAGATAACAAATGTTAACAATGTTGTGCTGAACGATTCATGTAAATAATGTAGCACCAAACGGTGATGGCAACAATATGCGGTTTATCACGTTTACACTGTGACCTGTAAATTTTTGCCTGGAGCTGAAGCTTTTCATCGACCTTCTCAACAATAAAATTATTAATATAACCCTCCAATGCCTAATTAAGGCCCTTCAGGTGACTTCGAGATGATGTATAATCTTTCTGTCTCCAAAAATAACCAATTGCCAGCTGTGAAATGTCTCCTACCGACAGATGCCATAGCGGCTGTCCCCGAATGTTGACTGTTTGTCCGAGTGAGTGGAGGGGGCGTGGCTTAGCCATAGGTCAATTGGCACTAAGGGGTCTAAAGTGTGCCAAGAAAACATCCCCCACACCATTACACCACCACCACCAGCCTGCACAGTGATAACAAGGCATGATGGATCCATGTTCTCATTCTGTTTACGCCAAATTCTGACTCTACAGAAATCGAGTACTGAGCAGATTGTGAAACTTAAAAGGGGAAACTAATATATTATATAGACTTATTACATGCAAAGTGAGATATTTCAAGCCTTTATTTGTTATAACTACAGTAGTAAATAATATAGTTATGGTATTTTATTATGTTTCCCCATTTAGCCTAGTGTGATTTGATATTTTTTTAAAACAGCTTGCTGCTTTTAAGCATTGTTTTTAATCTTACTTATAAACTTCCATCTCCTTTTCCCATCAATCCAAAAATCAGCTGCACTGAAACATAATATAGTAGGTAATATTATAGTCAAAAGAAACACAATGCCTAAAAAACTTCACCCATACATTTTTGTTTATTCAAAATTTTTTTTTCCCGTTTTTGCACATATTCCAACCCGATCTCACAGGAATTCGTACAAATTTTGCGAGGTGTTTAATTCGTAACAATTCATACGACCTCACTCGTACAAATTAGTACGATTTTGCTAAATCGTACATATTTTACGAATTGGCCAATTCGTATGAATTCGTACGAATGACCTACCCCTGACCCCACCCCTAAACCTAACCATCACGATCGTATGAATTCGTACGAGTGAGGTCGTACGAATTAGTACGAATTAGCCACTTTTTAATCAAATCGTACGAATTGGTCGTGAGATAGGGTAGCATATTCTCATTTTATCACTTCCTATCACTGTCACACTCCCCAATGTTATATTTAACCTCTAATTAGAAGCATTTCCTTCTTATTACACAACAAAGGATAAAACCGCATTAATAGAACGTGTTTAACCAAGGCTGTTTGTGGGTTGTTATGCGCTACTTACTTTATCCAATGACTTGAATCTTTAATCTGATAACGTTCCCTAAAACGACTAATTTAGAGAGCAATGATCAACTAGCATGACATTATGAAAGTTAATCAGGTTGAAGAGCATTTCATGTTGACTTTAGGGTCATCTTCATGTTTTTCCATTTCTCTTTCAGGATCCCTTTGCCAATGATGAGACAATGGCAAAAGCGGTAATGTATAAGTCTCTTTTATACTGTACAGCCGTTGTCTTCTACTGTTATACACTGCTAACATATTCTTCTTAATTTTAGGTGTCAGAAAACGAGACAAGCCAAGGTCAGTTCATTTTAACACACAATTACATATATTTTACTTAACTAGAGCTTATTAAGCAATCGTCATTAAAACCTGTATGCTATTATTTTGCGCTCTGTGTTTGAAGTGTTCTGAAGTAATATGATAGCCTTGAGTGATGAACAGCAAATTTAAGTTGCATCATGGACATGATTCGAAAAGGTTAAATGGTCATGAAAAAATAGTCACACTTGTATAGTTCGCGCTCAAAAATGATTGCATTGGAGATTAATTTCTAGTGAAAACAGATTAGGTACTGCGGCCAAACAAAATCTTACTGAAAGCTCAACTCAACTTGTTTAGATTTATGGTTTTGATTTTCTCAGAGTTTTAGAGAAAATGACTTGGAAATATATAGGAATACTGTATATACAATTTACAATTTAAAAAGTATTTTTGTGCTCTTTTCATAATTTTTTGTGAAATAAATACAGTAACTTCTATAACTCTTTTTAGATAAACTTTTTTATTTATTTATTTATTTTTTTTCACTTCAACAATTAAGGGGGTGGGGGTGAACCTGCTAGTGTTGCGGAGCAGGCATGTAATTTTTTTAGCAATCAAAAAGCATGTCTAATTAATTTAAATCATGTATTATGAACATTTTATGTATATATATATATATGAAAAAAATGTCACTAATTCTGTGTTGTGTTTTTGCTGGAAATAAAATTAATCCATAAAATACAAATTTTATAATTTATCATAAATGTTAGTCATATGAAATTAAATAAACTTTTGGTCAAATAATGTTCTGCACAGTGAGCTTTACTGTTAAAATTAAAACTGGATTAATCCTTAAATTCAGTTTTGGGGGGAAACAATGGTAAAACAATGGTAGGGGAACATATTTCCCATATACAGTATGTAATGCCATTCCTTTTTGTGTAAATCAATTTTTATTATCTAATAAGATAAACATTCTCATCAATAAAAATGAAAGTTCACATGACTAATATCACATTGGCACATTGACTTGACGCTTCAGTCAAGTCAAATAAATATTTAATGTCCATAATGTATGAACACACAATGCAAGAGTGAGTGTGTCTTTATCATAGCAGAAGCGAACCAAAACAAAACAGCACATTTTCCAAATAATACGGTTATGAGTCCTAAAAATGTACATGCATGAGTTCAGATCACTCCCGTAAATGACTTAACTGCGTGTGAATGGAACTGTATAAGGACTCAAATACAGTCAAGATGACAACCATGTTTGAATGTGGTCTATTTCAGTTTGTGTATGTTTTTCTTGTAATGTGGATATTTTATTTCAGTTTTAGTTAACTATGAAAACACAGTTTTTGATGCACCCCTGGTTTGACGTGATTAAATATTCCTGATCTATTCCTTTAATAATGAATATTTCAGTAACCAACACTTACTGTCACAATCTTAATGATAACTTATAGGCGCCATTGTAAAGCTTCTTCTAAGTTGTCACACTTTTGTTTTTTGTTTTTTTTCTGTTTGGTTCTCAGATCATTTCCAGGGTCCCCCGGAGAAGCCCCCGCGGGTGTCCGCTCAGGTAATTGCTGTCTTAATGCGGTTAGGGATGGGGTTGAAGGCCAGAAGAGACTTCTGATCTCTTTTTGAAGCCCCTGAGTAAAGGTGTCAGCCGTCCTTTGGAAGTTTCCAGATGGCAGCAATCAAAGCGACGTGTTTTACTGGAAGCTCTGTGACTAAAACCTGATGAGCTTTGGGCCTTTTGAGCTCACCTTGATAAAGGGTCAGTAGAAAGAGGATGAGGGACGATTCCCTCACGGCATATCTTTAGACTTCAGCCTTGGTGAAGTTGAAATGAAACTTTCTGTCTCCGAGCTATGCGGTAGCTTTGGTCAGCACCACCAAGTGAAAGTAAGGACTAAATCAAATGGAGACTAATGATGACTTTTTGTTTAAAGAAGTGAAATATACATGGTTCGAGGTTAATATAGGAACAAAAACCAAAACCATAAATAAAGATTAATTGAAATTTCTAAAACGGATAGTTGAGCTGCATTCAAAGTAAATTACTCAACAAACACACATGTGACCGCATTAGAATAGTGTTGCTGCGTAACTGCCGTTTGTGATTCTTTGTTGCTGCATGTGTTGCTTGGCAACCTCTTTGGAAATACATTGCTTGGTGTGGGAATAAATGTGTTGTAACGTTATATTTTTATTGCTTTAATATAAAAAACGTAACAAAAACATTTCATTTCAGCTTTAACAACATTTCTCATTTTAATTCAATTTAACTTAATTTCCTTTAAAAAAAACTAAAACTGAAATAAAAACAAGAATTAATAAAAGACCTAATTATGAAAAATTACTAAAATTAAAGCCCTATTCGGACGGGACTAGTATTCAAGGGAAATTCTTACATACTTTGGGATTTTAATCCCGTCCGTATCTGCTAAATCTGTGTTTTTATCACTCAACCTCTGTAAAAATTCCTGGGCAAACTCCATACTGTTTTTCGGCAAACTCAACGGTCCTCTGAGAAATCTAATCCCATCTGAATGTGAATGTCTGTGATTGCCAATGCTGTATTGCTTTCATTTTTGTTTCAATATAGATGGTATCCGACGAAAAAATGTAATAATAAAATAGTAACACTTTACAATAAGGTTAAATAGTTACCATTAGTTAACTACCTTAGTTAACGTGAACTAAGTATGAATGATACTTATAAAGCATTTATTAATGTTAGTGGATATTCATTTCAGCATTTACTAATATATTATTAAAATCAAAGGTTGTAGTTGTTAACATTAGTTAAAGGTGCATTGTGTAATATTTAGGAGGATCTGTTGACAGAAATGCAATACCATATCCATAACTGTTTTCAGTGGTGTGTAAAGACCTTACTTAATGAACTGTTATGTTTTTATTACCTTTAGGCCTGTTTCTCACACACATTATTCGTTATTTCTCACACACGTTATTCGCCGATGTTTAACGCCTCGTGACTAAACAAAGGGTGCCAATGTGAGTGTGTAACACAGTCTCATCCCAAGTCGTCATATAACTGACGTCTTGGGAAGTCTTTTGACCATACGTCAACATCCGCCTTTTTAGGGTATCCTTTAACGTCGGTTACATGACGATCCCGGGCCGTCATACAACTGATGCTTTACCTTTAACGTCAGTTAGGTGACGGGGTAGGTTTAGGTCTGGGGTTGGGTTAGGATCCGATAACGTCATCTATCTAAGATGAATGTAGAGCTGCTGGTCTCGTTGGTGTCGGAACAGAAAGAACTATATGACAAACGCGACTGCGACCACAAACATCTTGATAAAAGAGAACTGAAATGGAGTGGTATTGCAGAGCAAATTGGCGCCATCTAATGTCGGGGAATGAATTTGCATGTTCACTCGGCTCATCGTCAGCGAAAATCGCTTGGGTGTGAACAAAAAAAAAATGTGTTGAAAAATGCGGACGAATAAAGGTCCCGGTGTGTACGGGCCTTTAAGAATGAGTCAATTCTATCTACATACACCGCGGGTCCCCTTACTTTGAAATGCGCCGTCATGTTTCTGCAGTACGGACAAACGCGTTTCGTTACTTTGTGCAAGGAAGCTAGCTAAAGTCAGCGAATAAAACACTGACACAATGATGAACAAGTATCAATAATATTCGCAATAGCATATCGTTTTACTGAATAATAAAGTAAACATCATTTATTAATTTATCTTTGTATAGAAACCTCATTGCTGAACTGGCTACTCTCTGCTGTCTCAGATCTTTTCCTGGCGGTCACCGTAACTTCTGATGCCGCTAAATAGCACACACTGCACCTTTAATGCACTGGAACTAACAAGAACAAATAATGAACAGCTGTGTTTTTATTATCTAACATTAACCAAGATTAATAAATACTGTAACAAATTTGTTCATTGGGAGTAACATTAACTAATATTATCCAATGAACCTTATTGTAACGTGTTACCAATAAAATGAACAAATAGAGCAAAATCGTGGAAACTGCAAAGCATGCTCATTTTAATATCAGTGTCAGGTAAGAGTAAGAAACTTGTCTAGACTTCTCTGCTTAATTATGTGCGTCTATTATAAACAGCCACTTCTATAAACTTGTTTACATAAATATAGTTGTTATAATAAATGAAAACACATTGCAAGCACAGCACACGCCCACATCTAGAATACGCACACTCCCACCTAATAAACACAGAGGTGTTCGTCATGTCCGAATCAGTTTGTGAAATCACAAATGTCGAACGATAAGATTTGCGAACATCATTTAGAAAACTAGTCCTGTCCAAATAGAGCTTAATATAAATTAAAGTTAAATAGAAATAATTAATAACACAAAATTGCTACAATTAAAATGAAAACTGAAAAGTAACTCAAATAACACTTCACATCACAATGCAAGAAATTTTATCTGATAAAATCTTTATTAAAAACATTATTTGGAATGATTTGTCACACATATTAACAACGACTGTTTCTGACCATCATAGCCGGCTCCCACAGCAGAACTGGATCGCACAGATGACATGGTCTACAATAATGTCATGGAGATGGTGAAGGTTGTGGTACAGCTGAAGAACGATGTCAACACGTTACCAGCCTCAGAGTACGTCAATGTGGTGAAGGTGGGTCAACTCTGAACATCTTATTTCTGGTCATTTATGCTTAATGCTTAAAGGATTAGTTCACTTTAAAAAAAAAACTTTTGCTGATAATTTACTCACCCCCATGTCATCCAAGACGTCCATGTCATTCTTTCTTCAGTCAAAAAGAAATTAAGGTTTTTGATGAAAACATTCAAGCATTTTTTTCATATAATGGACTTCAATGGGAACCAAACGGTTCAAGGTCCAAATGAGAGTTTCAGTGCAGCTTTAAACGACACCAGACGATGAATAAGGGTCTTATCTAGCAAAACGATCGGTCATTTAAAAATAAAATGAAAAAGTTTAAGTTTTATAAGCGCAAATACTTGCCTTGCTCTGTTCTGTGATGAGCTGTCGTGACTCTCCTCTTCAAACTCGTTCATCAAAATAAACAAATCTTTTTTCGAGTCATGACTCGAAGGGTCCTAGGGACCCATATTCATCGTCTGGTGTCGTTTAAAGCCCTTTGAAGCCGGAAACTCTCATTTGGACCTTGAACCGTTTGGTTCCCAATGAAGTCCATTATATGGAGAAAAATCCTGGAATGTTTTCATCAAAAACCTTTATTTCTTTTCGACTGAAGAAAGAAAGACGTGGACATCTTGGGTGACATGTAGGGGTGAGTAAATTATCAGCAAAAGTTTTTTTTAAAAAAGTGAACTACTCCTTTAATATTTGGAGTTGCGTTTCTGTTTGAAAAGGTCGTTATTGTCTTATTTTAGCAGACGGTAGGAATGACGTTGCGCAATCTGATCCGCAGTGTGGACGACATCCTCCCGACTTTACATGAGTCCATCAGAACGGAGGTAAAGGATTTCGAAAATGTAGCCATAGTGACTTCCCGGCTAACAGAGAACATTCTCAGAACGTTCTGGATTGGTACAAGCAAACATTCATCCTGAGATGTTAATGGAGCATTTGGTAAAAGTTATCTGGTCTTTATATATTGTTCTGAAAATGTTATCACAGAAACATAATTTCAAGTTTTAATCTCATAATATGACGGAATGTCATAATTTTGACATTTGATCCCATAATTATGACATTTAATCTCCGAATTATGACTTGATGATAACCATATCATAATTTCGACTTTAAAACCATTGTTCATGGAACGTTTTTTTTTTCCTTCGGAAATGTTTTAGTTTTGGAACATCTAAAAAAAGTAACATTCTTATACTTTTTACAAAATTATCAAATTAAAGGCGCTGTACTGTATGTAAGAATTTTCATGTATTAATCGCTTTTTGTATTGCCATTGTGTGAACGGCATGTAACAAAACCTTTTCCAACTTTATCTTTTCTTTATCTATGTAAGCCTGTAGACTGATTTTTTATGCGAAGGACTCTGGATGTTTGTTTTTTTTTTTCCGAAAGAGCCTCTCTTTTGTTCAATGACACATGAAATGAATGCTTATACAATGTTCAAGATAATGCCGAAAGAGCCACTCTGTAAATGTTATGTGTGCATAAATGCCAGCACGAGCAAGAAGTTGCTGGCTGCAGTTCACTTAACAGCCACCGGTGTCGCTAATAACAAGGGTTTCTGAATTGTACGTATAGCGCCTTTAACTTTACATTTTTTAAATTGTTAACGTTCAGAGAACATCCAGAAACATATAGTTTTCTTAACTTAATGTGAACATTAGCAAAACGTTCATTCAGCGTATTTTTGTTAGCTGGGTTAGTGAGCTATTTTGAACGAAACCTCATAGATGATTTTACCCAGAATGCACTTAAATGCAGTATAAAGTATTGTCCTGGTTCCTCTCTGTTCCTCAGATTGAGGGAACTCAGAAGCTGCTGAATAAAGACCTGGCCGAGCTGATAAGTAAGATGCGTCTGGCTCAGCAGAACGCCGTCACGTCTCTGAAGGACGAGTGTAAGAAACAGATGCTGACGGCCGCTCACACACTGGCCATGGACTCCAAGAACCTCCTGGATGCTGTGGACCAGGCCAGAGTACGAGCCAATATAGCCAAATCCTCCACAACCTAGATCGGATCCCTGATTGGGTGTCAAACAGGGGGTTTTATCCAATGAGAAAGCTAGAGGATGAATTTAATTGTAAATGACCTGGCACAACTCGCTTTATTTATGCTCCCGGAAGGTAACGAAAGCAGTGCTTTCGATGTTGAATGTTTTTTTAAGATATATTTTCACAAATGTATGATTGTAATCCTTTTTAAAGAGTCAAAGATGTTTAATTTCTGCAGAGTTTGTGGAAGGAAATAAATACAGATTTTTTGCCATTTCAAACCATTAACTTTTTTAATTCTCTCAACTTTACAAGTTCGTTTATGAATAGCATTATAAAGTACAACTGATTTAGAATCACAAAAGGACTTTTAATTGTTCTGAGTTTTCAGTGACTCCATAAATTCAGACTTAAATAAAAGCCGCAGTCTGTAGTGTTAAAAATTATCAAAAATACATATTTGAAAAAGTACATAACCAGCCAGTGTTCAAAACTATCTGCTTTTGCCTTATGCTCGAATCTCCTGCGGAAATCACTGTAAAACCACTGGAATTAAAAACATCATTACAAGCTTACCTCTTTGAATCGAGCTGTCTACAGTATGCGTCATTACGTCACATCTGTACACATAAAGAAGAGTCTCAGCTAGTAGGCTATATTGCGTGTGTGGATGTTGGAGGTGGAGATTTTTAGCCTTTTCTCACAGCACTTGATATAGTTAAACTTGTCAATTTGATGGCGGATTGTAAAATGCAAAAGACTTCGTTCGGACTTCGGTGTGGAGTCACGCAATGCTGAAGTTGTTAACATTAGCAATTTGAGAACAAAGTATAATTTGCACGGTTTTGCGCGATGATAAGTGATTGTTAGATTTAATCAGCGTTATTTACTGCAATGTCAGAACTAGAACAAAAGTGGACGTGACTTAGGGTTAGTTCACCCAAAAATGAAAATTAAGTCATTAATTACTCACCCCCATGCTGTTCCAACCCCGTAAGACCTTCGTTCATCTTCGGAACACAAATAAAGATATTTTTGATTGAATCTGAGAGCTGGATCAGTCCTACATAGACTGCCTAAGGGACTGGCTCTTGACGGCCCATAAAGTCATTAAAGAAAAGGTTTAAATGTTCCATGTGCCTACAGCGACTCAATTATAAGTTTATCAAGCGACGAGACTACTTTTTGTGCGAAAAAAACATAAATAACGACTTAAATTCGACTATTCCATTACTTCCTTATGGGCGCATGCGCGAGAAATGAGACGAGGACGTTCTCCTTCGTCTACTTCTTGTTACCGGCTGCTCACCGCTTAGGAGTTTTACTGCCACCTACCGTATAAAATGAATGATGATCCATATATAAGGCGCTCTGGATTATAAGGAACACTGTCGTTTTTTGAGAAGATTAAAGGCTTTTAAGTGCACCTTATAGTGCGGAAAATACGCAAATTGAAAAAAGCGTATGTACAGCGCACATCTTCCTCTGCTTGTAAACAGAAAGTTTTGCGCTTCCAGCTATATCAGCACATCATCTTATACGGTAGGTGGCGGTAAAACTCCTAAGCGGTGAGCAGCCAGTAACAAGAAGTAGTCGAAGGAGATCGTCCTCGTCTCAGTTCTCGCGCATGTGCCCATAAGGAAGTAATGGAATAGTGGAATAAAGTCGTTATTTATGTTTTTTTCGCACAAAAAGTAGCCTCGTCGCTTGATAAACTTATAATTGAGCCGCTGTAGGCACATGGAATATTTAAACCTTTTCTTTAATGACTTTATGGGCCGTCAAGAGCCAGTCCCTTAGGCAGTCTATCTAGGACTGATCTAGCTCTCAGATTCAATCAAAAATATCTTTATTTGTGTTCCGAAGATGAACGAAGGTCTTACGGGGTTGGAACAGCATGGGGATGAGTAATTAATGACTTAATTTTCATTTTTGGGTAAACTAACCCTTTAAGCCTAGTTCACACTACATGATTTTAAGACGCTCGCAGACGGCATGTCGAGCCCAGAAAAATATCTAGCATGCTAGATATCCAGAGCTGCCGTGCGACTCAACCTCAGTGATGTCATGAGCTACAGCCAATCAGAGCAAGGCATGGGTTGAGGTCACCGAAAATCGTATTTTTTCTTTTTTTGCAATTTTACTCAGAGCAAATCATCACGCAAACAGTTAGCAGTTTCTGTCTGACGTCTATTTTCGCGTGTTGTGTTCTTCATCACGTGCTGTTTCGCTTCATTTCCGGTTCGTTTTATCACATGATTTTTTGTGACAAAACATGGTTTGTAGACAAGATGGAATAGTTGGGGGACAGAGTTGTTGTCCACTCATGTAGTGCGTTACCTCCTGTTGCGGATCAATCACGTTGTGTTGTGTGTTATGAACAGCTCAACAACTTGAACACTCCTGATTTCACAGAGAGCAAGTCATGTAGTGTGAACCGCAAAGACTTTTTAAAATCATGTCGTGTGAACTAGGCTTTACTTGTTCAGATGCCATTTTCTGGTGAAAATTCTTATGTTGGTCATACTTCCAAAAAGTAGAATCTGTGATTCTGAATGACAGTATCCACACCGGCACAGTGACTGACAGCCGCACACTCTCCTCAAACATTGTGTTCATCCGCAGTGCCGTGCCGAGGCACAACCCATGTAAAGTTGATAATTCCGAATAACTGCAATTGCAGATTTTGAACAGAGATGGCGACAAAGAGGTAAAAACTGCAGACTGCAACTTTAAATAAAAAATCTAATTTGTAATATATTTCACATTTTTGAGAGTTCACTTTTTAATCAATTTGGATTACTAGAAAAAAATGTGTTAGTTCCATTAGTTAAGATCAATTAAATATTTTTATAAATGTTTTTATTGTTTTTGCCTTTGATCAAATGATCTATTATCATTTAATTTCTAGGTTTTTCATGACAGTGGGAATCCTGGTGTGTTTTACACAATCATCAGCAGAGGGCGACAGCGCTCAGGTCATTAGTCTGTTAGGGACTTTTTTCACAGCTGTAAAATAGAGCTATTAAGGGATATGACTGTCAGATAGTCTCACTTACATTAATTATGAATTCAACCAAAGGAGACGTTTTCATGTCACGATTCATTCTTGATTTCAGCTGATAAAGACAGATCCTAGTTATTAGTTTGGCTTTAATTGCTCTTCCTGTTTCCAAAACAGTGTTTTAGTTCAGTGGAAGAGCAGAATTTCTAATAGCAAATGTCAGTTTTCTCCCAGGTCCCATTTGACCCACATGGTCCACAGACCCGTCTTGGATAATTACACGACCTTCACAATATCAAAAGCATTCTTTTGACTCATATATAAAAAAAAAGTTATAAATAAATAGTTGCCTTTTGACCTTGGAGATAATTGCTGTTGAAAGCGGCACGAAATGTAATCTATGATTCATTGAACAGTTGAATAAAGGGTAAAGAGTGAACTGAATTGAACTGCCACCCATCAGGGTCACATAAGCGTTTGCCTCTTTCCCAAAGGTTAATTTAGCATATTGCGGTCGGTGACGGCCCCGCTCTTTATGCATGGAAACGACAGGACTCGGGTGCAGTTTGATAGTGCTAAATGTCAAGGCATTCAGTTGTGTTTCCTGCGTTGTAAAAATGAATTGCGTCCTCAAATATTCCCTGAACAGGCGGATATCTTTCATCAAAGGAAGAGAGAAAAAAACGACCTTTTATTTATATATATATATATATATATATATATATATGCATTTCAATGTTTGCCATCTTTTTAATGGTCCCTGTAAAGGATCTTGGCTTCAAGTGTTTATCAAAGCTCTTGATGTTGGTGGTGTGTATCACGGCTCTTAGATCATTCCTGATATCCAGGGAGGTAAGAAGAGGCCGACCGTCCCCAGCAGGCACACGATGATGAACATCCACAGAAAGATGCGATCAATCACCATTCCCACGTATTTCCAGTCCTCCTTGACCTGTCAAAAAGCAAACACAGCACGGTTCAAAAGTGCTCAGAGCGGGAAAAACTGTGGACAATGTAATGAGGTCAGTGGCCATGAAGCAGAAGAATATCCGTTTAGCTGGAGGAGAAACACAGCAATATTCACACAAAGGGGTTTGCACTTTTTCAATCAGTCTTTTTTTACTTTAGACTTTTTTATGAGGTCACTGCTTTTATTTATCAAAAACAAAAAATGTAAATGCTACGATTTTTATAAATTAAGATTATATATCTCACTATTACAACTTTTTCTTTATTTATTTTATGTATAAAATAAAGCAACTTTATATCTGACTTCATTTCTTATTTTAAACTTAATCTCTTATTTTTTTAATTTTATAATTTTAACTTTTTATCTCATAATGTCACTTAGGACATCATTATTTTTACTTTTTATCTCATATTTATCACTTTTTATCTCATTATGACTTTTTGTGTCACAAATTTAACCTTTTTTTATCTCAAAATTATATTTAGGGTTTCATAATTATGACTTAGTATCTCATAATTGTATCTTTTTATCAGTTGTCATAATTACAACTTTTTATCTCATATGACTTCGGCATTTTATCATTAATTATCTTCAAAATGATAACTTGGTGTATCATATCCTTCTCATTTTGATGTAAAATTAAAATTGTCTCATTTTGACTTAATTTTTTGTCGTAATTTTCACTTTTTATCATAGTTATAACATTTAATCTTTTTAGCATGTCGTAATTTTCACTTTATATCACAATATGATTGTGACATAAGATTAAATGTGATAATTATGAGATAAAATGTCACAATTATGACATCCCATCATATTATGAGATAAAAGGTTGAAATTATGACGCCATAGTTATGACATAAAGTGAAAATTATTATAAGTAAAATGTTAATTGTCTCATAATTAGATACGACATGAGTCAAAATGAGAAAGTTATGATGCACCAAGTCATCATTTTAAGATTAAATGTCATAATTATGAGATAATTTATAATTAATCTCATAATTAATCCTTTATCTCATAAGTTTTACTTGTCAATTTCCAATTTTTTCTCATAATTCTTTCATTCTTTTCTCATAATTACAACTTTCAATTATGATTCACCAGCGCATGATTTATTTAATGTGTCGGAAAGGAGCTTCCCTAATCCCTCAAGTCTGCATGACTGAAGACTCACTGAAAAGTCTTCATTCTCAGCGTGCAGGTGCTCAGCGATGTAGCGCACCCCATCCAGGGCCTTCAGGACACACGGTGAGAAGCTGAGACCGGGGTCTGACACGAGGTTCGTGAGCTTTGCTGGACACTGGCACAGGTTCATCACGTGTCCCAACTTCTGGAGTAAAGGCTCCGAGTCGGACAGATGCAGAGACGTGGCGGATGGGGACGAGATGGACGTGGATATCCCCATCCCCACCCCGAACTCCATGTCCCGACAGTCCTGCCCGTCCACGTCGGTCTCCTGCTGAAGGCAGCTCTTAGACGTGCAGAGGTTGGCCGTGCCGCGGAGCTTCAGCTCGGGTTCTGGGCGTCTCATGAAGAGCCAGCGGGGAATGAGGTCCAGGAACACCGAATGAACCCAACTGGGCATTTTATGGGTGCTGGGCGATCGATGGTGCACATTGAGCACAAAAACGGTAATGACTATGGAGAGGGTGACAAATATCATGGTGAAGAGCAGGTACTCTCCGATGAGTGGAATGACCAGAGACGTCGAGGGAATGATTTCAGTGATGAGCAATAGGAAAACGGTGAGGGAAAGAAGGACTGAAATGCACAATGTGATCTTCTCTCCACAGTCCGATGGCAGGTAAAACACCAGAACGGTCAAACAAGAGATAAGCAAGCAGGGAATGATGAGGTTGATGGTGTAGAAGAGAGGCAGGCGGCGGATGATGAAGTAGTAGGTGATGTCCGGGTAGATCTCGTGACAACAGTCGTACTTCTTGGTGTTGTAGGTTCCCACGGCGTTGATGATCGCCCATTCGCCACTCTCCCAGTAGTCCTTCAAGTCCACGGTGTTCTCGATCTGCTCCAGGTCGATCTTGGCCTTGTCGTATGTCCAGGAGCCGAACTTCATCTTGCAGTTTTGTTGGTCGAACGGGAAGAAGGTGACGTCAATGCTGCAGGAGCTCTTGTAGATGGCGGGAGGAACCCACCTCACCTTCCCCGTGTGGAACAGGTGGGCTTTGGTCATGTGGGTCACTGCGAACTCGCCATCCGCACTGTAGACAAAAGCACACCAGTTTATACTATTGTTCAAGAGTTTGGAGTCGGTAAGATTTTTTTGGTTCATTAGTTAACATCAGTTAATGTATGAACTAACAATGAGCAAATTTGTTACTATATTAGTTAATCTGTGTTTATGTTAGGTAATAAAAATAGTGTTTAGTTCACAGTGCATTAGTAAATGTTGAAATTAATATTAACTAATACATTCTGTAGATGTATTGTTCATTCTTAGTCAAAATTACTGTAGTTAATTAACAGAAACTAATAAACCTTATTGTAAAGTGTTACCAATATTCAATTATTTTTCTTTCTTTTTTGCATTTATTTGATAAAATTTCAGTAAAACCAGTAATACTGTGAAAAATGATTTCAATGTGAAATAACCGTTTTCTATTTTTGGATATATTTTTAAATGTAATTTATTCCTGTGATCAAAGCTGAATTTCCAGCATCATTACTCCAGTTTTCAGTGTCACATGATCCTACAGAAATCATTCTAATATGATGATTTGATACTCAAGAAAAATGTATTATTATCAATGTTTAAAACATTTTTTAAGGATGAATCCTTGTTAAATAAGTACAAATCATTTATTTGAACAGCATTTATTTTAGATAGAAATATTTTGTAACATTATAAGTGTTTGCTGTCACTTTTGACCAATTTAATGCATCATTGTGGAGTAAATGAAACGAAAGATCGAAAATTGCATGTTGCATTCAAAGTTTAATTAAAAACTTAAATACTAAATGGGCCACAGAAAGTATGATATGAGCTTTCTTTTAAACATGGATGAATTATAGGAAGTGTCTTTGATGTATCTGGGGTAGAAACTTTCTTTATGCCTCTAGGAAGATGTTCCATGACAATTGTGATAATTACTTCAAATATCTACATCACTTTTTTTTTTTTTTTGCATTTGCTTCAGGTCTGATGATGCAAGAGGACCTCAATTTCTATTTGTCGAGATCAAATTTGCCTCCTAGATAAAGACAGACCTGGTGTTTCCAAAAATAGACAATAATCATTTGACATTTTATTAGGAGATTAAAACATGGACCTTTTTTTAATCAGCTACAGCAGTGCTTAACATCTTATTTCACGCCATGTCTGTTTGATTTCACAAATTAATGTTACAGAAACACAGGACTACAGATATTAATAGAGCGATTAAGACTTAGACCGCCCTCTTTCTTCCAGAGTTTTAACAGGACACTGTTAGTTTAACCATAGCCTTTAATGTCTGAATACCCAGGACCACCTTGACAAAAATCTTCCTGCAAATGTCATGTGTGTCACAACCTTTTTAGAAATATACATCAGCACTTACTTATTGTATAAGACGATGTCAGGCACCCAAATCATCTCCGACGGGACTCTAATAGACATCACATTATCAAACTCGGAGGGGTTCCAGCGCAGTTTATAATCGTTCCATTCCTGCAGGATCCAAAGCAACTTATATTGCATTCAAGACACACATTCGATCAGTTTTTGCTTTCCCTGGGGATCAAACCCATGATCTTGATCTTGGTGTTTCTGTGATTTTCTATTTGAGTTACAGGAAGGATTTGAGCTACTAAAAAGGATAATAGTTAACTAATGTTAATAAATGAAACCTAAGCATTACTATAATTACAACACTGTATACACTCACCTAAAGGATTATTAGGAACAGCTGTTCAATTTCTCATTAATGCAATTATCTAATCAACCAATCACATGGCAGTTGCTTCAATGCATTTAGGGGTGTGGTCCTGGTCAAGACAATCTCCTGAACTCCAAACTGAATGTCAGAATGGGAAAGAAAGGTGATTTAAGACATTTTGAGCGTGGCATGGTTGTTGGTGCCAGATGGGCCGGTCTGAGAAATATATTTCACAATCTGCTCAATTACTGGGATTTTCACACACAACCATTTCTAGGGTTTACAAAGAATGGTGTGAAAAGGGAAAAACATTCAGTATTCACAACACGCACAACCTTGAGGCGGATGGGCTACAGCAGCAGAAGACCCCACCGGGTACCACTCATCTCCACTACTAATAGGAAAAAGAGGCTACAATTTGCAAGAGCTCACCAAAATTGGACAGTTGAAGACTGGAAAAATGTTGCCTGGTCTGATGAGTCTCGATTTCTGTTGAGACATTCAGATGGTAGAGTCAGAATTTGGCGTAAACAGAATGAGAACATGGATCCATCATGCCTTGTTACCATTGTGCAGGCTGGTGGTGGTGGTGGTGTAATGGTGTCGGGATGTTTTCTTGGCACACTTTAGGCCCCTTAGTGCCAATTGGGTGTCGTTTAAATGCCACGGCCTACCTGAGCATTGTTTCTGACCATGTCCATCCCTTTATGGCCACCATGTCCCCATCCTCTGATGGCTACTTCCAGCAGGATAATGCACCATGTCACAAAGCTCGAATCATTTCAAATTGGTTTCTTGAACATGTCAATGAGTTCACTGTACTAAAATGGTCCCACAGTCACCAGATCTCAACCCAATAGAGCATCTTTGGGATGTGGTGGAACGGGAGCTTCATGCCCTGGATGTGCATCCCACAAATCTCCATCAACTGCAAGATGCTATCCTATCAATATGGGCCAACATTTCTAAAGAATGCTTTCAGCACCTTGTTGAATCAATGCCATGTAGAATTAAGGCAGTTTTAAAGGTGAAAGGGAGTCAAACACAGTATTAGTATACAGGTGGTGATGGCGCAGTGGATAAGACACATCCCTTTGGTGTGAGAGACTCAGGTTCGAATCCACTGTGAGACACCAATGTGTCCCTGAGCAAGACAGTTAACCTCTAGTTGCTCCAGAGGCGTGCAACCTCTGTCATTATAGCAGTTGTAAGTCGCTTTGGATAAAGGTGTCAGCTAAATTAATAAATGTAAATTTATGGTGTTCCTAATAATCCTTTAGGTGAGTGTATGTCCAAATTTTATATAGAATTTATTTTAAAGAAAGTGCATTTATTGATGTACATTCTGCAAAGTGAGGTCAAGACCTTCTTATTAGCATGTGTTTGATCACCATTAGGCAAAAATGGTAACTTAAAGCAATTCCGTCATCATTTACTCATCCTCGAGTGGTTCCAAACCTATATGACTTTCTTTCTTCTGCTGAACACACAAACACACACAAAAAAAAATATTTTGAAGAATTTTGGTAACCAAACAGTTGACTTCAATAGTAGGAAAACAAATACTATAGAAGTCAATGGGGTCCATTAACATTCTTCTAAATATCTTCTTTTGTGTTCAACAGAAGAAAGAAACACATACAGGTTTGAAACAGCTTGAGGATGAGTAATCATTTTCTGAATTTTCATTTTGAACACAATATCATTTATTGACCACTTCATTCAAATATAAAGACTGTCACCTGTTTCAGCCAAACGTTCGTTGTCATCATTTGATTCTTCTCATCCTGTTGAAAAACAGAGGATGAAGTTAGCATCAAAATTTGCTCTGGTAGATGAGTAAATCCCACAGACTTGCATTAAAGAATGGACTGGAAACCAGAGACCCTATAGCAACCACATTTCCATCAGGATATGTAAAGCTCTTCTTAACGTTATGAAATTTAATGACTTTTGTCAGATGGTCTTAGTGCATTGATGCTTTGAATTTGCCACTCACCAACATCAAGCATAGAAAACATGCAAAATATCAACTTACCACATCAATAAGCTGGGCAATTGAGAGGCCAAACTTGACGATGACAACATCACTGATGTTCCGCACGGGTCTGGACCACTTATTGTAACCGATGAAGAGTTTTTTAAAGAGTTTGTCTTCTGCATGTGCATGGATCCAACCATCTGATAGTGCTGCAATACATATTCAGACAAAGAGACAGATCTTGATCATGCACTTTATTTTATTAGTGATAACTGATTAATTCAGCTTTGTGTCTGGGAAGGATTTGGAAAGGTACTGTGGAGGATGAGCGACAGTGAATAGGTTGAAGTTATGGCTGGGTAAAAGAAAAGACAGGCCGAGCAAAGCCGCCTCCTCACTGTAATTACTATTTGTTCCTTAATCACTGCAGTCAGCTCTAATTAATCCAGCCGTCAGTGATTTGTGATGTGTGTGTTTTTCTTAGTACAGAGGGTGGAAACTTCTTATTAGAATCTAAATGGAAAGAAGAGTGAAGTCACACATGGAGAGGAAACAATGCAATGAAAACACATTGTATTGAATAGTAAATACCACAAGGTAAACAAGAAAGAAACAGATAATCCAATCAAAACGCCTCTTATAATAATAATAATTTTTGAATTTCTATTCCCACTGGATATGCTTAAGCACAAGTAGGTTTTTAGCTTGTTTAAAAAATATTTCCAATGGACTACATATGGAATTAAAGGGAGACACTACAAAAACTGTTTTTTTCATGCACCTGCATGTCAAATTTTGAGATTTTGTGCTTTTTGGCTTTTCTTAAAGTGTTTTTTTTTTTCCGGACTGGTTGAAAGAAAACGTCCAAAATACACTTTTAAGCATTTCTTTTAGAGCACTTTATCTTTATCTATTTGCGTCTGAAGCCAGATGAGCCAGATAATCTCCACTTCATCAGCTTTAGACACCAAACGTTCATTTATTTATTTTATGAAGGTTTTTACAGGCATTCAATACCTAAAAAAAAAATCCTTCTATTGACAGTATTTTGAATCTATAATGTCACAAAAAATTATTTTGAACCTGACTTCATCCAATGTTCAGATTTTAATTCTTGAAATGCGTGAAATTACTGCATATTTAATTAGATAACACCTCAATTGCACATTAAACATAACATTACAGAAAACTTGTAATACAATTTTTGTTTTGCAATGCTTAATGTAAAATTAATCATCTGGAGAAGTATGGTGATATTTATTTATTTATTTTTCATTACCCTTTTTACATGGGGTGTCTTGGCTTCATATGTATGTGTTGACTGTTGTACAATTTATTAATTTGCATTTCAAACCCCTCATATAGCCTACAGATTGCCAAAGACATGTTCCTGGATCAGCATTCCTGTCGGGAAATTTAATCCCAACCCTATCTACAACAAATGACCCTAAAATGAGAGTGAAATGACAGGTGAATAACCACATAACCCTGATAGTAAGCCTAAACTTGACATAAACTGTAAACTTGTCCCTCAAATCTGATTGGTTGATTGGAATGATGTTCCAGGATCAACAGATGTTGATCCAGGAACATGTTGCACTTGGTGAATTCAAGTTCAAATACTTACACTCAATACTTCATCTAAAACTTTCTGAAAACCTAGATACCTTTATTGTTATACACAAATTATTTTAAAAAGGCCACATGAACTAGCATAATTAGTTCGATTTCCATATTTCTATATATATAGGCCAATAATTTTAGCCAGTAAAAAAAGAACTGCACCTACCAGGCTTAACGTGTTCCACAATAAGAAAGATCAGCCACAAATTCTTCAGAACTATCTGTAAATGATTTTGCTCCATATCAACAGGCAGAAGTCCGCAAGAGATGTGTGAAATGACTGCTGGATGTGATGAATGATCGCGCTGTGTTTGCTCGTGCACTGACGGACTGTAAGCCAATGATGACGCTGTACGGCTCCCATGGGCGGGGTAAAGAAGGTGAAATAACTGCACGTGCAAAGTCCTCAATCACACTATCAAATAATGCAGTGATTAAACAAACTTGACACAATTCCTTTTAGGTTCAGCCAATTACGCGCAAAATATTCTCATATCCATAAGCTTTATGTGGCTTTACATCTGGCTTTATGTCTCATCAGCTTCCGTTTATTTTTGTTGTATTTTTCCTTCTTGATATTGCAAATTGTTACTTGTTATCGTGTTATTTTAATCTAGCTATAATATATTTCAATGGTGACACTTTATTTTATAGTGTCATTGTTATACATGTTACAATTATAAATAATGCATTCACATAAGCAACTAACCCTAAAACCAACCCCTTATCCTATACTTAGTACAAATTATTATTACTCTGTACTACTTAAATTTATTATTAGCCTACACTGTAATACTGTCACCTTAAAATTAAAATTTAACATGAAATAATAATGTTTGTCGGTAATTAGGCTACCATAGGTTAAATTGGGGCGCAGCGCACCGGAGCGCAGCTCCGCCTCCTCGGGTTCACAACACACCCTGCCGGAGCTCAGCTCCGTGACCCCCGTCTTCTTCAGCACCAAATATATAAATTTAGTTGAGTGTATATAATGAAAGTTTTGAAATATTTGGCTAATATTAACTCGAATTTGGTGCTGCAATGATTTGCCCATCGCAACGATAACTGATCTCCTCGTCTGAGCTGGTTCTGCACTCACCCGTCAATTTCAAAATGTTTGAGTCCAATCAAAGCCAACGCGAATCCCAACGCGACGTTTCACGCTTCAGTTAACGAGATATATCCAGCTGCAGACCCGCAGCACCACCAGTTTCAGAACCCCAGTTTCAGAACCCCAGCGCCAGAACCGGAAGTGAGGGAGGGGCGGAATTATTATTATTGCATTATAATTATTTTAGCAAGAATGTAAGGACAAAATGGGCCTGAGAGTAAGTTCCTCATACATTGTAAGTTAAATTTATACAAGATTGTTGTGATAAAACAGGCCTAGCTTGGGTTGAATTGGTCATTTTGTATAGATTTTTAACAAAACAATGCCGAATTTTCTCTCGTTTTTAGATTTTGACATTATTATTTTACACGAAAAATGCATGCTGCACATGTTCTTGTGAAATAAAGTATATTTTATAAAAAATAAATATGCGTTTTTTATTATTAAACAATCAAAATCATCTAACAAATACATATCTTCAATATCAAAACAATTTAAGATTTTTGTAAACACAATAAATAAATAAATAAATAAATAAATAAATAGAACATAAAATATCACAGAGGTCTAATGAGTTATCAAATTGTGTATAATTTTGAAAACCTCAAATGCTTGTCTTGTTTTATATCTTTCAAAGCTTTATTATACAAAGTTAACTCCTTCATAAAAAACAAAAAAACAAAGGTCTTACCTTCCTACATCTACACAAATGTATAAACTGCTTAGCTAAAATTATTAAACTGTTATACATTAAAATGCCCATAAGTTTCAAGTATTATTTTTTCACCATCATGATCAGGAAGTAACTTATAATACAATGAATTGAAATGAATAACTGAAACTATAAACAATTATATTACACAAAACCAATGTTTTAAAATGCTTATTGTACTGTAATGTAGTATCATAACATACATATGTAGAGAGTAGGACGTTTCTTGTTCAATAAAAGCTGTTTCATGTGTAAAATACCCTCCAAATTACGTTAGAGCTCCGCCCCTCACTTACGTTCCTCGCGCTGGTGTTGGTTAGAACGTAACCCCGCCCCTTACTTCCGGTTCTGGCGCTGGGGTTCTGGCGTTGGGGTTCTGAAACTGGTGTGCTGCGGGTCTGCAGCTGGATACTATTGCAGTTAACAGGCATAGGCTACAGATAAGATGCTTGTAACATTAGCTAATAAACTGCTGTTTGTCGATAGAAGTTTTAAATTATCGACTTATGGCAGCGCGGGGCACAACCTAAATGTAACACAGACCTTTTACGGTCATGCAGGTTGTGTTTATGATATTTTTCTCTCGCTGCCAGAAGACGGTCTCACGCGATCAATTTGCGGAAAGTTTTGATAATATTTCGTGAAGATAGAGTGTTTTGACACCATGTAGTAGCCTACATTTTTTTCATTATAGTTTTTTTTCTGTTTCTGAGTTGGGTACGTTTCCAAATCTAACTTTATATTGCCTTAATCACTGTCTTGTTTGCTCAAACACAGCACCGTTTTGAAACATGTCAGCAATTCCTAGCAACTGTTAACTATAGGCTTAAAATATGTAATACACAGCGGGGTTAGTTGTAACACTGTTACAAACAAGCCGCCAAGTGTACAATGATAATCAAATGAAAACAGGAGCCACACAACT
Source organism: Pimephales promelas (assembly GCF_016745375.1). The sequence goes on from NW_024121099.1 coordinate 31,262,268, forward strand.
TTTCAGGTCTGAATATTTAGGCTATTTATACATTTAACTGTGTTGGACTTTCACAAACAATGTTGGAATTTAAAATGTTTAAAATTGAGTTTACTATGCATTGATCACTTGTTTATTTATTAAAAATATGGCCTGTTTTTAATGCAATAAACCCTTAAAATTATTATTTTAAGCTCATTTGTATTATTATTACTGTTGTTGTTGTTATAATAATAATAATTGTACATGCAGCTGCCACACACAGATCTAATTCAATTGCAATTACAATATTTTATGATTTTATTTATTATTATTTATTGCAGAACTAAGCAGCTCTTTTCTAAGGATGATTGGATGAGGGATGGATTTATGGATATTTACCTATACAGATGCACAAACAATATCAAACAATACAAATAAAATAGTACTGTTAATTATGTTTGTTACACACAAATGTTACAACTAACCCCTCTGTCTCTTACAATTAACCCCGCATATGGGGTAAGTTGTAACATTTGCACTTCTTTCACTTTCAGTCCAACTGTACGAAAATGGTAGGTCCTAGAAAAAAAAAAACTTTAAGTGGTCATTTGTAGCAGAGATGTGTTTGTTGCTTGTGTAAAAAAACCTAACCTAATTATTTTTTAATTAATTGAGCCAAAACCAAATGCATACACTTATTTTAGTAGGGGATTTAATAACACAAACACCTCATTAAATACATTGCCATTATTATTATTGTAATATAAAGTTACCCCAAATGTGTTTGACTTTTCACTGTTTGTATCACTCCGCTTGTTCGTGTTTGCGCAACGTGCATTATTAAGCCAGAAGGCGGCGACAAGTGACTGTCTTAATAAGTGAGCAATTGAACCATTAGCTAGTCCAAAAATATTGATTAATTTAGGAAAGAAAAAGTAGCTGAAACTGATCTTTGATGCTCACACTAATTGCCTCTGGGCACAGAATGATTGCATTGGCGTTTGTTTGAAATGTAAATAATCCTTGAATCATCTTATTGTTGCCTTGGCTTTTAGCTTGCTTAGTTGGGGACATGTAATATTCAACAATATTATTGATCTATGTTGTATTATTTTCACTGTGAAGCTGCTTTGATACAATATGTATTAAGCGCTATATAAATAAAGGTGACTTGACTATTTAAGGACATTCCTATTTCGAATATGTAATTGTGTATTGTCAACAAATGCATAAACATTCTGCATTCCATTTTATAGTGTGGATCACTCATTGAGACATTTAAACTGATTCTCATGTTAAAGAATCTGTTATCTGATCAAATAGGCCTTCATGCTACTGACCATATTTTTTTAACTTTGTATCTCTTAAACATATATCTGCTTGAGCGGTTTGTGAAGTTGCGAGATGCATCATCATCTCCTTTGTAAATAGTTCAATAGGTTAAAATGGACATTTCGAGATCAGGAAAACCAAAATTTTCTTGGGGGGCATACCCCCAAACCCCCCTAGCAAGATAATTTTTGACAACTTTTATTTAGAAAACCCCTGTACATGTCAGTGTGATCAAACAACAAACTGACAAAGAAATTAGCCCTGATTCTTTTAAATCAACATAACCAACCAATATTTTCAAACATGTTCACTTTCATACATTTTCCGCAGCTGAAATCCATTGCCTGATTTGTAAAGTATTTCTCTCTGTTGAAATAAATTGCACCAAGTGGAGAAAGAGCCTCTTTGGTGTAAAAAAACATTAATTAATTTTACGGAGCGATTTTGAATGATGACCATTCACCATAAATGTTTCTTGATGTGATAACCTTTCTGGAGCGTCCGTGACCTAATCTAATTAATTTTAATGATTCGCCCAATGATGATTGTCGTGTCTTTTGCGAACTACCGACTTTCAGCCAATCAGGTACGCCTATTTGGTGAACGTCAAGTTACGTGATTAATATTCAATCAGTAGTGCCTTCGCAATAGTAGTACTGACGTAGGCTATTTATCTTCTGCCCGGAGTCCCTTTATGAATAGCGGGCGCGGCGGTGCCAATCCTCACACATCAGTGACGTTAGTTGAAGAAGTTGTCACCTCCACTGAGTTTCTCCCAGAATCTGTACTAAATCAGGTAAATGTGGACTTTACTGAACCGACCTTTACTTTTCGTCCGCAGAGAGGACTTTGTCCTGCGAATTCTTCTACTTTTTGTCCTGGCAGAGACTAATAGAAAGTTCAAAGTTGTATAATGTTTTCTCCTCTGTGGTCCTTTTTTTTTTTTTTTTGCAGAGGCTTGTTAGTTTTGAATAAAAGGAAACAAAACTAGTTTCCAATGAAGAAGGCAGTGTTGTTTAGTTTGTGGGGTGGTGTTCTGACCCCTCATCTTGCCCAGACTTTTGAGAAGTTTGAGGAAACCACTGGCGTTTCAAGGTATGTGATATCTGTGTTATTTATTTCTTTAAATTATATAAATAAAACACTTTACGTTGTTATATATTTTAACAACTTTTAGCATTTTGATTTAAGAGTATATTTTACCAAAATATCTGGTTTAAACGTATGTTTTTCTCTCTCTCTAGGGGTTTCATAAAGAATGTGAATGCAAAACTTGGCAGTGAGAATGCCTTGTATCGCTCAGAGAAAGGGAAAATCACCCTAACTCGGGTAATTTTATTTCATTCATGTTAGGTATGATTTATTATTATAGTCAGTGTGCTATTCAGTATGTTTTACTACAGCAGGAAATTAATTTGTGTGTCTGGCTTGATATAACATGTATCCAGTCTGTCAGTGCAACATAAATATTTGCTCATGTGTGCCATTGATTTCTGTTTACCTCCTGTAGATGATTTCTGAGTTTGAAGCTGACTGTAAGAAGGTAGCGGCCGATCAGGGTCTGTCTTTACCTGACCAATTCTCAGCTCAGAAGCTTTTCAGTGTCATTAGTCAGGTAGAATTCAACAAGCCAGTTCTTGATGCCGCTGCCATCCTTCGTCGCCACGGTATGTTTATTTTGCATTGAGAGTGAGAAATGAAGTTCTAAATACACGCCTTTCATTTTTTTTCCCCTCCGGAACTTGTTAATTTATCTCTTAAAGGGATAGTTCACCCAAAAATGAAAACTCGGTCATCACATACTCACCCTCATGTTGTGAGTAACCTGTAGGAGTTTCTTTCTTTTGTTGTACACAAAAGAAGATAATATAAAAAATGTTGGTAATCAAACAGTTTACGCTAGCCATTGACTTCCATAGTAGGAAAAAAAACAAAACAATGGAAGTCAATGGCTACCATCAACTTTCTGCTTACAAACATTCTTCAAAAGACACTCATACAGGTTTGAAACAACATGATGATGAGTAAATGATGGTTCATTTTTGGGAAAACTATCCTTTTAAACAGAGGTGGACAATAGTGAAGTATTTTTACTCTGCTTAAAAGGAACTTTTTCAAGTATCTGGACTTTATCAGTGTTTTTCTTTGGAAAACTTTTACTTCACAACACTCCAAAGCATAATTTCTTTGAAATAACTTTCTGATAAAGTACAAACACAGAGTAAAAATACTTCATTCTTGTCCGCCTCTCCTTTTAAGGCATTGCTACATGCGTCCTGGCCAATGTCTGGGTGGACGACACCCCTCAGAGAGATGCCATGGCTAGGATTCTCTCCGTTTTGGAAAGCCGCTTTGACCTGGTTTTGCGATCCTGCCATGCTGGTGTCAGAATCCCCGAGCCAGACATTTTTAACAATGCCCTTGAGAAACTTGCTGTCAAACCTGAAGAAGTAGGTGCAGTAAATGAATTCAGAAGGTCTGCTGTTGAAAATTGGCAGCAGATTCAAAGCCTGCTAGTTAAGGATGTAACCAAATATTATTTTAATTTACTTGTTTAAGGCAGTCTGGCTGGATGTGGATGAAGAAAGCATCAAGGCAGCTGAAGGTTTGGGAATAACATCTGTTCAAGTCAAGGACATCACTGAGGCTCTTAAGGAAATCCAGAAGCTTACAGGAATAGAGGTGAGGAATTCTGACCCTAAACCACGTAATTCCCACTATGCTGTTTTTTATAGCAATCTTATTGATAACCTCTCGATCTATATGCGAAATGTTCTGCCCAACAGGTCCCCAGTGAGCTCCAGCCACCCTTTTGTAATCCTGAAAACGTCTCTCATGGATATCTGAATATTAAGGTAATTTATAATGTTTATTTTTTTGTCATAATCATGCCAAAAGTTTGCTGAAACACATAGTGTGCTGTTTGACAGAAGGGGAAATGAAAATGGTGTTCTTCTGTTTTTCAGCCTGGTGAGAAGATCCACTATGTGGACATGGGAGACGGACCACCTGTTCTCCTGTGCCATGGCTTCCCTGAGAGTTGGTTTTCCTGGAGGTATCAGGTGAGGAACATCAACATTTCCAGTGGATGCAACATGAAATCGGCTTATTGTTGCAAGTTTGACATTGCTTAATGGTCAAAGATCAGAAGTGGTAACCCACAGATTCAAAAAGACAGTGTCATTGTTCAGATCAAGTCACTTCAGTTCAATGACTCTGTAAAGTTCATCAGTTATGAAACTATTTTAAACCGTTCTAAATCTCTTGTTTCTAAATCTCTTGCTCATTATTACTTTTTCTCAATATTAGTTCATTTTAGTTGAATAATGGGTGATAATGTACTAATGGGACTTTATTGTAAAGTGTTATATATTTTTTTCTTTGTTTCTCATCAGATTCCGGCTTTGGCCGATGCTGGTTTCAGGGTTCTGGCTATTGATATGAAGGGTTACGGTGACTCCACTGCACCACCTGGTCAGTTCTAATTATAATACAGTGTATCTGATGCTTTGATTTTTCTTGTTGGGCCTGTACCTGGACCATATGGTGTAAACGACTTCATTCTAAGTGATTGGAGACGTCCTGCATACATTACCAATCCGCTTAAAACTAGAGATGTACCGATTACAGTTTTCTAGGCCGATCCAGATTTTTCCTTGAGTTTGACCTGCCGATTCCGATTTCATTTTTTCAAACCACTTTACAGCACACACAAATATTTATTTTCTATCTTCTCTTTAATAGAACATTTTTTTGAACAGATAGTCGCTATAAAACAGAACTATATAAATTACTCCTGGTGTGGGAAATTCACTCACATCTAAAGTGCAGTGTTATGGAAGAACCATTTCCTTTTCACAAAACAAACCAAAAGCAAACTAAGGCTACGTCCACATTAATCCGGATACATTTGAAAACGCTCTCCGTCCACACTAGCGTTTTCAGGTGTTTTCCGAGTGTGGATGAGAAACTTCTAAATTCACTTTACTGCGCATGCGTGAAACTTCACAAAAGCTCACTGAGATGATACAGATGGGAAAATAAATAATAATGTTATCGCACAATAACAGGATAATTTTATTTAGCAAAATATCTCACCATCACTGATGTGTCCAGATCGCATTCAGTCACCATATGTTTGGTCTAAAACGCAACTGCTCTCCTGTTTTGCCGACAGCAAATGTGAGTAGACTACATTATCTGTCATCTTTGCAGTGCTGTGCTATGAAGAATAGCAACATATTAAGTAACATAGAAAGTAACATATTTTAGCAATAGTGTAAAAATGAATAACACATAACAGGCACAATACCGATAAACATGAATATCTATTGGTACTACATGGATCACATGACTAAACTTACATCATCGTTTTGAAATACCTCCGGTTTCACTGTCCACACTACAACGCGAAAACTGCGTTTTCAAATTTATCCACTTTGGAGAGCGTTTTCCAAACGATACGTTTTTGTTGACTTAAAACGGCGTCTCAGTGTGGACGGAAGGCCAAAACGGAGAGAAAAATATACGTTTTCAGTATTAGTGTGGACATGGCCTAAACTTCTGTATGAAAACACAAGTTTAAATGCATACATTTTCTATAAATATTTTTGAGTCTTCATTTTCTCTTCTGATATAGCCTAGCCTACTTCAATTCTTGTTAAAACACACCAGACATGCAAATTCTGTGCATTTTGGGCACTTTTTGGATGAAATCATATTTATTTTGTCCATCAAAACTTTAATTGAGTGCAGTAAAAATAGACTCTGCGCCGAAACACGCGCTTCACTGCTGCTCGCGCGCCGCTCCGGCTCCCGGTGTGAAACGGTCATAATTCACAAGGTTTATGTGCACGTGTGATGCTGATGTTTTGTGCGATGTTAATCATGCGGCGCCCGAATGCATTTGACCGGCATAAAATCGGATTATGTCAGACGGTCGCCGATCATGGCCGGTCACGTGAATATCGTCCGATTCCAGTCACCAGCCGATCAATCGGTGCATCTTTACTTAAAACGTAACCCTGCAAGCTCTCGCTCGTCTGCATTCATTTTGAGTGCAACGCCCACAACTTCAAATCCAGTTAACAGCTGATGTAGAACAATCACATTGCATGTATGTCGCATTACAGGAGAAAAGAGCTGTCGCTACTTCCTTTTTCCTCACAACATGGAAGTATAAACCTCTGCCGAGAGTGTGTGTGTGTGTGTGTGTGTGTGTGTGGCCTGCGCGGCATGAATTTCCAGGTAACTGAAAAAATAAATGCCTTAAGGGGTTCTTGCATTCTTGTTCCCTTTTGATCTTGTTCCCTTCATACTGAGAGTAAAACCCTGTATCAGGTTGCTTCTGTGATGGGATTTGACGTCAAACTTTAATTGTGGGTGGAGTGACCGTGCATGTTTTGAACAATAAGATACGAGTTTGTGCTGTATTTTGAACATATGCTCAATATAACATGATCTCAAGGCCTTATTGCTTTTACAAAAGGATTACAATCCAATCATAAATATTAAGGGCATTTTTCATTAAAACAGTTTATTTAAGCATTTTAATAAGTGTCATCCTTAATATAGAACATATACTGTAGCTAACATTAACTAACGTTTATTACGCATTTATTAACGTTTATTATCACATCACACCCTTTGAATCATGTATTTGAATTATTGCCATCACGTCGTCGTTACAGGACTCCAAAAGCTATTAAAGCAATATATAAACAATCTTTCGTACCAAATGCAATAAGTCTTTTAAATAAAAGGAAGGAATTGTGATTGTGATTATTTTAATCATACATGTTTATGTATTGTGTGTTGTTAATTGTTTTTTGTGATTGTAATTGTGAGACCAAAGGCCAATTTTCAGCCAAGGCTGAACAATAAAGGCTTACTTACTTACTTATTTTAGTTTAGTTAAAGGCTTACTTACTTACTTACTTACTTGTTTTATCCCCATCTGTCTGTGCAGACATTGAGGAGTACTCTCAAGAACAGATCATGCTGGTAAGCAAATCTTTCCCATTAAAACTTTGATTAATCTAGATTAAATCTGTCATGTTTCACAAAATTGATAATTTTTTCTCTCCCTTGGGCCTTTTAGGATTTGGTGACATTTTTGGATAAGATGGTATGTACTGTTTCTGCTTTCACAAATACTTACATTCAATCACAGGATTATTGAGGAAGGCTCCTTATTATATAACAGAATATGAAAAACCTGGGTCAAGAGAACCGGTTCTAAATGGTTTACGTTAAAGTACGCTAGACATTTCTGAATGTCTGCTTTCCTTAGAATAAAGTACTAAAATATACTGTTTCCTGTGCTGCTAGTGAATCTACAGTGCATCAGCAAAAGAAATGTTTTATGAGTTGTAATTTTGCAGTTTGAATTGAGAAAGAATTCAAAGAGACATTGACAGCACATAATGGGGTTGTCTGTGCTATTCGTACATATCTACGATTCGTGAGCGATTAATCTTTATGTGCCGTTTCTTTTTAATGAATAGAGCGAATGACTCACTCACCGAAAGTCATTTATACACTACCGATAAAGATTTTTTATGTTTTTAAAAGAAGTCTCTTCTGCTCACCAAGGCTGCAATTATTTGATTAAAAATACAAAAAAAAACTGTAATATTGTGAAATATTATTACAATTTAAAACAGTGGTTTTCTATGTGAATATATAGTGAAGTGTAATTTATTCCTGTGATCAAAGCTGAATTTACCACATCATTACTTCAGTCTTCAGTGTCACATGATTCTTATGATTTATGATTATTATCCATGTTGAAAACAGTTTTTTACATTTTTATTTCAGGATTCTTTGATGAATAGAAAGTTCAAAAGAACAGAATTGATCTGGAATGGAAAGCTTTTGTAACATTAATCACTACCATTCAAAAGTTTGGGGTCAGTAAGAATTTATTATTTATTTTTGGGGGAAAGAAATTAGAAAATACTTTTATTCATCAAGGATGAGTTAAATTGATCAAAAGTTACAGTAAAGACATCTATAATGTTAGAAAAGTTTATATTTTAAATAAATGCTGTTCTTTTGAACTTTCTATTCATCATAGAATTTTGGGGGGAAAATGGTACACGACTGTTTTCAACATTGAAAATAATAATTTATATTTTCTTAGCATAAAATCAGCATATAAGAATGATTTCTGAAGGATCATGTGACAGTGAAAACTGATGTGTAGCAACAGCAACAGTAATGATGTAGAAAATTCAGCTTTCAAATTACGTTTTAAAATATATTAAAATAAAATATATTAAAACAGACATTTTAAATTGTCATAATATTTCACAATATTACTGTTTGTCATTTTTTCATCAAATAATTGCAGCCTTGGTGAGCAGAAGAGATTTCATTTAAAAACATAAAAAAATCTTACTGATCTAAAACTTTTGACCGGCAGTATAGTATATATATATATATATATATATTTATATATATATGTACAGCGCTTGACATTAACTTTTTTTCTCACTAGCCAATATGGCTAGTGGTTTTACCAAAATTACTAGCCACACAGCACTTTTACTAGCCACATTTTAGTTGTTGGAAAATTACGTTTTATATGATTAAAGTTGACAATGGCGCTTAAAACATGCTAAATGTACTAATATCATTAGCTCTGATAAGGTTGTAAAGCTCCTTTTTTGAAAACATTGTCTATTAAGATAAACGCATACAATAGCTTCTTATTGTATTATAATAAAAGTGTTCAACTTTATATAGGACTATATGACAGTTTTGGGGACTTTGGATTGTTTGTTTTGCATCAGCATTTCCTTAGAGCTCTGACTTAATAATAATTATTATATTAATTATTAGCTCTGGTAGCCCTGAGTAACTGGAGATACGTCCACCTGAAACAATTTTCCAGATTATTCCCACAAACGCATCTCCTGCTTTCTTTCATGGCATGATTAATTTTATTAAAACATATAATAAACTCTGGAAAGATAGTTGTGATATGACGTGACATAAGGGCAGCCCTGCTAGTAGTTACACCATGTCCCTTAATCATGAAGATTTTATTTTTTCTTTATATCGGCTACGCACACTCACGAACTGACTGAATGTTGATGTGTGTGTGTGTGCATGCGACCAGTCGTGTGTGATGATCGATTGACAAATGTCTGGATGTCATATCCAGGTAGTACTCATTGTAGTGTCGTAGTGTCAAATGCAATTCGTTTGTCATCTCAGATGTTTTTGACAAGACTACAGTTTTTCAACACGCCAAAGTGGCTAGTGTGAGAGACTGTGTTACCCGCCACGGGTGAAATCCACACGCATTTGGTGGGTTGGCGGGTGTTAATGTCAAGAACTGTATATATATATATATATATATATATATATCAGGATATTTCTGCATGCAAAAGGATTCTCAATTGTAATCATATAGGCTACTGTCAAATGCAATTACATTTGTTTTGTAAATGTTTAATCAAACAAAAAAACAGCATTTTTTTTGCACACATGTTATAAAACTGCTTCTTCTCTGATAACACTGACAGGTTTAGGGGCCATTTTCAAGACCGTTTCAAACTAAAAAAAGGAAAACTTCTTGTGCGTTTGTTGGGCCATCGAGTCTGTTTTGTGAAAACGGTGATGTCGCAAATGCATTACATGTTCAGTCTGTGGGTGCGTAATGTTTCTTTACAAGGTTACATCACCAACTATGGGCTTGGCATGCATAAAACAGCATTTTTAGTCATTATTGTGGATCTTTGTGAACGCACGGGGATCATTTTTACAACATTGTTGTCGGTACGCAAAAAACGTTTCTGTTTTTAGCATATTGTTGTTGTATAAATTAGTTTTTTACCTCTCAGAAAAAAACAATATGTTCAACTGAACTGAGGCTAAATGACCCAGAGCAGTTCCCCTTTTTCATTTGAGTACAGTGTTCATGTTGACTTCAGCTTGAGCGAATGTGTGAGCAAAGTGTTAGGATGGCGTTGCCCATTGTTCCCTGAGTTTATTAAAAGTATCACAAAGCCATGTGTGGCAGCAGAACTGAGAGAGACAGAGACCTCGAATGAATGAGACTATATCAGGATCTCTACTTTCAGCATGCAAAAGGAATTGCAATCATATAATATCATATATTTTATAAATGTTTAATCTAGCAGAAAAACATTTTTTTTTCGTTTTTTTCAGTTTTTTAGGTTATATCATGATAGAAAACTGCTTTTGCTCAGATACAGTAACACTGACGGGTTTAGGGGTGTTGGTTCACTATCTCCGTTGAACAGACCAGTGTATTTGCAAACTGTAGTGCAGATATCACCTGATTTGCAAGTGTATGTGCTAAAAATGAGTTTGAAAAAGTGGTGCAACTGTTAAGTGAATTTGTCATGAAATGTGTGCATAAGTTTGGCTTGTCTTTTCTGATTTTGCCATTGATTATTTGAAGGAATATTAAATATTTCTACAGTTTGTATATTCTTCTTGAATGTAGACATTCTTTTTCACTAGACCGGACCATACTGTATCAATGTCTGTTAGCTGACGTATGACCCTTTCAGCATGTTCTTGGTCAGTGACATGCACTGTGAGACATTGTCCTGTAGGCCACATGAAGTAAATTCATCACAGTGTCCTTGGTCGCATTTGTCTTGAGGTGGTGGCCAAGGACATCAAAATATGATGGTTAATGACCTCTAACAGTAAATATAAATGGTCATGCTCCGTGCTAGATTCTTCGTATTATTGCAGTATTTTTGTCTGGACAGTTGCCCTGTTCAGCTTTTGCGCAGCCGCTGAAATGGTTGATGTCTAGTGTGCTTGGTCATCGGTACATGGTCCATGAAACACCATAAATGATTTTGAAGAGAATCTTTGTTTCAGAAAGAACTGTATTACTAAATGCATTGAACAAACCTGAAAGTACACTAGACTAGATAGTATGCAAACACCCCCTTCTAACTATAACTTGGCTATAATGGTCATTTCTGTGAGGACAAATGCTTAACAGGGCTCTAGATTCCTTTTTTAAACCTTTTTGTGGCACTGGTGCGACCACCACGTTTCTCAACTGATAAGAGCTGCCAGTTCTGTTGCATATGAAAAATAGCAAACGACAAGTTACACATTTCACTTTCTGCTTCTCATTTGAGCTGCGCAGCGTGGACCGTTTATCGCTGCGAGATCTAGTGAGATCATTGTTACCTGAAACCGAAACTATTAAACATTTTTGTTAGTTGAAATAAAGCTAAAATAAAATATAAACATTAGATGAAAAATGTTGCCTTGGTGACTAACTTAAATAACTTTATGTTGAAACAATAAAATTATTAACTGTATATAAATAAAAATGGAACAAAAAAATGTAATAGTGTTTATCATGACAACTCTCAGTAGATTTGTATGTTAATAGATAACATGGTAATGGTATCACGATGTTGATGTACACATACACAACTGCTTCTTCAAGACTGTTTTGCTGTCTTGACTTGGGTTTAGAATTGGAATTATAAATATGCAAAATCTTATATAATCTTTTTCTTTCTTTCAAAAATCTTTTTTCGAACTTTCTATCTTTTTAAGCTCACTTTCTTTCGTTATTTTGTCTTCTGCATTTCTGTTTGTGTATTTATTTAAATATTTTGCTTTGAGTGATTTTATTTATCTATCTTTATTTATTCAAGTATTTTGCCTTCAGCCATTTGAATTTGGAGGGAAAATAATTTACAATAAAACTTCTTAATATTCCTAAAACATAGTATATTTATTTTATAAAAGTATATTTGATTATATTTTTGAAGTATTTTACCTTCAGCAATTTGAATTTGGAGGGAGAAATAATTAAAAATAAGAGCTTAATTGAAAGTGTTCATGAAAGTACATGTATAATGTACAACATCCATCCTAATAGTCCTAAAAATAGTATTAATATCTTCAGTTTCTTTTAATTTTGGACTGAAATTTGATTTCTATTGTCATGACATTTCCTTCAATCAACTTCAAAACAACAGTAGTTGAACATTGTGCTGTACAGCAGAATAAATATCTTAAAGGACAATTCCGGCGCAAAATGAACCTTTGGTCTAATTACACATTGTCAATCGTTATCTGAGATTTGTTTCATGATTGCTGAATGTAAATAGTTTTATCTCTAAAAACAGTTTAGCCTATAACGCTAGTATAACGCTAGTAAGTTATATAGGGCATAGAGTATGACAAATACAAATCGCTTGTTATTACCACTAACAAGACTCAAAATAGCCCCACACTAATACGATAGCATAATAAGGGAACCGAATATACAAACCGAAGCATTGAGAACTTTGTCAGTGTCCAAACAGTTTAATAAGAAGATATTTTATACACACAGCCAACTTCGCGAAAACAGGAAGAAGCCATCTTTGAAAAATAGTCTCTACCAGTCGATCTACGAACGCCGATCCAAGTGCGCTGAACTGTGCAGAATCTCATGGTCCGTTGTTTCCGGAAGAAACACAAACACGAACCGTTTTCTTCTCTTCAATATGTACACGTAGCCTACTGTTCGCACACACCTTATCACATTATTCACATCTCACCAGCGCACTTGGATCGGCGTTCGTAGATCGACTGGTAGAGACTATTTTTCAAAGATGGCTTCTTCCTGTTTTCGCGAAGTTGGCTGTGTGTATAAAATATCTGCTTATTAAACTGTATGGACACTGACAAAGTTCTCAATGCTTCGGTTTGAATGTAGGGACCCTTATTATGCTACCGTGTTACTTTGGGGCTATTTTGAGCCTTGTTAGTGGTAATAACAAGCGATTTTAATTTGTCATTACTCTACATGCCCTATAGACGAATCCGGCGAAACTACCGGAAGTAAGCGGGGCGCCATTACTGAGCTGTTGTTGGGTAGTGTTGCGCCATTGCCTCCTATTGTTTTAGTTGCAACTTGCGTCCACTGGAATAAACAGCTCGCGATTTACGACTGTCACTAACATTACAACGTTATCCCTTGTATAATGTCGAGTGGGTAAACAGTTTCCGTTATAAATTGTTTCAATGGTGGCAGTAAAATTTCAATTTTGAAGAGAAAACACTGTGAATACCCCGGGTCGAGTGCCCCTGTCTGGTGCCGTACGGTTTACAGATTTCCTGGGCGAGTACAAGACGCGTACATTCGCGTATAATAACAATTATTTAATGACATAAGTAAAAAATATATAATAAATATGTGATATAGTGATCAGCAAAATCTCCTCTCTTGCTATTTTTTCTATTCAATTAACATGCTATGGTCAATAAATGGCTTTCCTGAGCTAAATGTAACGTTATGTGACATAATTGTTCTCCTGCTGTTATATTGACCTCTTTCCATGGTTTAAAAACACTAATTGGTCGATATTATGTATACTTTCTAGCTGTAATGTTACCTTACCCTTGCCTGTTGCAATGTGAAAATGAGATAAATAATGGACACAAATGAAAAACATGAATTTGTTTATTTGATTTCATTCATTTATTTATTTATTGTTGCCAAATGGACAGATCTTTTTATAGTTTCCTCGTTAGCAAACGTTAGCCTAGCTAGCTTGCCAAGCTATTTTCATAAATAACGTTAATCTGTAAGATCGTTTGTACCTTCATCTGTGACTGGAGGCCACTGCAGTCACAGATCAAACCAACAAGTCATTCTGCCTGGCTGTAGCTGTCATCGAGGGTGAGTTCGCGTTATCACCGAGGTTTGTTTACATACCGGTGCATATGTCTATATGCCGGTGTAACAGCTCAGTAATGGCGTCGCCACAAGATGGCAGCCTACACAGAACGCTCGTCGGATTCGTCTATGTAAGGGTTAATGCCCGACGAGGTGTCCATTGTCAGGTTTTAATGGACGACGGCGAGGCGTAAACCGGCCGACGCGCAGCGGAGGACGGTTGCCTCCGCCGAAGTCCATTAAAACCTGACAATGGACACCTCGGAGGGCATTAACCCGCTTATACCATGGTCACTTGCCAAATAAAACATTAGTTTATATTTTAATTAGGCTAAATCTAGTTTTTACAAATAATAACTTGCCTTGCCTGCCTGACTGTTTATTTAGCAACCGGAGATATATAGTCCGCTTAGTTCGTATCCCTTCAGGTTCACAAATGCATTTTTTTTTCATGAAACACAAAGGTAGGCATAGTTTTTTTTTTATTACTCATAAAACAATTAATCAAACAACAATAAAAAAAAAACAATTAGCTCTGATCTCCAGCTATTCGCGCTTAACGTTATAGAGGGCAATAAATTAATCAGATCAAAGAGAGGGTAATTTTCCTCAGGCTCCTTAGGCTTGAAACGCTGTAACGTTCAGCCTTCTCCTGCCTTGGTTGTCTGGACAGCTGCGTAAAACTCCCGCAGGGTCTCATTCAGGGGTGCATTTCCCGAAAGCATCGTTATCCAACTATGGTCGCAAGTTACGTCGTTACCAATAGAGTTCAATGGAGCAGAGCAGCAGCGGTGTAATTTTCTCCGTTTTATTTACATTTTTTCTTTCTTCAGCAGCATACCAGTCGTCAAAGTTGCCATATTCTCCATAAATGTTAAAAGAAATAGCACGAAGTCGCTCATTGTATTAGGCTATAATATCTAACGTTAGATGATAGAGCATGTGACTGCCTGTTGCTATGGTTACTCACAGCCGTTGTAGGCAGCGCATTTATTTATTAATTTCGAATGGTAAACAGGCAGTTTCACCAGAACTACTTTACTAGGTGTCCTCTATCACTTTTTAACGGACACCCTGCAGCCAATCAGAATCGAGTATTCACCCAGACCATGGTATAAATACTAGCGTTATAGGCTAAACTGTTTTTAGAGATAAAACTATTTACATTCGGCAATCATGAAAACAAATCTCAGATAACGGTTGACTAGGTAAAAATGTGTAATTAGACCGAAGGTTCATTTTTCGCCGTAGTTGTCCTTTTAAAAAAAACAAGACTGACCGCAAAGCTAATGAGAAAAAGGGGTGTTTACATCGAAACCACCAATTTGACCATTCCACATTAAATCAAGGACCAGTAGGCCAGTGAAAACAGGTCGATTTTCAACTTAGATTTAAAAACAGACTCAGTGGGTATTAGTCTTAAAGATACAGGAAGACTATTCCATAGTTTTGGACCAATAACAGAAAATGCACGGTCACCTCTCGTCTTCCACCTTGATCTTGGAACCATCAACAATCTTTGTTTTGATGACCTCAGTGATCTAGTAAAATTAAATGACTGTTTGAAATTAAAATTTCCTTGTGAAATTCCCCCAGTTTGATGAGTTTATAGTTGAGTGTTTCTGCTCCGCAGGGCATCCCTCAGGTCACTCTGGTGGGCCACGACTGGGGCGGTGCTCTGGTGTGGAACATGGCTCAGTATCATCCTGAGAGAGTGAGGTATTGCATTTCAGAGAATCATTAACTAAATGGTTAAAGAATAAATGTCATCATATTGCGGTGCACATTGAACAGACATTCACACTTTTGCTTTCCGTGCTAATCATTTACTTTTGACACGCAGGGCCGTGGCGTCCCTCAACACACCCCTTTTTCCTGTGGATCCAAATACAAATCCAATGGAGAAGCTCAAGACCATACCAATCTTTGATTACCAGTTATATTTTCAGAAGCCTGTGAGTATCACCATTGAATTATGTGATGTTCATTGTAAGTGATTTTATATAAATTAGAAATAATATTTATATTATATTTCTCAACAAAGTTGTATTTTTATTAACTAACATTAAAAAAAGATTAAAAAAAATACTCTTACAAATATATTGCTCATTGTTAGGTAGTCCATTAACTAATGGGACATCACTGTAAAATGATGCATCTCATTTTCTGCATGTAAATATTCTTATTATTTGTATCAGGGTGTTGCAGAGGCCGAATTGGAGAAAAACCTTGAACGAACCTTCAAGCTGATGTTCTTTGCAAGTACTGAGATTGTAAGTTTCAGAGTTTAACTTAACATTAATTCAATTTTATTTCATTAGAGTTAATACAAAGCAGAGAAAGAACCTTCATGCATCCAAACAATGACAGTTCATTCATAGAGATCTTGTCCGTCAAGCTCCGAACAGAACCTTAAAAGCTTTGGTATACTGTATGCACTATATTCCATATATGTATTAAGGCATCGTCTCAGTAATGTTTGTGTGTGTGTGTATGTGAAATGATCCTTTAAAAAAAGGTTTTTGGCTCAAAAATTATGTTCTACCTGTGAGTGTTTATGAAGTTAAAACTAGATTCCCCCAAGATCATATTCTTACTAGTATCATAATAAGATGTTAAAACGAGCCATAGTAATTGTTGTTGAACTAGCAAACATCTTGCCTGAGCAGGAATCTTGTGCACGAGATCTAAAGTGATAGGGTTATCTGTTAGAAATGTGCATTGTTTATCACCGGCATTCTAAAAGCCAGTGCTGATTGGGGATCAAGGAGGCGAGCTGTGCGGTTGGTGCTGAATGACCTAGCATCTTAATGAGGGCCACATAAAGGGCTCCCATCCAGGACTCCTGATCCTGGAGTAATGAATCACTAACCGGCCGGCCATCACTCAGGCGCAGGTCACACACACGTGCATTTTAATGACTGCGGTGTCAGGGCAGATGGGGATCTCTAGACACACAATCCCCTTCTGCTGCACGTCTCACCCATAAAACGTGGAAATCACCGGTGCACGTCAGCGGAGACACTAAGCCAATAATTGCATTCACACGTATCAATGCCATTTGTCCAACAAAGAGCAATGTTATTTATGTGTAACTTGTGTGTTGTAATGTGGTTGTTATGTCTTTGTAAAATTCTGATCTCAATCAATCCAAGTCTGATTTTTTTTTCTGATTAAGCCCGTTGCACGAAATGCTTGAATCTGCACGTTCAAATTTGTGTATTACCGTCTGGGTAGGTTTTAAGTAAAAGGTAAACTAGCTAGGGTGGGCAATGTTGGTTGAAAGGCAACCACCTGCAATATGTTCTCTTTTATAATCTGTAGGATTCATTTCCCAAGTTGAACACTGCTGGAGTCTGCCAGAGAGGTAAGAAAGTACACCAAACTATGAATAACATCTGGTATTCGTATTAGTTGATGAACAATGGAGTAATTGGCCGCATCATTAGCTTCAGCAATTAAAATTTGTTTCTGCTATTCAGTCAGCTTTGGATTTGGTTTCATGGTTTTGTATTGAGAAATGAATGCAAGTTTGATTCGAGTCGCACTTGAGAAGAACTGTTTGTGTACAGAGCCTCACAAGCCTGCACGAATGCACTGTCCTTATCGTTGTGTTTTCCTTATCTGCTCTTTTGTTTATCAGGTGGATTGTTTGTGGGGTCGCCTGATGATCCACCCCGCAGTGCTATTCTGAGCGAGTCTGCTCTCCAGTACTACGTTCAGCAGTACACCAAGAGCGGCTTCAGGTACACTGAGAAAATGGGCTCCAAAATGGGTATTTGTGTCTGTGCTCTTATGTGAACATGAAGTAGGACAAACTAGGACGTTCCTGGAACAACCCTTACCAAACTATCATTTCCATCATGTTTTACGCGGCACTTGTAATGTTAGAGGTTATGATTGATATCAATGGTCCAGTAAAGGATATTGCTATTCGAGAATGAACAAACAGTTCATTTATGAGTTGGAGTACATTGCATCTGTTCTTGAGTCAACAACTCACTGATTCAAATGATCCTCAAAAGTCTTTCAGTATTGGGCAAGCTGATGTTTGCTGTGGTGTAGTGCAGGATATACAGTGTATAGACCATTTTGCAAGATGTAAATAACACTGGTCCAGAAGCACTTCCTGTTTCAGTTTTTTAACACTACATAAAAGCTGGGATAAAGTTCAACCAACTGAATAAACTGAATCAAAAAGTTAAACAAACATCTTTAAGATGTTTTCTTTACATGTGAAATAAAGAAAACAGGAAGTGTTTCTGGACCAGTGTTGTTTACATCTTGCAAAATGGTCTATAACCACTTCTTGTTCAGTTGGCATTGCGTATACTCGCTTCTAAATCCTCTCTGATGCACATCATTTAGTTGCTATGCCCATTTAAATGATATCATTTTTGGGACCTGGGTATTTAGAAAACCTTCGTATGGCCCTGATATGCAAAAATACTAGTGATTCGTTAAGTTCTATTGTATTCATTATATTCTAGCTGTATTCTATAGTCTTGCATATTCAATACTAATGCAAGACTAGTCTTAAATGTCACTGTTTATAACACAGAACGTTCATCCCTTGCTGGGACGCTTAAAGGGATACTCCACCATTTTTTCATATTGAACTACCGGTATGTTATTCCCTTAACTAAGACGAGTTGATAAATACCTCTGTCGTCTCGGTGCGTGCACTCAATCGCTCTGGCACGTGAGACACTTTGATCGCCACTTTGATCACACTTAACCCCTGAACTGTCACCCCCCCTTTTTGAGAATGGGGGTTAAATGCTCTATTCACACTTAAATGGTTGTAATTCAAGAATGCCTTGAAATATATACCCAAGTTTGGTCTTGTTTTAAAGAAAACACTCAGCAGATTATTGTTGAAGTGACACTTCAAAAAATGAAAGTATGAAAAAGTTTTAATTCACAGTAAATCAAATATACTGTACTATATATATTTTATTTTATATAAAATAGATATTTTACAAAATATTTTTACTCTAAAATTACTATAAAATCAAAGTCATAAATCAAACCAAGTTATGTTCCAAGTTTGAAGTTGATATCACAAAAATTGAAGTTCCCATGAGATTTTGTTTAGGCGTAGTACCAAAAATAGCCACCGGGTGCCATTGAATTCCATTGAATTTAGTTGTGTACATTCTGCCTTAACAAATTAATACATTTCTGTCCAAATATCAATTTTGTCACAAAATTTGGAACCTTGGGACTCAGACCTTTCTGACAATATGTGTTTTGTCAAGATTAGAAAAGGTTTTGATCATAAATTTTGAAATATAAGGATGCCCAAAAGGGGAGGAGCCTCATAAAATAATTACCGTTTCTATGGTAACGCAACGTTCAATTATAAAATGGTTTTCACAGGATGAATTCTGAGTTTATAAGCTTTCAAATGATACCTAATTTATGATAACTACTAAAAAATGTGATATAATAAAAAAATATTATTATATTTTAGAGGATAATATATACATATATATTATAATTTTTAGAGGATAATGTTATACTATACTTTTTATTTTTTATTGAAAAATACTAGATTATATGTTTTATTATGAACGTTTAGCATAAAAACAGAAGTTTCAATGATTAAAAGTGGGTGCATCAACTTTTTGTGACAAAGGTCAGACCTTCTGTTATGATGCAGATTTTTTTAGGTGCACTCTTGTCATAAATTCATTAATTACACTTCCTACATAATTTTTAACACAAAACAGGGGTCGAATATTTAATATATAAAAAAATATATAATTTGTCATAATTAGATTAGGATTTAATAGAAATATAGTGAAGTAAAGTTAGGCATCCTGGTACCGGGACGGTTGCCCAGTTCATTCAATATTGGCCAAGCAGAGAAGCGACCAAACACCTCCAGGTTTTCCATATTTAAATACAGTTACTCGAGCAGTGTAACTCGACCAAGAATGGGGACACAAAATGAAACGTTGCGTTTTTCTAAGCGTGTAAAGTGGATACTATATTGTATGGCGGAATACCACAGCAAGTGCTTTGGAGCACTTCGACTCGGCGCAGTTATATCATCACTCAGACTGATCTCATGAAGTAGCGTGTGTATGACACGCCAATTCGTATTTCCATTTTTGGCGTGCTATCAACACGCATAATCGCTTTTCAGCGTGTTTATGAACGCCGTTGACTTAACGTTATTACTGTATATATAAATATATGACTTACCTCAACCCGTCCCTAAACCTAACCGTCACTGGGGTTAATGGCATTTATGACTGTTCCCTTACCATCCAAGGAAAGAAAAAGATCACTCCCCTGATGTAGATCTACATTTTGCTTTGTTTTGCTCGGACATTTGATGGCGTGTACAGACACGCGGAATGACGTGGACGTTAATTGCGTAGACATACACGCGGATAGCTCAAAATGTGTCGAGATAACACGCCACTTGACTCGAAATTGGCGTGTACGTATGTTTACGCAAAAGTCATGATGTCATGTTGCATCACTCGTGAAAACTCCTCTCACCCCTCTCACTCTCCGGAGTCCATAGATATATCATAGAGAGATATATATGCGCTGAGTCGAAGTGCTCCCAAGCACTTCCTGTGGTATTCTGCCATACATTATAGTTATACACTTTACAGGCTTAGAAAAGCGCAACGTTTTATTTTGTGTCACCGTCCTAGGTCGAGTTACACTACTCGTGTAACTGTATTTAAAGGAACACTACAACTTTTTTGGATTTTACCTTATTCACTGTATCTCCCAGAGTTAGATAAGTCCATACTTACCATTTTCATCTCTGTGCATGCTGTAACTCTATCTGGCGCACCCGCCGCTATAGCCTAGCTTAGCACAAAGACTGGATGTAAATGGCTACAGCTAGCATAATCCCAATAAGAGACAAAATAACGCAAAAATTCTCCTATTTACATGTTGTGATTTGTATAGTCACAGAGTGTACAAATAATAACAAGGTAATATGAGACAGCTATCTTTTAACCGTATAAATATTGGGAACTATATTCTCAGAAGGCGAAGCACTGCTACGATGAGTCTCAGGTGCTTGCGGTTATCACTCCGCCCAAGAAGCAGTGCTGCCTTCTGAGAATATAGTTCCCAATATTTAAATGGTTAAAAGATGGCTATGTCTCATATGACCTTGTTATTTGTACACTCTGTGACTATACAAATCAATGACTATGCAAAGACTATGCTAATATATGCATGCTCATGCACATGTTGTCACTGAGGGTCTTGTTTTGTCCTAGGGGTCCTCTGAACTGGTACCGTAACGTGGAGAGGAACTGGCGTTGGATGAGTTCCAGGCCAAGGGGCAAGGCAAGTGTCCTCACCGTGCTCTGGCTCTCTGCCAGCAAACAGATCTCTGACACACCATCATGGTCAGAGATACCCCAGTGCCCCTTATTCCAGCAAATACACACCACGTCCAGGCCTGAGGGGAGCAGATGGTGTCTGTTCCCTTTGCCCCAACATCTGGCCATCTATTACTTGAGCTCAAGTATTTAACTCTTGGGGAATTAAATGGTTCTTCCTCATTTGCTTTCTGTGCATATGCAGCATTTTAAAAACTTGATATACCTTATGAAATTGTGATATTCAGCATGTACCAGGTGATTCTAATGATAATGATAAAGGATTTATCTGGATTATATTCCACCCCAAAATCAGGGGGGATGATATTTTTGAGAAAATACTGTATTTAGTAAGAAAATTAATCCCAAAATCTTCATTTTCTTCATGCATAAAACATAATATAATGCAAATTTATCTAATGAATCTGGTGCATTGTTTTTCATTCAGTTCCTTGATTTAAAATGCTTCTGCCATTACAGATCATGATGCCAGCTTTAATGGTGACCGCAGGAAAGGACCCTGTTCTTCTGCCAGTCTTTGCCCAAGGCATGGAGAACCTGGTGAGACAGCTTTTAATTATGTTAATTCTGCGTTCACAATCACGTCATGTCGGAATTAACATAATAACAGATGTTCATGTCCGCGGACTCAAATTATTATCGTCTAGAAAAAAGACGTGAATATTTCCGACACTTGTCTAAACGCAGTGATGTGTGATGTCGTTCAGTAAACTCGATGTCTTGGATGTTTTCTGTCTGAAGGTCCCCAACCTCACCAGAGGCCACATTGAGGAGTGTGGACACTGGACTCAGATGGAGAGGTAAGGCTTACTGGAAACTGATGTTTCAATCACAAAAATAATTGTCACTTCCTGAAGGATGAGGTCATTGAGGAACTGGATTTTATTAGTTAAAGGTTTTTTTTTTTTTTTTTACAAAAGACTTACCAGATGGAAAATGATATTGAGAACACAGGGTAAAACTATGAACCGATCGCCGTTTCAAACAACATTCCCTAGAATGTTTTATTTCGAAACATTTGAAGAAAAAAAATAAAAAAAACGAAAAATAATATTTTAATAAAAAGTTTGGATAAAAGTAATGCTACTTTGCTTGTGGAAAAATATTATGATTGGCGTCTTTATAAATTGACTTAATTTTATCCACTATGTGAAGGTATTAATAAATGTGATCGGGATATAAAAATATACTGCATCACAAGAATGACTTTTTACAGATATGTTGACATTAAACATAATCAAATACTCATAAAGCAACAAGTTACATGCCTGAACGGCTCTAAAACTACATGGTGCTGCTGTTTAAATGTCAGCAAGGAATCAGGAATACTTGGTTCCAGTAAATTGGAGAGAACAAAATAATTGACGGACTGTCTGACCTTTTGTACTTTAGTTCACTCTTGTGTAATAATAATTGATAGAATAAAAAAGGTTAATACAATGTCAGGTTAGGCTAGCTGGCTCACGTGGGTGATGCACGTTTGAATCTTCGTCCTCCTCCCCATCAGTCACTCAGATCAAATGCTACACTCATTTCTGTAGTAAATAGTTTGATTGACCGTATCACATGATTCAATGATATTATATCATACACCTTGTACCAGGTAATTGTCATGAAAACGGGCAAGGATATATATATTGCATCAGTTACATTTCACACACATTTTTTGAATCATTACAATATTTTGCTTTGTGATGGTATAATAGTAAAAAAAGGTTCAAGGTTCTTGCTATATAAACAATTAAGTTACATTTATTTTATTTCAGCTAGTTGACTTGCTAAGGCAACATTTTTTTATCTTCATTTAACTTGATGTACAAAAATAACTAAAGCTAAAACATTATTAAAAACTATAGACTTTTAACGTTAATAAAATAATGCTCAACAAAATGACTAAACTTTAAAATTAAAAATGAAAAGAAAAATTAACATTCCAAATTAATCAATGATACTAAAATATCAGTGCTGTGACATTTTCACAAAACATTATCCTAAAAATGATCCTTATTTGTGTATAGATTTTGATTAGTTCAATTGTTATCCTTTTTATGTGGATGAAAAATGACTGAGACATTGCTTTATCAAGTTAAACCTTGGAGATGTACATCGGAAACACACTGCATCATCGTGTTGAAAGCATGTTCAGAATGTCAACATTATTTGACTTATTTTCTGACACATTATTTTCAATGTTATTCATAAGCCTTTTAGAGCTTCTTTGGTTGGCGTTACACCAGCCCTGAGCATGTGAGACTACTGAAATGAAGGAAGACCAGCACTCTTTACACTTTATCATTCAGTTTTTTTTATTTTTTTTATTTTTTTTTTTATAGAGTAGAGCATTTACTATCAGGACTGGTGTAAGCATTTGGTTTTAAATGAAGGATAGATCAAATACAGGGTTTCCATCATTGAACAGGGTCAGGTCAACCAACCAATCACATAAATAACAGTAATTTGACAGAAACATCCTCCTCACCCCAAGGTTACACAACCATAAAGAGAAACACATTGGACTTCTAGTGTTTTTTATCTTATGATCTTTAAATCATGCACTGTAAAAAAATATTGTTGGTTTAACTTAAAAAAGTAAGTAACCTGGTTGCCTTAAAATTTTAAGTTGATTGAACTGAAAAAAGTGAGTTAATACAATGAAGGAGATTGATTTAATCATCAGAAACTCAAAATTATAAGTTATCTGAACTAAATAAATTATTGAAGTTGATTTGACAAAACAAAAAATCTTGAAAATATTTTTTTTACAGTGTGGTAAATGAGCAATCTAATGCTGGACGAATCTCGCATAATCTGTCACAAATCCATCCAGGTCACATTTCACCCCTCAACAAAGAAACTGTTGCATATTACAGGCTTTTTATAATAAGGGTCTTCAGTAGAGGAATTTTAATGTCATGTGTCTAAATAACTGACCTGTTTCCAATGCATTTCCACTAAGTCATTTTTTTGTGTGAAACCGTTTTACTAAAAATGAGCCACAGTGTTGGTCGAAGGGTGAAATGTAACTTACACACTTTTTTTTTAAGGGTGACAAATGACTGGACAGTTAGCAGATGTGTCAAAATCGAACCACTAACTGCTCTTTCCATTCAGGGCAGGTGTGAGTGCGTTTTAAAGCTTTATTTAGTTCAAATGGGCTGTTTCAGATCGATTTATCAGATTTTGGTGTCTTCTGTTTTTCACAACAACATATTTAGTCACATATACTTGGCCTATACTTGACTATGGAAAAACTTGACAAAAGAAAATAATTTTTGCTATGTGAATGTGTCTTCAGAAACATAACGGTTATGTCCTTGTCAGGGTTGTTAATGTGCATCTAATTACCAGAGCAGACAGCGCGTTTCAACAGTCCTCTCCACAATGACCCCTTGCAGCCGTAAATCATTTTAATATCTCTTGACCCGTCCACCCTCCACTGAACTTCAGCAATCAAAAGATGAACGCTGACGATCTGAACCTGTAAGCTTCATTTTCAATCCAGGACATGTGATGTGACCTCCGTGACCCCATAAGACAAACACACTCTTTAAGTGTCTGAAATTGTGGATAATAGCTTTTACTATTGAAGATCTCATTTAGAAAAAAAGCAACAGTTAATTGGACCTTTAGACAAAAAAAAAAAAAAAAACTTTGCATTTAAGAACATGGAGCTTATACTTGAGAAAACACCTGTTGTTAGAGGCCCAAACTTAGCAAAAATATGCAATTTAATGCAGTTTCTGAAATTCATGACCAAAAAGTAAGATTAAATTCTGATAGCTTGTAATGTAAATCAATGAGATCTTTATAACAGACTACTTATAATGCACAAATATCAGTCACTCTATATCTCCTAATAATATGTCTTATGTAGATGATATTTAAATGCTTAGTTTTATGATCAAAACTCTGTTGCATTGCATTATGTGTTAATACAATGATGATCTAGAGATGAACAAATAAATGGTCCTTTAAAGCCTGATGAAAAATACATTTTAACATGATTATCCAAACATCATTATTTAGAAAAATTAAGTCAATTTAAGTTGCTTCAGTCCATTAAGTTTTCACCTTAGAATATAACAATATAAAAGTTATTCTTCTGTTTACTTAATCAAAATAGTGGACGTTTTTATTACGTATAAACTTGAATTAACCAGACAATGTAAAATAAAGCATATAGCAGACGGAGTTTGAATATATTTCACATTTTGGGTGCGCAGCATCTGTCACTATGGCAAAGGTTTGTATCATGTTGATAATTTAGAGGCTTAGAAATGTACATAACAAAAATGATACAGTAGGCTTTACAGGGTTAATGATTTGTTTAGCATGAGGTATAGTGACTATGGCGTTAAAATCATTAGTGAAGCTTTCTATCACATGATCCGATTAGTCCAATCTCTTCCTTTTTCTCTCTTCAGGCCTGCAGAGCTCAATAAACTCCTCATCTCCTGGCTGAAGGAGACACACCAGAAATCCTCGATCCCTGTTCATCCCAAGTTATGAGACGATCGTCCTGATTACGAAAAAGAAGTTTATTCAAGTGTGCCATTAGTATACTTCTTTTAAACTAAAAATAAGAAAGTATACTTTCAGTTTATTTTTCCTGTACTTCTCAGAAGTATACTTCAAATTACACTTAAGTGTACTTGACTTATACTGAGAGAAAAGCAAGTATATTTGTCCTGTTCTTATACTCAATCTTTTGATCCAGAAATACTTAAAAGTATAATTAAGTATTCAAAGTATACTTGTATAAGTATTACAGTAAAAAAGTAAACTACTAGTATACCCATAAATTCACTTGCAGTACACATGAGATACATAATTATGAACTAGTTGTGCACTTACTGTTACACTTATAGTACACTTAAACATATACCTTTATGTACTAAAAGTGGGCCAAAATTAAAATAGTACACTTACAAGTTTACTACTAGTACATAGTGACATTATACTTACTACATAATGTATACTTAAAAATATACGTGAACATTACTTAAGTATACTACATAAAATGAACTTGAAATATACTTCTTTTTCGTAATACGTGGGTGAATGAACCGACTCAGCTAAAGTGTACCGGTACTAATGTCCAGGCTTGCTGATCATAACATAATAATAGTCCATTGTAATGAGTGAATTACAGAAGTCCTCTGTCTGCTATACATATGAAGTCTTTTGTAATGCACTGTAATAATGAAGATTTTCTAAAGGCAGTGTCTATTTTATACTGTGCAAATATATTCACTTTCAAATATATTTCACCTTTTCTACAAATATTGTCCATTTGGTACGAACAGCATCTGTCTAAACAAGATGCTGTTTATATTTGATGCAAACCGTTAATAGCCACTGCCTTTTTTTTAACCCAAATATTGATAAATCTAATTTCATTATGAATTGTTTTTATTAACAGCTTTGCTAACAAACAAAAAAAACAATAAATAATCATTTGCTTTGTAAAAAACTGAATCAATACTGCTTTCTAAAAAAAACAGTTATGTTTGCAACAAACATTGATGCTGACTGATATCTGCCTGGCCAATATCTGTAATTGGCCATTTTTTGATTAGCAACGAGATTTTCCTATTATTATTATTTTTTTTTTAACAATTTATATGTAAAATAAAGCCTAAAGGTAAATTTAGCCATTTAGCAAAAACACAAACTTTGAAGCAGTTATGCTCATTTTTGAAAATGTACGTTTTTAGTTAGTTACTAGAAAGCTTGGGGTGTGGGTGTGTGCAGTTTACATTAGCCGCGTTTCCACTGCCGGGCCAGGGCCGGGCCGTGCTAGTGCGTGCCAGGGCCAGTCGCGTTTCCACTGTCACTTCCGGGGCTTGATCGGGGCTTCCTCAGGGCCAACGGCCAGGATTTCTGGCCCGTCGAATACCTTGGGCCAGAGGGGGCCAGCTCGGGCTGGAGGCGTGCTCAAGGTAAAAGGCGGAGTTTATCGGTGTTATGGAACGTTATGATCTGAAGCAAGATGCACATAGGGGTGTCCATGTTTAACCGATTAACCGTTTAAAATTGCATAACATTTTAATTTGAACTGTAGTCCTATGCCAAATGCTGCGCATTGTTAGGCTATAGCTACATATCGACGAATTTTCAGATATTTGTTTGATTTTTTTGCCCCTTAAACATTTAAAATATTTGACAAATTAATATGAAAAAAATATATATTTTACTGGTTTTCTGAGGCCAAATTAGAACCTGGAAATGATATTTTCCCCGCAGTGCTGAATGAGAAGAGCCGTAACCACCGCCTATAAGGGGATTTATGGGTGATTTATAGGCTATAATAAATGTGTCTGATAATAAAATAATATAAAATAACGAGGCATTAATTGTTTATTAATAAAATATTGTTTTCTAAATGATTTTCGGCTAAAAACATATCTCCATCTCCGGATGCACATTTAGAGAGAAATTAAGCTACATAAACATAGAAGATATTGGCTTTCGATTCGAATTTGTTCGTTTTAAATTGGACATTTAAAGCTTTAATCTACAAACCCCTGTAGACTAAAGCTTTAAATGTCCAATTTAAAACGAACAAATTCGAATGCGGTGGCTGTTTCAGGTCTCGCGCTTCAGTTCACGGAGATCATGAAGCGCGTCTTGATTAATTGTTAAAGCACAACGTTTTCTTGTTATAAATAAATTTATTTGCGAATAATGTATTATTATTTTCTGTATGACCAGAAATTAAAGAGTATTTTAAGTTGTTTCCACTAAAAGAAATGCAATGAAACTGTTCACATGGGCGTCTCGCAGCCATCAGTGCGTGCTCCACACACACTGGATATGCGCTGATATTTGTCAAAAATATTGTGTTTATTTGTGCTCTGTTCCTTTTTTGGATAAAGGCGTCTTCTACATATGCAGCCTAATAAAATGTTACAATAATGATGATGATGGTTATTATTATTATTATTATTTGCAGACACGGAGTTTTTGTGAAATGGACGTTTTGCTTATTTTCAATTGGCAATTTCAGTTTGAAGGGTGATGGAAATGGGGCTTTAACTGCTCCGTACTTGCTGCGTTTTATTTCTAGAAATTATTCAAATGGGGTCCAATCAGTTATTAAAGGTGTTAAAAAGTTACTCTGTATCTCGAGGTTGCGGCGCGCACACTATGCACCGAGTATTAACCGATGGGCCTCGGTTAACGATTAATGAATAACTTGAAAACGTGCCCGCAGCCCTACTTATATCGCGCAAAAAATCGCTGCTTGAAATGGAGAATCGCCTGTACTGGTCTCGGGACACTATTGCAGCCACTACGGCAGTTGAGTTAATATACATGCTATCTTCC
Source organism: Pimephales promelas (assembly GCF_016745375.1). The sequence goes on from NW_024121099.1 coordinate 31,290,963, forward strand.
TAATTTAAAAAATAAATTAATTCATAATACCCGCTGAAATGGGTTGGGTTTTATGACGTTTGATCCTGAAAGGCGTGTTAGGGGTGGGGTCTGGGGCAGCGCTGTGGGGCTACTGGCCCGGCAGTGGAAACGCAAGCCCGGTGCTTGAGGCCCGAGGCCACTAGCTCGGCCCGGCTCGCTGTTAGCTCTGGCCCAGCCCTAGCCCGGCAGTGGAAACGCGGCTATTGTAGAACAAAATGTCAAAGTATCGTCAAGTTTACCAAAAGGCTTCATTTTACTCATAAATAGAAAAACCCCATAGGAAAATCTTGAAGGAACCAGCAATGAATTCGACTTCCTGGTTATGACGTCACGCAGTTTCTGCACCACTGTGCATGTTATCTGCTATCATTACAATGATACGGTGTCAGTGAGTTTTTTTTAATAATCGGTTTAAAATAGGCTATTCTTTTCAACTTTCCATTCAAAGTGTCCTGAAACTATATATAAATTCTGTATAATGATTTCCACAAAAATAAGCATCAAAACTTTTTGTTTTATCATTGATAATATCTTGAGCAGCAAATCAGCATATTAGAAAGATTTCTGAAGGATCATGAACAAACCTAAACTGTCTTCGGCCGCGTCTGGTCATTTCCTGAGGCGGAGCTGTGATTACACTCTTTGTTAAAGCAGACTGATTGCCTTGACCTGAGGCAGAGCGCCACCACAACCACTGCGCCAGCTTCATTTAAAAAAGGAAATCATTTTGCATACAAATGACTCAGTGTTTTGCAGTTACAAGCGAGTCGCTGTTTTCAAGTGAGCTAGCCTTTAAATTGTTCTGAATATCCATGTCTAACTCTCAGAGGAGAGAGAACGCATGTATCCATCCTTCCAGTTTCTGCTCTTTGTACACTTGTGTAATAGATCATTACACGTTCTTGTTAATGATTATGCACCAATTTTTACCATATTCAGCTTTGGATTTAGGCAATTTCTGTAATTATGGAATATTTTATTGGAGTTCTGGTCGGAAACAAATGTTTCCTAATTAGCATGGATGGATAACAGGACGTATATAATGTATTGGCCAGTTTTCAGATAGCCGAAACACTATTCAGAAAACGTACTTTGACCCTTTAACAGTTCAACCCTAAACTAAACACAGTTGCTTTAGTCTGCTGTTGATATCTAGATATTGTGAATTGGTTTATTTGTTTTAAACGCATGTCATTTTTAAAAAAAGTATTAACACGTATGGCTCCACTTAATTACATGTAGTATATATGACATGGGTTTGATTCCCAGAAACGCACATGGGAAAGTAAAAAAAATCCCAAATCTGTAAATGTAATTTTTTGAGTATACTATTTGCATATGCAGGTTAAATAGCAGATTCAATCATTTTGCCAAACAAAACCATAAAAATTAAAGCCCTACCGCTTAATGTGTAGTGCACTTGTTTCTCAAATGCTTGTTTTCTTTAAATTGTCACAAAATGTAAATTTGTTTTTACATTTTATTTTATTGCCCAGCCTTATTAAAAGTTAGACAATTCGTACATTCTACTTAACCTGCAAAATTACAGTACTCTCATACAGCAAAATATGCTCTAGTAAATGTCAACTGCATGATTGATTGTATCATTGAAAAACATAAACTATTATCGGTCAGCTCTTACAGTCGATCACGATTTTCTGTAAAGCTGCTTTGAAGCGATGTGATGTGTACAGGTTACAGCGTACAGTTCACTTTCAGAATGACGGTTCCAAAAATCATTTCTTGGTGAATGTGTATCAAGTGTGAGTTGGACAACTTGATTAGAAATTTTGCAAATTTCTGTTTGGATACAACTAATCTTTTTATTTCTAATCTTTTCCGCACGCAATAAAGCAGGGTTCCTCAAATCCGGTTCAGGAGGGCCACTACCCTGCAGAGTTTAGCTCAAACTCATCTACCTGTGATTTCCTAGTGATCAGCTTTCTTGGGTGTGTATGATCAGGGTTGGAGCTAAAACTCTGCTGGGATGGCCCTTCAGGGATTCAGGATTTGAGGAACCCTGCAATAGAGGATTTTTTATGAGCTGCATCCTCAAGATAGTCCAGGCAAATCTATTATTTACATAGTGTACAATACACATCGTTTCAAGTCAAGTCACCATTATTTATAGTTTCAGTGCTTTGATACAATACAGATTGTCTCAAAGCCACTTTACACTTACAGTGATAAAAAAAATAATGCAATAAAGATTGTTTTGGATCTAGAAGAAAGTCATTGTCCAGTTTTAAATGCCCCCTGAAAACAAAATGTAAGTGTTTTAGTATGAAATATAAATATGTTAGCCTTAAGTTTATGAATAAGCTGGTGTGTTCCAAAACAATGACAAAACCATCATTTAGGAGATATAAGCATTCAGAACTTGCAGTCTTTCACTTCCGCTAAAATGGATCACAGATTTTATGACATCACCACCGACTTCAGTTTCTCATCACATCTTTTGTCCAATCAAATGCTCTCTAGAATCTAAAGCGGACCGCTACTCAGGCGCGTCGTTAGACATGGGCATCCGGGGCTTCAGCCCCGGATGTTTTTTTTTTATAGCCCCGGATCTCAAAAAATAAATAAATAAATAAATAAATAAATATTGATCATTATTATTAAATTTTAATAATTTTGTATTTATTTTTAAAAAATTACCCGGTATTTTAATCTATCCTTCGGCGTTCCCTAAGCTCCTTGTTTAACCAAAAGGTACTCTAAAAACAACGTATTACATCGACGTTAAACCACGTTAAACGTGTTAACCATATCCTTTTAAATACTCGACCTAGTTCCATTGCTTAGCAGCGGAAAGAAACTCCTGTAACTTCAGTGCCCAACCCCTATCACGACAAGACGTGAAATAATCACGTTGGTCCACTTTGGAAAACGTGTAGATGTCACTCAGAACCATAAATAGGGCTATACTGCCCTCTTGTGTCACATTATATTTCAATTTATTTATTTTTCCAACAAATAAAACCAAACCCGCAATAAAAGCCCGTCCAATACACCCTTGAACTCAACAGATTCAGTGGCTCCCCGTGCCGCCTGTTAATCATGGTTATTCTTGGTTATGACAGCCAATCACGTTCCTCGCCGCGACCAAGATTCCTACTATTCTTGGTTATGACAGCAGCCAATTAACGTTCCCGGCTGCAACCAAGATTCGTACGCTTATGGCCAATCGCGGCTCTTATCGCTACCATGATTTTGCTTAGTAACTAACCAAGAATTGGCCAATAAACGTCAAGATTCACCTCCCCCCCCCCTGTGACTTGCGAATTGGGACCGGAGAAGAGGATGACAATTCATTGATTAACTTCGGACCAAAAGTCGCAAAGTAAGTCAGTCTTTTGTCAATAAAAGTAAAGTGCCAAATAGTTGTTTTATATGAATAACCTGTGTCTCAGACTAGCTAATAATTCAAGTAATTAATACAATTCATAATTAAAAAAGTATTTAGATAAAACGATCAAGCAGAACAAAGTATATAACGTTACAGTTTACTACAGCTTTACTTGTTGCAACATTAAAATGATTGTTACACACTAAGGCATCACTAATTATAATTCAATTAATATATAGTGTACATTATGCTTCTACTTTTAGTACTTTTACTTGCTTTTTAACGTTAAACTAACTTGTTTTCGCTAACGTTAAGTAGGCTAACATTTTGAATGCATTAATTACATTTAACTGTTACTTGTAATAGAGCAAAGGATTTCAAAGAGGGGAAAGTAGTGGTATAACAATGGTATAATAATGGTATAATAATTATTGAAAAAATGACCTCTTACTCTGGGATCATTCTGAGATTCTGATGTGTAAATCAACATTTTAAGCCTGTTAGAAAAATATAGACACACAAAGCATAATAGCCTATATAATCAACATTAAAAGGTGTTCATGATTAAATATAGTACTGTAATATGCATTGCTGTATTAACTAATGTGTTACCAAATGTGTTTGTTTGTTTCTTTCTCTATAGTCTTTATATTTTCAAATTATTATTATTTTATTTAGATGGAACTTTTCAAAGAGGGGAAAGTAGTGGTATAACAATGGTATAATAATGGTATAATAATTATTGAAAAAATGACCTCTTACTCTGGGATCATTCTGAGATTCTGAGGTGTAAATCAACACTTTAAGCCTGTTAGAAAAATATAGACATACAAAGCATAATAGCCTCTATATAATCAACATTACAAGGTGATCATGAGTAAAGTAATATAATATGCATGGCTGTATTAACTAATGTGTTACCAAATGTATCTGTCTGTTTCTTTCTCTATAGTCTTTATATCTTCAAAAAAAAAATTTGTTTTTTATTTAGATGGAACCTCGCTTCAGGAGACGAGCTGATGGCAGCCTGAATTTGACTGATACAATGGAAGCGGCAAAGGTGAAGGAGGCCAACAAAGGAAAGCCCTACGCAAGACCCCTGTCCCCTGACATAGTGCTGGACAAGGCCAAGAAAAGCTTAAGTCAGCACCATGGAGATCCAGCTAACAGAAAGCACCTGCTGGGTTTCTTTGAAATCCAGTTTGGTGTATTTCGAGGGCAAACATTCAAGTGGGTGGCTGAAAATGCCCTGGGGTATGCAGCTTACCTGGTGGCAGCTATGAAGAGGGACCCCACAGGAGGCAGCAAAGACTCCCAAGAACATGCCCACAACAAAGAGAGTTTCAGGGAGTATGTTGAGCTCTTTCCTTCTGGCAGAATTGCCATTGCCATGAAGGAAGAGCAATATGCTGGGAAAGATCTCCAGCACGCTGCCACCACCCAGCACGCTGCCTCGACCCAGCACGCTACCACCACCCAGCACGCTACCATCACATCCCAGCATGCTACCATCACCCAGCACGCTACCACCACCCAGCACGCTGCCTCGACCCAGCACGCTACCACCACCCAGCACGCTACCATCACATCCCAGCACGCTACCACCACCCAGCACGCTACCATCACATCCCAGCACGCTACCACCACCCAGCACGCTACCACCACCCAGCACGCTACCATCACATCCCAGCACGCTACCACCACCCAGCATGCTGCCTCGACCCAGCACGCTACCATCACATCCCAGCATGCTACCATCACCCAGCACGCTACCACCACCCAGCACGCTGCCTCGACCCAGCACGCTACCACCACCCAGCACGCTACCATCACATCCCAGCACGCTACCATCACCCAGCATGCTACCATCACCCAGCACGCTACCACCACCCAGCACGCTACCATCACCCAGCATGCTACCACCACCCAGCATGCTGCCTCGACCAGCACGCTACCACCACCCAGCACGCTACCATCACATCCAGCACGCTACCATCACATCCCAGCACGCTACCATCACCCAGCACGCTACCACCACCCAGCACGCTACCATCACATCCCAGCACGCTACCACCACCCAGCACGCTACCACCACCCAGCACGCTACCATCACATCCCAGCACGCTACCATCACCCAGCACGCTACCATCACCCAGCATGCTACCACCACCCAGCATGCTGCCTCGACCCAGCACGCTACCACCACCCAGCACGCTACCATCACATCCCAGCACGCTACCATCACCCAGCATGCTACCACCACCCAGCACGCTACCACCACATCCCAACACGCTGCCTCTACCCAGCACGCTACCACCACCCATACTTCTACTGCCCATCTCCGCTCCCTCTTGTTTAGGAAGTTGCCTAACCAGAAAAACCTGACCAAGACCATTGAAAGGCTGGTTTCCCCCGTCAAATCCACACCTTGTAAGCAAACATTTATTTGTATAACACCTTTTTGGTGTGTTTAGTATTCATTGTTTTGTATGATTTTAGTATTTATTGTTCTGTAGTCATATTTATCTGTTTTGTAGCTTTGGCCAAGGCACGTACGCGTCCCTAAGCCACCCTCACTCGCCCGACTGTGTCCATTGAGGCAGCCACAGGGACCTCAGCCACCCTCACTCGTCCGACTGTATCCACTGAGATAGATGACAGCACACTGCTGGCAGAGGCAACTAAGTTTGAGATGGCACATCTGTCATGTACGTTTATACTTATTTAAAACATGCAACAAAATATTCAAGTTCCATTCCAGGGATAAAAAAGTTAAGGGAAGTTAATGTGAATTTGCATTTGTTGCATTTATTATATTTTTTGTATTTTTCCCCAGCACAATGAGTCTGTCTTCCATCTGGATGGATACACACTCTGCCTGAAGTGGATCAGAGATGGATTTCCAAGGCTCTGTTCAGGTGGACAGCACAGGGCCACCCTGAGCTGATCTTCAGCAGGGTGGACAAACTTTGGTGGTATCCTCCACAGGTTCCACTGAAGACCAGTAATTGCCCTCCCTTAGAGAATTACTTTGGCCATCCCCTGCTGCTCTGGATGCCACGAAAACTGTGGCAAGTGAAGCTGACCTGTCCACATCCAGACTGTCAGAAAGACCTTCTGACTTCAGCTGGCTTGCATCAAAAGATCAGGCAGGTGATTGCCTTGGGTAAGATATACTTTGTGGCATCTGAGTACCTGGCCTGCCGAAGATGCAAGAGGATGGTCATCAGCTGGAGCCATGATATCGTCTCCCAGCTCGGCATTGGCCACAGGGTGCAGTTCCCTTGCATTCTTACATCAAAACTTGCATGTGACATCGAGGTAGTATGTTTGATGCGTCAGCGAGGGCTGGGAAACAGCAGCAGCCAGATCCAGCGCAAGCTGCAGGAACGTCATACTGAGGTGTGGTTGCAAAAGACAGTCCAGTATCTGACAGATTGCAAGGGGATTGCCAGTGCTGTCACTTCGAGCCTGATCCTGCCTGTGGCATTTCAATCTGCTCCTTCGATGCCTTCTGTCCCTAAGCACCGGTGGTTGATGCAGGTGTACACCCAGGATGTCCTGCAAAGGCTGGATGAGATCAAAGCCACTATCACTTCTCAATATGGTCGGATCTTAAAAATGGATTCAACAAAAAAAGTGGCCAGAAAACTAGCTGGACAGAGCTATGGCACTGCTACCTGGGCAACCAATGTTGGCAATGAGCACGGACAGGTGATCATGTCCGTGCTCACAGCCAGTGAAGGTTTTGGTCTCGGGCCAATGATTGAAGGCCTCATCAAGCGATACAGAGTGGCTGGGGTGGCTCCTCCTGAGATACTGTATGTCGACCGAGACTGCTGTGGCAACATTCTTCTGAGGAGAATGTTTGAAGAGTGGGATCGAATGATCATCCGTTTAGATGTATGGCACTTCATGAGGAGGTTTGCTGTGGGTTGCACCACTGACTCTCATCAGTTGTATGCCACATTTATGAGTCGCCTCAGTCACTGTATTTTCATGTGGGACCAGGTTGACCTGGCGGCCCTGAAAAAGGCAAAGCATGCAGAGCTAGAGGCTAACTGGAAACCACTACATCCGAGGCTGATGTGTTGCACAGTGTCAGCCGTAACGAGCTAGCCCTACATTGCAGGAGAACCACTCGCGGGACCAAGGAGACCCTGGCGCTGATTGAAAGCCTTATTCAGGCCTTTGATGGAGATGCTGGTCGTGACACTATGGGAGTCCCACTAATAAACTCAGCCCGGATGAGAGAGATCTTGAAGTCCCAGCGGAAGCATGTGGCCTGCATCCAGGATCCTGTAGGTGTGCAGCTCTACGTGCAGACTGGCACTGTAGTGAAGGGAGGGCACCGTCTCCCAACCTACCGCTGTGCCAGAGGCTCCACTTCGCTTGAGTCATTTCACCTGCACCTTAACAGATTCATCCCAGGTAAATAAGTGACTTAACTGAATTATTAAAATAAGATTTGAATTAATTATATATTAAAATAACTATAGGAACAGTTATTTGTGTATCCATATGACATGTTTGTGTGGTCTTATTTTTCTTTTTTGAATTTACAGGTACGCTGGCGAGTGACACCTTCTTACAGGCATATCTTTTGGATGGACTTGCAAGGTGGAATGAGGACCGGGCTGTGGCAGCAACAACGGATGAGCAGCAGCCCCATTCCTACAATCATCTTCTGCGTCATGTTGTCAACACTCTTGCAGAGGAGGTTATGGGCAAGAAAATCATCCCTTATGTTGGGCCAAGAAAGTTCACTGGTAGCTAACTATTTGTTATTTTTGGTGACATTTTTTTTAAGTGTACACATACCATTTAACCTATGAATTATAATATAATATCCTGGTATACTATCTAATTTTTAATGTTTAATATTTTAAAGGTGAGCTTATTGGAGTGGAATATCTTTACCAGCAAACTGGTAAAGTTCTGCAAGACTACAAGTTGGCCATTGAAGAGTCTGAGACCACTGAGGTTGGTTTAGAAGTGGATGGAGGTTACACAAAACGGACACCTGTTGCCTCTTCACAAGCATCAGTGTCTGCAGCATCATCTCCAACCCCTCCTGTCACCAGCTCCATTTCTCCATTGTCTGTGGTTCCTCCATCACCAACCCCTCCTGTCTCCAGCTCCATTTCACCATTGTCTGCGGTTCCTCCATCACCATCCACATCTGTCACCTGCTCCATTTCACCATTATCTGTGGTCCCTCCGTCTCCTGTCACTAGCCCACTGCACTGCCCACTGTCATTTAAAGCCAGGACTCTTTCCTGGAGCACATAGGTGTGAGTTTACCAAAGTATCTATATAGAGTTATTGTGACAACAATTACCAGCACCTCTATGTATGTATGTCTTATTGAAAGGCAAAAAATACTAATTTAAACTGAATGTTTGCCTTTTCATGTATTTCCAGTGGACCAGTCATCAGCAGAAACTTCTGAACATCTGACATCTGAAGAGAACACTTCACATGATGTAAGGGCCCAGTGTACATTTATGTCTGTAAACAAAATCTTAGTTATGTTTGCTGTGCTTTCATGTGAATATTTGTATTCATTGCTGCTATCAAAAGTTCCTAAATTATCTTTTATTTTAGGATTCTGTTGGACCAGATAATATTGGGGGGTATGGAGCCGTGCAGGACTTGGCTGAGTTCTTGGTTAGCCTCAGAGACCACCGTCTGGCCTTGACTGGTGAAGAGTGCGCCAAGATCATCACCCTATGGCAGGCATATGACAAGAGGAAGACAATTTATCCACCACGTCACCAAACCTCCTTAAAACAGGGACGATTCAGAGCCACAAAGAAGATTGTGGCACCAGGTGTGGAGAGCACCAAAAGGTATGTTAAATTTAGCAAACACAGGTTCTTGATTGTCTTAAAAATTTTGTATAAAACAAACCACAAAACATAACTATGCACAGATATTAAAAATGAACATCTAGACAACACAAAGCAAAACAGACAGATTAGAAAAAGGGGGGGGGGGGAAAGCAAGAAAAATAACAGAGTAAGGATCACACATTGAAACGAATATGTATTCTGCTGTAATTTGCAGGTGTTTCGTTGGGGCTCATAGTCCTGCACAGTGGCCTAGCTGCAACCGAGTGGTGGAGGCCATCTTCACAAGGCTCTGTGCCCTCTATCCAAACGTGGTGCGGTGTGATGGAGTGAGGGTGTCCCGCTTCACAATGGTGGTGCGTGCTTACAAGCACATCCGAGAGTGCATCCTCACTAATGCTAAGGTGATGAGCGAGACCACCATCCAGCTCCCGGAAGTAAACAGTGCAACAGTGACACAATGGTGAGTAAATTAGCATTGTTCTAAGCATAAATTGATCAGCAAATCAGTTTTTTTCACTTCTCTCTGCACCTGCACCTCTCACTGCATCTCTCACTGCATCTTTCACTGCACCTCTCACTGCACGTCTCACTGCACGTCTCACTGCATCTCTCACTGCACGCCTCACTGCACCTCTCACTGCACGTCTCACTGCACCTCTCACTGCATCTTTCACTGCACCTCTCACTGCACGTCTCACTGCACCTCTCACTGCATCTTTCACTGCACCTCTCACTGCACATCTCACTGCACCTCTCACTGCATCTTTCACTGCACGTATCACTGCACCTCTCACTGCATCTTTCACTGCACGTATCACTGCACCTCTCTCTGCAGCTCTCACTACACGTCTCACTGCACCTCTCACTGCATCTCTCAAACGAACAAACAAACAGCTACCGTACCAGCGGCATTTTACTAAAGCAATGATACACGAGACAAGGGTGTGATCAATTGCTCTGTGATCTTAGCTGTGTCTTGCTGTTACATCATAGTCATGATCAAACAGTAGTTCTTTTGTATAATTGCTTAGATGTTTATTATAATTGGTTGCTTTATGTTTTCCCAGGTACCATACCATACCATACCATACCAACTTTATTTATAAAGCACATTTAAACACAACCAAGATTGACCAAAGTGCTGTACATTAACAGATAAACAACAACAACAAGCAAGCAATTAAAACAATCAATAAACTATAAAACTATACAAGGTACAACTCTCAAGCAGGAGTAAATGCCAATGAATAAAAGTGTGTCTTAAGTCGTGATTTAAAAGTGTACAGCAGGCGTTGTAAGTCACAGGAGCAGGAGATATTGAAACAGGGTATCCAAGCCCCTGAAGCACTCATGGCAGGACCTGAGAACCTTCCTGCTGCTTTGCAGAAAAGACCGACTCTCTGTTCCGGCAATTTGTCAGAGCCACACATTTTTATCCTGCCACCAAATACTGCTGGGGAGGCTAAACTCAAAGGGAGGTCACAACCTCAGCAACCTCAGGCCATCTTCCAGGCTTCACCATCACACCAAGGACTTCCTGTCCCTATTTTACCAGCACCACCTGTCTCTCTCCCTTTCATTTTACCACCTGTGCAGCCTCCAACAGTGCCTGGTACCTCACAGGTGATGTTCTTCTTACCTTCAGCTATGACAGTGTTTCCCAACCCTGTTCCTGGCGGCACACCAACACTGCGTGTTTTCTTTGTCTCCCTTATCAAACACACCTGACTCAACCCATCAGCTCATAATCAGGTGGGTTTATGAGCTGATGGGTTGAATCGGGTGTGTTTGATTAGGGAGACAAAGAAAACACGCAGTGTTGGTGTGCCGCCAGGAACAGGGTTGGGAAACACTGAGCTATGACACCATCAGCTCAAACACAGACATCCAGTTAATCGGTTCCTTACTCCACACAGCAATATAGGAAGAGAAAACAGAAGAGGGAGAGCGCTGGAACAGTGACAAGAAAGTATGTGAGAAAGACAGACGTCATTCTTTGCAAAAAGTGCAATAAGGAGAGAAAGCCACCAACACATCTCCAGTACTTTGGGAACTGGTACTGCGAAGAGTCTGAGACTCAATCATATGATGAATGGAGGGCTGTGCTGATGGAACGAGGTTATAGGAAAAAAAAGCCAGGAAGTGACAACCCTCCAGCTTCTTAAAATTGAAATGGCAGCTATCTTTAAAATGTTTTAAAACTATGTGTGTGATTCCTTTTGAATCATTATTAAACATGGTTGGTGTGTGTTTGTGTGTGTTGCACGCATACATGTGTGAGTAGGATGGGGATAATGGGTGTTGTGTTTGTACCTTTATTTGAGTTTTATTCATTTTACTTTTCTTACACTTTATTCGATTACATTTGTGTACAGTTTTTAGAATAGGAGTGAAAGACAGGTATACTCTATCAGGTAATTTAATTCTTATTGGAGTTAAGTAAAATACTTGGCCCAGGGATAGAAACTACAGTATCCTGTTAGTAGCTGTCGTCAGGGCAACAGGTGGTTTATTTTAGTTATTTTGTTACGTTAACGTATGCCTTAAGTTATTTATGTACCTGATTATCATTAATATCATTATTGCTAAACATAAATAAACTAAAAAAAAGGCTTCTCATCTATTATTATTATTATTATTATTTTTAATAATAATAATAATAATAGATGAGAAGCCCTTTTTTTAGTTTATTTATGTTTAGCTATGCCTTAAGTTATTTATGTAGCGGATTGTTATTACTACTATTATTATTATTAATATTACCTGTTTTAATAATTGTTGTGATTATATAAAAAAATATAATGGGTTTGGACGTTTTTGTTTTTTTCTTCTTCATCTTCTTCCTCTTATCATTAATATTTTTATTGTTTACTGTATTATTATATAGAAATGTTAATTTCTACACATGACAGAATTATCTGGACTTAAATGTGCAGTTAAATAACATTTATCTTAATAATTAACATTAGTCGTAAAAGTTTGGACGAGCGGGATTCGATCCTGCGATCTTTGGGTCAATTTCGGTCAACTCGTGATAGCGTTGATAGACGTATACGCGCCGAAACTCCTGTAACTTTAGTGCCCAACCTGTATCACGACAAGACGTGAAATAATCACGTTGGTCCACTTTGAAAAACGTGTAGATGTCACGGTTTAGTTTAAACTCAGAACCATAAATAGGGCTATACTGCCCTCTTGTGTCAAATTATATTTCTATATTTATTTTTCCAACAAATAAAACCAAACCCGCAATAAAACCCCGTCCAATACACCCTTGAACTCAACAGATTCAGTGGCAGTTGATAAAGTGTTGGGCTTTAATCAAGAGGACTTGAGTTCAATTCCCATACTTGCATTAATTTGTTGTGATTATATCAAACAAAAGTGGCCTAAACAATATTTCTTCAACCCGGTATCGTGAAATAATGAAATAATATGAATATAATATGAATAATATGAAATAATCAGCACAACATGTCTCAGTTCAGTGAACTGATGTAAACATATACTTCGGGATATTGGTTTATTTCCAGTCGGATTGAGTCTCAGGCAAGTCCGAAAGAGTAACTTTAGAAAACTGTGGATGAGCGCTGACTCAAGATAAGATCTCGTTTGAACGATTCAGTTCGATTTGGTGTGCTGGTTCAACCGGTTCACTCAAAAGAACGAATCGTTCATTTTTACATCGGAACGTTAGTCAAGTCACTGTTATGCACCTCAAATAAATTTGTTACCAAGAAGATTTATGTGTTGCACCGGTGATTCTCCTTTTCTGTATCATCTTCAATTATTTGTGCTTATAGGAGCTATAAGAAGTGCAAGTGATTGACTTGCTTAAATGGCAGTCAGATTCAGAATAATTAATTATAAAAAAATGATTGTGAAGTGCCTTGAAAGTATCACCAAAGTAACATGTACATCACAATGACTGTGCAAAAGCAGTTAAAAGTGAGATGGACAGGAAAGATTGGTCTGCTAAATCATTTTAGTGTTTGCTTTCATTCATGCTTTCATAAGTTTCATTCTTCTTCACAATTTATTTTGTAACATTTTCAGTTTTAACATACAACCACCATTCAAAGTCATAATATTTTGCATAACATTTGTATAATTTTTTTGGACATTTTTTAAATGATTGAAAATGTCAGTATCAATGATTCTAGGATTTCACTGAGATACGATCATACCTTTTTATTACTGTTTTAAATTAGTTTGCATTTATAGTTTTTAGATTTGTATATATATTATCAATTTTTATATCGGTTAAGTTAAATGAAATGAAAATAATAATAATAATAATATATATATATATATATATAAAAATCTATGTGTGTGTGTGTGTGCGTGTGTATATATATATATATATATATATATATATACACACACACACACGCACACACACACACACACGATTTGAATAATTGGCTGACATTTTTAAGTAGCCAATGTGCTACACGATAAGCAAGTACACCTATAAAGTGACATTTTTAAGTAGCCAACGTGGCACTCCATAAGCAAGTACACCTTTAAGAGTGGGAGGCTTCCCTCTACGCTGATATTATAGTAAGTCTTATGACCTTTTTCTACCCTCTGTTTAGGGAACTGTCCCTCTCACACACTATACATCTGCATCCTTTTCCGTCATGCCACAGTGAACACCGAGATCATTCAAAATAAAGCAACGAGACGCTCTTCAGTCTACAATGTTTCCAAGCGTTTTATCCATAAACCAGTCAACATGATAATGATGATGATGATGATTCGCCCCCTGCTGGGCAGATGTAGTTTACATTTTTGTCTTCAATAAGTCTTCAATATAGATATTTCTAAATAATAATAAAAAAAATAAGCTTTAATACAATAAGTTTTGGGGTTTTGGGGATGGGGGGGATTAATGAACAGAAATGAAATAAAAAAAGAAAAAAAAAGAAATGACTCGGTTTTCGTGGAAGCCATTTTAATAACTTTCTAGTTTTACAAAATGTTAGTTGGCTTTTATACATGAAACTCTGTAGATTATTCATAACGTTTATAGTATAAATATATAAGGTCAGAGACATTTCATTTCTATACTAGTTACAGATGAGTCAAATGTTTGTTGGCTTTTGCACATGATTATCAGCAGATTATAACATTTACATAAATAAAAGGCCAGTCATTTAATTTTTCAGTTCTATACTAGTTATATATGAGACACTTTAAAAAAAGAAAATGAATTTGTAAAAAGACATTTTGCTAGTTATTGAAGACATTTTATCCTTCCAACTTTTACTGTCTGCCGCCTCCTTGTGGAGACATGCAACACTTGAACCAGAAGATTCAATTCACATAAAAAAACATTTAATACAATTAAGAGCATTGTGGTTTTTCCATTTGTTCAGACTGTATGGAACTTATGTTTAATTTAAGAATTATTTAAGAAAGAAAGCATGTTTTTGTATGATCTTGAACTCTTGTCTTCATGCAGCACAAGTCCCTTAAATCTTTTTCTTCTCAAATAAATCTTTCCAGGTGGGAACTATCTTGGAATAGACTTTTTCAATCTGGAAACAATTTTCAAAATCGTTACTCAACTGCCAATTATGTTTTCCAGAACAGATGTAATGTAATAAGTCGGCTCCACAATGAAAAAGATGATAATCATGTTTAGAATCAGAAAATATTTCTCACCTGCTCTGACTTTTTAATCCCGTATCGAAACATTGTGGCCTGATGTTCGCTGTTGTTGAAAAGTATGTCAAAGGTGATGGGTTTCGGCATGATGTCATCGATCTCCGGCTTGATGAGAGAGTAGAAATCTCGAGGTGGATGCTTGTCATCCAAGTAGTTTCTTACCTTGTATTTCTTCCCGACTACGTCAAGCGGGTCAAGCTTTACTGCAGCGTTTAGAGCTCGGCCGAAGAGGAGGAGTTTGGTGTCTGAATCTTGAAGAGAGATGAAGGGTGAATGAGATTTCAGATTTCACACTAACAAAATCGAAACACACACACTCACCTCTGATAGTCAGATGGGCCACGTAAGGAACTCCGTCCCGTTCACCATAGTAAACTCCAAAATGAGAAAAGTAACCGTTTCCGGGAAACTCAAGAATATCTCCCGGGTAAAGCTTTGGATGAGAGTTATGCTGAGAAGAAGAAAAAGTAAAGATATCATGAAACTACACTTTAAAAGCACGATCACATCACACTCTTGGTTCAATGGGGATCTGTTGTCCCAGTTTATCTGTAGTGATGAACAAAACAAAGATGTGAAAGAAAGACGACGAAATAACATTTAATAAACACCAGGAACAATATAGAAATACACACTTGAATGTAACTTCAAGACAAGACCTAGAACTGAGGAAGACTGTAGGCTTAAATACATGAGGAAGGTACAGTAATCAAACAGAATAGGGAACAGGAAACAGGTGAGGACTAATTCGACATGGACAACTAATGAACAAACTAGAACTAGGGCAAGACAGAAGGTCCGTTGTACTAAAAAAGTGAATGTTTTTCCTTTGCGTTTTTCTCGTAAAGTTCACACGGATCCGTGAAAACAGCTAAAAATGCTATAATTCTGTACACTTTGTAACACTTTGTAAAGGAAAAACTACGCACCTATAGACTGAACATGTAATAAGCATGCACACGACATCATTTTTACAAATTTGTGTTTTAGTAGTTTACACAGAGACGATAACAGTATTGTTTTCAAAAATGACCATTTTCAGGCCCCCAAAATGCTGTTGTCGTGTAAATGAACGGCTTAAACCCATAGAAAGTTTGCCTTGTTTAGTTTTAGGTGCCAACGTTTTCAACTAAAAATGGAAAAGAACTAAACTTACAGAACCCTAGGGTTCTTGACTCAATGCCAGAAAGGTTCTACATAAAGAGAAATGTCTTAAATTATTACTTTCATGTTTACAGGTTATTAAAAGAAGTGGTTTAATTTATAACATTTAATTATAATGAGAAACTAATTAAAACTACATAAATTAACTAAAACTAAATCTTCTATATAACGTTCTACATAACGTCTGACAAAACCTTTTAAGGTTCTATATAGACTCTTTTTAATATATATTATCCTATATTATACATTTATATTAACATTTTTTGTAAGAGTGCAGAATAAAAATAATATTTACCAGTCCCATTGGTGTTTGCTGCGCTATCGATCCCTTTACTGTCGAAAACAGTAGAAATGTAGAGCGAGTCCTTCATTAAAGAGCAGTGAAGCATTAATAACATCTGATATAACAAACCTCAAAGGGGATATTTGTGGGGGAAGCCTATCAGACTATATCCTACAAGATGTGCAGGTTATGCTCTCCTCTTTAAACACACACCCAGAAACTATACTTCAGTGCCTCATGAAAAGACATCCAAAAGAGGCCTTCGTTTTTGGTGAACATGTGACTCTTTGTATAGGATATAGATATTTGAATGCCTAAAAGAGTACAAGTGAAAGGAATGATAATAAATTGCATTTTGAAAGCTATTTATTTATTTTAGCATTTGTCAGAGGCAATAAGTTTCGAAAGACATCTCAGGTTAACTAATGCAACAGATTCTCAAGGGAGAGTTAAATTAAAGATTTACTTCTCTTTTTATCAGGAAACATCTGCTCATCAAGTTGAAGCAAAGTGCAAAAGGCAAATAAACTGCTAAACGCACCACACCCATCTCTATCTTAAAAGCTTTTCACATAGTCAAAGAAACCAAAACCTGTTAAAGGAGAACTCCGGCGAATAATGAACCTTTGGTCTAATAAAACGTCGGTACCTAGTCAATCGTTCTCTGAGTTTTGTTTTCTTGATAATCGAATGTAAAGAGTTTTATCTCTAAAAACTGTTTAGCGTATAATGCTAGTAATGGGGGCATTGACTAAGTAAAAAGAAATCGCTGGTTTATACCACCAAAAAGGCTCAAAATAGCCCCACACTCACACAGTAACATAATGAGGCTCCATACATACAAAACGAAGCATTAAGAACTTTGTAAGTGTACAGACCGTTTAATGAGAAGATACTTTAGCATTTAGCATTATACGCTAAACAGTTTTTAGAGATAAAACTCTTTACATTCCATTATCAAGAAAACAAAACTCAGAGAACGATTGACTAGGTACCGATGTTTTATTAGACCAAAGGTTCATTGTTCGCCGGAGTTCTCCTTTAAGTGACCATGCAATCATCAATCAATCACCTTTCAGCTCAACATTTAGGCTAACTTGTTGAAATTAACGTGGTTGGACATTAATGTGGTTGCTAAGGTGTTGTGCACTTAATATGGTGTTAATGTGGTGTTATATGGTGATCATCATGCAAAGTTTATTATTTATTATAAAAGTCTCTGTTTTCATAGCTATCTAACGTTAGCTATTAATAGTCTGCATCAACAATGTTATAATGGCCTAATAAAACCAAAAACAACTGTTCAGACTTACAGTGGGGCCAAAAAGTATTTAGTCAGCCGCTGATTGTGCAAGTTCTCCTACTTAGAATAATGAGAGAGGTCTGTAATTTTCATCATAGGTACACTTCAACTATTAGAGACAAAATGAAAAAAAAAAATCCATTAAATCACATTGTAGGATTTTTAAAGAATTTATTTGTAAATTATGGTGAAAAATAAGTATTTGGTCACCCACAAACCAGCAGAATTTCTGGCTCTCACAAACCTGTAACTTCTTCTTTAAGAAGCTCTTCTGTCCTCCACTCGTTACCTGTGTTATTGGCACCTGTTTGAACCCGTTATCTGTATAAAAGACATCTGTCCACAGCCTAAAACAGTCACTCTCCAAACTCAACCATGGCCAAGACCAAAGAGCTGTCGAAGGACACCAGGAAGAAAATTGTGGACCTGAACCAGGCTGGGAAAAGTGAATCTACAATAAGCAAGCAGCTTGGTGTGAAAAAAAATCAGCTGTGGGAGCAATTGACCCTTCGCTAAGCCACGCCCAAAAACAGCCACTGGCCAATCATGTCTTAGCAACCGTAACTATGCGCGGGAGGTCTGGCAAGCTTTCGAACGAGGGAACATGCTGAAGCATTGTGCGTATGGATTGTGCAAATCTGATACCGGTATACTAAAAGTTTGGACGGGGGAGAGGAATTGTTTTCCTTCCAGAAAATCTAAAAGCCAAGGGGAGAAATGATTGGCGTGATCTAGCGTCTATGTGCGAGACCCATTCACCACTACTGGTAAATGTCGACATGCTTAACAAAAACACCTATTGCTTGGAAATATTGACGGTTCTTTGGTCATAATGATAACGTAAAATAAGACGATTAAAGAGACAAGACAAAGGCTCACTGACATACTTTAAAATATATTTCAGCATTTTGTTAATCGACGTCCTACTAACGTTACCCCTACTAAGTAACTTAACCCAATCCGATCGCGGCTCTCCCAGTATTAGTGTTATTCCACAAGATTTATTGATTAGCTGTTTGATTTATAATTATTAAGATTATTTTCACATACCCTGCTGTGTATGAACATAGCTGTTACTCAATTTGTGTTTCCCATTTGAACGGTCAGCGTATGAGGCGCTGCTGCTTGCGCTGGGACTATAACGTTAGGCTTTCAATTTGTAAGAAATTATTCTCTAATCGGTTGCATATAATGTCGTGAATATATCCCTCGAATGCATACTGTAGTCCCCTTTGTCTTTCTCTCTCAGATATTTCACTTGTTCGCCAAAAAATTACTAATTATCTCATTGAAATGTCTGATACCGGGTGCATCCACACTATAATAGATGGGCCAGCCGCGAAAGCTTGACAGGCGTAGCAACAGTAACTAGGGAGGGCGGGGCTTAGCGAAGGGTCAATTGTAAGAAAATGGAAGACATACAAGACCACTGATAATCTCCCTCAATCTGGGGCTCCACGCAAGACCTCATCCCGTGGGGTCAAAATGATCATGAGAACGGTGAACAAAAATCCCAGAACTACACGGAGGGACCTGATGAATGACCCGCAGAGAGCTGGGACCAAAGTAACAAAGGCTACCATAAGTAACACACTACACCGAGAGGGACTCTAATCCTGCAGTGCCAGGCGTGACCTCCTGCTTAAGCCAGTTCATGTCCATGCCCGTCTGAAGTTTGCCAGAGGAAACATCATGCTTTGGGGCTGTTTTTTTGCAAAGGGGACAGGAAAACTGATCCGTGTTGAGGGAAGAATGAACGGGGCCATGTATCGTGAGATTTTAAGCCAAAACCTCCTTCCATCAGTGAGAGCCTTGAAGATGAAACGTGGCTGGATCGTCCAGCATGACAATGATCCCAAACACACCGCCCGCCCAATGAAGGAGTGGCTCCGTAAAAAGCATTTCAAGGTCCTGGAGTGGCCTAGCCAGTCTCCAGACCTCAACCCCATAGAAAATTTGTGGAGTTGAAAGTCCGTGTTGCCCAGCGACAGCCCTGAAACATCACTGCTCTAGAGGAGATCTGCATGGAGGAATGGGCCAAAATACCAGCTACAGTGTGTGCAAACCTGGTGAAGACTTACAGGAAACGTTTGACCTCTGTCATTGCCAACAAAGGTTATGTTACAAAGTATTGAGTTGAACTTTTGTTATTGACCAAATACTTATTTTCCACCATAATTTACAAATAAATTCTTTAAAAATCCTACAATGTGATTTTTTGGATTTTTATTTTTTTATTTTGTCTCTCATAGTTGAAGTGTAGCTATGATGAAAATTACAGACCTCTCTCATCATTCTAAGTAGGTGAACTTGCACAATCAGTGGCTGACTAAATACGTTTTGACCCCGCTGTACATGTGAAAGGTAATTCCCTGAGATCTGGTTTGGATTGTATAACGTTTTGTAAATCCTCAAAATAATCTGGAATAATTCCTTCAGTCCACTTTTGAGAGTTACGGCAAGTTGCCTGGACCAATATGGCGGTGCCATTGATGTACGATCCAGCGACCAATAGGGCAGCAGCATAACGGTCATGATCTACAGCAAAATAGAGAGAGCTTTGGTGGATAATATCTAAGGAAATACTTATTTTACTATAATAATAGACATTTCTAGCTAGAAAACACATTAGAAGTGCAAACCATTGGTCAAAAATGTAAATTTTCACACAAACTGACCACCAACCACTTAAGAACAACTTTCAGAGTTGTGGTTGGCCATCTTTATTTTGCTCAACACAAGCACAGGATTGTAAGATAGGCAGTGAAGGGTACATATGCTGCCTTCAAAAATCAACTAGATGAAGGTCTCTCAGGAGACAGGAAGTAAAGCTAAATTAGAGCTGGACGTGCCTTGATGCCTTCCTAACTTGGAATGCAGCCAATGTCTATTATGCTGCTTTCACATGCTATCAAGCCCACATCATATGTCGTTGTAGCTTGTCGCATTCAAGTGTTTTGTTGTGATAAAGAGCAAGAATCATGGAGGACCTTATTAAAGCCAAAATTATATTTAACGTCCCATTCATTGACATTCATATAAACATCTACTACTCTAGATAGTCAGCTTGCTGACAATTCTGGAGTTGCTGTCAAATTTAGGCTATTTTTGCAATGTATAAAACATACTGTATAATATGCTTCAAATGTTTATTCATCTACTGTATGTAATAGTGGTGGACCAATATATCGCCACAGCCAATGCATCGGCCGATATTTGGCATTTTTTAAAAATCGGCATAAGCCGATAAGTTTTTCTGATTGGCCGATGTGTTGGAAGCGGGGCTTTTATTTTGACGGTGCTGCAGACTTTTGATGGGCGGAGCTGAGAACACCAACACCTGAGAATAGAACGCAGCACCTGATCAGTGATCACTCTAATTTTACAGTCTATGGTGATCACACAGCGCTCACTCACTCTCCGTCTACAATAGTTTA
The DNA here is from genome assembly GCF_016745375.1 of Pimephales promelas. The sequence continues at coordinate 31,312,048 of NW_024121099.1, forward strand.
CGATCTCTGTCAGTGATATCTCATACGTTTTTTGACAGAACTGGAGGCTTCAGACCTGGTAATCAAATAAAGTAAATGGTATGTAAAAAGCTTTTAGGCTATATTGCTTTTATAGCATCTTCTTTTTTTGTTACAGAAAAGGCAAACAATACATTCTCATTTACCTTCAACATTCAGCACACAGAACATTGAAATCAGTTAAATGATTAGCATTAGCATGACTAGCTTTAACAAGGAATTTTCGCCCACAGGACTGCCGCATACTGGATGTTTTTCCCTTTTCACACCATTCTATGTAAACACTAGTAATGGTTGTGTTTGAAAATCCCAGTAACTGAGTAGATTGTGAAATACCCGTCTGGCACCAACAACCATGCCACGCTCAGATTTGCTTAACTCACCTTTCTTTCCCATTCTGACATTCAGTTTGGAGTTCAGGAGATTGTCTTGACCAGGACCACACCCCTAAATGCATTGAAGCAACTGCCATGTGATTGAAAGGATACCTGGATGTTCAGTGTCCGACTGAACATCCAGGTATCATTTAGTAATACACCATATTTAGAAAGAAATACCAACGAGGAGTAATTCACTAATGAGTTTGCCAATGTAACGTTAACAGGGTTTGTTGTTGTGGGAAGAAGGAGACGGGAATCGGCGAACATTTAAACGTTTTAATTGTAAAATTAATAAATACAAAACGAAAGTATATAAGCCAACAGCCCCTAATTGATGACAGATGTCCACACACAACATAAAATCAGCCCTGTTTCTCTCTCCATATGTCGTTTATGCTCCCACTCCTCTGTGAGAGATATGAGACCGGTCGGTGCGTCTCTTGTCTTTCATTATTGCCACCAGCCTCGCGCCGTCTTCTTACGTCCCTAGCCCTCGATCGTCCTGCTCGCCATCGCCAACTAACTAGAAATTTTGCGTGAAATGAATTTCAAACTCTGGTGGCAGCTAACGTAGCCTTGTTGACGAAAAAATTATTTCTCTGACGTGCACGCAGTTCCGGATTAGTGGGTGTGGCTTGCGGAGCTGCGCAATGCAGTGCATTGTGGGTGTTGTAGTCTTTCATACAAATTTCCCCCCTCCGGTTATTTTCTGTGTTTTCTGTCAATTGGTTAATAAACACCAGGTGCTCAGGCCTTAAATAGTGGCAACAGTTTTTCAGACTCAGATTTATGGGAAATTCTGGGAATAAATTAAATTAAGGAAATTAAGGAAACACAACAAAAAAAGTATCTTTAGAAAAAAGATATCGGGAAATAATCTTGGTTAATCGACTAATAAATGGCGTTACTGATGAGAATTTTAAGGACGTGTCAAACTTTGTAACTCAATTTTATAGTAAATTGTATAATTCAAATAAATAAACCAATTATGCAGATATTTTACTTGCTAACTACTTAGTAAGTTTTCTACAGATTTCAGAGCTTCATGTGATAAATAACTAAATCTTAAGGAAATTACAAATTGCGTAAATAATCTTAAAGACTAAGTCTTCTGGAACTCATGAATGATATTGCTCATTTTTTATGTGCCATTTTCAAAGAATCAATTGATTTGGGAGAACTTTCACTAAAACAAGGAGTAATTACACATACTCTGGTAAATAATGATACCAAAGTATATTCACTAATATTTGCAGATCGACTAAAGGAAAATCTAAATACAATAACTCATGAAAGAAGCAATCAGGCTTTCTGAAAGAGTGTTATATCGGAAATGAATATCGGATTAAATTCACTACAGACATCTTATATCGGAAGATTGTTTTATATTTATTGATTTCTATAAAGCATTTGGCACTATTGAACATTCTCTTACGTTCAAAGTCATTGATCATTTTTATAATTTTTTAATGCAATTTGTATATACACTTTATAATGGTTGTAATATTTCAGTCCAATTATTTCTGTACCAGTCAGAACATTAATTTTATTATCATTATCAGGAATTATATTCTGAGTAATTTAGCTGGATTGATACCAAAAGGTGTTGTAGTTTAATGGTTTTGAGGTGACCCCTGCTGTTCAGAACAGTGTAAATGCAGAGAAAACTCAGCTCAGATTAAGTTAATACTTGTTTAAAACAATCACTTTAGCAAAGCTTGTAAAGAATTTGGTTTATTTTTAAACAAATAATTTTTTTTTGTTCAATAAATTCAGTAATCAACATGTTCAACATGTTAATTTTAAAAATACAGAGACAAAATGATTAAATAAAAGTAAATGTTCTGAAAGCATGAGATCCATAATAATATAATAAAGCTTTAATATTTAATTAATTTAATAAAGCTTTATAGTAGTAATTATGATATATAAATATATATATATATATATATGTGTGTGTGTGTGTGTGTGTGTGTGTTGATTATCTCTAAGGTGAACATAATGATATTTACCAATAACCCTGAATATAACCATGTTATGTCAACAAATGGAAAAGTCAGCCAACTGTTTATCATCATGTTAATCATTTCCCCCCCAAAATATCATGCTTTTTAGTGCCATCTAATGGTTTAAAAGAGAATAGTCAAATACACCTTTTACTGCAGTGCCCCATTGTACACTACCCCCTCTTTAATATTGTTGCTCTTCATAGGAATCCCTAAACAATCAAAGGTCAAGCAAGAATGAAGCTTCCTGAACAAGTGAGTGCACAATTGTCAAGAAGGACTGCAGGAGGGAGCAGCGGCTGTGACTCGCGATCAGACAACAGGACTCGTGTGGCACGTCTGCCATTCAGATAATGTGCGAGAAGCACATGCCTTTTCCTCTCGTTCTCCCGGGAACTGAAAGGATGAGAGACGGGGCCTAATCATATCCCAGCTGAATATCCCGGCCTTGGAAAGAGGTGACATTTCTGCCAGAGGAGAAGTTCTCTGGTCAGTGCCACCTGCCTTGCAGCCCATGTGCAGCCCCCACAATGCAGTATGAGGGAAATTCACCAGCTGCTGCTTCAACTGCCTCGGAGGAGCGGCTGGGGTTTCACTGGCAGGTTTAGTCTAGAGCAGGGATTCCCTGCTTTTTCTCCACGCAATTGGTAAATCAAAACTACATAGTGCAAAATGTCAACATGAATGTCACACATTCAAATGTACTAATATTGCAGTCAACCCAACTATTTGAAACATTATAACACTGCAAAAAAATGCTTTTTAAATGAAGATAATTTACTGGAGATCTAAAATAACTTAAGATATTGAGGGTTTTTTCTTAATTTATCAAAATTTTGAGAGAGTTTGGCAAGAAAGCAAGAGATTATGCTTAAAACAATTTAAAATGTCAGTTGAATTAAAATCAACAGAGGACAACAACCAAACAAAGTACAAACCCAGTCTATATTCAAGCTTTTAAGCCTCGTAGTATGATGATACAGGGAAATGTGGGGCTCATACTTGGTGGGGGTCTCAAACTGAGCAAAAGCGTCCAATTTCAGTGCAGTTGCTCATATTTATGACAAAAAAAAAGTCAATTACTCACAAAACAATCAAATACCGAAACTGGACACAAATACTCACAACTCAACCAAATACAGACGTGCGCTGTAAATACTCAATGTAACCAAATAGACAAATGTGATGCAAATACTCACAACTCAACCAAATTGCACGACAGTCCGTTTCTGCATCGCCAAACAAGATGCTCGTTAGATCAAAAAATAAAATAAATGTGGTAGGATACAGGTAAAAATGATTTTTGTGAACCTGCCTTGTTGCCAGCAATAGCCTACTTTTTAAACAAATTAGTTTCAATCAATGTAACGATTCATAGCCTAACGCTAATGCATATGTTATATTCTTGATAAAAAAAAAAATGAGCAAGTCAACATGTTCTGGTAGGAGACGCAAGCGCAACCTATTAACATTTAATCCAGCCACGGAGAACACCCCCTCGGATGGCACAGAAGTCACAGGCACATTCAAGTAGGAGACTGCCAACTTTGCCAGGCGGGGATATATCTTCTCGTTGGCCTTCCACCATGTCATGGGGTCAACGTTCATTGGTGGGCATGTCTTGGCACTATTGCAGTTCTGGTTATGGCTGTTGCTGTCTGCTTGATGTTATCCTCGCCAAACAAGAAAGCAATCGCTGCAACAGAGAGGGCGTCATTTTGTGGATTTTTAGGCCTTTCTCACGATTCCTCTGCGCCTTCGATGTCTCCAGCGTTATCAATGATGGACAGGAGGTCTCGGCCCCTTGACTTTGGTGTTCACCCCCAGGATTTCTTTGAGATGTTTGGACAGTAAAGTTACGGTCACCGGGTACACCATGGAGATGGACATGTCCTATTCCCCACACAAATGTGCAGTGGTGGCACATTTTAGAGAGTGCAACCCAGTAGGAGCATATACTTAGCTATCATCTTAGTAATTAGCGTAGTGAGCTGCTCACTGCGCCAAGCATTTAATTTACTGTACGTCTACCCAAGAAACTAGCCATTGACTGCTGGGTGCTGCCTGAGAAGGATGAAGCTGCTGGCGGGTGCTTTGATCTCAGGTGGCTATGCATCATTGTTGTAGAGTGGTGGTGTGCCAGCTTTGCTTGGCATAATTTACACAACTTTATCATTGTTAATTCTTTTAAAAACGAGTCCCACATGGAGATTCTTGATTGTTGCATGGTTGGTCGCAGAGTTAGCGGTCATGACAATGCTCTTCTTCTGTTGTTTGATTACGCTATGTACACAACGCAGGTAGCCTAGATTGCAGTAGGTGGTTTTATTCAAGTTAGCGACACCTTGTGTCCCCGACATGAAAACACTCTCCTCGGCCTCGTCCTGCTCGCCACAGTCGTGCTGCATATAGTATGTGTCACCGGCCGGAGTATCGAGGGACCACCCCCCGTGCAGACTACTACTCTGAGGAGCTACTCCAGGGAACACCACGAGTCCGGACACAAGATAAAGTAAGTAAGTTATCTTTATTAAATCTTAAAACATATTTAAAAGAGCATCAGCATGGAAGACTAAATTCCTTCCACTCTTCCAGTCGACCGAGAGACTCCAACTGCTCGACGCCCATGGGTCTTCGGATGAGCGTCTTCCTCTATGCCCTCAGGACAGCAGTGGGGCACAAAGGCTCAGACCAAAAGGAACTTCAGGTGGGTGGCTCAGAGCAACGTAGGTAACAGGCTTCCTCTGCTTCCCAAGGGCAACAGTGGAGCTCAAGACAGACTGTGAGGGTCTTCTGGACAATGACTCCAAACGACGTGAGAGGCTGGCGTTCTCGATTCCCTCAGGACGGTAGTGGGACTCAGATAAAAGGACCTTCAGGTAGGTAACTCTGAGCAACAGGAATGGCTGGCCTTCTCTGTCTCCTCAATGCAATAAAACAGTAGAGCTCAAAGTACCTGAGATGGAGGGTCTTTAGAACTACCAGGGAGCTCAAGAAGTAGTGGTCTTTGAGGTCGGCGAACTCAAGGCGGTGTGGGCGACTGGCTTTCTCTGTTCCTGCAATACAGCAATAGAGCTGAAGTACTTGAGGCGGGGAGACTTTAGAACTATCAGGAAGCTCCGGAGGTGGCAATCGTCGAGGTAGGTGAACTCAAGGCAGCGTGAGTGACTGGCTTTCTCTATTTCTCAGGACGGGAGCTGCACACATCTTTACCAGACATGGGGACTTGTGACTTGGTGACTTGGACTCGAGTCGACTCGAGTCGCTATTTTTATGACTTGTGACTTGACTTGACAAAAAATAAAATACTTGAGACTTGACTCGGACTTGGAAGTTAAAGACGCGGGACTTGACTTGACTTGAGACACGATGACTTGAATGACTTGTGTGTTAATCACATCATGTTTTCAGTTTAAATATAAAATATATAAATTATGTAAAAAAAATAAAGTTGATCCAGCTGGAGTGCAGGCTGAGAATAGCGCTGTCATGACTGGATCACGAGATCATCAGTCATGCCTTCTCATACCTTAAGCACACCACGCCCACTTACATCAGATCACATCAACATGTCAGCCGGAGGGATACCGAGGGTCGTTGCTTTCGATTTAAAGAATTTCTCAAAACAAGATGGCAAAAGAATAGCGCTTTGCAAGACATGCAAAGTTAAGATCGCAGACAGCCAGACGACAACCTCCAATTTCGTCCGTCATTTGAAGAGCCATTCTGCCCAGTAAGTGCTTGTCAATTTGTTAATGTTATCTTGTTAGCTCGTTCGTAGTTAGCTAGCTAATGTAAGTTAAAGGAGAACACCGGCGCAAAATTACACATTGTTACCTAGTCAACCGTTATCTGAGATTTGTTTTCATGATTGCCGAATGTAAATAGTTTAATCTATAAAAACAGTTTAGCCTATAACGCTAGTATAACGGTAGTATAGGGCATAGAGTAATGACAAATAAAAATCGCTTGTTATTACCACAAGGCTCAAAATAGCCCCACACTAACATAATAAGGGTCCCTACATTCAAAACGAAGCATTGAGAACTTTGTCAGAGTGTCCATACAGTTTAATAAGAAGTTATTTTATACACACAGTCAACTTCGCGAATACAGGAAGAAGCTCAGGGAGTTCAGTTTTCCTGTAGGAACCCCATAGCAATACTGCCCTACAAAGGCAAAGCGCAGTAACTACACATTTGGTCAAAAATGAGTTAAGACTTGTAATGGGCTTTATGACATGTGTTCTGTCTTGTGAAAAAATATCTGGGTTAAATTATGTCCCATTTCGGAGATGCATTACCACATAATCTACCCATAACATGTTTTACTGCCTATAACGTTCCGGAGGGAGGATTTCTACAATTTGCTTGAACAGTTCCATTTTATTCTGAAAACAAATTTTAAACACACACACCAGTCAACAATAAATGAGGTTTATATTAATATATTTTCTTAAATGCATTTTAATAATAAAAATATACTAAACATTTATTTTTATCAAACTTGACTGGGAGTAATTACTGGGAGTAAGTGAGTAATGTCTAATGCTTTTTGAAAACTTAAGGCTTTTTTCATAAAACAAGTCAGGACATCATCTCATTTTTGTATACATTTTTATTTCTTTAAATCAGTAAGCTAGTAAATGAATGCGTCATTGTACCCAAATACACTTCTGAATGCGCCTCTGTCCATTTCAAACCAAACTGATACCCATAGATGCACGTTTAGAAGAGTTTCAATTGCATGGGAGGGAGTAGCCAGCTAGCTCTCTGTTTTGTTTGAACATCAACAGAAGTGATGTTACCCCGCCATTGCTGATACATTTAAAACATTTAAAACATTTCAAATTGCTGAAAATTTAAAACATTTCAAACACTGTTGGCAGAAGTGAAAAATAAATAATTTTATGAAGTTAAAATTTTGTTTGATTCCATTATGTATTTTACTGAACATGAGTATTTACAATGCAAATCCAAATTATTGTAATTTACTGGCAAATACTTATCTTGTCTTTTCACTTTATTAAGATCAGATTCTGCATGTAAAATTACAATAATAAGGTGACTTGACTTGCACTTGACTTGACCTACTACAAGACTTGACTTGACTTGACTTGACATAGCCTGTGACTTGACTTGACTTGACTTGCCCCCCCCCAAAAATACTTGGGACTTACTTGAGACTTGACGGTTAAGACTTGAGACTTACTTGAGACTTGCACATGTGTGACTTGGTCCCATCTCTGATCTTTACACAGATAAAGATTCCCCACTCAGGGCTGGATGATCCCAGGGGAGATTGGAGCGAACAGAATCTTTCAATCTTCCTCACACGTGTACAAAGCAATCCCTCTACAAATTCACATGTGAACACTTCAACTCGTAAGCACAGCAATTCTACAAATACCTCACAGTGGGTTTAAGCCTTCACTCCATTTGACCTGGATCTTTTTACCCACAGCTCGTATTCCGACAGGAGGGGGTACTGCATACTGACAATAAGGCAACTGCATTATACGAGAAAACAAGCGTGCTTTCCCATCACTAACTTCAACCTCAAAAGAAAAAGATCAGCAAACCGGTACGGATCCTCCAATAGATCACAATGCCTCCATAACTTAATTACGATGTTTGTACAACAATCTGGAATCAGGTAATTAACTTCTCCATAGATGACGATCAACACACTTGTGACAATCTTCTCCCCTGCTCGTTCTCTCGCTTTTGGCCGGTGCTTCGCTCTCCGTACTTCGCCGAGACGCTTCCCCTCCAACTGCTTCTTTCATATCCCTCTGAACATAAGCGCTCATGTTTGCCACCGTAATCAACTCTGATTTAGTACAGCTGTGTATAATTTCTCCTGTTCGCGTCTTGGATCAGCCATGACGGTGATTCGGTACCGGCCTGGTGTTACAACCGGAAGTGCTCCCCCAGGGGACGATACGCTGAAATTTTGGTTCCGGCTTCGTCAGCCGGTGACATACTCACAACACAACCAAATACAGAGACATTGTTTGTAAATTTGTTGCTATATACTTAGCAACCAGAGTTTCCGATAGAGTTTCGTTTTACGGACATTTTGATGACATGCCGGACAAATATCGCCTCTTAATTAGTCAAGTTGAGGAAAACTGGAGAGAAGCTATGAAACTTAAAAAAATGACATTATCAGGCCTTATAGAATCCAACATGTTTATTAGCCTAACTTTCAAATGGACAGAAAAAAACACTATTTTGACTATGGTTTCATATTCATAATGTGAGATTCATAACAGAAGGAATGTACTAGATGGAAGTTTTGATCACATTGAAATTGGCATACAAATAGTGATACAATAGGCTTCATGGTTAAAATGATCATTTGAATGTGTATTTGGTCACTAGGAGTTGGCTAGCTGTTTTCCACACCTGACAGCTGTCACTTGCTTTTGGAGTCTGGATGTCTTCAGCATTTACTTGAACATGAAGTCATTAAAGCATCATCATCATCATGTCCTGTCCTTATTTACATTTGCTCAGCTTTCATCCAACATGCCCAAACTCTCAGATTAAATATCATTAGGGTTACAGAAGAACATTTTGATTTCAGTTGTGTTTCCGCTGACTTTTGTTTCCAGTGTTGATGTTAAAGGGATAGTTCACCAAATAAATATAATCACTACAAACCTGTATGACTTACTTTCTTCCTTGAAACACAGATGATGTTCAGGACAATGTTAACTGCTTATAGTTCTACATTCGCAAGTGCTTTTTGTGTATGTTTGGTTTCATAAATTGAAAATACATTTTATTACAAAATGTTTGGTGAAAATATTGTGATTTGTTCTTAAAATCGTTCATGTGCACATTTCACGCACAAATCTGTGTGTATGCATGCTTAGTGAATGAGACACATTTCCCCCTAAATTTTGAATTGAGATGTGTCCAGAAATTTCACTTTTGATATTAAGTAGTTATCATCAGATTCTCATTTATGGATAAACTGCCCCTTTAAGAGCTGAGAATGGCTCTGTCATGACTGTCACATTCCATTTTGAGGGGGAGATCTAACCAAACTTTACTCAAAATATCACTATCATTATTCAGCTGATCATACAACCCTGCAAACAAAGATTCTGTGTCTTCATTGTCATATAAAACAGTCTCGCTGAGGCCAGAGCAGCATTTGCCATCTCCTGTCAGAAACCCCACCTGTTTCTTAAGCGTTGATTACGGTACCTTTGACCTCACTGATAGAAACGTACACAATGGCAGGTCTTTCAGGAGTCTGCTCGTGTGGCCCTTATGGAACAGCTGTATCAACCCCAGGAACGGCAACTGGCCGGCAAACACAGGCCTCTTACTTTAATGGCTCAAACGCTAATGATTCAGCATGAACATGTGAGGAAGCCATTAGCTGATCCCCCTCAAAACTTCATGTTTGATTTAAATCAGTCAGGGCTGATATAGAAATGTAATTTGGTAGTTCATGATCTAACATTCGGAAGAAATTATCTATAAAAAGCCTTGATGAATTCCACAGAGATATTTTTAAAATCGAATCGTAGTTCTTGAAACCTGGTCAGGAACTACAGGAAACATATGATCTCTGTAATTGCAAACAAAGGATTATGTACCAAATATTAAGGTCTGCTTTTCTGATGTATCAAATTTGCAATAAAATGCAAATTAATTACTTAAAAATCATACAATGTGATTTTCTGAAGAGTACCTATCATAAAAATTACAGACTTCTACATGCTTTTTAAGTGTGAAAACCTGCAATATCGGCAGTGTATCAAATACTTGTTCTCCCCACTATGTGTGTGTATGTGTATATAAATATATTTTCAACATTAGTAAGCCGAAAAAATTGTTTGGTAATTTGGTTACCTTTAATTATCGTATTCTCATTGATTGTTTTGTTGGTTGCTTAAGGTTAATTAATTTAGCTGAAAATCTATTTGAATTTTTTTCAATATTTTAATAAAATGCAACAATATACATATATTGTGTCAAATGAACTGTGGAAATGTTCGTTTTTTTTTTTTTTTTTTTTGTAAAGATAGTTCTCTTACGAGAGGTTCTCTCGTATTGCGAAAGCTAGCTTACGCTACGGGAAAGATTCATCTTTGCTGAGAAGTTGAAGCCAAAAAATTATTCCATAATTTTGCAATCATTGTCAACGCAGTCTCTTCTGAGGCAGACCATGAGCGGGCTAGCTAGCGGCTCATTGGTTCGCTCAGAGAGAATGCACGAACCTATGGGAGAGCGGCGCTGAGTCCGCGCCCAATGAGCGGACGGCGCTCGCTCACTGCGTCACAGCCCGCCAAAAGGGGCGTGGCTACAGTGTATAAAGGTAGCTCTCCCAGGCTAGTTCGTCGATTCTTTTTCATTCAGCGAGCTACACGCATCCGCTGTCCTGGGAAGAAGCCGCCGTCGTCGAGAAGGCATCTTCTAGCGAGCTCCGGAGTCTGAGGAAGCCGGCCGTCTGCCACCTTCAGCCGCCCAGCAAGCTAGCGCCATCCGACGCGTATCCTTTATTCCATATCCCTAAAAGAGCCGAGCGTCTTTTTATAGATGCCTCGAATTTCCTGCGGCTCATGCCGCTCTCCACTCGAGGAAGGAGACCGCCACCCCATCTGCGTTCTCTGTCTCGGAGTGGAACACGCAGAGCTCGCCCTCGCCAACGGAGGATGCGACCACTGCGAGGACCTGCCTCTGTCATCCCTGCGGGCTCGACTGCAGGCGGTCAAAACCGCTCCCGCGCCGCCTCTCACTTCGCCGCGGAAGAAGAAACGCCGCTCCCAGAGGCCGCCGGAGCCCCCTGCGGATCCATGTGGGCCGCCGCCCACCGACCGCTCTCCCTCTCCGCCCCTGCCGGACTTACAGTTGCCGCCGAGTGGCCGCTCTGTCTCCTCCGACGACACCGCGGATGAGAAGGACTCTTGTTCGCTGCACGCTTCTGACAGCGAGGATTGGTCGTCGATCGGCTCATCGACGAGAGAGTCTGCGGGGACCCGCGCCGGCATCGAGGAGGAACTAACGCGCCTCCTTTCACAGGCCGTCAACCGCCTGGGTCTCGAGTGGTCTCCTCCCCCCGAGCAACCACCGAACCACTGAACCGCATGGATGGAAAGTTCCTGCACCGGCGCCCGGCCCCCGCTTGCAGCCGGGCTGCACCATTCCTGCCTGAGCTACACAACGAGCTCACGAAATCCTGGAATGCCCCTCTTTCGGCTCGTAACCGCTCCGATGTGTCCGCTTCGCTGCGCTCAGTGGATGGAGCCGCCGAGAAGGGTTATACTGCCATGCCGCCCGTCGAGGACTCGGTCGCCGCTCATCTTTGCCCGCCCTCTGCTAGATGGCGTTCTTCCCATACGCTTCCTTCTAAAGCGTGCAGAGCGACCTCCAACTTCCATGCTCGCGCCTATGCCGCCGCCGGACAGGCCGCTTCAGCGCTGCATTCCATGTCAGTCCTCCAGGTGCTCCAGAGCGACATCTTGTGCGAAATGGCGAACAGCGGTAGGAACCCGCCCATCCTTTCGGATCTGAGAAGCGCTACGGATCTTTCCCTTCGCGCCACTAAAGCCGCCGCACAAGCCCTGGGGAAATGCATGGCCGCCCTCTGTGTCGCTGAGAGACACTTATGGCTCACGCTTACCGACATGGGAGATTCAGAACGCGCCGTGTTCCTCAACGCGCCTATATCTCCGACCGGGCTCTTCGGATCTGCCGTCACGGGCATCGTTGACCGCTTCTCCGAGGTACAGAAAGCGACTCAGGCCATGAACTTGTTCCTGCCCCGCCGCCGCCCCTCGCTCTCGCTCTGACAGCCGCCGCAGACAGCCTCCTCCCCGGGGGCCTCGACCCAAGATCGCGCTGAAGCCCGATCAACAGAAGTCTGCCTAGCACAGCTGAGAAAAAGACGGCTCTCTCCCGCTGCGGCCGGACCGCCGTCAAAGCTTCACCCACTGTTAGTCCTCGTCTCACCGCCGACTACAGTAGAGTTCTCCGCCACAATCAAGCCGGTTTCCCTGCCCGCTTGCGAGCGACTAAAAGCCGTTTTCACGGCTACCCAGAGAGTTCACAAAAAGAGCATAAAAGCCTCAAGTGTAAAAAATGTGCCCACAAGCATGTGCTCACTTACACACACAAGCACCATATGCCCAGGGTCTCTCACAGAGCCCATTCTCACAGAGCGAGCACTATCCGCTCCAGTAGCAGAGAACATAAGCACGCCCCCGAGCCCGTGCGCGTGTCCCCCCTCTGCCCGCTCTGTCACACGGCCCATAAACTCCTCTCTGAGTGTAAGTCCCGTTGCCAACCACATTATAAGCGTGCCCACACCCAGTGTCCAGCCCGCTATGTGCAGCAATCAGGGAGAAATCGCCATTCAACCGCTAGCTGCATGCTGCGAAGCGTGGGAAGCCATCCCCGGCATCTCCCCGTGGGTTTTAAGCATAATAAAGAATGGCTATCGATTACAGTTTCGCCGCCGCCCGCCACGCTCGCGCGTGCGGCTCGAATCCACTGTCAGCCCGGCTGCTATGAACACGCTTCGCTTAGAAATAGCCAAGCTACTGCAGAAGGGCGCTATAGAGAGAGTCCCGCCATCTATGACCGAGTCGGGGTTTTACGGCAGTTATTTTCTGGTTCCCAAGAAAGACGGCGGCCTCAGGCCGATCTTAGATCTCAGGGCTTTGAACAAATGAAGAGACTGTTCAAAATGCTCACAGTCAAGAAACTCCTCGCGCACGTCCGCCAGGGGGACTGGTTCATCTCTCTAGACCTGAAAGACGCCTATTTTCAGATCCAGATAAACCCTCATCACAGGCCATTCCTACGTTTCGCCTTCGAGGGTCAAGTTTACCATTATGCCATTCTCCCGTTCGGCCTATCCTTAGCACCCCGTACGTTCACGAAGTGCATGGATAGAGCGCTCGCTCCCCTGCGAGGTCAGGGGCTGCGCATTCTGAATTATCAGGACGACTGGCTGATTCTAGCAGATTCCCAGACGGAGCTTCTGTCGCACCGCACAGTTCTCCTCAACCATCTGGAAGCGCTGGGACTCTCTGTCAACTGGACAAAGAGCTCTCTCCAGCCCAGTCAAACTATTTCATTCCTTGGAATAGATTTGAACTCTGTCACAATGACGGCTCGCTTATCCACACAGCACGCGCGCCGTGTTCAGCGCCTAGCCGCCTCTTTTCAGATGGGTACCCACACATCCCTGAAATCTTTTCAAAGGATGCTGGGTTATATGGCTTCAGCCTCCGCTGTGCTACAGCTGGGTCTTCTGCACATGTGCCCCCTTCAACTCTGGTTAAAGAGCCGTGTATCCCACCGCGAGTGGACGACGGGCCGCCAGATGATCAAGATTACTCAGACATGTATCACTGCACTGCAGCCATGGTCAGTAATCGAGTGGTTTCAGAGGGGCGTTACCATGGGTACTTTTTCTCGCCGGAAAGTTATCTCGACAGACGCATCCAACTCGGGTTGGGGTGCGGTTTGCGAGGGCTCACCGGCCGCCGGCCAGTGGTCGAGCCACGAGAGTTCCCTACACATAAACTGTCTGGAAATGATCGCGGTCGAGAACGCGCTGCTGTTTTTCCTCCCGCGCATACATGGTCACCACGTCCTGATTCGCTCCGACAATATGGCCGTGGTATCATACATCAACCGTCAGGGCGGCGTCAGATCCAAGAATCTCTTTCATCTGACACGCCGCATCCTATTGTGGTCGCAGAGTCACCTGCTCTCGCTCAGAGCGACGCACGTACCGGGCCATCTGAACGACGGTCCAGACATGCTGTCCAGGAACCTGGTCTCCCCCGGAGAATGGTCCCTGCACACTCAAACAGTCCAAACACTGTGGCGCCTATTCGGCAGAGCGGAGATAGGTCTTTTCGCGTCAGAAGAGAACGCTCACTGCCCAATATTCTTCTCAAAGAGCGAGGACGCGCTAGCCCAGGATTGGCCCCGCCGCCTGCTCTATGCTTTCCCCCCGATTTCTCTGCTACGGCAGGTCATTCAGAGAATCAGGGACTCACGCCACTCGGTGCTCCTCATAGCCCCGCGCTGGGAGAATCAGATTTGGTTCCCGGAGCTTACGCGGCTGTCACAGACAGCCCCGTGGCCCATTCCAATCAGAGCAGATCTCCTCACTCAAGCCCGCGGCTCGATCTGGCATCCCCATCCACAGCGCTGGGCGCTTCATGCATGGGTGACCAACGACTACGCGTCGAATTGCCAGAAGGGGTTCTGAACACGATCAAACACGCCAGAGCGGATTCTACCAGAAAGCTCTATGCTGCAAAATGGTCTGTGTTCTCCAAATGGTGCACCGACAAAAATTTGGACCCACGGACGTGCGAGGTTTCGTCTTTGCTCGTGTTCCTTCAGGAGATGCTGGATAAGGGCAGGTCCCCATCCACTCTTAAGGTTTACGTGGCAGCCGTCGCGGCGTTTGTTGAACCCCAGCGCGCCCAGTCTCTGGGCAAAGACGAGCTAATCATCCGCTTCCTCAGGGGAGCCAGAAGGATGAACCCCCCTCGCCCCCCTACGGTGCCGGTCTGGGATCTTTCTATAGTTCTAGAAGCTCTGAAAGCCCCACCGTTTGAACCACTTGAGTCCGTGGAGCTAAAATACCTCTCGTTAAAAACCGTTCTTCTGACGGCACTCGCCTCAGTAAAACGAGTGGGGGACATCCACGCGCTGTCTTCAAGCACCGCGTGCCTGGAGTTTGGACCGAATGACTCCATAGTCATTCTAAAACCTAGACACGGTTATGTTCCGAAAGCGATTGGTACCCCTTTCAGGGCGCAAGTGATCCCTCTATCGGCGCTACCTGCATCCGATAGCGAACGTGACGCTGACCGCCTCTGCCCGGTTCGGGCTCTCAGAGTGTACACTTCACCCGTTGCCGCGTTCAGACGCTCAGAGCAGCTGTTTGTGTCGTTCGGTGGCCGCACCAAGGGTTTAGCCGCCTCGAAACAGACTCTATCCAGGTGGATAGTAGACGCGATTGCCTCCGCTTATGCCGCTAAAGACCTGCCTTGCCCTCTGGGCATCAGGGCTCATTCCACCAGAGGCATGGCCTCATCGTGGGCATGGTCCTGCGGAATTTCCATTCACGACATTTGTGTGGCTGCGGGATGGGCCTCCCCCTCCACTTTTGTCAGATTTTATAACTTGGAAGTTCCAGCCTTACAGGCTAAAATTCTGGCGGTCTAGTACTTACAGCTCTCCTATAGAAAGCCGCACTATCGGGAGTTCCATCACAACCGGCTCACCCCTTGTGTTCCCCTATGTGCTTATGCATTACACGTCACGGCCCGCTTCGCCGGCCGCCTTAGGGCGTTTTGCACTAGATGATAACGGCCGCTATGCTAGCCGCCTTATCATCTTCATCCACTTAAAGATTCCCCCGGTGTTTCCCCCCCTGGGATGCTTAGTGGTTACTTAGCGCGCACGGCGTTGACCAGGTGTTCCCGTAGCGTAAGCTAGCTTACGCAATACGAGAGAACCTCTCGTAAGAGAACGAATCGGTTACCTAACGTAACCTCGGTTCTCTCTAGATGAGGGAACGAGTATTGCGTTCCCGGCCGTGCTAGCGCCACTAGCGTTTCGCTTCATGCTACAGAATCGACGAACTAGCCTGGGAGAGCTACCTTTATACACTGTAGCCACGCCCCTTTTGGCGGGCTGTGACGCAGTGAGCGAGCGCCGTCCGCTCATTGGGCGCGGACTCAGCGCCGCTCTCCCATAGGTTCGTGCATTCTCTCTGAGCGAACCAATGAGCCG
The DNA here is from genome assembly GCF_016745375.1 of Pimephales promelas. The sequence continues at coordinate 31,328,242 of NW_024121099.1, forward strand.
CTAGCTAGCCTGCTCATGGTCTGCCTCAGAAGAGACTGCGTTGACAATGATTACAAAATTATGGAATAATTTTTTGGCTTCAACTTCTCAGCAAAGATGAATCTTTCCCGTAGCGTAAGCTAGCTTACGCAATACTCGTTCCCTCATCTAGAGAGAACCGAGGTTACGTTAGGTAACCGATTCGTTTGCACCTATTAAAAATAAGAATCTATTTTGTCTATTTTAAATAAATTAACTTTTTTTCTGGAGTAAAACCGCTAACCCCAGTGTCCTGCATCTACTTTGTACATGTACAGGAAAAAGTGCTGAAATAATCTACACCTTTTAAAAGAATAATCAATTCAATGATTAACCAATATAAAGAATTATCAATGATTTTGACTAAAACAGAGTCCTGAGCGGACCTGCTTACACGATCATGTCATGGAGCTTCGATAGCGATCTGAAGGCACGCACACAAGCAGCCAAGGCTATTTACAGCTTCTGTGTGCAACTGAAATAGACTGAGAGTTGAATTTCAATAGGGGTCTTACAGCTCAACCGCTCTCTGTCTCTCTAAATCTATCTATCTCTCTCCACTCCAGCTGATTTTAGAACACAGGTGTTGACCTTAGCCATTATGAGCTTCTACGTTCACATTCCCCAGCAGCTCCTGTTTCTGCAGCAGTCTTACATGTGATCCCAGAGTCAAGCAAAAATAGGCAAAGGCATAATAAATGTAGTGAGTCCGTTTCAATGTCAAGAAAGAAATGTTCCTTGATCAATCTCCCTGCTGGCTGATATATTCAACCAATCACACTGTAAGATAGATCTGAGCTGAACAACATTTCCCTCAGACTCTAGCAGCGGTTCATATTTAGGATTAGTGTTTGGTCATCTGTAACTTTTTTTTTTCCATTTCAATCCACAGCACCAATCTTCCACCTTTCAGTAATTTAACATCTGTTGCACTAACCATTTCACCATTTTTTTTCTGTCTTGCATATGTCACTTTGTCTGGGTCTGTATATAGCCTACATATTTAAATTAATTAGTTTATACTTATAAATGACATATATACACACACACACACACACACACACATTATATACATAGTTCCCACATGACGTCACAACATACGGGCATTTACCAACTCGGCGCCATTGCTGAGGGCACAATATTAGAAGAACCCATACGAATTAAACGAAGTGAAATGACTTTCCTGCTAAAACTTGAAAATGGTCATCTCCTGCTGGGTCAATGGATGTTCAAATCGTGCCAGAGGTTCTGTTAAATTTGGATTTTACAGTATACCCGTCATCAGACTCAATGAATGTGAGAAAACATATATATATATGTATATATAATATTGTAATGAATACGATTTAATAAGGATATATATATATATATATATATATAATATACAATTAATAAATTTAATTGTACATATATTTTTGTGTGTGCGAGATTCAGGTATTCCCTATGTTATGAGGACAAAATGTCCCCAAAAGATGTCAATATATGAAATCCTTGGGACATTTTTGGATTCACTGTGGAAAACAGCTTTTATAAAAGAACTTTAGAAATAAAAAAAAAAATTTTTTACATCTAAAAAAGCAGAACGTTTTCTGTGATGGGTAGATTTAGGGGTAAAGTTAGAATATACGTATATATATGGAATGTCCCCTTAAAACGTGAAAATAACGTGTGTGTGTGTGTGTGTATAATTAAATCTAACTGTTAGATCTTAACCACACATTAACCATAATTCTACCAAACAAGAGAAAATTCTTGTTGTACGCTAAAATGGCACATTTTAGCATGCAACAAATTTAATTATGTAGAGATGTGTGACCAATATAGTAGACAAACTGCTAATGCACAATCAATACACACACTCTAAGATTACAGGTCACAAGTCTGTTCTGATTGATCAAGCTCAGCAGAAAAAAACAAAACAAATAATAAAACAACTTACAAATCCATAAAAGACATTAGCAAGATCAAATGCTTCTCATATCTTATAGCTGCTCACCTCAAAGTTGTGTCCAGTCTCAAAATTCAGACTTTTTTTCTTAGAATTGTGGGATATAAACTTGCAATTTGCAAGAAAAGGGCAAAATTGTGAGATAAAAAGTAACGATTACCTTTTTTTTTAATTCACTGACTGAAACAAGCTTTTAGGCTATATATAGACACTATAAAGAAAGACAAAAATGACATGAGCATGTAAAATCTGTCCTGAAGCCTTGCTCTGAGATGTTTACAGAAAGACCAAATTAATTATTCCCATTAAAATCACTGAGACATATAAAATCACACACACCAAAAGCACCAACTTCTTTGTCAGCTGTGCACCAGAAAACATTTTCTGTCATGCTGGCCCAATAAAAGCTGGTGGCAGTTGTCTTTTTGCCCACCCCATGCTTTTTTTAAGAAGCCATTGACATTCAATGGCAGCTCTCGCTGTGGGTGCAGTGTGAACAGCTGAGAGGTGTGATTTCACAGGCTGCTGGCCCTGTCAGAGCGCTGAGGGCTGCGAACAGGAGGTCTAGGAGAGACCCAGGCCTCTAAAAGACACCAACAGGTGGAAGGCCGCCAACAAGGGGGAGGGCGACCCATAGAAAAGGACGGGAAGCCAAGCCAGATCTGGACACAATCCAGGAGATGGCGATGGACGAGGATACGCACGAAAGAGAGGAGGACAGAGTGCGCCGGACCTGTGTTTGTCCCGTCTGACGGAATGGGCGCCAAGGGACGGGCAAGTGATGTGGGAAACCTGTGCTGAAACTGTCAATGCTGTCGGGCTGCAGGGCTTTTCGACGCGTCACTGCTTCCTTCTGTTTTAGAGGTTTGGTTTCAAATGTATTTCAGGAAGAAAATGCCATTTTTAACCATTTGACTTTTTATAAAGCACATGCAAAAGCAACATGCAATTTTCTAGACAACAGCCTGTTGTTCACCAAATGCTTGCCAGGCCAGAATGAGATATGGGTTGACTTTATGGAAAGTTGACATGTCCTGTGGTGTGACGCGCTGAACTCACTCTAAACGTATTTTTAAACTGCTTAAAGTTAGCATTTAACACCATCTAAAATCAATCCAAATGATTTTTTAACAGCAAACATTACGTTTTTATGACTTAAAATAAAATAGAATATTTGTACTTTTAAATGTTCATTTGTTTCACTGCAGGGATGTTTAAAATGGGCAAGTGTAAAAAGTTAAAAAGGTGATTTAACACTTTCCCCAGATTCATCAAGTCTTGTCTATAGAAAAAGTCCATGTTATGTGTCAACTTTCCATGTGTCTTAGGTCTTGGCATTAGTATTGGAGTTTTATCTGAGTTGTACAAACAAAGTTGTGATGCACTGTGTGTTTAACAGATCCGGCTGTTGCTCATTGAGACGACATACTTCCTTATATCCCCATATGCGGAATCAATCTATGGAATGTAAGGAAGTGTGTGGCCTCAGAGAGACTTTATCATCACCATTCACACAGCTCCTGAAAACTGCAAGACAATATAAAACTATAAAACTGAATTACATTACGCATTACGTACTCATAGAGAACATTAACATCCATCTTAATGGACATTTTCACAAATGAATATTTAATGATTATATATATATTTATATATATATATAAAATGAAAAATCAGATATATATATATATATATATATATATATATATATATATAAGAAATAAACAAAACATTAAGATAGTTAATTTGTTTTATAACTGTTACACTATTATTTACTTTAAATAAATTTAAATGTATAGTAAAATAAATTATTAATTAAATAAAAACATATAAATTACTTATACAAATTGTGTAATATATAGCAGAAATAAAAAACAGATTGTTAACTAGTTAAATATAACTTTGTTATATAAAAATAAATGTTATATGTATAAAATATAAAAACGATAATTTTAAAGATTATCATTATAAATGTATATAATTATAATTATATAATTATTTATAAAATAAATAAATAAAACATTAATATAAAAAATAAGGAAGAATTTAAGAATGAATATTCGTTCAATTTATTTAAAATGATTTATTTTCAAAAGAACCTCAAATATCATCTTGGTTGATTTAGCGGATTCAGTTACAACGGTGGAAAAAATACTGAATATTATAGGAAAACTCTAATGTTAGATATAGAGATTTTCCAAGAAATCTCTAGTTAAATATAACTAGTTAACTAGTTAAATATAACTTTGTTATATAAAAATAAATGATATATGTATAAAATATAAAAAAGATCATTTTAAAGATTATTATTATAAATGTATCTAATTATAATTATATAATTATTTATAAAATAAATAAATAAATAAATAAAACATTCATATAAAAAATAAGGAAGAATTAAGAATTAATATTCGTTCAATTTATTTAAAATAACTTATTTTCAAAAGAACCTCAAATATCATCTTGGTTGATTTAGTGGATTCAGTTACAACGGCGGAAAAAATACTGAATATTATAGGAAAAATATAATGTTACATATAGCCTAGTGATTTTCCAAGAATTGAGCATTTTTTTAAGTTGCCCCTGGTTTAGGAAGCTTCTGTTTTAATGTATGAATTAGGATCTTCTTAACAACCTAACAAATGAGGTTACAAATGACTTTCTAACGGTTATGTCAAAGTCAAGCTCAGGCACCATTGTTAAACATGTTGATGTTCCTGAGCTCCTCCATGATGACATGAATACTGTAGGGCTCTGACAGAGCACAGCTGCTGTTGGACAGGTGGAGAAGAGCTAATTCTGACCTGACACCGCAGAATGAGGACATACCGGCACATCCATGCACTGTCTCTCTCTGTCATCGTCTTGCAGGAGGAAGATCATGACGTGGATGGACGTCTTCTGCTGACATGATCCTGCATGCAAAGCAAAAAGTTAGATCTGAGATTAATCTGGTGACTGGATAATTGCCCGTGTAAACTGTTGATGTGCAAATGACACGAGTAAAAATCAATGCTTCTCCTCCTCACCTCCATAAATATGATGATGTATTGAGCTGGAAACTTGTCCGTCCTCAGAAACACGTCTTAGTTGCTGGTAAAACGGAACCAAGTCAGGTGTTTGAGAGAGGTTTGGTCCCTTTCAACCAGCTACTGCGCCGTGAATTCAACCAGCAACAGCAACAACTAAAAACAGGTGGATTTGCATCCAAAATATCACAATATAAAAAAGTTTCTTAAATATGTGCTTAATGCATAACTGCCATTTTAACCTATATCACAAAAACACTGGTGTTGTGTATTATTATGTTTAATAGCAATGATATAAAATTTGTGCAATATTTCAGTTCTGCTCTCTACAGGAACGAACAGGTAAATCTTCATCAGCCAAATGTTTCTATATTATAGATGTTTTCTAAATACATGAACATAAATCCAGTTACTTTTTTTTTAAACCAGTCCTGTGTTTTCCATCTTGTGTCTTGTAATATGAGCACATTTTGATAAAAAAAAAATTTAAATAAAAGCTAGCATTTGTCTTTATTCTTCCTCTAGTCTTTCAGTGTTTGTTGCATACATTTTAGTTGCCATAATGTCGGTCTTATCGTACATTTATTTAAAATACATTACTTGAACATATGCTAGTGTTTTAAAATACTTTATCACTTTATATGTTTTTTTGAAAATTTTAAAATGTCAACCCTATTATGTGGTCTTGTAAAGGAAACAACTGATATGAGCATATACCAGCATTATATTCTCCATCTGATAGGCATCTTGTATTTTTATTTTAAAGGCACACCATGTAATTTAGTCAAAGAAAAATCTAGAAAACGAGATTTAAACAAAAAGACTAACTGTGTTGTGCTGTATAACAATGATTAGTTTTTAGCCTATGTTGATTAATGTATCCAAACAGTGGCTCGCTTGTCTAATAAAACACACACACACACACACACACACACACACACACACACACACACACACACACACACAGTGTGTGTGTGTGTGTGTGTGTGTGTGTGTGTGTGTGTGTGTGTGTATAAAATAGCGTGGCTGCCATTGTCGAGGAGAAAAGTTGTCCCCCACTCCCCCAATTTTACCAAAAATTATTTTATAATGTCTAAAATATGTAGGCTACCTGAATGCATACTGAAGCATCTGAGCCAGGGGAACAGTTCATTTGCTCCAAATATAGCCATAATGCCATCTAGTGGTAGGAGTTTCTGAACAAGAAAAATACATAACTAAGCATAATTTTAGGGTTTGAATGATTAGTTACATGTAACGTTACGTGAGGAGAGAATGAGAGTTATTGGTTAAAACTTCAGCTGTTCTCTTTGGGTGGCCGACTGCCTAGTGCCTAAGTTACTAGTCAACAACAAAATATTGAGTGATTTATTAAGTGTTTTTGGCTCATTATCTTGGTCAAGGGCACACGTTGAAGACCATGTGAACCAAAAGAGCAACTTAATATCAGTGCAGGGCCAGGCAGAGATGCCAACCGCAAACATGTTCAGCTAAAATCAATTCTTTCCCATCCCGTGTGACTTCCCTCACAGTACGTTAGGCTCAACTAACATGACTTCTACAATTGGTTGATGAATTAAATATTTCATCATCACCATCCTATAATTAACAATAAGCGTTGTTACTTTTGATATGTAGCCAGGTCTCAGCTTTAAAATTATCTATTGTATTATTGTATAATAATCTATTATTGAAACAATACTTACCGTTTTGGCGCTCTTTAATTGCCGAAACCATAGCCTTTATCTTCATGGTCGGGTCCTCTGGGTCCTATAGGAAATTACATAATAGCCACCCTCTTTCACGCCTGTTTGCAAATCCTTCAAAAGCATATGATAATGCTGTTTGAACTACATTTTATTGACCATTAATGTATTAGTTAGCTTGTGTACTACTAAACATTCGTCTCTTATGCTTTACTAGCTACTACAGCAGCACGAAATAAACATGAGTGAACACGAGCTATGACGAAAGGAACAGTATAACTTACCAAAATCCAATTATGACAGACACCATTTAAATGTTAATATTTCAAAAAAACAAGTAGAAACATATTTGTGATTAAAAGATTATACCAATATTTGTATTTAAAAAATCATTTTGTGTAATTGACAGTAAGTATCCTATAGCAAACAGTTAATTTTAACCATTAATTTTATAGTAATGTAAGCTACCAACGGGTATTTCCTGTATAGTTTACACTACAGCATGAGGTATATATGTCCTTGAGAATATTTTCCATGTAACTGATTGGCCCCAATTAATTGATACTGAATCGAATCGTGAAATGTGTCTCAATACCCAACGCTAGTATAAAGCATATGACCAGCAATTATTTTTTCAGTTACCTTTACTAACTGTTTTGCATTTGTTGTGAAAAGCTGCAGAATCACAAGCTGAAATTCTAACTAGTGGTGTGATACAATGAAAGATATATATATATATATATATATATATATATATATATATATATATATATATATATATATATCAGGATTGTTAGAACTCTGCTTGCAATATAGTGCACAGTAATTAAGTGTTGTACTAAATATTTATTCTTCAGAACGCAACTGTTGTTCCATTTGTTGTTACAAATGTCTTAACTCAGCTATTTGAATAAAATTTAATAAACATCTTTATTAAGAAACCAAAGGCCACTTGACAGTTCTTCAGACCAACAATTTGTGTACAAAAATTAGAAAGCTAATGAAACCCACAAAAATACAGTACATAAATAATCATATTACAATATGGCAAACCAAATGTCATTGGTTTCAGTGCTGTGCTTCTATTTCACTAATTCCCTGATTGCACTGAACTCTTGCGGTGTTTTTCAGTGACTGTGCCAGTTCAGTAACAGAGCAACACTGAACAAAAGGGAGGACCAAATAATATCCTATATGCATCAAAGTGACTGTGTACAAAATGTTTCAATGCGTGTTTTGAATGTGATTTGTTCGATGTGTTTCAATAAAGAGATGATAAACGAGTGGTCCCCGCCTTCTTCCCCGTGAACTGGTTTGCACAACCAAAAGAAAATAGCAAAACAGGGTCTTTCCCACTAAATGTGTGAAAAAAAAAGAATAAACCTTTACAGGTTTCCATGATAATCTCACAGTAGGCATCACACTTTATCTAAATAAAACTGAAGGAAATATTTTAAATTCAAACAAAAGACCCACTAATGCACACCTACATCTCATGAAAGCTTCGAGTCATTTTCAACACACTCACACACAAAATGCATAAAGAAAATGAGGCCTATTTTAGGACCATTATGCCTTTTTTGCATTGTGACAATTTCAAGATAGTTAATCATTTATTCTGTAATGCACTAAAAAAATCACTTACTGTAATACAGTAATAAAAATAAAGAGAACATATAATACCACAATATATACAATAACTGTACAATTTATATACTTTTTTTAATATTACAGTAATGAACATTGTAGACGGGGACAGTAATGTCACAATGCAAAAAAAGAACACCTTCGTATTCTTCATGCAAAACATTCCCTTGATTATGATTTTGTGGTTCAATACGACACTAGCGTTTCTGAACGGTTCTTGTGAGACTCACTCATACGAGTCCCTCTAATGCCCTGGAAAAACTATGAGTGTGCTGAAGGCGGAGGAAACCCCCGATCAGTGCAGCATTTTGCAGTGGCACCCGGAAAATTCATGTACAGTAAATGAGGGAAGGAGGTGCAGCACCTCCTCAAGACAAGGCAACATCACTGTCATTGTGCATAAGTGAACATACAGTAGCAGCCAGACATCTTCAGTGTCATCGAATCCCTCATGAAACAACTACAGCTGCTGACTCGTTGGCTTTATTTCAGTTCTTTCATTCAGCAATTCAACTAGAACCCGAAACAGCAGAGGTGTGGTCAGCAAGGACATGGTCATTGGGAGGAAAAATTATATTCCAATGCATTTGCTTTCTCTCGCAAAACTTTTTTGCGTTCTCCGGCGAAACATTGCTTTTCTTGGGGGAACGGAAGCATTTTTGCAGGGGGAAAGCAAAGCATTTGCAAGACAAAGCAAAAGAATCGAAATATACGTTTTCCTCCCATCTCATTTTTTTTTTATGTCCCTTTAGGAGCTCTGTAGTGAATCTCACAAAACACATAAAAAAAAAACATTAAAAAAGTTCTATTTTGCATTAAAGAAAATGTTTGATTTTAGGATTTATTTTTTTGCATTTTGCCATTTTCATGACAGCAAACAAACAAAATCTTTCTCATTACTTAATGTGAAAAAAACTATGTTATGCTGTGCTGAAATTTACACCAATTTATTTTTCAATTATTTGTTTTACTGCAATACAGTAACTACAAAAAAACAATACATTACAATTTTTTTAATAAAAAAAAGTCTAAAAGATATTTTCACAATGCAAAAAAATCTCTCCTAAGAAACAGGCCTCGTTTTCTTTATGCAAAATACGTGTAACACTTTACAATAAGAATTCATTTGTTAACATTTTTTAATTACATTAGTAGACAAACAATACTTGTACAGCATTTATTAATCTTAAGTAATGTTATTAAAATCAAAAGTGGTATCTGTTAAAGGGTTAGTTCACCCAAAAATGAAAATTCGGTCAGTATTTACTCACCCTCATGTTGTTCCAACCCCGTAAGACCTTCGTTCATCTTCGGAACACAAATTAAGATATTTAAGATATTAAGATCACTCCTGCATACTAGTCCATAGGCTTCTTGAGGGATTGAAACTTGCAAGCCTCGAAAAGTTATTAAAGACATCGTTAAAATAGTCCAAGTGACTTCAGTGGCTCAATCTTAAGTTTAATCAAACGACAAGAACACTTTTGTGTGCAAAAACAAACAAAAATAACGACTTTATTTCAACTATTCACTTCCTTCTCCATGGGCCTGTAGTCAGTTAACGTAGTGTGATAGCGTAGAGCTACGTCACACGTAGGCTCACTATTGGCCGACGCTGGTCATGTGTGTGATGCGTGTGACGTACAATAACAGAAGCTTAGGCAGTTAAACTAGTAACCTGACTCGAGGCAGAGGGAGAAATAAACGAATAGTTGAAATAAAGTCGTTATTTTTGTTGATTTTTGCGAACAAAAAGTGTTCTCGTCGTTTGATAAATTTAAGATTGAGCCCCTGTAGTCACTTGGACTATTTTAACGATGTCTTTAATAACTTTTCAAGGCCAGCAAGTTTCAATCCCTCAAGAAGCCTATGGACTAGTATACAGGAGTGATCCAGCTCTCAGATTTCATCAAAAATATCTTAATTTGTGTTTTTACGGGGTTGGAACAGCATGAGGGTGAGTAAATACTGATAGAATTTTCATTTTTGGGTGAACTATCCTTTTAACATTAGTTAATACACCGTGAACTAACATGAACAATTATATTTTTATTATCTAACATCAACAAAGGTTAATAGATGTTGTAAAAGCGTATTGTTCGTAGAGTTAGTTCGTGTAAACTAATGTAAATAAATGAGACCTTATTGTAAAGTTTTAGCAAAATATGATTTCTTATTTGTTCTTATGTTGTTTTTGTGAAATTCACTCACAGTGGTGCATAAATGTGCCCTTTGAGTTTGAGATGACGGTCTTAAAAGAACAAACCTGTGATTCTGCGATCAGCTGCTGTAAACAGTTGGACCGAATACAAAATACAATCAAATTCCATGTGAAAAAAACAAAACAAAACAAAAACACATCAAACCGGCCATGTCGCGTCCTCTGAGTCCTCTGATAAAAATAAGGCAACTGGGGTTAGACATCAACAGCGAGATCCCGCTACATTTCTCCTTCCTCGTCCTCTTCCTCTTTCTCCGGTAGCTGCATCTTGAGCCACCCTTCGGCCGAGTGGCCGTGCTTCTTCTGGTGGCGTTTGTAATTGTCCCAGTGTCCTGTGGTGTAGCCGCACTCCTGGCATTTAAAGGGCTTCTCGCCGGTGTGCCGCAGCATGTGGCGTTTCAGGTTCATGCTCTGGTTGCAGCTGTAACTGCACACGCTGCACTGGAACGGCTTGGCGCCCGAGTGGATGCGCTCGTGCCGTTTGAGATTGGCCAAGTTCCCGCAGGCGTAGTCGCACGCGTGGCATTTGTACGGCTTCTCGCCCGTGTGTACGCGGTGGTGCCGCTTGAGGTTGTCGAAGTGGGCGGACGCGTAGTTGCACTGCGGGCACTTGTAGGGCTTCTCGCCGCTGTGAGTCTTCATGTGGCGGGCGAGATGGTTGGGGTACTGTGTGACGAACGGACACGACGTGCACGAGTACAGCTTGTCGTCTTTCTCCGGGCTGGCGGGCGAGCTTTTGGACAACATGTCTAATGTGCATTTGCTGCAGATCTGCGCCGTCGCGCCCTCCTCGTCCTCCAGCACCGCGCCGCACACGCGACACGTGAAGGGGAATAGCAGCTCGGGAAGAGGGTCCGACTCTTTGGCCAAACTCTCGGTGTGCAGCAGGGCGGGAGGATGGCGGTCCGTTCGTAGGGTGTCGTAGCTTTGGAGGAAGTCGGAGTCGTTGCTGATGTGCAGAGTGAGGTCAGACACCACCGACTCTGAAAGACAAAGAAAAAAGCTGAAGGGCTATTTTCCTCTTTTGAGCAAACCCAGTTTTAGGAACCTAACACTTTCTACTTCCCTTTACTTCACACTCCACTTCCTCTTTTTTTCTTGCAGCATGAAGCGTTCAAAGTGCAACGTATTGTAAGCAAGTGCAAATACACCAGCAAAGACCTGCAGTTTTGAAGGGAACAGGTGCTTCTTTGTTCACTTTGAAACCCTCAAAAGACGTCAGACTAGCAGAGATGTTTCCTCAAGGAATCTGTATTCCTGTTTAGTACTGCTAATCGAATAAAGGCTAATAAATGAGTACTTTAAGATAACAAGAAATGGCATTCATAACCCATTTTACTTCTGTAATATGACACATCTGTGAGGGAAATAAGAAAAAATATTAGGCCGTGTGTCCACCAAAGCATTTTTCTACGCGCCTAGCATATGTTTTCAATTGTTTTCAATGGGAACGCAGCGTTTTTTAAACGCCATGAGCGTAACGAGGCGCTGAACGTTTTTTTCACACTGAAGCGCCGAGCACCCAGCGTTTTTTACTGGTCGCCGAGAGTTGAAAAAAAAACCGAGACAATTTATATAGAGACATGCCACTTCCTAAATCCATAATACAACTATATAGGGAAAACCCGTAAGTTGTATGCACATTGCACGTGCCCCGCCCCTCCCGCTGGAAAGTCAATCGTCTGCTTTTAACAGTCGAGAAACATTTAAGCCTATCGTCTGGTTCCACGGATGCACGCGCACATTTGATATTTGCAACAGCGGAGACGAGAACCCTTGAGCACGCGTAGTGAAAGTATAGCCTGTGGGGAAAAGGGCATTTTAAACCTTATTTTGGGGCAAATTCATCAAACTTTTTCAGCGATTTTTGTCATAATGTACTGCTGTTTCTATACATGACCAGTGAAAGTGCAGTTCTGACTCTCTGCCCATTCATTTAGATAGTAGCCTGGTCTTGTTAGTTTGAAATAGCTGCCTAGAGGCGTGGCCAAGATGGCGGCCGAGTGGCAGGACTTGCCTAAAAGGACTTTGATAAAACGCAGTGCTCATCACTGTCACTTCTTACCCAGCCGTCCAATCACAGTGGAGGACGGGCGGGACAAATACCACACCGACCAACTGTCACAACATTCTTTCTGTACAACGACATCAACCAGCAGAGATAACCGAACAAAATGGATGAAACATATTTTTTTAGTATGAAACAAATTATCTGCGAAATTAGTTACAAGTAAACTGTGCTGCAGATATTCTGTATCATAGCAACGAAACATTCTCAACGGAAAAAAACGCTGCGCTTTAAAATCCGATATTTTGATATATCGGACGATTTTTTTTTTTTTATCATTTTCAGAAACGCTCAACAAAATATTAACAGATTTCCTCAACATTAGTTATTTGTAGTTATTTATGAGTTTTAACTAAAATAATATAATGCATTTTGATAGTGGCATTAGCCAGCTTTATGGTTAGCTAGTCTATGATGAGCCATAATTTAGTAATGGATTATGTTATACTGCAAATTGTAAAACATACATTTTCAATATAACAGCACAAGGAGAGATGGTACGTCTCATTGCTATAACTGTCACGCGCTATTAAAGAAATACTTCAGTCACATTGTCAAAAGTTAAAAGGATAGTCAGTCAACTACACTGTAACAACGTAACGTAACTATTACTAGCTAATTCTGCTTCACTCTCGGCTTATATAACAGCAGCAAAACTGGACATGATAGTCAAAAATTTTGTCATGCTTATTTGAGTTAAGAGAACTGATGGGGATGTTCTTTTAATTGTTATTCAAGCAATATATGTATCGTGACCAACTCAACGAGTGTTGCCAACAGGGACGGTGTAGAGTGCCCTCTGGTGGACAAACTATACAACTCCAACACTCATCACATGGTTCAAGCGTGTTTCATCTGTTTTAATATTAATTTATCGTCCATTATAACTGCCGATACCGATAGTTTTGAAAATGCCTAATATCGGCCGATAATATCGGTCTACCGATATATCGGTCTGGCTCTAACTCGAACTCAAATTTGGGTAAGTGCAAATTTTTCATATAAAATAAAAATTGTCATTTTAAAAGATGATGGGTTTGCAGTGTTTGTTGATACTGATAGGGCTGCAATTTTTTTCTCTTAAAGGATGTGATTGTATATCAATAAATATTAATATCATATTTTAATAATACTACTAAAATCAAACATATAACATTATTATTATCATATATTTCAAAAGTTTAATTTTGATAATATTTTTTTCTGAAGAAAGACAAACATAGAAGTGCTTTTCCCCATTTTTGAACTGTCACCGTTGGCATACAATGTGACACAGATTGCTAAAGTAAACAGATTGTACTAATAGACCATCTCCATATACAAATAAAATAATGATGCTGCAATCTTTTGAAAGTCATTTTACTCACCAGTAATTTGGCTTCAAATCTCAGGCGAAAATTGTTTTTCGCACAATTTCGGTTTTACTTCGATTATTCACGCAGCCCTAACGTGCACTGACGAATCATCCATAAAACCAGCAGGAGCATTCATTAACTAAAAACAACATGGTGGATTTAACAAATACCTTCCGTTAAGGCTGTAGATTTGTCCTCCTTGTGGCTCATCATGTGCTTCTTTAAAGAGTGGCTGTTGTTCCCACGGAAATCGCACTCGCCGCAGTTGAGCTCTTTCTCCTGCGTGTGCATGCGCTGGTGTCTCTTCAGGTTGCCCAAAGAGTTGCACGCGAACGTGCAGAACTCGCATTTGTACGGCTTCTCGCCCGTGTGTGTGCGGACGTGTCTCTGCAGGTTCACCAGCTGGGCGGAGGCGTACGAGCAGTGCTGGCACTGGTACGGCTTCTCACCGTTGTGTGTTTTCATGTGCCGCTTCAAGTGATTAGAGTAACGTGAGCTGAAACTGCACAGTTTGCACGCATATGTTTTACTCGCGCTTTCATCGGTCGTGGATCTGCCCCGGTGGATCCTCCCCTGCGCGCTGTGGGCCGGGTGGGCCTCCTCTAACGGCTTGTCCTGGCGGTCGGCGTCTCCCCCCTCGGCTCCGCACTGGAGGCAGTGCAGGGCGAGGTCCAGCGTCCCGCTCAGGGGGTCGGCGAGCAGCTGCCCGCACTGCCTGCAGGAGAGGTACGGTGTGAATGTGGCGTCAGGGCCCATCTCCTCACGCTCGCTCTCCGTGTCTCGCGGGTCCTCAAAGTCGCTCTCGATGCCGAGACGGTTGTAGCTGGAGCAGTCCTCGTCGCTGAAGCCGTACACCGGCATTCCCATGTCAGCAGTGACGGAGTCTGTCGGGAGATCACAAGATGCTGTGTTATGCAGTGCTTTTTCAGTGGGAAGTTGAGGCAAAACATATCAAAGGTTTCATGCTTTAAAAGATATATATTAATAATGTTACATAATTAGTGCTGGCCAACGAACGATTAATCGCATCCAAAATAAAAGTTTGTGTTTACATAATATATGTGTGTGTACTATGTATAATTATTTTGTATATATAAATACACACACATGCATGTATAAATTTAAGAAAAAACAATATATATATATATATATATATAAATTATGTATAAATGTACAGTATGCAAATATTTCTTAAATATATACATGCATATGTGTGTATTTATACATAAAAATAATTATACACACACATATATTATGTAAACACTAGGGATGGGCAACGATTAATCGCGATTAATCGAATCCAAAATAAAAGTTTGTGTTTACTGTTTACATAATATATGTGTATGTAGTATGTATAATTAACTTACCCACACATGCATGTATATATTTAAGAAAAAAATGTTATTAATATATCAAATATTTATATATATATATATATATATATATATATATATATATATAAAGTATATACACGCAAATATTTCTTAAATATATACATGCATGTGTGTGCATTTATATATACAAATTAATTACACACACTACATACACATATATTATGTAAACACAAACTTTTATTTTGGATGCGATTAATCGCGATTAATCATGCCCATCCCTAAACACAAACTTTTATTTTGGATGCGATTTATCGTTGCCCAGCACTAAATATAATGTAATAAAATATATTATATTAATTATTTAATAATAATAAAAAAAAAACACAATTTAGTTTGGAATAAAGTATAGAATAGTATAGCAAAATACAGAACACTAGTAGATGATCTGAGATTAACTATAACCTACAATAATTCATTTTATGAGGTGTTTATTCATAACAAAATTACAGTAAAGTATAGCTGCACGATTCTGGATAAATCGAGATTTTTTTTTTTTTTTTTCAAATACAGATCATCAAATCTGATAAAAAGTTAATAGCTGCAGTCTATTTATTTCAAAAATTGATTCGCTATTGTAGATATCAGTGTTTTTATCTGAACTATAAACTTGTATACCAGTACTTCTGCCATAATATGAATATTTGTAAAACAAAAATAACAATGTGTGTTTTAAAAGACTAGTTGTGAAGCTGTTTCATACCCGTACATGACAGCAGTGCCAACACAGATTTGAAAGAAGATATTTTGAAGAATCACGGTAATCAAACAGTTGAAAGACCCCACTGACTTCAATAGTATAGAAAAAAATGGAGGTCCATCAACTGTTCGGTTACCGACATTCTTCAAAATATCTTTGTGTCCAGCAGAAGAAAGAAATTCATTCAGGTTTGGAACAACTTGAGGGTGAGTAAATGATGACAATTTACATTTTTGGGTGAACTAACCCTTTAATCTGGCAAATGCTTGGCTGAACTATGGAACAGTACCGCAAAATACTGTAATTTAAGCTGAATTAAAGTAATTCATACACGTCACTGACCTGAGTCCCTCTCAAAACCAACAATCCTGTAGTCATTTTCTCCAAAGCCCAGCTCCTGTCCGAGGAGGAAGTCGCTCTCCAGGACGAGGTTTTCCTGATTGCAAACCCCTGCACCATCTTCAGCTCCCACTGCAAAAAAAAAATCACAGCCATTACCATGCTGGAATCAATCTGATAATGACATCACTCTTAAACATGAAAGTAAAAAGAAAGTATTCATTTTGAGATTCTCGGTTTTGGGGAAATAACCAGGTCCACTTGGATGACTCCTGTGTCATAGTCCACTAAACCTACTAGCAAAGTGTCAATGTATGGTACACATTTGGTTCCTAAAAGTTTTAGATGATTTTTCAGACTTTCAGAGTAAATATATTGTACGTCATTTAGCAGCAGTTTTATGTTGGCCATCTTTTGATTTCGGCATTGGCAATTGAACACTAAATAAAAAAATAAAAAATGACTAACTATAAATATAACATTCTAGAGGACATCTCAGATGTTAAATGGGATCAGCCAATGATAACAGTGACAAGACTGATGGTTAACAACACTAGCTCTGGATAGAGGAAAAAATATGATAGAAATGAATAAAGGAGGAAGGAACAGTGAAGAGACACTAGATAAACAGAGGGAATTGGGTCAGAGTTGGGTCAAGCCCGAGTCCCACAGCAGGAACAGGGGGTCTGTCCAGAGGAAACGGAGTAAGGAAAGAATGACGACAGAAGAAGGGGAAGCTGATATGTTTTCACCGAGATAGAACCGAGCTTGGCTGGTTCTTAAAGACACGTAAATCAATATTAAAGAAGAGCTTTTGGAAATAGGCTGGATTCTGCTCACTCAGTCAAGGCATTGTGAGGAACTAAAAAGAGCTTTGTTTTCTTAACGGACACAGCAAAAGGAAAGACGTGCTCAAGGTTAAACTTGTGTATATTCATTTAGAAAGCAATGAAAATTAACACTTACGCTATTTCAACAGAAAGTACTGAAAAAGCAAGTTAACAAGAGCGAAAGTACAGTGAACAAAAATGCAAACCAGAGTAAAATAAATAAATATTGTGATCAAGGACATGCGACTCAATGACAAAACATATCTCCAACAAAAGTGTTTCATAAACACATTCTGATCTGACATTATTAAGTCTAAATGTGCGTCAATTACAACTATAATGTAATCAAAACAACATTATGAGAAAGCATTATGGTCAAATAGTCAATTTATTGTAGACTATGTCATGGTTGCCTATAGTCTGAAAGAAATATATACACACACAACATTTTTATGCTCTTGTTGATTATTATCAATAGAAACAATCACACTGATTTCAAAATAAAAGAAAATCAGGCATTATTTTCAAGAAATAACAGAAAATATAGTCAAACTGTAAATTAAGGTGAAATCAAGTGAGATAGAAGTCCAGACTTACATTTGACAGGCTGTGGGTTGGACTGTTTTCTTCTGGGCATTTTTCTTAATGTGTCTGTTAATAATCAGCAGTTCCCTGTTGAGCTGGTCTTCATCACCATCACCTTCCTCTTCCTCATTTTTCTCTTCCTCCCCCGAACAAAGAGTTCCTCAATTCCCTCATAAACCCCGAATTAAACACCATTATCACGTATATATCCCCAAAAATCATATTCAAACAGCCAAACATCAGAAACTCTTGTTATAATTTATGTTAGCTTGAGCTAAAATTAAACTACACGCATAATACTCAGACAGGACAGTAGAAACACTGTCATTTACGATTATATGACCCTCACATCGCAAGGCTGACGTCTGCAGCCTGATTTTAATCCACATCGATGAAAGAAAATTGATATTTTGGATGTAATTTGTGTTTATCCTGATACCAGTCGAATGCTAACTAGCATGACTAGCTAGCCAAAAAAGAGAACATACAATAAAAGTCCAGTGTTTATAACCACTGGACAGCCAGCAGCGGGAACATCAACGTCTCTCCATGAGGAATTATTCGTCCACGTCAATTGTTATCCCAGTGAACTGTCTCCATGAGTTGAAGAAGTGAAAGTGTGCAAGTTTCATTGCTGCTGCTGCTGGTGTTGTGATGGGAATGTGCAGCACAGGAAGTGATTGAAAGAGTTCAGTGTAAAACAGAGAAACCGCGACATCTACTGGAAGACCAGAGTACAGCATCGCTATCTATCTATCTATCTATCTATCTATCTATCTATCTATCTATCTATCTATCTATCTATCTATCTATCTATCTATCTATCTATCTATCTATCTATCTATCTATCTATCTATCTATCTATCTATCTATCTATCTATCTATCTATCTATCTATCTATCTATCTGTCTGTCGGTCTGTCTGTCTGTCTGTCTGTCTGTCTGTCTGTCTATCTGTCTGTCTGTCTGTCTGTCTGTCTGTCTGTCTGTCTTTAGGCCTATACAGCATATATACATGATATATATAGCCTACATTTATAGATAATAATACTGTAATAATAATAATAATAATAATATATTACATTTATATAGCGCTTTTCTCTGCACTCAAAGCGCTTTACATAGAAGGGGGAATCTCCTCAACTCATTTCCATGATCAGAAAGGAGCAGATGGAAGAATAATATTTATCTGGCCCCTTTATAGACATCAATAGTAGATGGCATTACAGTAACATTGTTCCCTCCACCATCACCTAAGATTTCTTAACATAAATAATAGATGGCATTAGCATCACCCAAAATATATTACAGTAACATACATAATATATGTCATTAGCACTGTTCCCTCCTCCACCATCACCCATTCTCCAACATATAATATTTATTTAAACTTTTATACATTTATACATTGACCAAATGCAGTTCAATTCAAATTTCAGTTTAATATAATTCAAGTTGTTTCTTTTTATATCTCTTTTTAAATTCCAAAATATTTTTGAAAACTTTTTAAGTCTTTCCTTAGAAGATTCCATGCTTTTACTCCAGCAACAGACAAACACATCTGTTTCAGATTTGTTCATGCTATTAGATGTTTAAAGTCATACGGCCGTCTGTGATTTCCATCTTCAGAAGTACAAACAAATAACTTTTGTAAGTCATGTGGAAGAGCTTTGCTTCTAGCTTTAAACATCACTAATAAAGTTTGTAATTCAACAATATCTTTAAATTTTAATAATCCTGACCTAATAAAGAGTGGATTTGTGTGGTCTCTATATCCTGCTTTAAAAATAATGTGAATGGCTCTTTTCTGTAAAATAAATAGAGGCATAGTGTTACTGTGATATATTTCCCCATATTTCTGCACAATAGTTTAAATAAGGCAAAATCATTGAACAATATAACATTTTCATTGTATTATACGGTAAACTGTATTTAACCTTTTTCAAAATAAATAGGCTTTTTGCCATCTTATTTTTAACATGCAATATATGACTTTTCCACGTCAATTTTTCATCTAAGTTGACTCCTAAAAATCTAATTTTAGACACCTTCTCAATATTTACATTATTTATAGATAAGCTGACTTCCTCTTTTCTTTTATTGCTGAATATCATAAACTTTGTTTTGTTCAAATTTATAGATAATTTATTTTCATTCAAACCACAATATTAGTTTATCCATTTTATCTTCAATATTATTAGCTAAAGTTTTCAAGTCATTACCTGAACTGTATAAATTTGTATCGTCTGCAAATAATTTCAGAACTGCCTTAATTCTACGAGGCACTGATTCAACAAGGTGCTGAAAGCATTCTTTAGAAATGTCAGCCCATATTGATAGGATAGCATCTTGCAGTTGATGGAGATTTAAGCTCCCGTTCCACCACATCCCGAAGATGCCCTATTGGGTTGAGATCTGGTGACTGTGGGGGTCATTTTAGTACAGTGAACTCATTGACATGTTCAACAAACCAATTTGAAATGATTCGAGCTTTGTGACATGGTGCATTATCCTGCTGGAAGTAGCCATCAGAGGATGGGGACATGGTGGACATAAAGGGATGGACATAGTCAGAAACAATGCTCAAGTAGGCCGTGGCATTTAAACGATGCCCAATTGGCACTAAGGGGCCTAAAGTGTGCCACGAAAACATCCCCCACACCATTACACCACCACCACCAGCCTGCACAGTGGTAACAAGGCATGATGGATCCATGTTCTCATTCTGTTTACGCCAAATTCTGACTCTACCATCTGAATGTCTCAACAGAAATCGAGACTCATCAGACCAGGCAACATTTTTCCAGTCTTCAACTGTCCAATTTTGGTGAGCTCTTGCAAATTGTAGCCTTTTTTCCTATTTGTAGTGCAGATGAGTGGTACCCGGTGGGGTCTTCTGCTGTTGTAGCCCATCCGCCTCAAGGTTGTGCGTGTTGTGGCTTCACAAATGCTTTGCTGCATACCTCGGTTGTAACGAGTGGTTATTTCAGTCAAAGTTGCTCTTCTATCAGCTTGAATCAGTCGGCCCATTCTCCTCTGACCTCTAGCATCAACAAGGCTTTTTCGCCCACAGGACTGCCGCATACTGGATGTTTTTCCCTTTTCACACCATTCTTTGTAAACCCTAGAAATGGTTGTGTGTGAAAATCCCAGTAACTGAGCAGATTGTGAAATACTCAGACCGGCCCGTCTGGCACCAACAACCATGCCACGCTCAAAACGTCTTAAATCAACTTTGTTTCCCATTCTGACATTCAGTTTGGAGTTCAGGAGATTGTCTTGACCAGCACCACACCCCTAAATGCATTGAAGCAACTGCCATGTTATTGGTTGATATATATATATATGATTTAATGTAATGTGAAATGTCTGCCTCTATAAGAACCAAAAGACAAAACGCATGGTTTTTCCATTTTCCGTTTATTGGAAAGTAGGATTGAGAATAAGAATATTAATAAACTTCTTTTCTAACCTTTGCAGTGAAATACAGTATTTAAACTACATTCTTTATCTATTGCCCAAAAATACAGCGATGTATAGCTATAACTTCGTCAAAACTTCTCACTTAGTGAACAAAGAAGACATTTTTTTTTTTTATACATTACAATATGAGGGTAGACATATGCTTCTACTAATAGAAATGTTACTAGTTTGGCATAGAAATGCCATACACCAAACCATTTCTATGAACACAGGTGGACTGGTTCCTTATGTAAACCCCTCTGTTGAACAATCAACTCTAAGGGTCTGAAACATTTAATAACACAGTGCTAATACTTCATTAAAGCACAAAACAAGCCATTGATATACAGTTCATTGTGGTTAGAAATTATTAATGCATAACATAAGGCCACTTTTGTGGCTGACGATGAATTTATTGTAATAATTTACATGTATTAATAAGAAATGCCACATTTTTGTATTATTATTGTTCATCCTCTTTCAATGAAACACATTCACGCAACAAATCCATATACACACCTCTAAACCGCTGGCTGCCAGTGTTTGAACTCCACAATCATATTCATAGCACCAATAGCTCCTCCTGTGATTATAGTTTATGTAATAGGTAAAGAGGTATGCTCATTGTCCAGGATATTGTTCTTTATTGGAGTATACTACTAAATACCCGTACACTACCTTACAATTCCCGATTTGCTGAGGGAGCTGAGAAGTTTACATTAATATTGCCTTTAATGCTCGTCTTGAATATCAGAAGATGAGCTGACGGGTCTGATGACAGACCAGGGTTCCTGATGATGCCTTGGTTAAACCTTGATGATGCTAAGGGAGGACGATGTCCTTTGGAACTACAAAAGAGTATAAAAATGGTTAGAAATTAGAAAAGAATATCAATAAAACACTGAGGCAAGAACTGCTATATGTCTATTTTTACAGCAATCACGTGAATTTTCCATAACACTTTACAATAAGGTTACATTTGTTGACAATAAACTGACAATTAAAATATTTCTAAAGCTTTTAACAATTTTAGTCAAGGTTAATTTCAACATTTGACCAACATTTGACTAAAAGTGAATCTGTTAATATTATTTATAATTGACATGAGCAGACATGAACTCACAATGAATGCATTTTTTTGCATTTATGCTATAACTTCTGCTATAAGATTAATACATACTGTAGCAAATGTACTGTAAACTGTATTAAAGGTTGGTTAATGCACACCTAATGCATGAGTGTAGCTTGCGAGTTGCGACTGGAAGATACTATGTTATAGTTTTACAAATATATGATTTTTTCAACTTGAAAGTAAATATGTATATAATATATGTCTTTTTAAGTCGTTGTTTTTTAAAAATAAATTAATAAACAGTTATGCTGTGATGCATTTGCATTTAGAAGATAACAACAGATGTCTGTTTTAAAGTCATTTTTCACTCCTTTATTTGCTTAATAAAAAAATTAAATATTATATATATATATATATATATATATATATATATATATATATATATATATATATAAGCTATAGAAAAGCTCAAATGTGCTGCAAATGGTGAATTTCTAAAGCAAAAGCCCAGATGTCAAGCTATACGCCCATGACCTAATGTTAACTAATGGGACCTTATTGTAAAGTGTTACCAAATTTTCTGCATATGAAATACCCGTATGATATTGTCAAATTATGCAGTGTACAGTATTTTATAACACAATGAAACATGCAATAATCAAACATACAGTTACAGCATGTTTCTACATTGACATCCTTTGGAAAGTATAGCCATGTATTTTGAGAGAATCAAATATTTTATTTTGTGTACTTATGGACGATAAGAATAAATATCGCAATATTATCATAGACTTCCTTATTTAACCTTACAGTATCCCAATGTGATGAGTCAATCAAGAGTAATTTAAGGTGTGATTTTTAACATCTCTGCATGATTTGATAAGACTATAGAGTTCAGACATACAGTTTTTACATAAAACTGAATTTAAAAATGCTAAATCATTTTATTTGATTAATATTTGCTGAATGCATAACACTTTCAACACTTTATAATACAGTAATAAAGTACTTAAAATTATTTGTGTTTATAGTTAACTATAGTCTTTGTTTATAATATACTATTTGGATAGGATATATATGGATGTTTAATAAGCTCATATGCAAAGAGTTGTCTTTTAATGAACAGTTTTTCAATCCAGTAAAGTTATTGGTTATTATGGGTAAACAGAACTTTCTCACTTTAGATTAGGTCACAGAAAATCATCCTTTCTTGGACATAAAGTACAAAAATATTAAACATCAGTTAGGGTTAGGATACAAAGCATAAAAGCTAACATGATCTAACTCTTTACAAGCTAATTAAACAATAATTTGTAAATTACAGTGACTGAAGAACTGTATAGTTTATAGTTTACTATTCAATACTTTTATCCCTTAAAAATAATAGTTGATCACCCAAATTTTAAAGGTTTTTCTTTTCACCCCCTGTAATAATAGCTTGAATGTAACTACACCCTTGCTCATTTACAATCCACAGACCCATGAATATGCTAATTCGGCCAACTTACTGAGGTAAACGCTGCACAATGGTATCACTCTTTACAACGTCGGACACTTAAAGGTAATACAGTAATATGATTAGCCTTTTGCTTGACCTTATCAAACAGCTAATTCACAAGATGTAAACAACACTGGTCCAGAAGCACTTCCTGTTTCAGTTTTTTAACACTACATAAAAGCTGGGATAAAATACAACCAACAGAACATTTAAAACTGAATTAAAGGGTTAAACAAACATCTTTAAGATGTTTTCTTTACATGTGAAATAAAGAAAACAGTTACAAACTGAAACAGGAAGTGTTTCTGGACCAGTGTTGTTTACATCTTGTGAAATGGTCTATACCAGGATAGCATGGCTTCTCTTCAAATTCTCCTGCTTCACAGCATGATATGCAAAACCCCGACGGCACGTTGACGTGATTGGTTACAAGTTTGTGACGTCATAAACACCAGCGATTTCAAACCGCATTTTTTAGTCTGTCTTTAGTTCACTGCTGTTTTAAAGAGAAACTACTCAACAATGGTGTTGACTTATGAATATGCACATGGTTTGTCTTAAAGCATAATAAAAACACCACATAGACACATAAACAACATTGATTTTTACCACAGGGGGACTTTAAGTACCCCCACAACCCCATCAATAAGGCCCCCTTCATTGACACTAAACCAACAAATCAATGTTGTGGGTAAAAAAGACTGGACAAAATACACATTTTAAATTTTAATATTTTAAATACAACATTTGATGGAAAACAAACACTTATTTAAAAATAAAAAAGACATGAAATTACCACTATAACCAGTAGATGCGACAGAGCAGAACTTATTTCCATTCCCTAATATTGTTTTTTTCCCCTCTTTTTGCTTTTAAATTTATATTTAGACATTATAAACCAAAAAAAAAACTTAAGTTTTATCAAAGTTTATGAGTTTTTGTACTGATGTAGCCTTACAAAGTCTCATGAAAAAAAA
Source organism: Pimephales promelas (assembly GCF_016745375.1). The sequence continues at coordinate 31,353,087 of NW_024121099.1, forward strand.
ACTGTTCTTAAATTGACTGGCAATAAATTGGCGATGAATTACACAAAGGGTAAAACGAATGCTTTTTTTTTAATCACTGAATCAATGAAACCCGTTTTAATCAATGAAACTAACTAAAGTGCGCACTAAATGTCAAATTCACGATGCATTTGCGCTTTGTTTGTTATAATGCGTTAGGTTTGTCAGCATGTAGAACTTAAACTGGCACTAAACAGAAATTAATTTGAGGAATATCGGGTGGATTCTCACAACTAGTAACTTAAACACTTCTGACTGGACATAACTTTCAACAGACATGCCAGTAATTGGCTACAATACTCAATGCTGCAAAATCACGTTGTGACACATTTGCAGCGACTAATGCGCTTGGTGCGATTGACGGTGTTCCTGGCATATGCCTGTTCCGCCAATGCAGAACAAACCAAGCTAAGTCTAAATCGCGTACCCCCTGGAACCTGCACACGTACCCCACCTAGGGTACACGCACCCGGTGTTGGGAATGACTGGTGTAGATAATGCAGTATTCCATTGGAAACAACAGTAAGGGTTGCCAGGTCCCAGAAAAATTTCCAGCCCAAAGCCGACTCAAACCCCGCCCAAAAGGAATGAAAACCAGCCCAATTTACCCCCGTCCAATCACAGTCGAAAGCTGCGGGATTCCCATAAAGGTCCTTAATACATGTTTTGATTTTGTTAATTCTATGGTTTAAATCTTATGTAGATGATTATAGCCAGACATGTTTATATGTATTTGTGCTTATTTAATTATTTAATCTGTATTTTATCCCTCTTCAGTAACTACTTTTTTAAACGTTGCTACTGTTAATTCTTCTTTTACTCTGTCTATTGTAATTTTCGGCACTTGGCATGATAAATTGTTTAAAATGCAAGCTATAAATATGAATGACATAGCCATCCATTAAAGTCAGTTCAAGTCCAATTTGGGCTATTTAGCTCTTTTCACAATACACATCATCTCAAAGCAGCTTTACAGAAAATCATGATGTTCATAATTTATTCATTCCTTTTTGCCTTATAGTCGCATTTAGCAGATTAAAATGCTATGTCTATAAGATATTTGCCTTATAACACGTAGTAACACTTTACAATAAAGTTCAATGGTTAACATTAGTTAACGTGAACTAATGAACAATACTTCTTTAGCATTTATCAATCTTAATTATATTATATTAAACATTTCCTAATACGTTATTCAAATCAAAGGTTGTATTTGTTAACATTAGTTAATGCACTGTGAACTAACATTGATTTTCATTAACTAACATTAACGAAGATTAATAAATCACCAGCTCTTTCCGTGGCCTTTAGGTTGCCAGGTATTCATTCCAAGGATCAACACACTTTCAATAAAAGATTGCGTTGAGAAAATCTATTTCATTTGTCTTTGTCTACAGATTTGGCGGCCACTGTACATTATACAAGTATGCGGTACATTTCCCGTAACTGCATTTTTAAAATAAGCCAATTGTGCGGGAAAGCCGCGACCCTGGCAACACTGACCACAGTGAAAGCCACAGTGTTGGTCAGTGGTGAAGGTCTCACCTTGCTGCCCAGCAGGCCTCCGTTATGGTACTCTGGGGTACTTTGGCCAGACAGCGGCTTGCTTTTCTCTTTACTGTGGTTGTTGGAATCGTTGTCTTTGATGATATCATACTGCTTACAGAAGAGCACAATCACAGCTGCAGCAAGACAGAGATCAGATTGATTACGGGGACGCAGATCTGATACGTTTAATTAAAATAAAACACTATCTTCCATCTGGATATCACAATTGAGTTTGAAAGGACAAAAGTTTTCTTAAGGTCACTGTAAAAAAAACAACAACAAAGCAATACTTACATTTTTGAAATGCAGAACAGAGAAAGTTAAAATATTGTTACAGTATATTGATACTACCCTGTAAAGCCTCCATCTCCATGGCCTTGAAATTATAAACCTGATCAAAACTTTGCTGATTTTCATAAAGTAAACATAAGAATAACATTTACAAGTATTATTTCAAATTGAACACTTACACTGTAAAAAAAAATATTGTTGGTTTAACTTAAATTAACTTAAAAAATTAAGTAACCTGGTTGCCTTAAAATTTTAAGTAGATTGAACTGGAAAAAGTGAGTTAATACAATGAAGGAGATTGATTTAATCATCAGAAACTCAAAATAATAAGTTATCTGAACGAAATAAATTATTTAAGTTGATTTGACAAAAGAAAAAATGTTATGATAAGCAAGCTTGATTACTTGATTATCCAATCATCTTTTAGAAAAAGTATCAAAAGTATCAAAGTATTTTTAGAGTATTAAATGTGATAAATCCAGCATTTGATGAACAGTTATTTGTGCAATAAAAACTATTACTTTAATTATAAAATAAGCATTTAAATATAGACAAATTATTGGCAGATATAAAGTGACAACTGATATTTTTATGCATTTATGTAAGTAGTCTGCTATACTGTTATAAAGATCTCATTGATTTACATTACAAGCTATCAGAATTTGATCTTTCTTTTTGGTCAAATAAATATCAGCAACTGCACTGAATTGCATATTTTTGCTCAGTTTGAGCCTCTGAACAATATTGAGAAGAGCTCCATATTCTTGTAGGCTATATCATACATATCATATGAACCATAAAAACCTGATGTATCAAATCAGGCTTTACAGGGTTAAATGGAGGGACAAGTCAAATTATTTCCTTTGGTAAACAATATCACGAATATCATTGCAACCAGAATATTTTGGTAACACTTTACTTGAAGGGGTGTGCATAAGACTGACATGACACCTTCATTACCATGACATGACATATGTCTTGAATATGAAGTAAGGTTTATGCAAGTGTTTTTCACTCAATAATGACATTTTGAATGCAAATATGACATTGTTTAAGATGTCTTTGTTATGACATCTTGACATAAACCAATACATCATAACCTGTCAGTCTCTTTGTCATGACAAAGTTAAACTGTCATGTGGTTGGCTTTGACATTGGCTGTCATGAGGCCATTATAACTGTGTGATGAATATTTTTCGTGACCTCAACTACAGTGGTACTAATTGAATTTGTCATTAAAAAGTTATAATGGGTTCATGACAGCCAATATCAAAACCAACCACCTGGTAGTTTAATGTAATATTAACCAATAAAGCTAGGTGGCTTCTTATATTTGATAATTAATCATGTTTATGACATGTTTATTGTGTTGTCTTAGTAATGTCAAGTTGTCATGACAAAGACACTGACAGGTTATGATGTAATGGTGTCATAACAAAGACATCTCAAACAATGTCATATTTGTATTAAAATGTCATAACTGAGCGAATAACACTTAATGACAGTCACAAACATGCGTAAAACCTCCTTCATATTCATAACATATGTCATGTCATGGTTATGAAGGTGTCATGTCAGTCTTATGCACACCCCTTTAAGTAAAGTGTTACCAATATTTTTTTACTTGTTTATAATGATTATGTTTAATTCAATCAAAGACAATGTCATTTACCTGCCCACATTAGTAGTACAGTCATTATGATCAGTATCTCTCCAGTCTGAAGGTGTCTGGAAATGTCTAAACCCTCAACCGCAGGGTCATCTGATCAGGTAAACAACACAACAACACGTGTTAGAGGATGAAAGAGATCATTGAAGTAATGTCAGAATTAATGATGATGTTATTTATTACCAAACTCAAGAAATTAGAACGTTTTGTGGCTTTTAGTTCATTTCCGTCATGGCAACTCTGTGAGTGTTCAGCATGCCAATGGATGACATTGTTGAGTAGAAAGGATTAATGTACGGGACAAATAGGCTATATGTACGCATAAGTTCCGCATTTGATGCAAGGCTGCTCTTCAGTTTCCAGTTGGGGAGATTAAAGCGGAGGAAAACCGAGGAAACGGGATTACGGCAGAGTCTTCAAAATGTACTGTCCTACCGTCTTTGAAACGAAACTTTAATACGTTTAGATGTCATTTTATATATAGTTATGTTTACTTAATAGAATAAACAAAGAAGCATAAACAAAATGAGGGATGTCTGTTTTGTCTGTTTTTGTGACTAACGTTTCTTTAGTATAACCTTAGAGTATAAAAGCCAATATAAATTATATCTCTACGATCGGCGGAAGTAATCCAGCATCCTTAGACCTTCACCGGAAATACCACCGTGCATAGAGCCCATACACACTCAACACACTCTTGTGAGTAAGTAAGACATGCTGCTGTTCAATATGCCGTACAGTACATGAATTAGCCAAATAGCAGATCTATACAGGTGGAGCTGGGGAAGGTAGAGGGTTACTGAAAGCTTGCAGTGAGCTCATTGGCTACTGAAACAGCAGGAACCAATCAGCTGTGCTCTGTAGAGAATGACTTGAGTTCATCTAGAGTTTCATGACAGAACTTTGTATGTCTGTGAGCTTTGAGCTCATCATATACTAATGCACCACAAAAACAATTGCTGCATCCCAATTCGCATACTATCCGTCCTAAATAGTGTTCGAAAATAGAATTAGTACGTCCCAAATCGTAGTATGTTGAAACGAGTGTTTTAAAGGGACCTGGATGGTCTACTATATCCGGTCAGAATCCGAAGTGTAGATCGATGCACACTCTAATGGCTGATATTGCCCACAACCCATCGCGGGTTGGACAAGGATTCGTTAGAACTACAAACACGAGTAAAAATTGTTAAAAACCTACAGACACGGAGGACGCGCGAGTCCCGCGGTTATGTTGAGAGGTTTAGATAAAGAGCTTTGAGTGAATAATTGTCACTGTAAAAAAAAAATATTTTCAATATTTGTTATCACAACATTTTTTCTTTTGTCTAATCAACTTAAATAATTTATTTAGTTGAGATAACTTATTATTTTGAGTTTCTGATGATAGAATTAATCGCCTTCATTGTATTAACTCACTTTTTACAGTTCAATCAACTTAAAATTTTAAGGCAACCAGGTTACTTACTTTTTTAAGTTAAACCAACAATATTTTTTTTTTTACAGTGTAACCTGACGAAAATGAATTTATTCAAATGTTGTCCACATTATATTTCATCTGCAGCAACATTGTGAACTTTTGTAAAGATACGTTAGCAGGATGCACACAGCACGTTACAGAGCTGTCAGTTAAAGATGACGTGATAGTATGTCCCAAAGCTTTCCTACTCTTTAGCAATCACAAAAAGATTACATACTTTTAGGGCGTAGTATAAGTGAGCGAATTGGAACGCAGCAAATATTTTCCAAAGACGTAAATAAAACAAAAGCTTATTGGATTATGCTATACAAGAAAATAGATGTTCAATTTTTCTACTTCAAATTTATGAGTGAAATTGTTTTAAAGGGATAGTTCACTTTGAAATAAATTTTTGATATGTTTTATCTTACCTCAATGGCATCCAAGATGTAGGTGTCTTTGTTTCCACAGTATTTTCAATTTTGACATTTTTTGGTCAAACCGTTGTTGTCTGTCAGTCATATAATGCAGGTCTATGGGGTCCACCTCAAAAAGCATGCACAGAGAAGTCAAAATTAAACATGATTTAATGACTCGTAAATGTAAATACAAATTGATGGCCTAAGACACGAAACGAGCGGTTTGTGTGAGAAAACGAACAGTATTTATATAGTTTTTACGTAAGGGTTAATGCCCGACGAGGTGTCCATTGTCAGGTTTTAATGGACGACGGCGAGGCGTAAACCGGCCGACGCGCAGCGGAGGACGGTTGCCTCCGCCGAAGTCCATTAAAACCTGACAATGGACACCTCGGAGGGCATTAACCCGCTTATACCATGGTCACTTGCCAAATAAAACATTTTTAAAACATTAGTTTATATTTTAATTAGGCTAAATCTAGTTTTTACAAATAATAACTTGCCTTGCCTGACTGTTTATTTAGCAACCGGAGATATTTATAGTCCGCTTGGCTCGTATCCCTTCAGGTTCACAAATGCTTTTTTTTTTTCATGAAACACAAAGGTAGGTAGGCATAGTTTTTTTTTATTACACATAAAACAATTAATCAAACAACAATAAAAAAACAATTAGCTCTGAGCTCCAGCGATTTGCGCTTAACGTTATAGAGGGCAATAAATTAATCAGATCAAAGAGAGGGTCATTTGCCTCAGGCTCCTTAGGCTTGAAACGCTGTAACGTTCAGCCTTCTCCTGCCTTGGTTGTCTGGACAGCTGCGTAAAACTCCCGCAGGGTCTCATTCAGGGGTGCGTTTCCCGAAAGCATCGTTATCCAACTATGGTCGCAAGTTACGTCGTTACCAATAGCGTTCAATGGAGCAGAGCAGCAGCGGTGTAATTTTCTCCGTTTTATTTACATTTTTTCTTTCTTAAGCAGCATACCAGTCGTCAAAGTTGCCATATTCTCCATAAATGTTAAAAGAAATAGCACGAAGTCGCTCATTGTTGTATTAGGCTATAATATCTAACGTTAGATGATAGAGCATGTGACTGCCTGTTGCTATGGTTACTCACAGATGTTGTAGGCAGCGCATTTATTTATTAATTTCGAATGGTAAACAGGCAGTTTCACCAGAACTACTTTACTAGGTGTCCTCTATCACTTTTTAACGGACACCCTGCAGCCAATCAGAATCGAGTATTCACCCAGACCATGGTATAACTCTTATTAACAGCCGTCGAACTGCTCTGAAACATATTTAGATATATCGAATTCGTCTTCCATTGCGATTTCCCGTATATCTAAATTGTTTAGTGAAAGGTAAAACTTCCAAAATCTCAGTGTAAACAATGCATGACGTAGACGCACGATAGATCACTTCCGGCGTCACATTGGAGACGGTTCAGTTCGGTTCAGTTGGACATCTGATTCAGATCAGTTCGACGGCTGTTAGTAAGAGGTAAAAACTATATAAATACTGTTCGTTTTCTCACACAAACCGCTCGTTTCGTGTCTTAGGCCATCAATGTGTACTTACATTTACAAGTCATTAAATCATCCAATCATCCAAAATCATTTCATTTTGACTTCTCTGTGTATGCTCTTTGAGGTGGGCTCCAGACATCAACGATTTGACCAAAAAATGTCAAAACTGAAAATACTGTGGAAACAAAGACACCTACATCTTGGATGCCCTTGAGGTAAGCTAAAACATATCAAAAATTAATTTCAAAGTGAACTATCCCTTTAAAGTAAATCCTACACCTTTTCTCAGTGTAAATGATTAAAAAAACCTAGCAGATACAAATAAATGAAACATGTGCTGGTTGAGTCAGTCAATACTGTCTTTCAAGAAAAAAAAAAACATGAAATGTGCTTTATAAAATGATTCACATTGTATTAATGCTGATCTAACAGACATGTTTACCTTGATCCATCATGGTCGATTGAAAATGTTCCGACTTTTTAAGCGTCCTGAAGTGAATCTTTTTGCTGGCCAGACTTTCTCCATAGAGTCCGACGGATTGGACCTGGATAATATAGTCTGTGTCTTCATCCAGATCCCAAAGTATACAAGCATGACTGGTAGTGTTCACCTCACGAATGAAACGCTGCATCAACCCGTCCTGACGCTAAAACACACACATACACACGTTTAAAGATTCATTAGAGGGCATATTTATTGCAGATATTAAACGTCAGACTCTCCCGATTGTAATATAGGGCTGAATCTCATTGTAATAACTTTTGTTTGACCTGCTGTGAGATGGCAAAGCCAATTACGGTCTCTCCATCCAGAATATTCCAGGACACGGTGGCCGAATCTGCCCGCAGGTGTGTAACAGAGACATTGACAGGAGCAGCAGGGCGGTCTGTGAAACACAAATCACCAGCATGAATCATGTCTTAGCACAACCATCTGATGCACTCAGACATATACATACATACAACTGGAATTAAAGCTGACACATTCAATAAAAGATTCAGGCTCCATGAACGTCGTGTTTAAAAACATTACATTAAACATGTTACTGTTGTATGCAAAAGGGATTTTGAGAAGCTTTGTACAGTAGTATTTATAGATTTATGCTGTCTCTGCTTCCCCGAGACATCCAAGGAACAATTTGACACCGGCTCAATGAACAACTACAATAATGCATTTCATAAATATGCAATATTTCTGTATTCAGCTGATTCACTCTGCTGGGATATTATGCAAATGAATTCTAATTTTAATTCTTCTCTTTAATGGGATAAGCGTGACTCAGTTGGTTAAACATTACTGCCAATCCACAATGCTTTGCCAAATCTCTGACTTTCATGTGTCAAGGAGAAATATGTGTTGGACTGAAAGAGGACATGCAGTAGTTTGTGTCACACCCAACAACATATTCTTAAAATAAAAATCACAATCCAAACAATCTATAGGGAAGATAAATACTAGTGGATTCTGACACTTTTAATCATGTTTTTCCTGAATCTGTTCGATTATAGGCACGACCTTCTGCTACATTATAACAACATGTAATCTGCTTTATATGCATGATACAAAAATGATGTGCCTTGACAATCATACAACATACCTTCAGATCAATTAGAAATTGTGGTGGTAAATAAGCTGTTTTTATTAAAGTAAAAAAGTAAAAAGTATTTTTGCAATGCTCAGATGAGGTAGAAGTAACTCCTGCACATTCATTTAATAGGTGTATAGATAACAGAAAAAGAACCTTATAATGCAAAAAAGATCAACAATTAAGGAAATGGGTTGAAGAGCAAGTTTCATTTGGTCTTTGCAAACATGTATATTTCATATATTCTAAACATTTGGCATTTTGCTGGTATCCAATAATTTCGTATATGAATTTAAAAAAAAGCTGCATGTGACATGACCCAGGTCAATCTCTAATCTCTAATACTGGAAGTCCAGATTCACATCCAAAGGCACTGGCATCTTTATTGTCTTAAGTATGCTTTCTAACCAGAGCTCATGCATAAATTGGCATATATTACTTCAAGAGGTAGATAGAAAACAATTCAATTACTGAGATGACCTTATGAATAAAACTGGCTAGAATGAAAAGTGAGAAATTTGCTCATAATCAACAGAATGTTTAACATCATTTAAACATTTTTTTTGTGAATATGCACATTATCAGTTTTGAAATAACAGGCTTAAAGGTGCTCTAATCGATGTCGGGTGACATGACTTCTTGTTGACGTTTAAAGTATTTTCAAACAAAACGGAGGCTAGATAGACCCTCCCTCCTCTTCATACGTGTACGGACCCCCCAAACCCCACCCCCAGGGCCTTCTTGTCCGTTATTGGCTGGAACAGTTTGTTATGTTTCTTGGAGCGGGTTGCTGCAGTTTGTTTTTGTTGCCATTTGTGGAGCCTGGGTTGTCTGCTTAGACCGCCTTTTTACAGTGTGTTTAGGTGACAGGCAGCTAGCGGATAGTGAGGAGATGTTTGCTGTATGTGACAAAAAAAAATGTTTGGGCCTAAAAAACGTGTGACATCGCTTAGAGCACCTTAATAAAGTGCAGGTTTCACAAGGTGTCCTTGTTACAGGGCAATTATACAGTTACAGTAACTACATGTAGCCTAGTTACTATAGGGTTAGGAGGGACTAGGTTTGGTTTAGGGTTAGTTGCATGTAATTAAGGTAAATTTATAGAAATTACAGTTACACTTTATTTTAAGGTGTCATTGTTACAGTGTTTATATACAGTATGTACTAATACTTAAACTTAACTTATGTATTTAAGTAGTAATATTAAGCATAGGGTTGGGGTAGGATTAGGATTTGGTTGAGGGTTAGTTGCATGTAATTATGCATCATTTACTGTTATTACTATGGTAATTGCATGCATGTAACAAAGAAACTGTAAAATAAAGTGTTTATATAATACATATGTAAAAAAAAAATATGCACGAAATTATAATATGTAAAATAAAGTGCATATTGATCATAAGTACAAATATACACCAGAAATAAATAGACATTAGTCATTACCCTAGTACAGCTATAGGGCAGCTCAAAGTGTCACAATAGAGCCCTACTATAACATCATTACACTAAACCCAATCTATGTTTCTATTTCAAAGCTAATCACGTCCTTGTAAATAATTGAGTCCCCAATAAGACCATGACTGCAACCCTGGCAAGGCAATTCAGCCAGTGTCAAACACAGTCACAGAGCTCAGCAAGAGAGCAAACATTGCGTCACTCATCCTTTTATCTTGTTATTTGCCAAGAAAAGAGAAATGTATCAAATTAGTCAATTGTGCCAAGGTCAATGCTTCATGAACATACATCAGTTTAGAAAGCACGATACGCTTTCTTGTAAGATTGTCTTATTAAGAATAAGTGCATTGAGAGAGCTGCCAGTATTTCAATTAACTGTGAACTGTGATGGTTTGGTAGTAGGCTACATGGATGGCAAGCACTTTAAAAGACTTTTAGTGCATCGAAGGAAGGGTGTGCAAAACGAGTTCTTCAATGACTGCAATCTATTAAAAAACAAAAATAATAGATGGATCAGATCATCTTTAATACAAGAAAGCATCATACAGACCGTTATTCCACTTAAGAACATAAACCATTTATGGCACTGGCACTTAATGACATGCTCTAGCACAGGTTCTCTCAGCATATCTATTGGCCCATTAAATCAAAGACAACGACTAACAGAGTCAAAGGCAATTTCCTTAATGTCTTCCTCTGCTGGCTCGGGAAAGGCTTGAAAGGATTATATAACACAGCATATGATGATCAACACATGAGCGCTCAGTTGCGTTTGATCTTTATTATTAGTCATGATTCTATAGGAACATTTATTCGACAGAAGGAACATAAGTTTACTTACTCGCCCCTGCGAAGCAGATGTGGCATCCAAACAGAGATAGAACAAGGCTCATAAAAGTGAATAGGTGAATCATATCTTCCTGAAGAGTTATTCCAGATGAGTGACGCCAATTTCCAAGGAAAAGTAACCTGAAGTTAGCATCCCTCCAATCATCACATGATTATCAACAACGCATTCTCTTTGCTACACTGTCACGACGATAAACAATCTAATAAAGCAGCAGCATCCTCTTCTTCTTCTTCAGCATCCACGCAGTCTGATGTCCAACGCACCTCAATCTGTTGCCATCCGAATCCGCGTCATAGAGAAAGAGCGAGGAAGACGCTTCCTTTTGCGATTATTTTCAGTGATTTAAGAGCCAAAGAAACCACGCTTTTTGATGTTTACAACGGAACTGGAGAATCGTCAGCCTCGCCACCAGTTACACGTTCGCTGCGCGTGCATAAGCGCGCATGGCGTCCATCACAAAGCTCGCGTTTTGCCTTTCTCACTTTATGCGCTCGCTCGTGTAAGACGCTTTAAGAATACCAATAAATCTGCGCTGCATCGCGGGCACATGACCCACAGGTGGCCAGTTACTGATTGATTCTCAGCAGTCACTCATTCCCCTTCTATAACCGCATGACGCACGAACCTGCGCCGGGATGAATGCAGTAAAAACACCCTCACCAGATCTGTTAGACGCGAGTTATGACGCCATTTAAACTTGCACATCGATAGACCACGGCAAACATCAACATCAGGAGAATCTCTCATGAACACCGAACTGTGCGAGCAGAAGAGGCAACGTTTTGACTTGATATAGTCTAAACTAAAGACAACAAAGCCATTTAAAATACTCGAATAGTTCACATGTGAGAAAAGAATAGTATTCATGATTACAGAATGGAATAGATCATTAAAGGAATAGTATTTGCAATAGTGTGTTATTTTATTATGGATACACAAGAATAAATATGAATAAAATAAAAATGGCATGCGTTAGATGATTCCCTCTATTATGCAAATGAGTTATAATTAAGGACTAACTCGGTTGGTCAAAATTAGTGACAATGCACAGTAATTTGCCAAATCTCAGATTGTGTGTTTCATAGAAAGAGGTATTTGTTTTTAAACCAACACCCAACAACATATTCGGTAACATCTTACAATAAGGTTAATTGGTCAACATTAGTTAACTGCCTTTTTTACCATGAACTAAGAATTAAAAATACATCTACAGCATTTATTAATCTTAATTAATATTCATTTCAACATTTTACAATACATTATTCAAATCGAAAGTTGTATTTGTTAACATTATTTGATACACTGTGAAGTAACATGAACAAACAATTTCATTAACTAACATTAACAAAGATTAATAAACTCCAAATATATTGCTCATTGTTAGTTCATGTTATGTTAACTAATGAACCTTACTGAAAAGTATTACGGTTACCACATGCTTAATATAAATTGATCAAATTTGTAAATTAAATAATGGATAGTCTATATGATTAAGAATACACAACCAAAAATGTGAATAAAAATCCTAAAATGAATAAAATATTTAGGGAAAAAAAGAAGGTTATGAGCAATTAAAATAAACATGAAATACCCATACACATTGAATATACCATAACAGAATAGAATAGAATTGAATAGAATAGAATAGAAAACTTCCTTGTCTACTGATCATTATATGCAGGCTAATCAAAAAAAAAAAAAAAAAAAAAAAAAAATCTGCTATGTGTCAATGCCCGTCTTATAGAGTTTTTTTTTTTTTTTTTTTTTTTTTTTTTACAGCTGATGAGTCAAAGTTCATTTGGTGAACTTTGTTATGCTCACTTTGTTCTCTTTATGGGCTTTTCCTCTCAGTCTTTTCCTCTCAGTGCATTGAATTTCATGCTTTTACACTGTGCATTGTTTGCCCTGAAAAGTCCTCATACTGTCTGATAAATATGGATCACTTGAAGGTGAGTGAAAACTGAACACTGTTAACTGCCAGTGCTTTCATTTCAAATGTCCTTTAGCTGGTAATAGACCAACAAATCTTCTTCTCTTGTCAGCCTAAATGTAATTATAGGAGCTCTTGAGTAATGCTGGTAATCTTAAGTGCTCGGTTTTTTTGTCTAACACAGCAGTCGTGTTACGAGCTCTCACTACCTGTGACGGAGAAAAGCAACCTCATCAGCAGAGATATTGACAGAGCGCACAGCAAACAGATGGTGCAAATACTGAAACGATGTGACGCCGAGATTTTTGAGAAAAAAATAAATCATGAGCCTTTTTATCAGGTTTGGCCTATTGCAACAAGATGGAATAATTGTGTTTTCTTAAGTCGTTACGCTCCTGACAAGATTATTGCACAATGCTGACCTGTGCATTTTGTTGTTTAGACACTGTATAGTGTACCTGTCATCCAAACGATGGTGGATGTTGCAAAGAGGGTTGAAATGATTCTGAGGGTCAGTATTTATTTCTTTTTTTGTGTTTGTATTTATATAAACAACACACATATATTGTGTAAACGTATGCGATTAATCATTTGCCCGCACTAATATACAGTTTACACTGTAAAAATGAATGTTTTAACTAATCAATAAAATTGTGGCAACAGATTACAAACAATATTATTAATTGATTTCAACAAATTAGAATTGAGTAATAATTAATCAAATTATTCCTTAAAAGTTAACCATCTAAAATGAGTAAAGTTTACACCAAAAAAAACAACGCATTCTCACCCCAAGGCGTCACCTTTGACCATGCTTCAATATTTGACGTTTTAGGCGCCCTTTAGCGTCACTTACATGACGCGATCCTACGGCGTCATCTAACTGACACTAAAGGAAAGCGTCAGTTAGAGGACGCGGTTAGGTTTAGGTGTGGGGTGGGGGTAGGGTACACGCGATCCTAGGGCGTCATCTAACTGACGCTAAAGGGCGCCTAAAGCGTCAGATATTGAAGCATGTCCAAATGCTTCCCAAGGCGTCAGTTAAGTGACGCCTTGGGGGTGAGAATGGGCTGAAAAAAAATGGTGCCTTATTGGTGCGCATAAGTGCCTTGCAAAAGTATTTGCACCCCTTAATTTTTTTCCCCATAATATATCCTAAAACCTGCTTTAAATTTTCTACATCTACACTCCATACACCATGACGTCAAAGCTGAAAATGGATTTGTGATAACTTTGCAAATTTATTAAAAATAAAAATGTAAAATAATTATATTGCATAAGTATTGATACCCTTTCCTGGGACACTTGAAATTTAGCTCCAATTTCACCGAATCATCTTTGAGATGTTACTTTGAGTGGAGTTACCGGTAATCTGTGGCAAATTTAATTGAATGAGTATGATTTGGAAAGGCACACACCTCTCAATAAAAGGTCTAACAGCTGAAAATATATATCAGAGCAAAAAACAAGCCATGAGGTCAAAATAACTGCCTATAGAGCTCAGAGACAGGATGGTGTCAAGACAGATCTGGGGAAGACTACAAAAAAATGAATCCTCTGTATTGAAGGTTCACAGAAGCAGGTCTCCCCCCCATAATCCGCGATAGAAGAGGTTTGGAATAACTAGAACTCTTCCTAGAGCCGAGCAAATAGACATATTGCAAACTGAGCAATCGATGGAGAAGTGCTTTGGTTAGAGTGGTGACCAAGAAGCTGATGGTAACTCTGGTTGAACTCCATGATCATAGATGGGAGAAACACAGAAGGACATCACTGTAACACTCCTTGGCTTGACTCTAGCCTCTACTCAGGGAAGACATGAAAACCCACTGGAAATTTGCAAATGAGCACCTAAGAAGTTCTGATGAAGCTCAGTTCCAAGCATCATGTATGGAGGAAACCAGGCACTGCTCATCACCTGCACAACACCGCCCCAACAGTGGTGGTAGCAACATCGTGTGTGTTTTTCAGCGGCAGGGACTGGGGGGGCTTGTCAGGGTAGAAGAAAAGCTCAACACAGTAAACTATGGAGGCATCCTAAGTGAAGACCTGGTCCAGAGCACTCAGAACTGGGCAGAAGGTTCACCTTCTAACAGGACAATGACCCTAAGCACACAGCTAAGACAATACTAGGCTTCTGGACAACTCTGTTAAAGGAGTAGTTCACTTTAAAAAAAACTTTTGCTGATAATTTACTCACCCCCATGTCATCCAAGATGTCCATGTCTTTCTTTCTTCAGTCGAAAAGAAATTAAGGTTTTTGATGAAAACATTCCAGGATTTTTTCTCCATATAATGCATTCAACGTCCAAAAGACAGTTTCAGTACAAACTGCAAACTGTTCAAAGGGCTTTAAACGATTCCAGACGATGAATAAGAGTCTGATCAAGTGAAACGATCGCTCATAAAAAAAAACAAAGTTTAAATTTTATAAGCTCAAATGCTCGCCTTGGTCTGTTCTGTGATGCACGTTCGTGACTCCCCTGTTCGAACTCATTCATCAAAATGAACAAATCTTTTTACGAGTCAATTCTTTCATTTCGTTCATTGAATGAACCAAATGACTTGAAAAAAGATTTGTTCATTTTGATGTACGAGTTCGAACAGAAGAGGTCCGAGTCAATTCGTTCATTTTGTTCGTTGAATGAACCAAATGACTCGAAAAAAGATCCGTTCACTTTGATGTACGAGTTCGAACAGGAGAGTCACGAACGTGTGTCACAGAACAGAGCAAGGTGAGCGTTTGAGCTAATAAAACTTAAACTTTTTTTTTTTAATGAGCGATCATTTCGCTTGATTAGACCCTTATTCATTGTCTGGAATCGTTTAAAGCCCTTTGAACAGTTTGATGTTTGCACTGAAAGTGTCTTTTGGACCTTGCACCGTTTGGTTCCATTAAAATGCATATAATATGGAGAAAAATGCTGGAATGTTTTCATCAAAAACCTTAATTTCTTTTCGACTGAAGAAAGAAAGACATGGACATCTTGGATGACATGGGGGTGAGTAAAATATCAGCAAAAGTTTTTTTTTTTAAAAAAAGTGAACTACTCCTTTAATGTTCTTGAGTGACCCAGCCAGAGTCTGGGCTTGAACCCAAACATGGGGAAACATCTCTTGAGAAACCTGAAAATAATACTTATGCAATGTACTTGTTTCAGTTTCAGTTTTTATTGGCAAATTTGTCTCAAATCGTGTTTTTTTTTTCTTCATTATGTGATATTGAGTGTAAATTGATGTGCAAAAAACGACATTTAAAGCAGTTTAACATAAGGCAGTAACATAAAATGTGAAAAATGAAGGGGTACAAATACTTTCGTTAGGCACTGTACATATTTCACATTTTTATTTTTCATTTTTTTTTATTATTCTTTTTACTAATTTAAGAAACGTTCTTTAACAATATTAAAACATCATAACTGATTTGTCTTTGCAGGACCAGGAGGAAAGTTTGATTGTATTAAGTGGTTGTGGAACATCAGGCCGTATTGCATTTCTTTTGGTGGTATAGATCTAGAGTTTAAGAAAGATTTATTGATCTGACATTTTACTCACAAAAGCGTTAAATTACACTTTATATTCATCATAATCAATTTCTATTTTCTATCACCTCAGTCGTCCTTTAATGAGATGTTGAAGGCCCAGAGACAGAAACAGATCTGTTCGTACATCATAGCTGGAGGTGACAGGTGAATAAACAGTCTGTCTGTTTGATGCATAAGATGAGACTCCAGCATGACACTGCAGTATTTCAGCTCTCTGTTTTTAAAGGGCCCTGCTGACATCACGGGAGGCTCCAGAGGACGACCCAGGGCTCGGCGCTCGCATGCTGGAGAAGGTGAGTGCAGGAGCAGAGAGCGAACACAAACAGTGCAATGCAGCTTTACCATACACTCTCAGAAAAAAAAGCTGTCACTGGGGCTGTACCTTTTCAAAAGGTACACTTTTGTATCCAAAGGCTACATATTGGTACCTTAGTGGTACATATTAGCACATCAAATGTACATTAGCTAATGAAATAGATATATTATCACCTAAAATGTACATATTACCACCTAAAAGTGTCATATTACCTCCTAAAATGTACATATTAGCACCTAAAATGGACATATTAGCTCATGAAATGGACATATTAACACCTAAAATTGACATACTACCACCTAAAATGTACATATTAACACCTAAAATGTACATATTATCACCTAAAATTGACATATTATCACCTAAAATGTATATTAGCACCTAAAATGGACATATTAGCTCATGAAATGGACATATCATCACCTAAAATGTACATATTAACACCTAAAATTGATATACTACCACCTAAAATGTACATATTAACACCTAAAATTGACATATTTATCTCATGAAATTGACATATTAGCACCTAAAATGTACATATTAACACTTAAAATGTACATATTAGCACCTCAAATGTACATATTAGCACCTGAAATGGACAAAGGTTTTTTTGAGAGTGTAATAAATCAGATTCAAAATTGACATACTACCACCTAAAATGTACATATTAACACCTAAAATTGACATATTTAGCTCATGAAATTGACATATTAGCACCTCAAATGTACATATTAGCACCTGAAATGGACAAAGGTTTTTTTGAGAATGTAATAAATCAGTTTCCCTGTGGTGAGAACAACAGGCTATTCTTTCACAGTTTCATTGTCAAAATGGATAACCTCCATCCCTCCTTCAATATAAGTCTTCATTTTTTTTTACCCGTTGATCACTATCTGTTGAAAATCAATCTAATGGATTAGAAAAGTACTGTAAGTGAGGTAACGTTACTTTTATTAAATAATTTGTTTTTGTATTTGAATTATGATACTAATAGAGATGCTTGCCTTAACAAAAACAATAGTTATGACACAATTAAACATACTTAACTTCTGGAAATGTTCTAAATTCTCTAAACAGGTTTGTGCAGGAAAGAAGGATGTGCTGTTCATTGGAATATCCTGTGGCATGTCGGTATGAAGTCTGTTTTCTCAAACCTATAGATCTCAAAAGACAATAGAAATCTCCCCATTTGTAGATTCATTGAATGAATTATAACTTAAAACCCGATAGTTTACACCAACTATTAGCGAGAACTAATGATAACAATAAAGATACAGTTGGTCACGGCTCTCGCTGAGAGTACCTAGCCTGACTCCTGTCCTCTGGGTGAAACGCCTCAGTGGTGAGAGCTGCGACTGGGCCAGTACCCGCAATCCTCTCATTCCTCAACACGATGAGTCCCCGGCCTCGGGACAGTTTTTGGATGAGTTGTGCTCGATTCGTAGCATGACTGACTACATCAGAATTCGTACTTCCGCTCTATTTAATTGCACTTCTGTACTGAGTCTGAGACGGTTTCGTTTTACAACGATGAGACAGGACAGCCCGAAGGGGAGGTTCTCTGCTCTTGACTGAAAATGATCTGTTCTCGACTGAACAGCTTTTGATACTATATTTGTAATGTATATTTTATTTATAAAGTGCAGTGTTATTTTATATTCAATTCACCTTTGGCTAAGCCCCGCACCCCCTTAGTTACTGTTGCTACATCCGTCAAACTTTATCTGCGCTCTGCATGGCTTATGCTGTGACAGCTCTTCCTGCTGAAATGTTATCAAACTTTTATAAAGCAGCAAATAAAGTGTCTGATAGAAGTAGGCAAAAGGGATATGCGTTTGAAGGCTATATTCAAGACATACAGATGAAACGCAAGAAACAACAAGGCATCCAAAATAGAGGCAAAAGCATAACGTTACTGGTCACAGTCAAAAAATGCACCACCACATTTCCTACTAATCGAGACGGAGGCTGGGACTAACAATATCAGGGAGCAACACTGTTCTTGCAAAGCTGGGTAGGTCTCTATTCACTTCTATGATCGTTATTACAAAGCAAACGGACTACAGGAGTATAACGTTGTATTTACTGCGTATCAACAACCGGTATGAGAACCGAAATCATAACTTAAAACATTATAAAACGGTCTAAGTAGTATAACTTCACAGTAAGGTTAGAAGTAAAAAAAGATGTGCTTGTTGATCTTTGCGGGGTTTAGCTGACTGAGGACATCCACATAGTTTAATCCAAAGACGACACTTGTCAGGATTTTACTTCGGTTTTGGGAAGGGAAAAAATGGACACCCCCCTCCAACCTCTCTGGGAAACGCGTATCTGTGTTACAAATACACGATGCACAACGTTTAACCATATTTTGGATGTAATAGCCTGCCGAGACCAAAAGTATGAGACGCCTGTTGAAAGTCAATGGAGCGCTGTGAAAAAGTGTCCGACCTCTGTGGGAGCTCGTTCTTGGATGCGCTGTGATTGGTCAATCTACATTCTAGGGCGTGGCTTAGCCAAAGGTGAATTGCAGTTTCTTTACTCGAATAGGCCTAGACCTATACACTGTAAAAATTAATATGCTTTATCTAATCAAAAAAAAAATGTGGCAACAGATTACAAGCAATATTATTAATTACATTTAACAAATTAGAATTGAGTAATAATTAATCAAATTAATTCCTTAAAAGTTAACCATTTAAAATGAGTAAAACTTACAAAAAAAAAAAAAAAAATTGAAGTCACCATTATGGTGATCAGTGTTTGTTTTAAAATGCCGGTTTTCTCCTTCAGTGATTCTGCTTGTTAACATCAGGTGTCTTCAATGTTGGCAATATAAAATAAAGAGTTCTCAATTAATCTTTGACATCTGTCTGTTAGTGAGATATTTTTGGGTGTAAACTTTACTCAGTTTAAATGATTAACTTTTATTCTTTTCAGTTTAATCAAAGGAATAATTTGATTAATTATTACTCAATTCTAATTTGTTAAATTTAATTAATAATGTTGCTTGTAATCTGTTGCCACAATTTTATTGATTAGATAAAACATATTCATTTTTACAGTGTACCTACAAATCCAAAAAACACTGTTTATTACAGTACATTTGTTTGTGCTATTTCTGCCTTGTTTATTTGTTCTTATTTCATCACCGTTTACTTGTCCTTTAGTAATGCTTGAAATGTATATTACTGGTAGTTAATAATTTTTTTTTCTGTGCTATTTTTGTTTAAAACCATAGGCAAACGTTCCTTGTGGAAAAGTTCTAAGTTCTTTAGCTTGTTTGTGTTCATGGAATTCAGCTGCAACTAAATGTTTTGCAAAAAAGACTTAATGTGAATGATTTTTTAACTTATTGGAATCAAAACTAGGAATTGGACTTGATAATCAGAATCGGAATCGCTAAACACCCAACCCTATAATCATATTTCATATTTCATATCAAAGAAACCTGCAGGTAACCTGTGAGTGTGCTTCATGATGCTCTTCTATTTCAAAGGCACCATTTGTTGCTGGGCAACTGGATTTTTGTCTGAACCACTTAGACATCTTCACCCCAGTGCTTCTAGGATTCAACCCCGTACATATGGCGAGGTAAGGCTAATCAAGGCAAAACAAATCCCTCTCTGTTTATTACAAACTTATAATTAACATTTTTTGTATCAAAAATAACAACAGATTGCTAACACTCATGCCATCCTTACAGGAGTGAGCAAATGCAGGACTGTTCATTTCACTTTAAAGATGTTGCAGAGAGGATGGCTGCAGAGCAGAGACATAAAAAAGCATACGTGCTAAATCCTGTGTTGGGGGTTTGAGAAAAATGCATTGACATAATTATTTAAATGAACACATAAACAATAAATATCAATGTTCTTACTGCTGTTTAAGGATCTCTGACCCGTCATGAGAAGTAATGATGCTGTTGTCGTGGTTGAAGAACCTCTGGTTTCTCTTTAGGCTGAGGCCATCAGCGGATCGTCCAGGATGAAAGGGGGCAGTGCAACTAAAATCATTCTGGAAACTGTTCTTCTGGCCGGACATGAAGCTGCATTTAGAGACAAGACGATGACACCTGAGTATGTTTTCAATTTGCAGTTACGTTTTAATTTAATTTAGACAAACATATTTAAAATATTAAAATATGTAGTATTATTTGTTGTGTGTGTGTATATATATATATATATATACATTTTGCTTTCAATTTTAGTTTCACCCCTTTTTGAG
Organism: Pimephales promelas; assembly: GCF_016745375.1. The sequence goes on from NW_024121099.1 coordinate 31,373,928, forward strand.
CATAGACATGAAAATGCAACAGTTGCAATTCACGAATGCTTTACAATACATACGTTTTTTTTTTTTGTTTTGTTTTTTTGTTTTTTTTAAAGAAGACACTCATTATATTATTACTCAAGTTAAAAAAAGTGTAAAAAAAAGTTTAGGTTTACTATAAAGCAAATGTGCTTCACTAAACATTTTAAAATTTAAACTGAAATATACTCTAAAATAATATCTACTCTAAAAATGCTATAAAATCAAAGACATGTCTAACTAAACTGTGGGTTTTTTTTCCGCTTTACCAAAAATAGCCACCGGGTGACACCCACATTACATTGAGGGTTTTGATGCATTCTCCTCTAACAAATTAATACATTTCTGTCACAACATCACTTCAATCACAACGATACATTCACCTTGGAGCGTATCACTGAGAAAGGTTCTGCTTTGCGATGAAGGTTCGGGATTGTTACGACCCTTCTTTGGCTCGTTCCCATCTAGGGAATTTTAGAAGGGGAACACAGAACCGGTTCAATGAAACCTCTCTATGGACCACTTAATGTGTTGAGAAAACACGAGAGACACTCAGAGATATAATGAAAAATAATTTAATAGTAAATAAGTTGGTTAACATAATATGTGAAAAAGGGCAAAAGGAAAAAGGGAAACAGGATTTGTGCCAAATAAACGAAAGTAACATAAACAATACTAACTAGACCATCTCCAATCTAAACCTAGACTAAAACAAAAGAACAAAGAAAAAGTCTTCAACGTCCTAGACGCCGTGTCTAAACTACACTAACTAATAACAAAAATACAGGGGGTGGCACAAATCTCTAACCTAGTGAATATAGACACACAGAAAAACCTAAGTGTGCAAAATGTATGTCACGTGACATTCTTACCTATTCCCTTTTCTCCTTCCCAACTAATCCAGCCTTGCAAAGCTGCTTAATAGACTCAAAATCTCACAAATGTGAAGTTTCAGGGAAAACTCGAAAGGTAAGCATAACATGACAAAGTAAAGAAAACATTTAACAGAACTAAATCAACTGGAGAGAAAACAAAAAAACAAACATCTCAAAACAAGACCAAAGTCTCTCAAAGCAAACACAAAAATCTCTCTCTCTTCCCGCAGTTAGCACGCGTCTTAAGTAGGGCTTCTCCAGGTGTCGCGCATCGGGCTGATGAAGATCCCGCCTCCCAGGCAAACCCGCTCATTACGCTGATTGACAGGTGTTATAGCCAATCAGCGACGACCTGCGAAAGCGAAAGTAAGGAAGAGAGACAAAAGAAAAACACAAACCTCGAAGGAAAACAATCTAACCGTCCCTAAGGACGTAACAGGGATGAATAACTAGTTCTTTTCCAAAGTTTCATCATCGGACTTGTGCTCGAATTGATAAAAATCAACGTCATCATTACAATCACTGAGGACTGAGGAAGACTCCTGAGCTGAAGTTCAGTTCTGTCAGGACCACTATGGTCAAATACGATTGACAATGAATTGACAATTAGCATACAGTTTGGATTGGCGGTCTGGTTCTGGTCTGGGCAAGAACTCCCTGTGCATCCATGCAGCCTAGCATGGATAAGAGCAGGGAGAGCAGCAATAACCGCCCTTAGGGTAAACAGAACAGAACCAACATGAATGTATTGCATTAATTCAAGATTTTAAAATACAACATATTTCGAGAATTTGTTCTGATTCAAAGGGGAATCAGAATGTCTTGCAAATGCTGACTGACTAGAGGAGGAGCTGGGGATGGAGGAGGGTAATTAGCTCCTGAGAAACGATAGCGGCTAATATTACCGAAGAAGCTCATATTCCTATAGATAGATGTGGATCAGCTAAAAGTCAGCTGATGCAAGCTTGACTAATGTCATCTGCTAGAACTGACGCTACGCTTAATTTATGGTATGGTCACATACCTTCAGACGAGCTCTGAGGTAGACCAATTGTAACAAACTTGCAACACTCTCTTGTTTGGTCACATACTTAAATGAAGGGGATCCATTCATCCAAGAGTAGAGTTAAGTAAATTTATGGTTTTGTGAAAAACCCAAAACTGTGTAGATAAACACACATCAAAATTGTCAGCAAATCATCACATCACAAGTAGCTCTTGTTAGAAGTGAGTGTTCCAATATTCCAAAAGTTCATTAGAAGTCCCGGAGTAGAAGTCCAACAGAAAGTGTTTAAATCATAAAGCATCAGTCCTCGTAATCAACAAAGGTGTAGAACCAGAGCACAACATAGTCCAGATGAAGTGTCCATATTGAATGAGGTCAACAGAGAACCCTCTAAACAAACAGGCAAATACAAATCAAAATATGCAAAAAAAACATTGATAATAAACAATCGAATTACAAAATATATACAACTTACATTGAGCTGTTGAACCAAAAAGATTCCTCAAAATAGGATTTTCTTGCATACAGTTGTGCAAACACTCAAAGCCATGCCAACACCTGTCTAAACACTCTTACTTGTCTCTCTTAGCCCTACCCAAAGAAATCTCTATAGCTCCCCCTTGAGGAACACAAGAAATGTAACATTCTTTCAGAACTGTTACAAACTGGGTCTACTGACCAATCAGAGCCGGCTCGTGGAAAGGAGGAGTTTAGAGAGACTGATTCATCTAACGAGTCATTTGAGAATCATTGAAAAATGTGGTGATGTGCAATGTATATCATTTACATAGTGCTTTTAACAATATAGACTGTTTCAAAGCAGCTTTA